>OY998144.1:7303880-8505416 GCA_963921925.1 Sphagnum tenellum
GCAACTTTTGCCTTTTTGTTTTCTTCAAAATTGATGGAACTTTGAGTCCAGCATGTCTTTCAAAATACATAGTCTCTAGTTTTGGTCTCAAAAGAATTAAAAAATCTAGTCAGGAATGGGGGAAAATATGGGGTTGTAACAACAAAATAATTACTAGGAGTTGTAATTGTGAATAATAATATCATGTCTTGGGGTAATAAAATGGATAGAAATGGGGAATAAAATAATCAGCCTCATGGGCCCTACAAGGATAATCTTTTAATTAAGGGCATAAAGATTGATTATGAATAATTTAGATAACTATTTTGGGTTAGTAATAATGAGAGGTCAAGTATGCAAACTTGACCAAATCCTAAATTCCAAATAATGTAAAACCTATGCATAGAAGGATGAAAAGTTATGAGTGACATGTGTTGATTGGTTTGATATGTGAAATAGATGTAGATGAATATGATTGACTATTCATCCATTTTTTTCTTGCAAGTATATAAAGGGTAGAAATTGGAGCTTTTGGATCATAATTTGCATTCAATAATTTCATGTTGTTAGTTGGATTAAGACTTGTAGAAGTATCATATGTGAATAGGAGGCCTTGAAAAAATAAAATATCAAAATTATTGTGAATACCATTGTGAAAACTTTACAGTTTTTTTATGCGTGATCCTCATTAAGGAAAATCTTTAGGTGCCTGTGATGAATTCTCTTCAGGTGTAGTTCTTACATAAAGATTCAATTTTAAACATGTGGGTGATCCTATCCCAAAAGAGTGTAAAGTCTCATGTTGAAAATCATGTGAATGATGAATATTACAAATGTTGTTTTGAAATATGTTTGATAGTCTGTCTACCTATGTGCTGGAAGGTTTAATAAAAAATAAATCCCTATAGTTCTAGACCTCCTCCTAGGCTATAGGGTGTCTGGTGTAAGGGGTTTAATGTTGGATGATGGGTGAATTAGAACATAATTAGGATTTCAAACTAAAAATCTTGGATCATTGTGTCTTTGCCTTCGAAATACAAAGAAGTTTGTTAAAACCTTAGTTGGTGCACTCATCGGGTTTTAAATAATTTAAAACAACAGACTGAAAATGACGAAGATATGGGGCTGAAACTAGAAAGAGATCTCGAACTTTCTTTTTCCAAAAAAATTGAAGCAAACTATGATTCTTCTCTTCCTGTGTTTATTTGCGCACCTTACTTCTAATGCTCAAAGAACATTTGTAGCCTTTCAGTTTGCACATCCAATAACAAAAAATCACTCAATTTGGTTAAAGGAACATGGAAAGTATTGAAAAATGGTTGATAATAAGCACATGTTTGATGATGGGTGGTTCCACCCTACCGAAAACTACATCCAGAATAATTTTGAGAATCAACAAACAACCATGTTTCTTTCTTTTAATTATTATTTGAAAATTTGAAAATAATCCAATTGGAGGGAAAAATGGAAATTTTACATAATTCAAGAGATAGCGGTCAATGTTTTTGTTGTTATTGAAATTTCATCACTTGGTGATCAAAAAAGAATCTAGGTTGACTCCTACAAAGGATTACTGTGAAAAAAGTGCCAAAGTCGCCAGATTTTGAAGGGAAATTTTCTTAAATTGCCATATTAGACTTGACTAGTCGGTGCCCGTGGCCGAAGGCCACTGTGAAGTCCCCCGTGGGTGCCCCTGCCCCCGCCCTGCCCTGCCCCCTGGCCCCTGGCCCGCCCTGCCCTGCCCCCTGGCACCTGGCCCGCCCTGCCCTGCCCCCTGGCCCTGGCCCGCCCTGCCCTGCCCCCTGGCACCTGGCCCGCCCTGCCCTGCCCCCTGCCCCCTGCCCGTCCCCCTGCCCTCTGCCCGGCCCTGCCCGACCCCGCCCTCCCCTGCCCTGCCTTCCCCCACCCTGCCCTCCCCTGCCCTGCCCTGCCCCGCCCGGTCCTGGCCCCCCCTGCTGGCCCCCGCCACCCGTGCTGGCCCCCCCCTGCTGGCCCCCCCCCCCGTTCCGCCACAGAAAACGCTCCCAGAATGTGGAACTGTCCGACTGTCCGGGACGGTTCCGCCGGTCAATTCAAACACGGAACCGTCGTCGGACGGACGCACACACGGACACACACTGTTGTAATTATATATAAGATAGGTTCCGGTTCCAGCAGGTTGCAAAAATATAGCAGGATTCTTAATAAAATTTTATGTTTCGTTCTGACTTGTAGCCAAATTCGGCTAATTCCTCTTGTGAAAGATTGAGGGTGTAACAGTGTTTTTTTAGACGATTGTTTTTAGTAAAATGAAAATTTTAAAAACATGAAAAATTATGATTCTAATGGACTTTTTCGCCCATTTTTAAAATAAAAATAATTAAATTAATTACATTTATAAATTTTGGATCCGTGTGAATAGGGTGTGATTTCCGTGTTCAACTTTTTTTCGATTTTATTGGACGTTGTTTGTCAATTGCAGCTCTCTCACATAATTGCGGTCGCATTTTTCTCTCAATTTGGGTGTCAGATTTTTGTTTCTGGATTTCTCTCCCAGAATTTCAGAACTCTTTCTGCAGTAAATTGCAAAATTTCGTTTTCTTTCTTCTTTCGCCATTTTTCAGTCAAGGCTTTTGAACTGTTGAGCTTGCCTGCGGAGAAGCTTAACAGTTTAGTACCATTTTTGTCTGGTGTTTTGGTGTGGGGAGGGGGGTTTGATGGAGAGCAGATCATCATCGGCAATGGCTGCGGACATTGTAGGTGAAATCCAAGAGCTTCGACAATTGCTTCATTATGCAAAGCGCCCGCGGGTGCAGTCTCTTCTTTCTTCGCACATCTCTGGCCTTGAAAAGGTGTGGAGAAGTCGAAGCTCTTTGGGAATTTGATTCTTTCTTGCATACATTGTGTTGTTGTTCAACACAGAAAGAAACGCAAACACAAAGCCTGTCGCTTCTAGCAAAAAAAAAAAGACGAGAACCTTAGATCAATCCAATAACTGAAGAAGAAGAAGAAGAGGAAGGGATGACAGTGTGCTACTACTCTCCTGATGAAACTCTGTATGACATAATATGCGAGATTGTGTCGGCGGTGACAGCAAGCAGCGGCGGCAGCAGCAGAGCAGAAACCAAAAATGGAGAGAAAAGTCGCCCCGCCGGCTGTCACGTACACTACATTGACAACACTAAGCTGGGACCAAGACAATGAGAAAGTGAAGGTGAGGAGTGAGGACGTTGTGATACTTTCTTGAGAGAGCCTGACAGTTTCTGTGCAATTGAAGCTTGTGAAGCAAGAAAACTGCACGAAGCTCTAAGGGAAGGCTTATGTGTGTGTGCAGATATACATTCCCCTCGAAGGTACATGTCAAGAAAAGATGGTAACAGACATTCAATCGGCATCTTTCGACCTGAAAATCCATGACGTAGGAGGCAAGAACTTCCGCTATAGTATTCTTAAACTCAACAAGTCCATCGTACCAGATCAATCGACAGTCCTAGCGAAGCCAAAGCGGGTCATCGTATCTTTGAAGAAAACCGATCTAGGCGACTGGCAGGATCTCCATAAGAAGGAAGAGAAGGTATTCGGTACAAAAGGAAACATGTTTCAGGAAAGAGAATTTCGCTCTACTTCCAATAGCTGCTGTGCTTTGCTCTCTGCTTGCAACGATGACACATTCATTACCTTCTTTGTTTCTCAGATAGCTTTCTTTTGGTGCTCCATTTGTAACCCCTTGAAAAGTTACTCTTCATATCAAATACAGATCTAAGGAACTGCTTTGGTCTGCAGTCAAAAGCTCCAGCATCAGACAAGGAGAATCCCATGGCAGGCATCATGGAGATGATGAAGGTGTGGTAAACAGTTTCCTTCCTGATTTTGCTGCTATCAAGAAGGCAGATTGCAACTTTTCATCTGGAATTCTTTTTTCCTCAACCTGATCATCTTGTGAAACCTTGTGCTTGCTACCTTCAAGCAAGGCATGCCAAAAAATCAGGCTGATTGGATTACATAATTTTGTAGAACATGTATGATGAAGGAGATGATGAGATGAAGAAGACCATATCAAAAGCTTGGTGTGATGCTCAATCTGGAAAATTGGGTAACAAAGTCTAGGTGAGTGTCTCCATCTAAACTCCCTTTGCATTTTCTCTGCTCTCCTGCTCAACTGCAAGTAGGTTTTGTCGTACCATGGTCACAGATTGTACACAACATGTTTGGAAACAGAATCTGTCTACTCTTACCTGTTACATCTGCAATCAGCTATTCCACACTTTTGCTTACCTTGTGACTAAAGCAATGTTGCTTTGTATAGGAGGAAATCTGGAAAGCAATACAAGTGAGGCTGGCTGCTACATGAACTGGCAAGCATCCAGCATAGTATCCAGCACTTAATCATAACAGAACATTGCACCTTCATTTTGCATGACTCTACCATAATCAAGCTTTGAGAACCACCGAGACAATCATGTAATCTCTGTCTCTCTGTCTCCGCCTCTCTCCATGATCTGTTGCAGATTTAAACACAAACCAGGGGTGTCCTGAGAGAGGCTGACAACCTGGAAAGGTCTTCCGAGCTACAGAAATATTTTGGTTTCTGTTTCTCAACTGTAAATGGTCTTCTATTACTCATTTATGCATAACCAGGAGCCAGTGAACTACAGGGAGAGACATAAAATATGCAGGTTTAAATCCTAGCCACTCCAGAGAGAATGTGAAGCATTTTAATTGCACTTGGAAGTGAGAAGAGACTCTATCCCATCACCCTGTGTAATGACACACAATTTTCCAGCATAACTGCCAAGGGTTCAAGCTTCATGATTTCCTTTCTGTTGTAGAAAACGAAGAATCCTCCACATGAATGTGGAGATTATGAACATGGCAATTCCCATAAAAACTGCCTCTCGTGTGCCCACAGTTACTAAAATGTTGACCAAAATGCCTGCTAGCAAAACCCCCACAAAATTGGCTGACATTGCATCCCAGAAATTCATCCCTAAAATGGAAGCTGCCATGCCTCCTGACCATGCTCCTGTTCCAGGAAATGGAACTGCAACGAATAACATGAGCCCTAGCCATTGGAATTCCTGTATTGGGCCTGCTTTTTGTCTTGTGCTCTCAAAGATCTTGTTCACAAGCCATTTCGCTCTTGCACTTCTTGATGCCACAAACTCCAAGAGCTGCTCGAAGTACAAGAATACAACTGGAATCGGCAGCATGTTCCTGTGCATATCAGCCAGCACACAGAATCAGCTCATGACAGTTCTGCCACAAAAGTGCATAATCTTGACATCATTCTTGGACCATGTTCTCTGTCAAATGGTCCTGTAGAAAATGATCTGATGCACATGAAGATTGGAGCAGCAACTGGCATGAGTGAAAGGAGGATTAAACCTTTGCAGAAGAAATCAGCAATCTGAACATGACCATTCAAAAGCTCAATATGTTGTGTATTTGATAACATCAGGACTCAGTTCCAATGGTAATGTCAGGTTCTCATCCCACTTAATCAATGTTGCGTATTGGGTTTAGGCATAATGTTGAACCAAAACAGAGCTGCAACAAGCAGAGAGGAAGAATAGCCAACCCGAAAACAGACAAAACATAAGTGATTAGAGGGGGAATGCCCATCCAGTAACCCACTGGGATTGCTCCTCGAAGCTCAAGGACAGGAAGCATGGCTATGACTGCTACCACAACTTCATCAGCCCAGCCTGATCCTCGCAAAAAGGTGGCCACCTTCAGACCCAGGCTTGACTTTCCTATAGAGTGTGTTGCTGCCAATGCAGCAGCAGTTTGCAAAAATGCAATTGACACCACTGTCAACAGTCCCTACATACACCATAAAATCCTGCATCAGATCTCTCTTGCAAAACGAGCAAGTATGCTTTCTGAAACTTAATGGTTGGCTGGAGGATTTTACAATGCTGGGGTGTGCTCAAATAATGTGAAAGAAAGTGAAGCTACATACATGAACATAAATCTCAATAGAGAATGCTTAAAGGTTATCTCACAATTTTGATTGCTGTGGATGGGAACACTCTCAAGCTGACATTGGTGATGACTCTCTTTGGTGGAAGAATGTCCTCTGTGGAAGAACTTTCGAGGTTGCATTTCACATTGACTGTTGAGGAGCTTCTCCATGTCACCTGCAATCAAACTGCTGTGAGTCCAATCCATGAGAGTGCAAGATGCCAAGAATATTCCGAGGGTCAATTTCTTTGAAAGATCTCAAACTACTTCCACATAAAACTGTGAATCCACTCTTCATATCTTTGAGATAGCAGAGAAACTCAACAAAAACAACAAAGAATGATGTGATTACAACCTTATGAAGAGGGTCACATCACAAAGCTTGGCTGACACTTTGTGAGTGTAAGCCAAGCTTTGCTCCTAAAACCATGAATGTGCACGAGGAGGTTACATCAAACCTTCACAGAAAGAGAGGGAGAGAGAAAGAGAGAGAAAGGTACGTACACACACACACACACACACACACACTTCACAAGAGCATTTGAGATTTGACAAAATAGACTAACCTTTTGGTGTCGGAGTGAGAGGTCCCACTTCAAGTAAAGCGTCTGGGAAAAGTACGGCTGTCGATTCAGAACCCGCGTCTGGAGGGTGGTGCAGCGATTGAAGGACAAGGCAACCACCCGGCGCCGAGATAGGTAAGAAGAAGACGACGAAGAGGACAAGGAGTGCAGTGTCTGTGCTGCAGCAGCAGCCATAGCTCGTCTTGGAGCTTCCTCTCTAAACCACAAACCCTAGCGACTACGACAGATTACACATTGAGTCATTACAATTCACGGATGAGGACTAGCGGTAGCGATGGGTAACGATGAACTAGTTCATCCATATAGGTTAAGTGGTGGATCCTATAGAAAGGGAATTTTGGCATCCTTGTGGCCAAAAAAAGTTAAATGGGAATATTTTGTTGTAAATTCATTTTTTGCAAAGAAAAATAAAACTGTCAACTATTGGGAAGTTTTTTGGGGGGAAATATTTTATCACATTTCTTCAACTAAGTTTTTAATTTGAGGACAAATTTTCACAGAGCTTTTGTTTCCAAATTGCTGAAGGAAAGCGGTATGCCGGGAGCTGGTTTTGTGAAATGTTTAGACCTATGGTTCATGCTATTGAACAATATTGTCATTGAAAATTCAATATAATAAAAGTTTAAAAAAATTAGGAAATTGAGGTGCACTCTTTGTATTGTTGGAAATCTCTTGATGAGTAAGATTTTACCAAGGTAATATGATTTTTAGACCTAAGGTCAAGGTGGGAGGTATTGAATTTTAAATAATTTTGTTTTTGAAAATTCAATTAAAATTCAACAAAGTCACAAACTAAACATTTTTAGAGTTCACACTTAGTCCGATGGCATAGGTCAGACGATCATTTATCAGGGGTATATTTTTCAACTTTTTTGATGAAAATTGCTTCATTGACTTAGCATCTCAAGAAGGATATTTATCTAAATACGAACAAAAAAAAACTAGTTTGAAACATGCTACCAAACTAGAATTGGAGTCCAAAACAGTGTTTATTTATTTATTCAATTTTATGATGTTGCCACACTGGTGATCATCTACAAGGAGATTTAGTTGGGTTTGGCTATAGACCAGCTATGAGAATAGAAAATTACTAATTTCCTTTTAAATATCCT
This sequence comes from Sphagnum tenellum, assembly GCA_963921925.1. Taxonomy (NCBI): domain Eukaryota; kingdom Viridiplantae; phylum Streptophyta; class Sphagnopsida; order Sphagnales; family Sphagnaceae; genus Sphagnum; species Sphagnum tenellum. The sequence goes on from OY998144.1 coordinate 7,311,499, forward strand.
GGCTACTTCCTTGAACAATGTGTAAAAACATGGCGATTTTTAAGGGTTTTTTTTTTGAGAAAATGTATATTTAACACTTTGTTTTTGAAAAGATTTTTCGCCCAATGGTTGGTGAAAATTCTCCACAAAATGTTTTTTGGCCCAAATGTGGCGATTACGTTTCAAAATTTAAAAATAAAAATTGGGGATATTTTTCAGAAAAAAGGAGAAAATTGCCACATAAAATTCCCTTTTTAATGTTTTTGGGTCCAAATCTGGCGAATGTTTTGCGATTAAAAATATTGGCAATAATTTTCCGAAAAAAGAAGAATATTCCACATAATATTCCTTTTAAATTGTTTTTGGTTTAAATGTGGGCGAATGTTTTCAAAAAATTAAAGATTGGCGATATTTTTCTTAAAAAGGGAATAGTATTGCCACATAATATTATTCCCTTTTGAATGCTTTTTGGTCCAAATGTGGGTGATTTTTTTTCAATTAAAAAATTGGCGATATTCTCAGAAAAAAAGAGGAATAACATTGCTAAATAATAATATTCCCTTTTGAATGTTTTGTGGTCCAAAATGTGGGGAATGTTTTTCAAATAGAAAAAAATGGCGGTACTTTCAGAAAAAGGGGAATAATATTGCCAAATAAAATTATTCCCTCTTAAATAAAAAAAATTGGCGATATTTTCAGAAAATAGGGGAATAATGTTGCCACATAATAAATATTATTTCCTTTTTACTTTTATTTTTGGCATTTTGGCGAAATAAAACGCTGCCCCTGCTATACACATTTATTGATGAAACGTCAACGCCTAACATGCTTCCTAGTACCTAGCCCTGTACCTGCCACCCGGCCATCATTCAAAAATGGAGAACTGGATGCCATCCTCAAGGTCTTCAAATGCCTACCTACGTACGTAGTCTCCTCCAGTCTTGTTGACTCCCGTGATTCTGTGATCACACTTCGCAGCGCCTTCGATTTTCTTCTTTCCTTTCTATGCGGCGGAGAGGAAGAGAAAGAGCGACCACACGGTGCTTAGCTTCGTCTGTTTGTTTGTTTCTTTTTTCCCCCTCGCGTCTCTCTCTCTCTCTCAAGCAGTAGCAAGAACTTCTTTGGAAACGAAACTGTCAGTTATGTGGAGGATCGTGTGCAAATAATGAAGAAGTAAACAGCAGAGATGAGGTGAGATTAGGAGCAGAAAATCGGAGATGATGATGATGATGATGGTTTGTGCTTGAAAAAGAAAAAGAAATAGAGAAAACAGAAATTTATTATGGCTGCGAGCAAGAAACATTCGGAGGAGGAGGAGGAGATTGTGACGCGGACTACAATAGTGCCGAGAGGATTACAAGCTGCGCAACATACAGCTGTGGAGGCGGCGCAAGCTTTAGGCAGAGGATTTGATGTGACCTCGGATTTTCGCTTAGGGTTTGTGAAAGGTGCTGTGGGGTCGGTTTTGGTGAAAATCGAGCAAGAGAATTTGCAGAATCTTGTGGCTCCTGGCGGCATTGCTATCCCCGACGTCTCCAGTGATATCAGATGTGTTACGGGAGAGCGCACACACTATAAGTCCGATCTCTTGCCTTTTGTTGAGGTAACGATACTGCTTTTTTCAAAAAACATTCCTTGACAAGTTTCTTTCTGTTGTAGAGGGGATAAGAGCTTGATAGCAACATGTTCTTTCCACCAGAGCAATCACAATTGCTGTTACTCCAACTAGGACATATGCATCTTTATTCCTATGCAGTATTCTTGTGCTGTTTGAAGCATACAGCAAGGATTCTGTTCATCAACTTTCTGTTTCTATTGAAATCATCAAAACCTTCCAGACTATGGAAGAAGTAGAGAAAAAAAACCCTGCTTAGAACCTGCAGATTTGCAGAGCACAAACTAAACATTTTCTAGCTTTGTTGTGTGTTGGACTTCAGCTAGATCAATTTTTTTTTCCTAATGCTTTTTGACTTACAAGGTCGCAATTAGCAGTCATAAAACTCTAATAAATGCAGGTTTTGATATCACATAAATATGTATTGTGATGGGAAAAAATAGCTCTGATTGGGAAGCTCTCTGGACTGCAACAACTCTCATACTTGATTCTTTCTGAGCATACAGATGTCACAGCAGTTCAATCAAGATGCTGCAATTGAAGGAAATGTGCCTCTAGGCCTTTTCAACTCAATGTACGGTTTTAATGGTCCATGGCAAACAGATCAACATTCTACCAAGGCGCTTGCACTTGATGGACGGTTCATCAAGCTCTACAGTTTACGGCTTACACAATCACCATTGGTTTTACATGACCAAGTCTTGGATGCAGTTCCATCAGTGTGGGATCCCAAAAAATTAGCCAGGTATTTGAAGAGATGTGTTCATTTTTTCACTTTCCTCTTAAGTGTGTCCTATTTGCAAGTGCTAACTTTTTTTGCTGAGCACAATTTGGGTCTGAGATATGGGTGGTGTCCCTGCCTTTTTCAGCTTCATAGAAAGATATGGGACCCACATCATTGTGGGTGTGACAATTGGGGGTAAGGATGTAGTATATGTTCGTCAACATCAGTCATCCCCTTCAACAGTTGCGGAGGTTCAGAAACTTATGCAGTCTGTGGCAGACAGAAGATTTCTGGGTCAAGCCGATGGACCTAGAGAGAGAACTGGCAAGGAAAAGGTAATCTCCAGTCTTCACTGTTATCCATCAATTTCTCTGTTTGGAAGATTGATTATGGCTCATAAGGCCCCAGGAATCACAGCAAAACTACACTCATGATGTGCTGCTTTACTTGTGTTGCAGAAACCATACCGTGAGAGAGAAATCAAACAACTAATATTTGCAGTGAAAAAGGATTTTTTGGCATGTAAGTTATGAGTGCTGTGGGCAAAAGAGAAAAGTGAAGGTGGTCTAGAAATATTGGGTCAGTTACTGAACAAAAATTGTATGCAGGAGGTGGAGATAGTATGCAGGCGGAGGGGAGGAGATGACATGGAAGATAGCCACCACACATGGTTGTCTACTGTGCCTGTGGCCCCAGATGTCATAGCAATGACATTTGTGTCCATTGCTTCTTTATTAAGAGGCATTCGTGGCCATGATTTCCTGAGTCATGCTGTCGATTTCTATTTGCAATGTAAGAGTCTCTGCCCGATTTTCACTGTTGCATCTGCAGAACCCAATTGATTATTATGCTTCACTCAAGCAAAAAAATTACTCTAAACCATGAAAGTGAATCCCTTCAGCTGGTGAGCAACAAAGAATACCTATGGCCTTGTTCAATGAGCACTTTCTCACCCTGAGAGATCCTTGCTAGCCATTTGTGGATCTATTTTCAAGCAGTTTGTGGAGGTTAACCATTTGTGTTCTATTGAGAGTCTCATGTGACTGTCATTGAGCTACCATTTCGTGGCTGTTTCAGAAAAGGGCTAATTCCTTTGACCAGCATGATCCAAAATTCTTAGTTGGGTGTTTGCAGTCAAGCCTCCTATTGAGGAGCTACAATACTTTCTAGAGTTTCAAATTCCAACACAGTGGTCAACTCCAGAGTCTGATCTTACTCTTGGGCAAGAAAGAAAGGAACCAGTTTGCCCTGTTATGCAGTTCAGTTTGATGGGTCCTAAGCTCTACATCAGTACCACTCAGGTCAGTGAACACAATAGGTTGGTAGTTTGTTTTGAAACAGAGAGTGTGCATTATGCTTTTGGTTCCATGCAAGATCTGTGAGAAAACACAGTATTGTAGCTTACATCAGAGGCACGTGGGGAATTGTGCCAATGAAAATTATGGGTGTGTAAGTTGCTAATGATGTTCCTGTTTGGCTGCATTCAGGTTTCTGTTGGCAGAAAACCTGTGACTGGCCTCCGCTTGTACTTAGAAGGAAATAAGTGCAATAGATTAGAAATCCATTTGCAGCACCTCTCATCGCTCCCACAAGTCTTTCGACCACACTGGGATCGTCATGTCTCAATTGGTGCACCCATATGGAAGTCTCCTGAAGAGCGAGATGCTCAGTGGTTTGAACCTGTCCAGTGGAAGGCTTTTGGTCATGTTTGCACGGCTCCGATTGAGTATACTGAATCACATGTCGGGGATTCCAATGATGCATTCATTGTGACAGGGGCCCAGCTACAGGTAGGTACAATGAGTCTTTGGTCATCAGCACTTATAATCTGAACTTTCAGGTTATGGAAATTCTTTTGATTTGATGTGCTCTTTCTGTGGGCAGAAGCTCCCATAGACTCCAAATGACTTTTGTGTTCTACAGGTTTGGGACTTTGGGATCAAGAATGTGCTCTACCTGAAGCTTTTATATTCTCGAGTTCCAAATTGCTCCATTCGCAGATCAGTGTGGGACAATTTGCCCATCACATCTCAAAAATCGGGCTTGCGCTCACAGCTTGGACTCACTGGCAATGCAGGGAGTCAACAACAGGCTGTACTGGTAATGTGCATTTCTATTGTTGATGTTGTTTGTGAAATGATTTGGTTTTTTGGGCCCTTGGTTCCTGAATAAGAAACAATGTACAGAATAGGCTGACAGAAAACTCAATAGAAGTGAACATGTAATTAAATCCAGAAGAACTTTTCTCCACTTACATATAAACTTGGTCCCTCTTATTTGAAGAAACCCATCGTGTGGAAATAAGGCATCCAGAATGTTCCTAACTGAAAACGTCTTTCTTGCAAAAACAAAGAGGAGTCTTCTTGCTTCAGCATTTTGTTGTCTTTGCTTTCTATAACAGTTCTTCCTTGATGTGTGACAAGAGTTTGAACTTTGTTCTTATTCAGATTCTGCCTTGATTTCTTCCTACAAGAGTTGTTAATGGAGGATAGAATACTTTCTCTATTGAAGCTTTTTTGGCACTCTTTTATGTAGGAATGGAACTAGAATTGGTGCTTCAACAAAGAGTTATGGACAGTGTAGGGTTCAGACTTTTATCTGCTTGCACTCAGTAGTTCTAGAGGAAAAGTTAGATCCTAATTTGAATCATATACAGTATCCATGGTTCAATGAGCTTAAGTGACTATTCTGGTTTTGCAGTCATATAGCTTAACCATACCTGTGCATGATGTTGGGGTGACCAGCCATCACTCAATCTGAATCCAGCAATTCAGTCTGAGGTGCCAAATGCAGTGACTCCAAATCCCAAGTTACTCAAGCTTGTGAACCTGAAAGAGATGAAGAGGGGACCACAAGACATGCCTGGACATTGGCTGGTTTCAGGTGCAAAGTTGGATGTAGATGGTGGAAAACTTGCACTTCGTGTCAAGTACTCACTACTGCATTACTAGCATGCTTCAGAATGGTCTGGAGGATAAGAGGTTTTCTACATTGCCACTGATTGTTAACACACTACAAGGGTCTCAGGGAAGGTGGTCTGCATCAACTAATCAGTTGAGTTACGCTTGGATTTATCTGGAGTGAAGGGCTTCTCATGACTCTGAGTTTTGCCACTCTTTGGGGGTTTGGCATCCACTTCCCAAGATGTGCATAAATTGGACATACTACTATGCTGTTATTGGCACTTAAAAATTTCTTGAAGGGCATAGGGTTATTAATGAATAAGGGGTACAACAGGGCATGGTTGCTCCTCTAACACTGTAGTGAAAGGTTCAAGGTCCATTTCTGTAACCTTGCCAAGAAACTGCTTTTTGATGGGTCTAACACTGAGAGTTCTTTTACAGTTCTATGATGTGGAGAGCCTTTTGTATCATGGGACTAATGATTTGAGTGTTTTTAAGGTGTTCGCTTAAGAATGTAATGGACCTAGCCTTTTCAGGTGTCTTAATCACATTCAAGTTGTACAATGTAACCATTTTTGTTTCCATCAGGTTCTAATGGTAAAATGTGAGAACACTTAGCAACACTGGTGTTTGTGAGATCCTTGAAGTTTTGATCTCAATCCAGCAGTGAAATTAGTTGGTTCTTTTCACAGGTGGCTTGTGGAGATCAAGTCTAGTTGAAAGGTAAAGGGTAGGCCAAATGAGATGTATGCCAATTGTGGTCTCTGGTGCAGGTGGCCAAGAAGATAGTCCCATGTTACTTGGTTGCACCTCTGTAACCAAACTACTGCACCTGGACATGGACAAGATGATAGCCAAATTGGATGTAGGTCAAAGACAAGCCACAGGGTCCAAGTTCAAGAAAACATTCAGGTGTACATGCTCTATGAATCTATCCTGCAAGCTGTTCAAATGTGAACTGACAAGCAAGTAAGCCACATCATGATTGCTACATCATAAGGATGGATGCTAGTTGGATTGCTGCATGATTGTTTCTCTTGCAGAGTTGCTCCAAATCAGCCAAAAAGCCAGGAGAAATCTTGGTAAGCAGCTGGAAGAGAAACCAGGTACCACTTCCTTTTATGAGATAACCTGTCTCTGTGTGAACATGAGAAGGATCCCAAAATTGAAAACATTGGACATGAAACATGACACCAAATTTGCTGTCATTGAAGGTGTAAGGACAGTGGAGTCTTTCAGCTGCTTACCAGTATGTCTGCTGGCTTGCTGGCTGATCACATTTGGAGCATCTCTGCAAGAGAATTATACAGCAATCAGGGAGCAATTGAATCTACCTCCAAAAGACTACAGCTAAAACATACACCTTGTAAGGTGCACACAGAACTGTCAGTGGATCTTGAACCCTCGGAAATGCTTTACAAATTCATAACAAATTGACAATTTTCCTATCTTCAACTTGGGTTGAGTTTTAAATTCTCTTGTGGCTAAGGGGAAATTGAGTGTAGTAAAAACAATAAAGTCTGATTTGCTCAATATTGTGACCCATGTTGATAATCAGCACATGTTTGCTAAAATAATTTATTTTTTTGAAAAAGGGGTCTTGCAATCCCAGTTTGAATAAGACAGGGTTCCAACAGTAAATAATAAAGCAGAAAACTGGAAGAGGATGAGCGATAGTTTGATTTAATTTTTCTTTAAAAATAAAAATTTAAAAAGAGCTCTAAACTTTAAACCCCTCTCTAGTTCCAGCCTCATATCTTCCTCATTTTTAGTTTGTTTTGGGTTATTTAAAACCTGACTGGTGTGCCAACTTGGGCTTTACATAGTTTCTTTGTATTCTAGAGGCACAGATGCAACGATCAAGGATTTAATCTTGACAGCTTAATCTGTTTTAATTCACTTGTCACTAAACACTGAGCCCCCTTACACCAAACACCTCATATCTTCTTCCCCATTCCTTTACCAAATTGAGCAATTTGTACAGCGTTAGCAGCGCTAGATGGAGGGCTACAAATATTCTTTGAGCTTCAGAAGAAGCATAGGAAAAATTTGTGAGGATTGAGTAATTTGTATGGCTTTTGGAAGTGCTAGGTGAGGGGTTACAAATATTCTTCGAGCTTCAGAAGCAGAGGAACACCGTGCGAGGATTTGACCTCCTTTCAGTTCTCAAGTGTTCACTCACTGGACTATCTACCTTATGTGGGGAAGGCTTTGACTTCAATTCCCTAGAATTTCAAGGTATAAGCGTTACCTGTAAAGACCCGTGATTAGGGCGTGAGCATGGCCAGTTTGGCCATAATAGGGCATCAAATGCCTAACTGGGAATGAAAATTTTACAAAACAAAAGAATTGGGACCCAAACTAGTTTCATCCTGTCTTTCCTTTTCCCTGAACGTCTCCACTGATGCTACATATATTTTCACTTCTCCTACTTGTACAACTACTATAATTACTCAGGATACTTTGTGCATTAAATACTGAGTTTCAGCATTTTATACCGAGATTTAATAAAATCTCATTACCTACTTTGCGGATACCACTGAAAGAGGGGATATGAGGTGAAAGCAGGCCCAAAGACAAGGTCACTTTACAGATGACTTTACAGGACACTGGTTTTCACATGCAAATAACTGAGGTGCGGGAGCACCTACGTTATTTCTGGTAACCAGTGTCCTTGAACTGGTTATCAGACATAACCTTTTGTCAAGAAGAGGTTTGAAAACGACCCCCTTAACTAACCCTCATGTGGGTGGATGAAAACATTCATAACCTACTTGTAGATAAATGAAAAAACATACCTATAGCCCTCTTCTCTGTGGATGAAAATCCATGACCATTCCCTATTCTCTGTTCGTCTGGCTAATGTATGCAAGAAAAAGAGGAGGGACAGGTTATTTATAGGGGAAGGGTCTGAAAATAGACCCTTACGGATTTCAAACGTCCCCATTGTAAAGACCGGTGGTGATTTTTCTTTCGGCTTCCCTGTATAGATAAAGACAAAAACTAATAAAATGTGAAAAACGATGCAAATATGCAAAAGATAGATTGAAGAGTTTGTAAACTGTACCTTCCGAAATGTGGAAGGTTCAGTTTTCCATTGCTGCAAAATTCAGACCAAGGAGCGTCCTGAAAATACAAAGGCCGCTGGTCTTTAGGTATAGAAGAAGGTTCTGGATATAGGGCCTTCCGGATTTGAGGTCCTTTCCCAAGGGCCGTATTGAGTAGGGTATTGAAATAAATCATGGGAACGGGATTGAGTAAATCACGCTTGTATTTCAATAGACTACTACCCTGCGGATACAGACGCGCGTGTACCTTTGGTGTGAACGGGAACAGACAACAGACGGCCTGCGAGAAGTTGCAGAACGCGAGGAGGAGGAGGAGGAGGAGGCTGGGCGCTGGGATTCCTGGAGTTGACTTCCGCTTGGAACCACCTGCATTGCCCGGCGAGGCGGTTGCCGTAATTCCCCCGATCTGTCCGACTCAGTCGTGTCTTCTTGACACTTGCTTCCTCTGATTTGAATTCGGCAAGAATGGCAAGTGCATGAAGTCGCGGATGTATTGCGAAGGCCGCCGCACAGGCTTCTATGGCACAAGAGGAGAGATTCATGACTTGCCATCCCCATTTGCGCCCAGGAGCAACCAATTGTGACGCAAAATGGCTCTACTGGAGGAGGAGGAGGAGGAACCGCACTTATTCTGCTGCTGCATTGATAGGAAAAGCTTCTGCTGAGCATCGTGGCAGCAGTACCTGCAAATATGTAGAGAAATCAGTGCAGCAGCAGCAGGAGGCAGAAAGTTTTCGGAGATCATCGGGCTCCAATTCTGCTCCGCCTTTACTATTGTTCGTTCCTAATCCTGTAGAGAAAACTGGTGTGGAGGAGGAGCATCATCACTACTTTTTGGTGCATTTCATGATGGGCGGAGTTGCGGCTTCTGTTTCCAAGACGGCCGCGGCTCCCATTGAGAGGCTGAAGATGCTACTGCAGCTACAGGGAGAGCAATTGAAAACCGGTCGTCTTTCGGAGTCTTACAAAGGCATTGCAGACTGTTTTCTCAGGATTTTGCGCGAGGAAGGCGTACTTGCTTTATGGAGAGGCAATTTCACAAACGTCATTCGCTACTTCCCCACACAGGTAGGTAGCTCGGTGCTCTCTTGTATCTGAATCTTCTACTTACAATCTCCTGTAGCTGTTACTGATCTCTACCGCTTTCCTCAAGGAAGGTGCATTGCATTGCTTTAGCTATTATCCTCATCAAGATGCTCAAGTCATCTTGCTTTCAACCAGATGTAGAACTGGTATGAAGCTCAATCTATTGCAATCGGTGCCTTCTCAGGCAACTGCACGAGGAAGATATGCACAGTTTCTTGACAGTTCTCTGGTGTGGACTTGCTGCGCAGGCCTTCAATTTTGCCTTCAAAGACTATTTCAGGGACCTGCTTGGATTCAGGAGGGAGAAGGACGGCTACTCCAAATGGTTTCTAGGGAATGTGCTGTCAGGAGGAGCGGCCGGCGCTGCATCTTCCGTGTTTGTGTACTCTTTGGATTATGCTCGAACACGCTTGACGAGCGACTCCGGGAACCACCTCAAAAAGCGCCAGTTCAACGGCCTTAGCGACGTGTACAGGAAGACGATCCACTCTGACGGCATCCTTGGGCTGTACAGAGGTTTTCGTGCCTCTGTGCTGGGGATCATCTTGTACAGAGGTCTTTACTTCGGTATCTATGACTCCGTGAAGCCCGTGGTTCTCGTGGGAGCTTTACAGGTAAAAAACAACTTCCCTAGACATTCAGTTAAGTTTTGATGCGACAAAGGCATTGACGAACATGAACACACACATACACAAAAGTGTGCTGACAAGAAGGAAGAGAGAGGGAGAGAGATGAGCAAGTGGCTTACTTTCAGATGGTCTGTGCATGAAGGTAGATAACAATGTCTGTGAACCCTGCTGCAATGTGACACGCCTGCAGGATAGTTTTGCTGCAAGTTTTGGGCTGGGGTTTGTGGTCACGACTATTGCCGGGAGCATCACTTATCCTCTGGACACGATTCGTAGACGGATGATGTTGACCTCTGGAGAAGCTGTCAAGTATATGGACACGACAGATGCATTTCGGCAGATAATTGCAAAGGAGGGTGTCAAAGCTCTCTTCAAGGGTGGTCTTGCCAACATACTACTGGGACTAGCAGGTGCAGGTGTGCTTGCAGGCTATGATAAGCTTCAACTCATTGTCTTTGGAAGAGCATTTCGCCCTCCATCAACAGAAGCTTACTAAGCCTCAGCATTCTGCAGGGTGGACAAATCTCAAAATGATGTTTTTACAATAAAATCAAACATTTTCCAATCTAATCAGATGACACCAAGGGCCACAAACTTCAGTGTCCAACTGTTTCAGAATTGCCTTCCAAGGTACACAAGCAATCCTATGTCTGCAAGTGGAGAAACATCATTCTCAGTAAAACACTGAGGGTATGCAATAACAAACCGCACCCAGTCTTTTGTATCCTGCACCAATGGATTAGCTGTAAAAAGCCACAGGTGCATTCTCAACTCTCAGGTTAAAGCAAAAGTTTTCAGAAAGGAATCTTGTCTAATTATGGACGCAGTCCTTGCTGCCAATGTGTTTATGCTTTCTTCTCCAGGTACAAAGATGAGAACTCTTAAATGGGAAGGGCTAAATTGTCAATTCATGTCATTCCTAATACCTTGCAAATGATGATGCTGTGTGACAGGTTCACACCCAATATCTTTGAGGGTGCAGCTCCCTATTGTTCATCAATGTGCATGACCTGCTGACTCTGGGCAATTAGAGTTCTCTTGCAACAGGTAAAATGTAACTGCTTCTCTCATTGTTGTTGCCATATGATCTTAGTATCCATAACAAGATCAGAAGCGAAGCATGATCATCTTGTAAAAGTTGTCAAGAGATAACCTGCCATCAAAAGAGCATCTCTCTTCTTGAAAATTGTCAAAACTTTGAGTAGAATTCACAAGAGTTTTTAGTGATGAATATATGTGCAAAGGTAGGTAAGGGGTTTTATCCGAGACAAGCGAAAGTGGGAAACAGACACTGTGGAGAGAAACTTTCAAGCTTCAATGAAAGAGAAGAGCATATATGTACATTAGCAATTTAGTACTAGGGTTCCCTAGGCAGATTACCTATTCAAAGATTCCTTTCATTTCCATATAGAGCAGAAATCCAAATCCAAGAAAAACTTTTCAGGGAAAAGATGTTTGTCTGGTAATAGTATCAAATGGGTGGATATCAAAGATTTTTGTCTCAACAAGGATTTCCCTTCTCCAAACAGAGGAATCAGATTAGAATTACACCAGTTTCTGCATATAACCAAAACAAACTTTTGACCCACATGCAGTAGTACCTAGGGTGAGTCTCAATGGGGCAAACGCAAATAGTAGTGAAACAAATACATTGGTGAAACTTATCCAAAAGTTGGCTTTTGGATTGTCTAAAATTTGAAGAATCTCTAAATGCAGGCCATTTACTCCATCTATCTGGAGTAGTTATGCCTCCATGAAGGATCACTATGAAATTGACAAAATGCAGTCTACTGCTGCAGCTGCTGCTGTGTAGTCAGTTAAGAGCAACCGCATGGTTGCTAATGCCACATTTCTAATGGTGGATGATAAGAAGTGTCAGCAAATTAAGAAATACAATATAAGCTGTTGACATTGATGAGTAAAAACACAGTGTCAACAATGCAACAGTTCCCTGGCAACACACAAAAAAGGGAGGGCACATCATTTAATGCCAGATAAAGCAAGGAGAAAAAAAGAGCAGTTAATTTAGAGATGGACCTGGCATATTTGAAGCTAATCAGTAGAACTCTAACAGACTTCTCAATCCACAAGCAAAGTCACAAAGATTGGGTTTGCAATCATTTTAGTTCTCTCCAACTCAGATTGCTGTGGTTCAGGCCATATGATCTTATGCAGCTGAATCACAAGAGACCGTGCTTCTGCATCAGCCGCAACCATTAAGATATTCACCAGCTCTACCAGAGAACAGTGTGTCATTTAAAGCTACAAAAATACACACAGATACAACTAGCAACCCATACCATAACAACAGCTCTGTGCCTTGTGGCAAGTTCAAACCCTGCAAATAGTTAAAATAGGAAATGTTTCATGAAAGTTCGCCAAAAATGAACTCACAGTTGTTCACACTAACACCTGCTGAACATTCCTTGAACTATGTCTTTCCATGGACTCTCACTTACAGAAGAGCCAATAGAATGAGAGCACAGGAACTTCCAGCAAAAGATTGTCCACATCAAACTTTAGAAACTTATGGTGAGACACATGCTGTCCATCATCCTTCACGGACTTTGCCTGTTGACAAAATTTCTAGTTACTTATGGACACAAAGTTGCAAACAAAAATTTTATGCAACTCAAGTACACAAAATTACAAACAAAATTTCTACACAACTTAAGTACACAAGTTACAAACAAAATTTCTATGCTACTTCAGTAAACAAAAGTTACAAACACTAACCAAACATAACCAGGAAGTAGAGCTGCTAAAATATACAATTTGTTTTTATAACTAACCAACAGGGAGGCAACCAAAAAATGAAAACAAACTCAGAGCATTACAAGGAGCAACATCCTTTTATGAACAAAAATCACAAATTCAATGCTTCAGTAACCATCATATTTTGCAACTGTAACAAAGTAGAAGAGTTAATGAAATGCAACACATACCTTGGAGACACTCTGAGAAGTCAATTGAACATTGACATTATTCTTGTTCAACACCTCAAAAACCTGTCCACTAAAACACAACCCAAGTAAACCAAGGTTTTATAAGAATAGATCCAGTGCCAAGTGTTCATGCCGAGACATTAAGGCACACTCCTAATCACTAGTGTTCATAAGCCACCAACTTCATTTCCAGTCTCCATAACCAAAAACCCATAATAATATACATAACAGAGATTGTCCCTTCTCCAAGATGTGAGAAGAGCATTTGACATTGCAAATAAGCGAAATGATGAAGCACCTCTGCACCAGATTCCCCACAGCAAATATTCGAGTGATTATTATTATCTTGCAATGAAGTCCTCACAGTACCAAGATTTTTGAAAATCGTTGAAGCTCACATGGCTGGAATATTGCATTGGAGCATGCTGCCTGTGTACTGAGAATCCTATATATTCCCTCTGTTTTTGGCCTGGAGATGAAGCACTATGGAGGACTCTGGAAACATTGTGATGCATGTATCCTTTGTATCATTTCACCTCCATTTTTTTTGTCACCAGGATGCTAAAGTTCTTGCCAAAAATAAAAACACTGGTCACACTAGACCAATTTGGACTACAGCACAGGGAGAGTAGCTGGCAATCTGACCAGTTTAATGCTTGGTAAGAAATTCAAATGCTTCAAAACCAATTGCAAATTTAGCATTCAAATGGGTTCCCATTTGCATTAAATGGCAATTTATACACAATTGACCTGGTATGAAAGTAGAATGCCTTCAAATTTATGTTAAGAATGCTACTTGGTGGTTTCGATGAACATACCATATTGAGTGTCCAGTGCTCTACATTTTCAGATTGGGTTCAGGAGGTGGCACTTTCCATGTGCACTCATTGACCTTCTGAATTAGCAAATTGGCCATTATGCTGTTAGTTATGTCTGCTAGACCTGCACCCAGTGTATGTATTTCACACAGTGTCACTAGCATCCTTGGCCTTTCTTGAACTAACTAGAGGAAGGACACGACAAGGAATGTAACTAGGAAGATGTAGGAAGACACACAAGAGGTTTGCATAATCTACATGACCAGGTTCCTTGCAGATCCAGTATGCTTTGCAACTAATTGTATTAACGTATGGAGATGCAATGGACAAGGTGCAAAAGTTGCATCACACATGATATGGCACCACAACTGTTGCCACGTAGACTCTGGGAAGGGATGAAAATGCTTCACCTTGAATCAGCTATTCTTTGCAGAGGTTCAGATCCTCCTCCAAATCATTTCTGAGCACTGAATGATCCATATGTCAGTGCTACACTACAACTCCACCTCCCTCTGTCCATAACTCCAACCAACAGTGCCACCCAATTCTTGAACATAACAGGGCCGAATAAAGTGGGAGTAGTGTATAGTGCAGTTTTGGCTGAAATTATTGCAGGAATAAAGATAAAAAATTTCAAGGCAAGGAGAATGCCCAAAATATCCAATTTTGACAATGGTTGAGAGGCAACACTTTCCACTGATCCTCTCTGTTATAGTACAAGGTTTCTTCTTGTCAAGTGCACCTTGTGTGAGTTTTCAGCCAATTTGGCTCAAAAATAAACCAGCATCCCACAAGATTGCCTTGAGATCTTATGACCTTTACTTTAAAAGAAATCAAACAGTGAATGCAAAACATGCACACAAAGGACTGATTCGCATTCTCCTAACTCCTGCACAATTATCTCCTTCTTGCCATTTTTCAAGTCAAAACAATCTCATGAACTCTCACTTACACAATTGCTTCCACCCAGCATTAGCCATGGCATGTGGGATGCTTTCAGGGATCAGCAACCACATAACCTTTGCCTCATCCTGAACCTCCCCGAAAAATCACTGCAGACAATATATGTCAAGCAGTTCTTAACCCCTTACAACAAGACAATCTTCCCAATTTTGCAGCACAAATGCTGTGAAGCCTTCTTAACCCCTTATATGATTACAACAACCACAGTGCAAATGCTGTGAAGCTAGGCCCAGTAGTGGGGTTTGCAAATATATGTTTCACAAATCCTACTCCTTGATCCTCAGAAATTTCCTCTCTTGTATCATCATCTCTTGTACCCCTAATCATTTAGAAGGACCACAACCACCTCCACTTCTTAGGCCAGAAATGGAATGTTGATTCTCTGCTTGCATCCCATCCATCCATCCCTGCAAGTAGCTAGGTCCTGAGTCCTAATGCAATGTGCATACATGATTCATTCAAACTGTATTGCAGTAGTAACTGTCATCTCCTCACAAGTCCTTCACAGTGGAGAATAACAACTCATTAGGTATAGCTTTATTCCTGCATTTGGTTGCTGGGGAGACGCAAAAACAAGACCATTAGGGATCCTTGTATCTAACATTTAGGAAGATGATGCCATGGCAGGAATTGAAGGCTCTCGAATCTCTTTTGAACCCTTCTGTCTCTAATTCTTCTAATGAGGTATTTCCAACTCCACCCACCCCCAGAATGTAGGTTTCGGTAATCAGAGATATCCACCAAAATAACAGATGATAATAAGGGGGTTCAACAAGGTTTGATTATCTTGTTCACATAATCAATGATTTACAGTGCTGATTATGTGACCATTGAGGATGAATCCTTTGAACACTCCCACAATGGCTTTTCCACTTATCTCATTATCATTTACTTGAAAATTACAATTGTTACTTGGGGGGGAGACAATATGCAAAGGGAGACCTTTGAATCATTGATGATTCAATAATCAATCGTAGCATATGCAATCATCTGGAGGTTTCAGATAATTGATTATTGCAACAAGGTAATCAAACCTTGAACCCCTAATATATAAGAATGCTCTTGCTCTTACAACAGTGGAAACTTTCCAAGACTAGTGCCATGTGCAAATCAAACAAGGATCCTTGATTAGGCTTTAAAGTGCCTACCACATCAAAATCTCTAGATATTGGATATCAAACAAGGATCCTTGATTATTAGGCTTTAAAGTGCCTACCGCATTGAAATCTCTAGATATCGAGTCAATCAGCAAAAGTTGTCCATTTCAATTTTGCCCAAGATCCACCTCCTTCAAGGAGTTCAACACTTGAAACAAAAGCTACATAATTCTGAGAGACTAGGCATTAATTAAGTGTCATTGTACTGGGTCGGACATGGACAGGATTCTAGAGATTTTGCAGAGGAACGAGTGTACAGCAGCCTGACGCCTGGACATATTGGGCCTCAACAGAACCAAAGCCAAGAGAAAGTTAGTGAGCACCTCAACCTCTCTAAGTCTCTGTCTATGTCTGTCTTTGAGTAGCTCCAGAGGTCAGACTCATAAATCTCTTGTCATTTCTTCTGTGGACCTGACAAGTTTGGCTGTTGTGTGCCACAAATGCAATACAATTGAATGCAGGGGTTAGCACAAGCAAGCCCTCTCCATATCTTGTTATTTCCTTCTTGTTGTTGGGAATGTCTGGTGGGATGTTCATCCAACCTAATGAGCAAACTCTGCTTAGCAAACCTTCGGAAAAGGTCAAAAGGCTCCATATACAACAAGCTAGAGAACTACATCAGTACCTTCATGTGTGTTATATATTAATTAGGTTGGAATTATAGATCCTTAGTCAAGTGAAGTGCCCCAAAGCACAACTACAAAGACCAACTGGTCACAAACTGGTCACTTCTCTACACATTCACGGGTGCTCACAGTCAAGGGTGCTCATATTCAAAATGCTGACAAGCTTGCAACTAGCAACCACTCCACTCCATGCCTACTTACCAATATGGAATTTGAAGTCCCCCCACCCTTTCATTTTGATGAAAGTTGTACATGAGTATTGTTTGTGTTGCATAAACGCATAACCCAATTGTTATTTCAGGCCAAGAAGAGGAAATAGAAGAGCAGCATGTTATAGATTTGGATAAAGAAGCTGACCTTCACAGGGGTTGTAACCAACCAGAGTAACTCTTTCTCCCCTTTGAACCCCTTTTTCCTTTTCATGTCGATCACAGAGTCATAGTCTACTAGATGCAAAGTCTATTCATGTTGAAGTAAGAAATAGTGCATATGAACAAGACCAAAAAATCACATTGAAGTGAAGGAATTATGTGTGAACAACACCAACAAATGTGTGTTGGGGTGCAGATATCAGTTTGTGTACAAGCAGGCTGTCTCGTGCAATGACGTGTACATGCAAATGGTTTTTGTTTCTTCATTCTTTGCCATCTTCCTCTTTGTTTTTTTGTAGATTGTTGTCAAAACACTTGCTGGATCAACCCAATTTTTTTTTATCAGTGTAGAACATCCAGAGGCAAGAAGTTTATATGCTTCATACACTTATCTGTGAGTAAGCCAAATTTTGGCCTGCTTCTAAGCAAATGTGCTGAATTGCTCTTGTGACAGTGTAGAGTGAGAAGGACATCTCCAGCATGTCTTGTGAAGACCTGGTCTTGAAAGTGTCACTACCTGGCACTGAAGGGCTTGATGATTTAGAGCTTGATGTGCAGACAACTTATGTGAGACTTTTGTCTCCCATATAGTAAGATATCCCCCCTGTACTTTCACCCTCCTGGCTGCTCTCTTCAAATACTTAAGGTTCATGAAGTGCAACATAAACTAAAAACATGAATATATGGGCTGTAACATCAGCTTGAGATTATGAAAATTAATGAAACAAATTGATAGTCACGGTGTGAAATGATGATCAAGAAACAGTCAATGACCAAAAGAATGGTGGCTGGGGGAAGCAGTTTCTTGGCCTTGTATTTACCTCATAAGGTGAATATGGAACGAAGCTCTGCAAATTGGAATGCAGCATCGAGTACATTGACTATCACAATGCCAATTGTAGGGCGTGACATTTGCAACCAACTCAAGTAGCCAGCTCAAAAGGAAAACAATATCAGATCACCTTTGCATCAGTTCAATATATTTCGCACAAAGAGGAGAATGGCACAAAGAAATTCCTCTTTAGCACAGCAATTAAGATGCAAGAAAAAATTTCACAAGTGGCAAAGGAGTCAAAACACACAGCATTTTATCGAACATTGATAGCTCTGGAATTAAACTTATGATTAATGAAACAGATAGAGCCAGATAGTCTCTAAAATGCTATGCCTTGTGAATGAGCACTTATCAATGCTCTTCTTAACTAGACACTTTGCCTATCTAGACGAGTCATGCCAAAACAAGCAATGGCATCTCTATTTCTCTACAACCGACCAAAGAAAGAATGCATTCTTTACTCAGAGGAAAGTGATGTACAACAATAGGTCTGTTTTCATGTGCTTCACCTAGAGTGGTTTATACAATCTAACTTACTCCATCAGCTAATCTTACACGGGCCCATGCAAGCTAAAAATATTGACATGCACATGTCACCGTAGATTTGTGATGGCTGCAAGTTTGGAACTCCAACCACCTACAGACATGGCTTCCTATAATCTAGAAGGCTAAAAACTATGCCTTGTCAGGCGTGTTATGTATTTCTATATTGGAGAGATTCATGAAATGATGGACCACCTCTACACCAAATTCACTACAGCAATCTTCTTCAGCTCTTCCTTCGCCATGACCTGAGTGGGTGCTCTGAATATCCACCATTGTCACATTTCACTTCAGCACAATGCTTGTTATTTTTGCCTCCAAAAATGCAAACACTGTCAGTTTGCAATGAAGGATCACAATTTTCATATGATATTTTTTCCATGAACTCTGTAAATTTTACATCAACAGCAACCTGCAGTAACACACAAGGACAGTACAATCACTTTTAAAGAAGTACAACATCACAGTGTAATATTAGATATGGACAAATTGCAGGCAAATACCATTTCAGAACACAAACCAAAACCTGGCATCATTATAAAGTTTCTCTGACTTCTACAATTAAACAATCTGAAGTAACAGTCCTGTGAGCTATATTCAATGTCCAGGATTGCAACTTACTTTTGCAAGGGAGAAAGAAGCAAAAGACCAAGCAACTCATTTCATCATCTCTAGATATACAGTGTCACATAGTAGCTATCTTGCAGGCACCTTCCAGACAAGGCAAAATGAAATTTGTTTGCCTCATTGATGTGCATTTAGAACCTCAAGAACCAAGTAGTCATAGCCAACAATATCCAAGTGGGCTCCAGAACAGCTAGCAATATTACTGCTGCTAACTTGGATTAAGAGAACAACGAGACCTGACTCATATCTCACGTTGTTGTGATGAAGGTGCCAGGTGACTCGGGATTATATGAGTTTTTAACACATAGAGTGATGTCTGCATCTTCTGCTGGTCTCATTGACTGGGTGTGTAACACCTGCCAATGTCAAACCTCAGTGAGCGATTCATGATTCATTCAACCTACACATCATCATAATCACAAGCTGCAAAAAATAACACAACTCAAATCTGCTCCAGACTCTAGAATCAAAGTATCTTCAACCCTATGGGACAGCCATTGCCTCCTATAAGCCACATCTTTTAAGGGCTCCGGTTACTATGCATGAAATTTGCAAATGAGAATGGCAGATTTTAATATCATCTGCCTGCCTGCTGTTCAATCAGATTCTGTATAAGATGGCCTGTCAAAATATTACCTGTCCAGCAAAATTAGCCAGTTCTGATACTTCCTCAAATGTAAAAATGGGATCTGACTTTTCAACTACCCCAAACTATGAAATAGTGCACTCTGTCAGCTCTCTCTCTCAGCCAATTCTGGTAAGCAAGCTCTCCAACTCTTCTAGAAGTTCTGCTCCAAAACAAAACAGCAAATTTTGGTCAGGACATTGAACACCAATGGGACATGTGTAGATAACCACTTGTAAATAGCACTCAACCACTCTCAGGGAGTCAATCCCATTGAGCCTGAGAAAGTGCTTCTGTGCAATTCAAGAGAAGAAGAAACGACTGACTAAAGAGTGAAAAAACAAGGTAATGTACCAACAGAAGCTAAGCATTATTCCAATAAATTTGCAAATGTTGGCAGATTGCAAGAGAACACGATGCATCGTATGCCATGACATGAGTTCAATCACTTGTGATTGTAAAATCTTGAAGGAATCATCAGCCTCACTAGTTCAGAGAAAACTTAGACCTTGAGCTTAAATCTGATTTGAAAATGCAGCATGAGTAAGGGAGGCACCATATACCTGCAAGAACAGTCTGATCTATCCCAAGTTCATCAGCTGTTCTATGGCACCCACCATTGCACCCTCATCAGCAACTTCAAGTCTTCTACAAAGCACACTGCAACATTGCAATAATGCTTGCTGACATCTTGAACAACAGAACCTGCCAAACAGAGGAATCCTGATTTCAACATTCTTGAACAGATGGGTAAGTGATGAATACCACAGATGAAGATCCTTTGCAAAATTCAATAGAACAGCAGTCAGGCACTTCACAGGACACAGCCTTCTCCCCTGACTAATTGCAAAGGTGGACAAAGTTATCAGAGGTGAGGAGGGAAAGGGATCACAACAGGCTTCTACAATTCCTGCCCCTTGTCACCTCCTCACAACACATCATCGCTTGACAACTTCATATCACATTTCATATGCACAAGTTACGTAGCTGAAGATTGCCAAGCCTCCTGCTGTCTCCCACATTATTCACTCAGTCCTCCTCCTCCTCCTCCTCTGAGCATTAGCTCCATTACAAAAAGGTTCAGACATGAACCTACATGCAGGTCAAGAAGATCAAAGATTTCCAAAATCCCCACATCATCATCATCATCATCCAAGTTGCCATGAGAAAAAGACCAAAAAAAAAGTTCCAATGCTCTCACCCATGCTGATAAAACATCAGCTGATAATCTTTTATTGTTTGACATGGGATCCAATTTACCCCTCTTTCCTGGATAAAATTGGTCTCCAAAGAATTATGTATATCACTTTACAAGGAGATTGGGTTGAAAAAGCTAAATAAGTAGGGAAAGCAGTTGCCAATCCTAACCCTAAATGGGAGTGGTTACCAAAGAATCTAGTTCAGTGCTGCCATCTTCTTCAGCAGCAAGATGATGACTCTCAAGGTTCTCAGAGTCCTCGGATTTGCAGATGTAATAGAACACACTCATCATGATTGCATCAAATAGGTAGACAAAGGAATGCATGAACACAAGTAGTGGAGCTTCCCACAATTTGGAGAGGAGATTCTCAGTGGACGGATCAGTGCTTGCAATGATGTGAAACTCAAACAGAATATCCAGCAGAGTTCCATTGACGTTGGTGACCAAAAACAGCAACAACGCGACGTGCATTTTACCAGTGAGGTAATACAAGCTCTTGACGAGAGCCTCGGCGCCATGGAGCCCCTCCAGCACTGTCACCACATACGCGAGGCTGGACAACACGCTCACGAATACGAAGCCGATGCACAAGGTAATAGCCGCGATGACGGCAGCCGCCATCCCCACAGTGACGACGAAGCTGGAGGTATTTCCAGCGCTGGATGCATACATCAGGATAGCAGCAAAGACGAAAGCTAAGAGGAGAAAAATAGAGCAAGACCAGGCGAATGTCTGCATGAGACGAAGCCAAAACTTTTGCAGCATCTCCCAAATCTCCGTTGCAGTCGGCTTCTTACCGCCATAAGTGCACGCAACGATGTACGCCACGCCCGCCTTCAAGAGCGGGGAGAAGATCGCCGTGAACGGAATGTTGACGATGTTGGAGATCAGAATCTCCGCTATTCTCCGAAACACAATTTGGTTGCCGAAATTGTGAAAGTTCTTCTGCGCCATGGCCTCCACTTCCCGCACCAGCCATTGAATGAACGGAAACCCTAAGAGCACGTGAGAGAGCACGATCGCGGAAAGCGGAACGGATACCACAGCGGCCAGCGCTCCTAACAAGCCATTGTGTTTTCTAAGCAATGTAGTAGATTCCTGTAGAACGTCCAACAATTGCAAAGAAGGTAGAGTTTCCGAGTATCCAGACCATCTATGGCACTCTGTTTCTTGCCGTCGAGGATAATACCTCGCATCATCCAAATAGTTTGCTGATACCGAACCTCGCTCCTCCTCCATCTCCACCTTCTCCTTTCCCTCCTCCTCCTCCTCCACATCGCCTCTACCATCCGATCCAGATTCTACCACTTCCACACTCTCCACCATCCCAAATCCCGGCTTCCTGACTTCGTGGTGCCGATCCATCGCAGATGGCTGTTGGATCTAAGCCGCCAAGGAATCCCCGCACCGAGAACCAAAGCAACTCGCTCGCAAGAGAAAACCGAAGAGAAAAAAAAGAGAACAAGCGACAAAGGAAAAGGCGTACGCGAGGGAGGGGGTTAAGTTATTTAACTTAACATAACAGAACACGTATTTGCAGTTTGCACTCATACAACTTATTCTGTTACATAACTTAACAGAATTCTATTCTGTTACATAACTTAACAAAATTGACCTAATATGTTTGCACACTCTTCCATTTTACAGCCAGAATGAACCAGCACTCACCCAGCGCATGGTGGGCGGATGGATGGTAAGTCGTCAAGAAACAGTTTTCTGTTAGGTTTCAATTCTCTAACTAATCATGGTTGTTAACACAGTTGCCTTCTGTTTAAAACTACCCGACCTACTAACACCCACAACTTGCAAGCAACTTGTTAGTAGATAGGTAACTAGTTCTTTACAAATTGGGGTACCAAGGTGAAACCAGATATGTGAACTGAGTTAAAGGTTCATCCACAAGTGAGTCATATTGGGCATCCAGTGGATGATGGTGCACTGCTGGTGGTGATGGGTGGAGGGCTGGTTCAGTTAGGTCTGGCATAGTTAACTTTAACATAACATAACAGAAGAGGTCTTTTTGGGACTTCTGGAACTAATTCCTCTTATAACACATGTGTGTATGTGTGGGTGTGTTTTGTTGACTTTGGTTTGTTTTCTGAGTTTTTGACAGTTTTGAATTGTTTGAGGTTAAATGTCAGTGTTGGGTGGTTCTCTCTTTTTCTCTCTCACTATTACAAAATGTGAGTGCAAAGTTCAATAATCGCAATTCATTTTCACTATTATAAAATGTGGGTGTAGTACAATAGTCTCAATTCATTTTCATTATTATAAAATGTGGGTGTAGTTCAATAATCGTAATTCGTTTTCACTATTATAAAATGTGGGTGTAATTCAATAATCTCAATTCATTTTCACTATTATAAAATGGGTGTAATTCAATAATCTCAATTCATTTTCACTATTATAAAATGGGTGTAATTCAATAGTCTCAATTCATTTTCACTATTACAAAATGTGGATGCAATTCAATAGTCCTAATTCATTTTCACTGAGCAAGTGAATGTATTGTTATGATAAGTTCTGTTCATTGCAACCAATGAATTCACTCACAATCTTATAAAATCATTTGACACACAAGAACACCTTTTTGTTGTAGCGTCTTCTTTTTTAAAGAATCAATAAATGAATGATTTTCTCTAATCATGATCGATTCCCTCTTTCAGAAACATGATTTGAAAAGGCAAATTGTGTTTTACCGAATATTATTTATGTTAATAGAAACATTTAAAAGGGTCCAAGCAAAACAAAATGTATTTAAATTACCTTGTTAAAATATTTTTTCATAACTTTAACTTTTTTTTAACATCTTAAAATGATCAAGACATCTAGTCTTTTTCATTGGCACCTTTACCCTCCTCATAACATTTTATCATATCAATTCGAAAAACAATTTTAAAAAATCCTCAAAAATAATGTCATTTTTCAAAGGTTGGGGATACTTTTAATAATGAAAAAAAAATCATGAACAACAAAACAAATGTATTAAAATATCTAACACATTAATATTGAGGTGCCTAAAAAATAATAATAATGCTTGCAAAAAAAAATTCAAATGCTCTCAATTATTTTTCAATCTACTTTTCAACAGTCCACAAAAGCAAATGTCTAGAATACACAATTATATTGATTCAACTTTGAAATAAATGCTAACAATAGTCTTTAAAATATATACCTCCAAAAAAAAAATTATTTTCATAAAACATTAGAAGATTTTTTTTTGTTTGCAACTAAAAAGGAGTTGCAAATGCAGAAATTGATTACAAATGATAGTTCGCTCCCATGATCTTGTTCCTTAAATAGGTGAAAACAAATGTAATGTAACCCATGACTATACATTTGGTCATCAATAGTTTGATGTATGACTTTTCAATGTAATTTCAGTCATCTTGTTTCTGGTGCACCAAGTATTTTTTAGCTTTACAAATGTAATCCTAGTTGGGCACATATTTGCATATTTCATGTCCTTGTTCATGTGTTCTTTTATGGATTGATATTATGTTTAGACATGTTAATCTTCCTCCTCCAAACCATTTAAAGTTCATTTACTCATGATAATGCATGTGACAAATTCAAGAAGTTTTAAACATTCATCTTTGGAAAATCATATTTCACTAAAACCTTTGCATAAAATGCTATGTTTTAGTGGGCTTGCATGCTTCATTGTGTTGTGTTTCCTCACATTTATGTCTATATGAAGATTTTAGTCACGAATCATTGTAACATGCAAAGGGATGTTCCTAAGGATTTTTTGAAAATTTGTCATTTAGATGTGTTCCCATTGAGATTTAATAGTCGTATACATAGAGGAATAATGGCACTTAAAATGGTGTAGTCCTCATTGAGGTTGTGTTCAATATTGAATATTTAAATTGAGTTCAATGCATTGAAATTTTTTTCATTTGATTTCAATAAGTGAAGGATTTGAAAGTCTTTCAAAGTGGGATCACCCTTGATGGTATCTTTGGAGCTCTTGTTATTCAATACTTTAAGCTTAGGGAACATGCCCTTATGTTCAAAAAGTTCCATTGTAATTCACATTGGGAAACTATTATTGATGCCAATTGTTGAGTTTAAGATGTCTAGGCCAAACATTTGACATTGTGTAGCAATGAACTTGGGCTATGTATTTTACTTTATATTACACACCCAAGAACATAGTTTGGAAAGATATACACCATCACAACAATCCTATTTTTGCACATGCAAAAGTTTGAATTAAGATGAGGGGACAAACCCAACTCCATTACGAGATACCACCCTAACAACTTGCCAAGAAATAAAACAAAGGAGAATTTCCATGTTAGGGAAAACATGAAGCCTCACTGCAAAGATCATGCAAGTATCTCTTGTTGGATTCATGCAAAGAAGAATGAATGAACGAATGAATGAATTTGGAAACGACAAAAACTTGAACTTCCAAGTCATTGAACCCCACATGTAAGAGGATTTAGGGTTTAGGGTTTCAGCAGTCTCATGTAGGAAGCACACACATGCTAAGTACTTATGTGCAAGGTTTCTTGTTGACACACTTGTTGATACAAAACATAATTGGAGAACTAATGTTTTCAAATCCCAGTTTCTATACAACAACAACTTGTCTATTGGAAGAGCGAGCATGTTTGTGATGCCTTGTTGTTGTTGTTCTTGCACCCCTCTCTCCACCTCTTCTATGATCAAGAGTCAACAGGAGAGTAATAAATAACCTAATTTCAAATCTGTATATATAATTTTTTTATCATATATATATATAATATATCTATTTTATTTGCTATAATGGCACTAAGTACAATAGAAGCTTGCAGGCACAACAGATATTGAAAATCTAACTCTTTGAATTTTTTTGATTTTTGTGTGAAGAGAGAAAAAATCTCTTACTCTAAACTCCAAGTTGACAAAGCAACAGAACCCACCTCAACATTTTCCCTGCCAGAGTGAACCAGCATCCCAGGATGTTGTCGGGTTGCAAGTTACAACCCAAAGCCTTCAACCTCCATTTCATTAGTGACTTACTAGTTAGCATGGGGTTACCACTTACCACCCTAAGCTCTCATTGGTCCAATGATTTTTGCAACCCTTCATTGCTTGAATGAAAAATTTCATAACTCTTTCTCTTTAGGTGGATGAAAGAGGGCATTTGGATTCTCATGAGGGATGGCTGGTTTATGTCCACTGACCAGATCAAACATTCTGGATGATGTAGTGGCGATCATCCAGAAAAGAAATGTAGCCAAATTTGGCTACATACCAGAACTGAAAGTTTTATTATAAAAAAAATCCTTTCTATATTCTTGGCTACCTACCTACCTACCTACCTACTGGAACTTATCATCAAAATCTGGCCAAATTGTTTTAAAAGAAAAAATTTAAGAGAATTTTTTTATCATAGTTTTTACATTGTAAAATTTATTTTGAAATTCTCTAGTTGGGGTTTGAGCTCAGTTTTTTCACAATTTTTAAAGTCTTTTGGTTTTGATTTTAACACATTTTTTCAAATTCAAGAACCGTTGAGCCCAGTTCAGAAATAGAGTCCAATTCCATGTATACATGACACACTATCTAATGCTAAAGATTATATGAAGACAAAAAAATTTACAAAAAATAAAAACATGAGTCTATATCTGTACGAAAGTTCAACAACTAATTAAAATCAATATTTTAACTATAAAGTTCATCCTACTTAATCAAGAAGTTTTTTTTTTTTGAATTCAACTTTTTAAAAATATTTAAAAATCTTGATCCTATGTTCAAGAATGTTTTTCTTCTACTATACCAATTTTTTGGTTCTAGGTTTAGCCAATAAATAAATAAATAATTTCACAATCCAATTCTTGTGCCCAATTCCAATCAAAGAGTGTCAACTCAGATCCGGGTCACAAGAACCTGAACTCCCAGATATAACCTTGCAAACCAAATACCCTCACAACACGGGTTAGGATTTAGGTAGTTGGGTACAACACATATGACACCAGCTAGGTGCATCCCATTGTCCCACATTGACATATCTGGAGCTCCACTTATGTACTAACCACCTAAAATATTGTGAAGATCTGTGATGAACATCTGGGATTTGCATCTCACACACTTTGCCTCTGAAGATCTATCTATGTAAGTAGGGGTAGGGTACTTCACATTGTATTGCAGTAAAAGCCAGGGTCTGATATCAGTCTCTGAACATCTGCCACCATGAATGAAGTCTCTGCTGAGCTATGCTGTAAGAAGCTAAGAACCACAGTTCTGTATGCTTTCCCTTGCATACCAGAGTCTGCAAAGATGCTTTCTTGTAGTAAAATATCACAGTAATATGTTTTGGGCACCCCTTTTTTTGGTCACATTTTGTCCACCAGAAATTGCCCATGTTATGTGACCCAAAAAAATTATAACCCCCTCCAACTTGTTTTAAGAAATTTTGTTTGGTTTTTTTCCAATAAATAATAAAAAGTATTGATCCCCTGTATGTGAATCCAATTTCTTCGTCCAGCATTCAAAAAGATGAAATGTCTAATCGGCATGTCACACCTAAGGGCAATCTGAGTAAACCCACAACACCCAACTTACAACATGAACTCATGGCCAACATCTAACCCACCCATCCATGATGACACACATCCTAGGGGCATCCTAGAATACCAACAACACCCAATTA
Source organism: Sphagnum tenellum (assembly GCA_963921925.1). Classification (NCBI taxonomy): domain Eukaryota; kingdom Viridiplantae; phylum Streptophyta; class Sphagnopsida; order Sphagnales; family Sphagnaceae; genus Sphagnum; species Sphagnum tenellum. The sequence goes on from OY998144.1 coordinate 7,338,860, forward strand.
CAAGATCACCTAGGGGCATCCAAGAATACCTGCAAAGCCCAATTACAAGATGATCTCTCATCAACATGTAAAGCCTACCCACTATGCACTTAAGGGCAGGTATCTGAGAATACCTGTGGAACCATTTGCCTAGAGGCACAACTCACACAAATATCTAACCCAAACAAGAAAAATGTGTAGCATAATAGTAAACAGTTGGATTGGAGTAGTTGCTGGATTGCTTCATGATTTGCTGGAAACCAATTAAGCTTCATGATAGCACCATACAAACATAACACGAGTTCACTTGCTGGTGCAGAGAAACACTTACTTAGTATGTCACTGATGAAAGAGGGAGGAGTAGGAGGAGTTAGAGAGGGGGGATGAAAATGCATCAGGATTCAGTAATAAGTTATTACTTATTCAGTAATTAAGTACCAAAATTAGTAGTACAAACCACTTGAATTCAAACTCTGTAAAAGTACACAGTTTTTGAAAATCAGTGAGCCCAAAAAAACCCACAGAGGTTCTTCTTACGTAACGTAAAGCATTGCCTGGATTTTTTCCTTTGTATTTTCAGCTCTCTTACCTGCCTGAAGAAACCTGTTTTCAGCAACCTGGATCTTCTCCGGAGGAAGAAGGTACCACCAGCCAGGCTATACTGGGATCTTCTGACCAGCGGAAGGCACCTACTACTTACTTACTTACATACATAACACATGTCTCTTGATGATTTGCAAAATTTCATGTTTGGTCATCTTCTTCATCATTTTTACTACTCCATGAGTTTATGAGTTCAACACAGTTTTTGTTAAATTTGAAGAAGAAGAAGAAGAAAGAATAAGTTACAGCTGCTGCTCCTGAGTCCTGAGTGCACAGAAGTAATAAAGCTACTTTAGGCTCTCAATAGTCTGTCTAGCCTTCTCCTACTTGGTGGGTTTTGAAATTTTGCATTTTGTGTCAGAACAAGAAGTTTCTATATATTTTTGTGTAGGTAGGCTACTTTATATTCAATTCAATGCAGCTTTTGTTGGTTTCTGCTGAAATTTGGAGTTGAAGAAACTGACTCTAATATATATATATATACACAAATATAGATGCAGAACTGTTTTTTTTTGCTATGGTTGCTTCCCAGTTTGAAACTTGTATGTGAGAGACTTGAGTGAGTAAAGGCTTTCTTCCTCCAGAGACAGCTTCGTGAGCTTGATGAGGTTGTTAGGGTGATGAGAAAAAACAGATGCTAGGTTTTGCAGATCATGACTGAGGAGGAGAAAAATGTGTTCATCATGCATTGCCTTTTTTTTGGTGCATTGGGTTGGTAGCAAATGTGCAACAAATATGACAGAGCTTTGCAATTTCTGATTTGAAGTGGAAAGACTCCGAGTGATAGTAACAAGCTCCCAGAAACATAGTTTTGGTTTTCTTTTCTGTGTGTGTGTGTTTTGGTGGACTTGTTTTGGTGAGTGACAATAAGCTTCCAGAAACAAACAGCTTTGGTTTTGTGTGTGTGCGTTTTGGAGACTAGTTTTGTCTGATGATGAGCTTTGTTTTGTGTGTTTTGTGTGTGTGTGTTTTTGGAGGAGTTTTGTTTTGTTGAGAGCTGATGAGCTCACAGAAAGAAAGAAATACCTAGCTTGGTTTTTCTGTGTGTTTGAAAGACTTGGTTTGTGTGTGCGTGTGTGTATTTGATGAGCCAGCTCTCAGAAGGAAAAAAAACTTTGGTGGGTAGGCTGAGAAGGAGAGGAGGACCTGTGCTCTTTGTCTCTGGTTTTGTTTGGTGATCTTGAGTGGGGATCCAGAAAGAGGATTGCACAAACCCGACTCTAAGAAGTTGCTCTCTGTCTGACAACGAATTGGTTTTCGAATTTTCAAAGGTACAACTCCGTTGTGCAAACAAACAAACAAACAAACGGCTCTCTCCCCCATCTCCATCACTTAACTACATTGTCGTCGTGTTACTGTTTGTTTCTTGCATTGACGACGACAAGCAGACCACCATCCGACACAACCCCATTTGCAATTTCGATCGCAAATTGCTACTCAGCAACTCCATCGCTGCCGCCGCCGCTGCACAGCGGAGCAGAAGAAGGAGAAGAAGAAAAAGAAGGTCTATAAGAGAAAGAAGGGTCCTTGTGCAATGGAGGAATCTTTTCCGCAACTGAAAACAGCCACATCCTCTGCTGCAATGCTACAGCTTCAAGTCCCTTCTGTTGTTGACAAAGCACTCGGCAGAGTTCCGAACTCAGTGGAGGAGTCCAATCCTCTTATGTACAGCAGCTCCACCATGCCTTTCTCCAGATCCCAGAGCGTCAAGATTCCCGTGGAACATGGCTCCGCCGCAGTAGAGCGCTTCGCATCGCGTCCTTCGTCGCGACTCAAAACTAGGAATCGAGGGGAAGAGTTTCCAGCGGACTTGCAGGACGACGACGCTCCTCATCTTCATCAGTACGCAAGAGACAGAGAAGGACGGACCAAGAGTAGGGGAGGAGGAGGTCGCAATGGTGTGGACATTGCGGATTTGGACGCCTTTGATGGGTATGGAGCTGCTGCAGCTGCACCCATCAAAGAAGGGCGGGCATCTTCCAGATCCTCATCGCGGATGAAAGGCAGAAGCAGCTCCAGAGACGCAGCAACAGCAGCAGCAGCAGCAGTGGGGAGTTACACTGGGCTACAACAGGAGGACAAGGACTTGCAGCTGGGTGCAAGCAACATCGTGGTAAGGAGCGCAAATGGGATGGATATGGCAGATGTGGAGGGATATCTGTATGGAATGCGAAGTCTGCAATCAACTCCGCGCTTCCGAAGCAGTGCAAGTGCAGCATCCATGGATCCACAGCCAGAGAAAGCAGCAACAACAACCACCCGGAGTCGTTCCAGCAGCAGCAGTGGCAGCAGCAGGAATGCTAATGCCAAAGACACACAAGAAGAGTTGAGAGCATTACATGAGGTAGTGAAGGAAATCCGCAGAAGCAATGCAGCAAGAAGGTCGGTGGCTTCTGCTCGAGGATTGGGTGAATCCACAGAAGCCATGGAAGATATGAATCTGCTGCGAGCTTCTCTGAAAAGCCCCAGAACTTCTTCATCCTCCTTCTCCTACTCCCAGAGAGAAGCTCCAGATTCTCTTGCAGATGAAAGACTGAGCCGAGCTGAAAGACATGCTCGAAAACACCAACAACAAAAAAGCCCAAGAAATCTCAAGGCTGATAACACAGAAATTCAACTGATTCACAGAGAAAGTAGCACAGGAGCAGCAGCACCATTAAGTGAGCACAACAACACAAGCAGACAAGCTACAAATGGTCGACTTTTGAGAGGAGAATGGGAGGAGCTGCAGCAGAGTGATGATGGAGGAGCTTATGAGGAGGAAGACATTGCTGCAACACAGAGACAAAGTCGGGCAGCTGCTCCTCGGCAGCAGCACAAGCACCGACCTGTTGTTCATGATCATCCTTCACCTCAAGAGCTGCTCACTACTACACCACCACCACCCATGCTGCTGCCTGTAAGCCATCCTCAAGAGCTGCTACCTGAGATGCTGGTTGCTGCTGCTCCTTCGAGCTTGGAGCAAATTCCAATGAACTGGTCCACTGCCACAATGCCCACAACAGGTTTGTGATTCTCTTCAATACACAGAATGCACTGACTTGGGCTTTGCATTGGCTGAAGAATTGCTGAAGAATTATTGCAGGAGAATTTTTTTGCTGAAGGATTATTGTGGGAGAAATTTTTTGCTGAAAAATTATTGCAACACAATTTTTGCTGAAGAATTGCTGAAGATGGCATTTTGCATATTTCATTGATGTCACAGGAGATGGTTTTTCAACAATGAATGTTGGCTGGCTGCAAGCTTTAGGTATGCAATTTTTACATATGCAATATTTTTCTCAACCCAATTCGTTTTGCTCTAAATACCCAATTTGTACAAGTTTCTACGCAATTATAGGAAAATCTGGAAGGGAATGAATGAGACAGGGTGCATAAAAATGAAGTGTTTTTTCAATGGTTCTTTTTTCTTTAGTGGAAACTTTCAGTTTATTCAGCTCGTACAATTGGGTTGCAGTTGATTTGATAATGTGGCGAGATATTCCTCGTTCAGCACTCTGGTTTGGAGCCGGGAGCTTTATCATTCTGTCAACCTCTTTTATGCCGAGGATTCGGTGTGGGTGAGTTTGGTTTCTCCGTGTAAATAATGCATGTCTGTAAGTGACCAAAAGGTCATCAGTGTGTGTATGTTGTGTGTATGTGTACAAGCTTTCTGGACTCACTGATGTTTCTTGGTCATTTGATATTCTGTGTTTAACACACTTACAAAATGGGTGCAGGTTAATTGGAATTGGAGCAAACTTTGCTCTGTTTTATTTGGCTGCTGTCTTCATCTACCGCATGTTCATACCTGGGTACTAAACCTCCCTTCCTTCAGTTCAACACTCCGGCCGGGGTTTTATGTCAAACACAAATTGGGAAAACCTCGGTGTTTGTGGGACTCTTGAACCTTGGTATTCAGTTACAGCTTTTTGCAAGATTGCAAAGATTGTTTGTGTAGTCTTCAGTAAACATTTTAGTCTTTGCCATTTTCATTCAAAAATTGCATACAGTTTGTTTGTCTATGCAATTTTCTCTCCATGTTATTTCATGGATGAAGAACTCCGGGGGTGCAGATCAGCTGCACAGTTGAGTGAGGATAATGTTGGCACGGGTTGCTGCACCACAGAGGCAGACATTGCTCGATGGATCCGCATTTTCTTACCAGCAATTAATTTGGTATTGACAAAGACAAGGCAGGTCTTTTCTGGTGACCCAGCTACCACCCTCAAGGTGAAAATTTGCCTACTACCCAACTTCGCAATTTTCCAATATCAATACTTCAAAACAGTTATCTTGGTTTGCACACCTTCACTTAGCAACTCTCAAGTTCTTGTTTTTTTGTTTGTTGTGGGAAGGAAAATTCTGCATTTCCTCTTGCTTGCACTAGGCAATTGTTACAGTCCCAATTGTCAAAAGCAAACCTGCAAAATGCAGAATATGGAAGTGACAAACCTAGAACTTGTGCGTTTGTGTTAGGTGGCAGCAGTACTCTGGTTGTTGGCAAGAGCAGGCTCAAGGATGTCACTTTGGAGTTTTGTTCGCCTTTGTGTGTTTGAAATATTTCCTCCTTTCTATATCTCTCTTTCAGTTTTAGAAAGAAATTTTCATTTTCATTCCTGGGTCTTAACCCTAAACCCTAAATCAACATTCTTTGTGACATATTTTGGCAGGCTATTTTGGAGTCTTCACTGTTCCAAAATGCTGTAATTGCTATTCAAATCAGCTTCAAGCTCATGGTGAGGACCCTGCACTAGGAGCTGCAACTTTTGAACTAACCTTTTCTGTTCATTTGCTTTCTTATGCAAAAACACACCAAATTACTCAGGGGTCTAGAAACATCTGTACTTAAATCACATTGACATTTCTGTTGTAAATGCCTAGTACAGGTCAGTCTATTGCAGTGCGAGCATGGATAGCGTGGAGTACCTATTCTCACAAGAAGGCAGTTCTAGTTGCTGCTTTTCTCTTGGCATGGAACATGTCATCTTTCTCCACTCGCTTGTGGGGTGGTACATACACATACTCACTCTTTTGGCTTGTTGATGGGAAATTTGGTCGTTTCAGCATCACATTGATATAGGACATTTCCTATGTAAAATTCTTCAGAACATGGTCTTGGGTTACAAGCACATATTTGGTTACATGTGGACATTGAGATCTCTCAGCAAAATCCCTGCTGATCATCTAAATTCTGTCTTAGATTTATAACTTCACTCTCGAGTTTTGGGTGTGTGTTTTTCATAGTAAGAATGGGATGTTTGTTGGGTGCCAGGTTTTGTGATGCTACAATTTTTCAGTGTGTGTTTTTTTCATGCTAATGATGTGATGTTTTTTGGGTGCAGGTTTTATGATGCTTGTGTGGCTCAGGCTGTATCAGCAGTCACACCCTCTTGTGTTTGAAGAGGCTGTTTCAGATGTCAGTTGCAGCATGGGTGCCATTGATCTTTCTAATCACCAAGAGATTCTCCAACAAACAATCAAGGCAAAACCAGAGGTAAGGACTTGAATATTTTCCTTGTCAAAAATTCCAGCAGTGCCAACCATAGGGAAGAAGCTTATACAATTTTTGTAGCTCAAAACTGCAGAAACTTACTAGTCAATGCCCTAAAGCAAAACTTTCGAATGAGGATGATGCACTAAAAAGCTAGAATCCTGGCCGCTTGCTTTTACAGTCAGTTGAAGATGCCAGACAACAGGAACACCCTGCTGCCTTAGTCAAGATGGAACAAGTTCAAAAGTTTCCAGGTATGTTGACTGCCTTGGATCCTTGTTATTGTGCCTTGTTGTTACGTGAACTTTAGTTCTTGGTTTGTTTGTTTGAAATTCTCTTACCTGCACTTTGTCCACTGCAGGAAGGGAGGTGAATAGTCACATCTACAAAGCATGATTTTTGTGTGCAACAATTGCAAATGATGAGTGATTGAACTGAGCTAATTGATACTATGATAAACCCAGCATCATTGCATTTAGCGTTTTAGGGTTTTGGGGTTTTTTTCCAATCCTCTTTGGCATTCCACATGGTGCACGCATGAGAGATTGTACCAAGCTCATGGATACTATGATGAACCCAGCATTATCGGATTTAGGGTTTTGGGCCCTTATTTTACAATCCTCTTCAGGATTTCTACACACTGCAAAGCAAGTCCTCCCTCCCCAACTTTTGAACTGGAAATGTGAACTTCTGCTCAACAGGGTCTTAAGATCATGCAAAGAAAGCTACAAATTTTGTGCTAGTAAGATGCTGAACATGATGGGTAGTTGCTGAAAGATATTGCCTCCAATAGCTCATTGACTGCTTGTCCAGCAAAGGCATGACCCATATCTCCCTGCCATTCTCCAGTCTAAAATTTGGTCCTATTGGGTCTGAAATTTACACAAGTGTTTGACTTGTCAATGCAACCACACTCATGTGTATTATAATTCTTTTACAAATGTTTGAACCCCAACACATTTGTGAATGATTTGTAATACAACATATAAGTGTTGCTCATCAAGGTTCTAATGGATACAACACTCCAGAAATGAAGCCATGTGAAGGAGACATAACTTTCCCTGAAACCCAATTGTGGAAAAGTTCAATTTTTGTAGTTTTTGATCAAATTTCAATGACAAAAGTTAATCTAAATTTGATAACTTTTGCTCCATAGACCAAAATTGTGAGATGATGAACTTGCACAATGCCTTGTTGAGGGCTTTCCAATAATGCCAAAAGTGTGACAAGGCTTCTTGATTTGGGAGGGTTAAGGTGTGGTCACAAATAAAACAAGTTGTCTATCACATAATGGCTTTGTCTTTTGTTTGACAATGAACTAAAAAAATCATATGTTGACATTGTATGATATGGTCATGCATGTAGTTTGAAAAAATGTATTTAGTTATGATGTATTCAAAAATCTTCAATTGTTCTTCATGTGCATTATTTCTTGGCTATAATTTTGAAATGCATTTACATATTTAAGTGTTGGAAATTGTGATTTTTATTTTTATCTTTTTCATAATGAAGCAATAGAGGTCATGTTCAAAGATTGAATTATGATGTGGGTTTTTCTAAATATTTCCAAAGATGTGGTAAAATGCCATTTGGTAGTTGTTTTTAAAATTTGCATTTTCAACTTTAAAATTCATTTGTGTCAATGGTGTGAATATTTATTTCTTTTTCTTATACAAGAAAATGCTATATAAGTGAGTTCACAATAATGTATTCCAATTGGACCATATGCAAAATAGTCAATAGTCAAACCTCGATATTGATGAATTATATGAATTGCAACCATGATTGTTAAAAATTATGCGACATATCATTTTCATGTTGATTGTCACATCATTGTCACAACATATGTGTTGGTTTATGAGGTTGACAACAATAACACACCAAAATGTAACACCTTTTACACACACAAAATGACACATTTCATAATCACATCCAACATAGTTGGTGTTATTTACTATAGATAAAGGTAATTTTTCAACTAAATTTATGGTCAATAACCACCTCTTTGAATATTGGCATATTGAAGTGTTTTTTGGTGTTGGGTGATCACCAAATTTCCACAACCATTAGCATTGCATGTTGGAAAAAAGTTGCTTGTTGTTCACATGCTTGAAGCCATGTTTGCATCATCCAAATTGATGACCATCATCTCATCTCATCGGATTGAAGCTAGTAACTAACGTTGATGGCCAAGTAATAAAAAATATGGTGAAAAGTATGTAGGAAACATTTGTCCATTAAACCTATATGCCAAAGGATGGTTTGTGCATGAGCATAGAACCTAAGCTTGGAGCTTGTAGCTTGAAGCTTAATATGATTTTAATTCACTCACATGGATGAATGTGTACATAGATGAATGTTTTCATATGGATGAATGTTGTTTGTGCATAGATGAACTTTATTTATGAATTGAATTAAATCAATCAATGATTGGATGAAATTCATCCATGATTGAAAAATAAATAAATTAAAAACTAATTATATCCATCTTCATTTGTTGTCCAAGTATTAATATTTCAAACTTGAATGTCACTCAATAATGATGGATAATGTAACTATAGGGGAAAATATGATGATGAGACCAAAATAATATTTAAATTTTAAATTAAAAAATTATTTTCATCAACAATGTTAAGCAATTGAAAAAATGTTGTCATGGAATGAGTGTTTACCCACTTTCACCCCCACCCCCCATTGTTGTCAACAACATTGTATATATGTATTTTGTGAGAAATAGGGCACCTTGAAAATAAATAATTATTAAAAAAACCCCATTATCATCTATGATAACAAGTTGTTTAAAGGAAACTAATTAAGGTATTTGAAATTGAATTTTAATTTATTTCAAAAACTCATTGCCATCAATGACATTGGGTTAGTTTGTTTGAAATAATAATTTAAAAAATTATTATTACTTATTTTTTCAAACAATGACCATGGGGTGGATGTTAGCATGATAATAGTAATATAGTTAAAACATATTGAAAATAATGGCATTTAAAACTATAGCCCTCAAATACATTTATAATGAAATTTACATTATATTATCATATCATATAAAATTAAATTGTGTTTCATGAAGCTCTAGTTAATTAAAATTAAGTGGGAAAAATTCATTGATAAGAATTTGATGATAAAACAAAAAATAATCATCCATAATTTTGATGGAAGTTTTATATATTACAAACATGTCAATTCAAAAAAAATCATCCATACATTAGATGAATGAAAAAATTATTCATCCATAACGAGAATGAATGCATACATTCATCCCCATGTTTGTTTTTAAATTTACTTGTATAACATTCATTTTGTGGTTAAATTCTTGAGTTTATTTGCATGTGTATAGGGGAAAAGACATTTTACCATCCCAAGTTTTAGCTTTAAGCTTTAAACTTAGGCTCTAAGCTCATACAACAACTTGCTTCCTATACCCCATAGCAAAATGTGGTAGTTATAGATCCCAATTTTTAATATGGCCCTTTTGGAGCCCATGCTTCTACAAATCCCAATTTCATTATTTGCCCATTCGTTCATCTAACCCTTTCTCCTTCAAGATAATTTTGTGAAGTAATGCGATAATCTATTAATGTATTTTCACATAATTCTTAGACTTCTTCATAGAATTTTGTACCTTGTCTAATGAATATTTCAACTATCCAACATTAAACCTAGTGAACACTTTATCCATAAATGCATATGTTATTCCTTCATTGTTACAATTTATCAATGGCACCAACTCCAACCACTTGGGGAAATGTTAAATTATACAAAAACATATTGGTCATGTCAAACTATCAAACCTAATGAATCAAAAATGGCACTAACTCCAACCACTTGGAGAAATGTTCAATCATAACCAAAACATACCAATTATGTCATATTATCAAACTCAATGAACCAACAAAATCCAAATTCCACCAAGACCTTAACCACTTGATGGGCAATGGTTGTAGATGAGGTGTGGCTGTGTTGAATGATGTTTAAATTCAATCACACACCACACATCATGAAACACATTATTGAACTTATAATTCTATCCCTTGTCAGTAGTATTGTGTGAAACAAATTATAGGTTTGTTGGACCCCAAATGGCTCAACTTTCATGAACATCTGTACAAAGCTTTCATATGTTTTAGGCGAAGCACAACCAACATTCATCCATCTAACCACACCCATAAGATGAAAATCCCTTCCTTTGTGAATTGTTTGGCATTGTGCATAACCAAATCATGTTCCTTAGGTGTCAACTTAACTAAGAGTGTTTCATTGCTTACAAATATGCAATGATAATGCATTTCCATATATATCCAAGGCACCATCACCTTCTTGTTCAATCTCCAAATCATGGGAATCCTCCTTACCGATGTTACTTTAAGCTACATCTTTAGAACACCCCAACAAGGTATGTAGGTAGATTGAGGCATACCATTTTGGTACCACTATCAAATTTGCATCCCCATGCCAATGAACCTTTGTGGTGTCCTTCCTGCTAGCGCTTGGGGTTTGATTTAGTGTCAACATCTTAATTAACCCTACCTTATGGACAATATACAAATCATTTGTTTATAAGATAAGGGCCCATTTAATCAACATTTTTTTGAGTTGATTTGATTCCATCAAAAACTTGAATGGTTGGCGATTGATAATTAAATTGAATGGGATACCATAAAGATAAAACCAAATGACGAAATAAATTAAACAATAACAAAACATTCCCTTTCATACAAGCTATATTTTGCCCTTGTTTTATTGTTGGATCAACTAAAATATGCCATTACAAACTTTCAACCATCATCATCAAGTTGGGTGAACATTGCTTTCAACCCTAAGGTACTCCAATCAATATGTAAATAAAAAGGTCATCCTTGAATGGTAACAAAAATGAACTTGACTTTTAACCTATGAACAATTCGTTTTTGTGCATCACCCCCAATATACTCCTAATCAATTTTCATCAACTAGTTAAAAGTCTAACAATGTTATTAAATTATTTAACAAACTTGTAATAATAATTACACAAGCCAGAGAAGGCTCCCAATCAACTAACATCCCATGGCTAAAAAACATGTGAAACAGTTTCAACCTTGACTTTTTGAACCCCCAATCCACCTATACAAATCATGTGACCCAAATATTTCACTTGAACTTGGAAAAATCAACATTTTTCAAAATGCAACTTAAGCTTCTGTTCTTTAAATTGATCAAACAACTCATATTGTTGCATATTGGTTATTGCATAGATGATGATGTGAAAATGAGGATGTGAAAATTAATGATTTCAGTTATTGCATCAATATAATTTGTTGTCCAACAATTAAAATAATGTGAAGGTCAATGCATCTAGGTTTTATTTAGAGTTCAAGGTGGACTAATTTTTGAAGAAAAGTCTTATGAGTCTATACGACTAATGAAAACCAAATTTAAACATGAACATTATATTGAAGGGAATTGAATCCTTAAAGTTGTCTAACCCAAATCATATCAAAATTTTACTAATAATTATGGTTCCAAATATAATAGTTAACAAGATTTTACCCAATCCTTTAGAAAGCCCTTAAACCTCATTTGTGATGATTGTAAGGTCATTAAACAAATAACTATACAAACCTTGTATGAAGAAAATTCACAAGCTTCACATTCCTTCTTGTTGCAATTCCATTGATGTTCTTTGTTTGTGTATATTGACTTTTCACTCATGATAAATATGAATTTGACTCCTACTTCAAAATTGATCCACATTCAATCATGTATTTGTCAATGCCAAATGTGGTCAAGACCTTGAAAAAGGACTAGCTTACAAAAGGTTCAACCTTTGGCAAATACACTTAAAACTCCAATCTCATGCTATTTCCATGTCCAAATGCACACAAGCTCCAATTTCATGCAAATACTCCATATATAGATCATAAAATACATGACCATATGCACATTTCACCATTGGATGACACAAAATAACTTTGATTGACAAAGTGTGTGTTTAACCAAATTGTGAAATAACAAAATGAGGAAGAAGCCTAATTATGTTCAACATCTCATTGATTAGTATGCACTACATATTAACATCAAACCTCTAATTCAATCCAATCAATTAATGTTCAAAATACCATCAAACTATGTATCTTTAATAGAGCACAATTTTTTAAAATCATGACATGGATCCTCCTACCTTTCTAGTTCATTTTATTTATGTTACCCAACCTCATTTTCTTTCTTTGTAGTTATTTTCCAACCAAAAGACAAGAAGCTATCTTAACTTACATACCAATTAAATGGCTACCTTGTGACTAACTTGGCACCAAGGATATTCCACCTCTTTCCATAACAACTATCAATTAGCAACTATTTTCATACACTCCCATCCTTATTTTCTTATTATCATAAATAACATTCCACTTCTTCCAAAAGCTTTGGGATTCCTCAAAATCTATTTAGGAAATAACATGCATGGCACCAAAGTGCAATTTGTCAATCTTGTTGCCATGCAAAACAATTTGACCATTTTTTCATTGTTGTGGTTCAAACCCACACACAAAAATAAAACAAAATTGTTTAAGACTAGATAATAATAGTGTTCAAAAAATTGAAACAAAAAACTAGACACCATTTGGTGTCACAATGGTTCATAAGTTGAATTTGCAAGATGAACTTGAGAATTTGATTGAAGAACAAATCCCATAAAATACAACTTGGTTTTCACTTGTTAGTTACAAATTAGTTCAAAGTTGAAGCCAAAACTTAGTACCAATTGTTACATGGATTTGAAGTAAATACCTTTGAAAAGAGCTTAAAAACTATATGCAATATCAATGATAACTAATGAAATCTAAAATATAAAATTACACAACAAAGTTTTCATTCAATCAACTAAGGATATCAATAAGTATGGTGGTAGAAAGGTTCACAAGAAATTGTTTTAGTTTGATGCATGAAGAATTGATCTCATCAATTCAAGAATGAACATTGTTCTAACATCTTTCTAAATTGATGTAAAAGATATATCAATCTTTCAATTGAAAATTGTGAAGTGTTCAAATTTTAAAAATTATTTGCTAGGATACAGTTTTGTCAACTTAAATTACTTCACAATTTTGCAAATGTCTACAACGATACATGGGAAAAAATGGATGCAATTTTTATTTTAAAAAAGTACTATCAACATTTTAAAAAATCCCTCAAACAAAAAGATGTAATATGAGTTATACACAAATTAGACAATGCACATTAAAAAAATTCTTAATAAGAAAAATTGTTGTTTTGAATCTTCTAGTGTGATTGTTGAATAGTTATTGCCTAGTTGATTACAACAAGTGTTAATAACAATTAATTCCTATATTTAAAATTTACAAAATTTTATTAGTTTTAACAAGAATCTTCTAGCATTAATGTAAGAGGATTAAGTTTTAAAATTAGTAACTTGTGTCCCAACCTTAAATTTTGAATTACAAACATGTTTTCATACCATTGTAAAATCCAATAATTTACAAAGGGGATTCTATTTCAACTAGTGTGGCTTGTGTTAGTGGCCCAAATGTGAATTGGTTACCCAACTAAGTTTTCTTTCCAAAACCACTTTTTGTAATTTAATTGAATTTCCACTAACAAAAACTACTCAAAACTTAATATATTTTGCACCTTATGTCTAAAAAGTTCCAAATTGCCTTCATTAAATCCTTTTCAATGAGGGCCTTCCAAGAATATCAAGAGCACACCCAAATTCCCTTATAATTTTTAGTTTTCATTTAAATGAAATTTTAGTGAAAAAAATGTTCACTATGCAATAATTTTTTCATTGTAGGTTGAATTAGTATGAAACCAAGTTGGTACACTCCTACTCATGGAAGGTTTTCCAATGGTATCAAGAGTGTGGCAAGAAGCACCATAGTTTGGGAAATTTCAACATGACAAACAAAACAAACAAACAACTTTCATAAATACATGTTAGGTCCAATGACAAAATTATTTGACAAATGTCAAATAGCTACAAGAAGTACCATGTTCAATAGCATTCAAATTAATTAAGAAAGTCTTCTTGTTGCTTCACATTATTGATGACAATCAAAATTGACATACGTTTGGAGTGTTCATATATTTTCATTAATTATTTGAATCTTACAATATCAAAACAAAATTTCATGACTATCTTGATTTTCCATGTAATCATTTTCACTTCAGTTAATCCTCTAATGTGAAATTCAATCTTCACCTATTTGAAACATTAAAAAGTATTGTGCATCAATTAAACCACAAAACTCAAGAAATCATATTAATCTTCAAAAGCATATTTGAAGAGGATTAACCTAAATCAACATGATGTGACCTAATTGATCTCAAATATGTGTTGGTGTCAATTGAGTAGACAAAAATACTCAATTTCCACATGTGACAATTGAAAGGTGATAAAATGAAAAGACAAATATGAAAAGAGTTCAACATGAAATGGTCTAGGTTAAAGTGTGATCTTAAACAACAACATCCTACACCAACTACTACTTGAACCTAACATTTACTAATCGAACGTAAAGTTGCTTGTCCTAAACCAACTACTAATTGAACCCAACATCTACGAATCAAACATAAAGTTGCTTGTCCTAAACCAACAACTAATTGAACCTAACATCGCTAATCCTAAACCAACTCTAATCTACCATTATCATTAAAACTTGTCCACAACCAAGTTGTCAAGAAAGAGATTGGAGTAGGTTCATGCTACATGATACTTGAATAATTGAATTTAGTTGTCTACATCCATTGCTAAAGGCATCTATTACCAATGAACATACTTTTAAACTTTTCAAATAATAATTTAAACACTAAAACATATTCCATCTACTTGGTTACATGTCCAAATTCAGTCCATTTTTATTTTTAAGAGCATTGCCTGTGATAGGCACATATTGGTTTGTTTACAGTCATACCTTCTAGCGACATACTTCTTACAAATACAATCAACTCTTGAAAATTATATTTTTCTTTGAGCTTGCATGTTATTGAGTAAAGAACTTTGAATTAAACCCACTTCAACCAGAATAGTGTTGGGATGGGTGAGCTTATACTTGGGCTGACAGCACAGGGGCCAACTAGTAATAGTGAAATCAACAAGTTGTAACACTACAATGTCATTTCCCATGTTTTATAGTTTGTATCAAAAGATGTATTTAAATTAAATTAAATATCAAAACCTTAAGAACCTCTCAAATAACCCCAAATATGTTACAGTACTAAAAGGATTGCACCTTCCATTTTGTCACCTCAATGACAACATTAGACATCAACATTAATGAAGTACAAAATGATTCCAACAAAATAATTTGAACTTGGAGCATACTTCAATAACAAAAATTGTGAAGAATCTTATATATTAAAGCTAAGATGGTGTCTGTCCGTCTGTCTGTCCGTCCAGGTGTCGATCTTGGTTTCAGGACCTCGACGGACGGACAGGACCAGGTCTTGAAATTGAGGTCCCTAGATGGAAGAGGAGGATGGCCCGGACGGTCAAATTCCGAAAATCGAATTCGGCCCGGACAGTCGGATTCGGGAAACCGGGATTCGGAAAACCGGTTCTGCCTCTGCATTTTCTATGGCAGAACCGGTTCTGCCGGTGAATTACTGGCCTCTGCATTTTCTAAGGCAGGGCAGGGCAGGGAAGGGCAGGGCAGGGCGGCCAGGGCAGCCGCTGCAGATAAATAAATAAAAGAAAATACAAACAAAATAAATAAATAAACAAATTAATAATAATAAAAAAATGAAGATAGACAAAATAAGAATAAAAAAATAAAAACATGAAACAAACATAAACCAAAAAAAAAGTGAAAAAGAAAAAATTATAAAAAAAAAGAGAAATACAGTAAAGGAAAAAATTTCCAAAAATGAAGAAACCAAATAAAGAGTAAAAAATAAGAAAAAACAAAACTTATAAATATTGAAGAAAAACCCCTACTTGAAAAAGAATGAGGTGTGTCTTCTTTCTCCAAACTTCAAACTTGCATTCAAATAAAAATATATATAAAAATGAAAAAAAAACACTTTATTATTATCATTAAAAGTAATTAAAAAATAAAAAAGTTAAAAGTTTCTAAAAAAAACTAAAACATGAACCAAGTTTAAAGAAACCGGGGGCCTTCACAGTGGCCTTCGGCCACGGGCACCCACTAGTCTTATATATAAAGGCAACATGTCTGTCTGTCCATCTAGGTCCTGAAACCCATACCTTTTCGTTTCAGGTCTCAAGAAATGAGGGGTCTGTCTGTTTAGGGACATGGGGCAGGGCAGGGCAGGGCAGGGCGGGGCAGGGCAGGGCCCGTTCCCTGTGTAACTTCCTCCTCTTGTCCCTGGCAGCAAAAGGACAAAAAAAGCAGGGCAAGGCAGGGGCAAGGGCAGGGTAGGGCCGAAGGTCACAGGCACCCAGGGGGACTTCACAGTGGCCGAAGCACCCACTACTATGAGAGAAGGTATTTACCGAAGTTGGCCAATTTTGGATTTAGTTCCAGTTCCAGTCTTGGTTCCAGCCAAGTTCATACACCTAACTGCAAAGTTCTACATAGCAAAGCAAAATCAGAACTGGCCTCCCTGGAACCAGAAGCAAAATTGGAACTGAACAGCAGAGCTTTGATAAGCCCAATTCTGGGCTTTTTTAGGCAAGCAGGTTATACTGGTTCATAGTTCATACCTTTGTTCATACCTACACACGTCATTAAACACAATACACACATTGTATGAAACTTCTTTGCAGAGCAGAAATATTTCCTGATTTTAGATTGTGAAATACTGATGTTTGGTCTACAGCAGTAACTTCATACTAACATGAACAGAGCCTGTAATTTTTAAACTTCAAGGACTTATATGACTGCTCATGCCTTTGGTGACTATGTTCAAAGAGAATTTTAAACAAAATGACTAACAATCTCTAAATAAAGGTGTAACACTTCAGATTGGGAGTTGTTCCCATATAGCTTTATTTCAATCAACACTACAATTGGTTATTAAAAAAATCATGCAATTTCTGCACTTATAACTACAGTTCCTGTATGCTGGCCAGCTTGCTTTTGCGGTACTGGTTCCAAGTACTGACAGCTCTTTCAAGACCTTTTTCGGTTAGAAGCCTAACTCCCTCTACTCCTCGTTCCAATGATGCATCCAGCTGCAACCCTCCAACCCATGTGACTCAGACAGAAATCATGCTGAAAATACACAGGTTTTTCACCATGTACTTAATTTCAACTTAAAATCTTTTGCATCCTGGAAAGTCTGAATTGCTTATTACGAAACCCTCTATAGTTGAGCAAGTCAAAATTAGGTGAGCTTTGATTAGCTTACTTCTTCCCTTTCACTGGAGCTGAACTTTTGCAACACATAGGCTCTTGGGTCCATTGTGCCTGTAGGCCTCCCTATTCCTGTAATGTCCCAATCCTCATCCCTTCACAACCAAAACTTTGATCTATGCCCTTCTTACTCTGTGTGCACATTTCAACCAATTGTTCTATTTTGATCCATTTCATCCAAAGCTCACTACAAATGCTCTAAAGTCTGCATTTATTTGTCCCTCTCCAAAGCATTAACTAACAACAAATATGTCAAATAAGCATGCTTGATGGAAAATAGAAAAAGAATGAAAAAATAAAAATTTGTTGAATAGGCAAGGAAGAAACATAGGTATCAAGGCCTACTGATACATCTTGACTTATAACTTTTCCATAATTGTGATGCATGTTAACTTGAATGGAATTATGACATCTCAGATCTAACAATATCTCAGCAAGAAGATAAAAAAGAGGAAACCCAACCCTGGAGAACAGAGAAAACACAGAAAGAACTGAGGATCCATAAGTACTACAACAAAACACAGGTGTTCCACACCTACCAATGCGCATCCGAGGAAACTCACGGCTCCCTTTAAAATGGTGCATCAGATTCTTCATCCTGTCATCCAAGCAAAAAACTGTTCTTCAAGCAATCATTCTCTCACAAAACAGACCAGACCTCCAACTGCAATGAAAAACCCTGCATGACCAAAGGAGTCTATGAAAGCAAGCAAGCAGTTTCAACATTATCTGAGGAAGACCCATGCAAATCATGTTAGAAAAACTGCAAGTTGTAAGCAAACCAACCCATTATGACCACCATGGCCACCCTTTGGCAGCAGCCGCATCACTGCGAACTCAAGATCCAGATCATCATATATCTACATCAAAAACAACATTTGACAAACCCAAGACAAGACAACATTATCATTGCACTCATGTAAATCACTGTACAAACAAACTGAGACAAACAAACTGGAATCACTGATAAGGGGAAAATTGAAGATTCAAGGTCCACAATGTAGTGCTAAGCTCTTAGCAACTGAGAGACGCTAATAACACATAATTGAGAGAAAGACATCACTTGAGCTAATCATTGGCTGCAAGAACATTGTGTCTCATATGGCTGTTGCCTAAAACCCTAAAGACTCAGGTGGAAAACACAGTGATGGAGATACATACCACCAGTACACGCTCCACTGGAATTTTGTAATAAGTTGATAGTGGTCCAACCTGAATCCATAAGAGCCCAGAGGCTTCATTTTGGTTTTCCTTTTGGACTTGTATCCCTAGAATGGATGAAACAACTACACATCTCTTCTCCAGTGCAAAAGCAAACAAATGGACACAATTCGTGATTCAGTGTATCCAGGCTGCTGCTGCTGATGCATTGAATGGTAAAGAGGAGGAGGCTAACAAAAGGGCTTACAGATTCACCACTCAAATTCATGTAAGTCTGAGGCTTGGCAAGTAGCACTGGCACACCTCCAACATACCCTGCACATACATACAGGCTTGCAAATACAGCCCATCTGTATCTGTGTCTCATTCCTCAACTTGGAGCAAAGCTTTGATTTCTATCTCTTCATGGCCCAAATGGTGCATACAGTTATCAGTCCAGATCTAAAAAGTAAGGACAAATCTTTGTGACAGAATCAACAGGCTTGCGATTTCCAGCAAGAGATTGGCAATTCTATCACTGAGAGAAACAGCTCCAATTCATACAAATTCTCTAAAAGTCCAGCTCTTGATCATTTCTTAGATTCTCCTTGCAAAGAAGCGCACACAACAAAGAAAGTGTAAAACTCAAACAAAACACTGTTTCCTCAAGCCAAAAACTGCTAAAGTCTGAAAAGAAGCATGGCATAATTATGTTGCAACATCTGGTGGAAGCCATGTTGAGAGGCATTTGTTAATGAAACCATTTTTGCTGCAGCAGAAGAAGTTGGAGAGTGGTTTTTAGCATTGTGAAAGAAGGACGAGGTGGTTTATCACAGGGTTTTGGGAGCTTTCTAACCTTTGCCAAGAAGTGCTTTGTGTTGAATTGTTGTGAGAGAGATGTTCTCTGCTTGCGCAATCGCATCAATCATCTCAAACCCTACCTGAACCGACACAACACAGAAAGTGTTCCATTCCTGATGAGAACTGCAATTCCTGCCAGTGAGAAGAGCTTCTTCTTCGTCTCACAGATTCAGGAAGAAGATAAGAGATCGAGAAGAAAAAGAGCAACAATGGAATTGACATGGTTTTGAGGGAGGGATGTACATTGTGACGAGTGCCTTGATACTTGGAACCAGGATTTCCGAGACCTACAAGCAACCAGGGAGAAGGGCGAGCAGAGCTAGCGCAACTTCTGATGACGACAGCGGCGTAGCGGCGGCCGTCGTGAAGAAGATGACTACGCTGCTGCTGCCCTTGTTGCGGAAAGTTGTGAAACAAAACAGGTGTTGAACCCGACAGCGATGGCGCGCACATCCGTTGCAGCCTCGCCCATGGCTGCAGCTGTAACATCTTCGACACAAGAAGAATCTTCCCCCTCTCTCGCAGTAGAAGTATGTTCGCCACACTCCCTTCCAAGAGATTGTACCTATCTTCTTCTTCTCCAGTGTTGCTTCACAGCTTTTCTCAAAGTTTGCTTACTGAAGCATCATTTGGGGATTTTCGGACGCAATCAACACAGCGGCACCTCTAAACTCTTCTGCCATTTCAACGTTTCAAATCTCTTCCTTCGTGCTGGTAGCAATGCCCTTGGAAGGAAACACAACCAAACTCGTTGCGTACGAATGTGGATCGATCGATCGCATGGCTCTTCGAAAACAGAACCCTAAGTACTTAGGGTTTGATCTCTCCTTATTCCTCAGGGCATATCACATGAAGATGGAATTCCAGGTATTGATGCCCCGGGCTGCAATCCAGAAACTTGCAACTCTCTTCATTTCTCGTAGGAAAGATTCTTTGACATCATCAATCTCGTTGCAGTGGCCATCTTCTTCTTCCTCAATGCACATATCACTTGCAGATGGTACTCCAGGTATGGATGCTCCGGGCTGCAATCCAGAAACTTGCAACCTTCCTTCATTTCTTGTGTGTTTCAGAGGGTCAAAGAAGACAGTCACCTATCTTGAGTCTTTCTGAGATTCTAAGCAAAATGCAGATTTTCTTATGTACCTTGGCAGCAGAGATTTGCTTGCCGGCACTCAATGTTGCACTTCTGCATCTATTCTAAGGTTCCTGATCATATGAAATGGATTTGGAGCTTTTCACAGCAGCAAGCAGGAAGTTATTCATTTGCTTTGAGAGCTCTGAATTCTCAATTGCAGAACACGTTAGAAGATGAAACCACAATCAAACTCTTACCAGTGTTCTTTCCTCCAGGCAAGAAGAAGCTGAACTTCTGATCCCTTGTTTTTACCTTGGCTATCCTGACAGTGTTTTGTTCATGGAGAAACAGCTTGTGGAAACACAGCTCTGTTCCAGTTGCTTCCTGGTTGGGAGCTGTTGTACGTTCTGCCTTTCTGCATCTTCTTAGAGAGATCATCAGAAAAGCTTAATAACCAACAAGAGAGTCAAGAAGAGTTTTCAAACTTCAGTTTCATCACATTTTGCCATGTACTATGTATGCAGGCCATAAGTCATATATAGAGGAGCAATGAAGGGCAAGATTGTTGTGACATTTTCCTCTTCCACCTGAGCAAGTGCAGAGTTCCAGCTTCTTTACAAATGACATTTTGAGACTGGAAACTAAAACATTGAGTCAGCTGCTGTTCAGATTCGAACTGCAGCAAAGACCTGATGTGCATGTGAGTTTGAGTCTCAAGCAGAGCTTGCAGTGCATGCACCTTGACAAACCTTAGCCCAAGATGTAACAGGTGAGAAACCTTTAAATTGCCCAAGAAAGTCTTTGGTGGGGATTTGTGTATCTCTGGGCTGTATTTGAAGATTGATTGTGGTGGTTGGTAATGAATTTATGTGCATCTCTGGGTTGTCTCTGAAGACTGATTGCAGTGGTCGGTAATGAATTCGTTGCATCTCTGGGCTGTTTCTGAAGATTGATTGCTGTGGTCAGTAATGAATTTGAACTTGAAAGGATCATAATTTGCATACTGCTCAGCAAGGCAAGCTTCAGTAGTTGTGTGAAAATCCAACCCAGTTTGGAGGTAGAGGAATTCTCGTGAATGGCAGTGGCATTTCTAGAACATTTGGGAAATGGGAGGCACATCTGCATTCAGCACTTTATGGAACAATTGAGTCATCTGTAGTATGCAGTGTCTTGTTAGCATTTGGTGTGTGTACCTTGTGTAATCTGAATTCACTATGAGTGCAACCCAAGTATTGAACCCTGGTGCAAGATATGGCATCGAGAAGAAGATGTACACTTTGTTAGAAAATGACATCACAAGCCGAATATTTGTTTGATCCTTGTCTTTGGAGTAGCAGGTCCAGCCTAATGGATTCTCGGTAAAGGATAGACATTTGATGAAAACTAAGGATTAAAATGCAGGCGGAGAAGCAAAGCTCATGATCTTTCATTTACTGACAATGATGGTTGATTTGACACAGCTCGCACGTTGGAAGATTGGTCTCTTGCAAAGACACACACCTTAGCCACATTTCTGAAGTAGTTTCCAATCGAGTCACTTCTCAAAGCTGCCAGGTCTGAAGCTCCCTCCCACTCTACATTAGTAGGTGTAAGATCCCTCCTCTTTCCTAAGAGGGATACTCATCGAAATAAGGTCCCTCCAAATACACTAGGAAATTTCTCCAAATGTTTTTTACCTTCATTTGAGAATGTATTTGGGAATGCATTTCACTATTTTATTTATTTTATTTCTAGCGATGTAGCTAAGGTGGCAATCATCCATAAGTTGGCTTTAAAAAAATATGAAATGAAAAAACTTAGTGTATGTAATATCTGTCCCACTTTTAAGGAGTAGATGGGAGATCCATCTTCTCTTGTAGGAGGGATGTAATTTTTAAATGCATTAAGAAATATCTTTGAATTTTTGGTGAACTTTGCATTATGTTGATGGATGAGTCAAGGGGTTGTCGTTAGATGGTATTGAACTTAAAAGCTCAACTATTGAAATCCATGTCAATAGAATCTATCTAGTTTGAATAAATTAGCATGAAGTGAGGGGGAAAAAAGGAGGGCGTGGGGAGAAAACACCATTCAAGTCATATAACATTCCTTTATATATGAAACTAAGGTTGCAATTGAAATTTTCAATTTCCCTAGTGACATGTTCTGAACTTGAAACAATGTTAAGATAAGATCATAAAACTGAAAAATAACTATCATGAAAATGAAATATTTCATAAAAAAAACGTTTATTTTATTGCCTATTCATGATATTAAATGTGTCATAACATTTTAGGTAGTCATAATTTGTCTAGTATTAAAACCAAATCGAACAAAAACTTGTGGAGGAAAAAATTCACATCTAAAGATGTCCATTCATTCCAACAGTCTTCAAATGAACATCCAAAAATTATTTTAAAAAATTGAAAATATAAAGGATAAGGGACATTATTATTCAAATGTGTCAGCTTAAACAAAACATTTTTCTTTTTTGGAAAAGGGATGGCCAAAGATGATTATTCTCTTTGTTGAAACTAGTGGGTGCTTGTAACCTTCGGCCACTGTTTTTTATTTTTTTTTAGTTTTTACTCTTTATTTTTTACTGCCCTGGACGCTCTGCCCTGTTTCGAATTTTTCTTTTGTTGCCAGGGACAGGAGGAGGAAGTTACATAGGGAACGGGCATTGTTTTTTTTTCCTTTTGCTGCCAGGGACAGGAGGAGGAAGTTATACCCTGCCCTGCAAGACAGACAGACAAACAGATGGACATACATTGTAACTTTAATATATTAGATATTAAGATTCAATTTTTTAAAAAACTTTAGTTTTAGACAAATTATAGAATTTAACATTATGACATCATTTCATAATAAATTTTAATATAAATAAATTACAATTTTATATGCTTTGATTAGTGAAATGTGATTTCAATGCAATTTGTAATGTTGATGTGCATAACAAATGAAATAAATAAATTTATTTCAAACTTTTTTGAAATGGATTGTGAATGTTTATACCATTATTATTTCATTTATCAACATTTTTTTCAATAGTTTAAAATGAATGAGATTACCTTCCATCATGAATTGCGCTAGAGTACTCGAAATGTGTTTTTTTGCATCACATATAATTTTTATGATAATGTTATTGTTACAATTATTACAAATTACAAGAATATATTGTATATTAAATGTTTTAAATAATGACATCATTAATAATATCACATATGTTTAATAATTTCTAAGTTGATGTATAATGTGTGATAAATGTTCATGTTGGGTCTCATGTTGAATTGTGATATTCATGAATAAATGTTATTATTTTTTTCGCATTGAACTTTGTGTTTAATGTGATGTTTAGGTGAATTAATTTTTGTTGTTCATATCCTACATATTAATTCACTAAGTCCCTTCGTCTGTGACGAAGGTTTTGGGGGGTGGGGGAAAGGAGAGATCGGTGAAGCAACGGGCGACCTCTCTGCAACTGCTTTCAACAACTGCTCCTCCTGCTCTTGCTCTTCCTCTCCCACGATGTAAGTGTTATGGCAGTAGCTGCTGGGTAGTTGTAGCAACGTATTTGGAGTCCGTTGCGGTTATAATGGAGTTCGAAGAGTGCGATTGAATGCGTTGAGGTTGCAGATTGACAGCAAGAACACAGACAAAAGAGAGAGAGAGAGAGAGAGAGAGAGAGAGAGGAGGGTCAAGAATAGAGACAAGGTGATAGAGTTGTGGCAACGCGTTTGGAGTCTTTGGCGGGGACAATGGAGTTTTGAAGAGTGCGATTGAATGTGCTGTAGTTTGTGGTCGCAGATCGACAGCAAGAACATACACGAAGTTTTGGCAACGTTTTTATCTCAGGGGCCTTGCAAGATTGCTCTTTCGATCTGATTTCAAGGTTTTTGCAAGAGGTTTTTGGTTGCATTCTTAGGTGTTTTTTTGCTGTCTTTTGCACACATAAAGACTGTATTTGTTCTACGTCGTTTGTAGATCGGACATTGGATGATGAGAACCGAGATCTGTATGGTGCAATTGTTGTATAGGAAAGTAGAGGCAGTTTCTAGGGAGCATTTGTTCTTGTGGCTGCGTATCTTTTCTTAACAGACGTTAGGAGGCTTTTTTCCTCCTCGAGAACTGTTTGGACTTGGACTTGGGTTTCTTTTGTCACGAATTCTTGCGCGAGAAGAAGAGGAAAAAGAGGGTGAGGAATCCGACCGAAAATGCTGTTCTTTTTTGTTTGCATGCAGTCTTGAATCGGGAATGCAAGAACATGCATTACGAGTTCTTTTTTGGCTTTTTTTACGGGTAGAAAGATTGCCAAGGCTGCATCAAGACAAATTGAAGAATGTGTTCGAGTTTGGAGCACAGAAATGCCAGAGGGGCAAAAGTGTTATGGGAGAAATTTGAGTTTGGGGAGGAGGTAGACACTGAGAGTCAGCAGCAAAGGAATCACGCAGTAACGATAGTGCAAGAGGTGTTGAATCTAGGAAATGAAAATTATCCCACTTTAGACTGGCAATCAGAACATTTGAATAGGTGGAGCACATTTGCAATATGAAACATTGTGGGGTTTTTGAGCTGACACATTTTTGATTGTATGTGGAACAGCATTGAAGAAGCTTCCATCTGACAAGGCAGAGGTGTGATCTCTTGAATGCTTCCCAATTGACATGTCTTTAGATCAATAGAATGTGAGGTCTTTCATGAATCTGCTGCACAGACCTTAATTCTTGTATTTCATGTACTACGTGAAGTTGGGATCTCTCTTGTGCTACATGGCCTATAAAACCTTATGTAGTCAGAATATAGCAAGAGATCCAATAGTTGATGTCCCTGCAGCCTGAAGGAAAATTCATGGGCATTGTTAGCCTTAGTCCAGATTAATCATTCAATCCGAAATCAGATAGTGAATTCTTTAGAGTGAGTTTTGTGATGGCCAGTAGGTAGTTTTGACTCATCAGATATGATAGTGGCGCACTTCTGGTGGAAAGTGACCTTGACCCCCTGTTCAAAGGGGAATCTTTCATCGCTATTGAAATTTATGACAGCCTGGGTATGTGGCCAAAGGACTCACAGGGTCAGAGCCCCCTTTTTGAGTTGCAAGTGGGGTGTGTTTAGGGGTGAACATTGTTCAGCATTCATTGAGGAGATATAGTCTGAAAGATCATAAGGTTCTCTTCTAAATGTGGATACCAAAATAGACTCATCTCCATGGTATGATGCCAATTTTGGCTTTCAGTGTGTAAGCGGAAGATTTTAGCATTGCAACTGTATCTGATTTCCCAGCTCTCCCCTTGAAGTCCCATCCCACAAAATGCAGTTGAAATTTATTTTGGCAGCTCCTTTTTGTTGTACCTGAAAGTAAGTACACACACAGAAGGGAGTCTAATGCACCGGTTTACTTTTAAACAAGCTGAGAAAAGCCCAAATTGTGTTACCATGGATACTGTCATGGAAACATGCTTGGAGTTTTGTGCATGTTGTTTTGTTGGATGATTTTGAGTTCCAAGCCAATCCAATTGAATCAGAAAGTTCTCAAGGTTTTCTGAAATAGAAAAGGGGAATTCAAGTTTGAGGGCCCTTTTTCTTAATACCTGAAGTAGTTTCCGACTGGTGTGATGATTGGTACAATGCAAGTTCTCACGCATGAAGGTTTTCTATTTTCAAGAATTATTGTTTAGCTGAAAGTGTGGAACCAATGTGGGTTGTCTGTGCCACAGACAAGTGTGGGAGGTCTCCCATATCATAAGAACTGCTTCAAATATATCCATGGTGGTTGCACAATCAGCCCCTCCAATTATGCAGCCCTTGAAAGGCGACTTTACTGCAAACATCACTATTCTCAGCTCTTCAAGGAGACTGGAAATTACAGCAAGTTCAACAATTCCCCAGCATTGAAGCCAACTAGTAGTAATGCAAGCATGGATTTCTAAGATACCCAATGAGCTTCAGGATCATCTCTCAATGGCAGACTAGACATCCTTGCTGGGATGCTTTCCAAGTAGGTTCTCTACTGGTAGGAGAGATTTGTCCATTATTTGAAGCTTTCAGATGGGCTTCAATAGAGGTTTGACTCTTGAGGTTGTGAGAAAGGTTTGCTCTGTTTTCAGTCATGTTGTTTAGGGTCTTGAAGCTTTGCAGAACTATGAATGTGCCAACTATACCTGTCCAATGAAGTGTTAGGGTTCAAATATGCAGTAAACTTGCAGGTAATCCTGAGTGTAATAGAAACTAGGGAAGGATAGGCAGCTTTAAGCTATAGTGTTGCTTTCATAGTATTTTGCCAGTGTATATAGTATTTTCCCTGACTGCCAAACAAAAAGGCTTGGAGGTGATATAATGCTTCTTTCAACCCTTGACAAAAATCACCTCTCAAATTTGGCTAATCTACATCATACAATATCAGAGTTATTAATTGGTTGAAACAATTAACGAGTACCAACTAGTTTTAATAGGTAGGTTTAATTTAACTTTTGCCTCTTCATTTATAGTAGTGATAAAATTAGAAATTGTAGTTGTTTAGGTAGATAGTTTGTTTTATTTCTTATTGCGTACAACTTCTCCATTAACCATTGAAATGCAATCATGACAACTAATCGGATTTAATTTTTTTTTAATATAATGGTTTTCATTTTTGTTATTCTTAAATGTTTAATTGATAAGATCATAATCCGGTTGTGCTTACTTCACATTGACATTGCAAAACACATCATCTTGAGATATTTGCAAGGATATGAACTTCTACACCAGGAGCTATTTTGAGTTGTTCAAAGGAGTAACTTAATAAGTGCACCAGATTGGAATGGTGTAGCCTTTGTGAAGACCATTATAAATAGGAGGAAGATTTCTCATGAATTACTATACACTTTCATCAAATGCTTGTCAAACACAAAATTTGTGATTTGGATTTTGAAGTTTCATCAAGAACTTGTCATTATATAATTTTTCCAATTGAACCTTTAGAATTTAGCTATAGACTTCACAAAATTTGATTGTTTTACTTGGAACTAGTGTGTACCCGTGACTTTCAGACACTGTGAAGTCCCCCGATTTCTTTAAACCAAGAGAGACACACACAAAGGTGCAAAGTAGCTATTTTTTTTTTTATAATTTATTGTTTTTGACGAAAATTTGTTGAAAAGTCCCCCATGAAAACATACATGGAGGGAATGTCTGATATATATAAAAGCCCCATTTAGTCTAATCCAACCCATCCTCTTGGACGAAACCAAAGCCCAAGCTTTGGAAAAAAACTAGGAGTCCAAAGGAGACCCTAAAGAACCCCATACCCACAAGAAGAATCACTACAGCACCTTGCGGTAAACCACATTACTGGTGTAAATGCCAGCAGGGGTCCCATTCAGAGCCGCCCTGTTGTCACCCCGTACCAGCACCCGGACGCCCCGCCGTGAGCCACACTGAGAGAAAGTCACATAAAGTTGCCCGTGGCAAAAAACAGGCTTGGGCAGGTACACCCCCACTGTCTGCAGTGTCTACACCTGGGCCTTGTTGATAGTCATGGCAAATGCGAACCACAACGGGAACTGTCGCCAGCGGAGAATAAAAGGCATCCTTTCTGTGTCAAAGGGAGTGATGTTGAGGCGGGGAATGAAAACGCGCCTGCCCTTGTTTGACCCTGTGGCAATTTCAGCATTAATTATGTGTTGCATCAGCTTGACCACAATAAGCCGAGTGCCATTTGCAAGGCCGCCCAGCATATTCTGCAGCAAAATCACCGGACAACCTTCCTGCAGGGTCAAAGTGTGGGGTGGCACCCTTGACATGCTGAGGGAGTTTAAAAATTCGGTGAGGTAAACCTCTCTCTGTTCGCCTTGCACAACAGAATCAGCGCTCTGGTACGTGCGGCGCTGTGCTGGTGGGCCGTCATGTGTGGTGAGGTCAAATCGATTCATGATGGCGGTGTTGATGCTGTCAACGTCTTCGTTCAGAGGAGTTAAAATAGCCCTCTGAATGATGTGCTCATTGCATGATTTCAAGTCTGTGAAGTGGCCAAGGTCGCCGTAAACTTCATCCACCAGGCTATCAATGGTGTCACCCTGGCAGCACATGTCTTTTGGGATCAAAACAGCCTCCTCCCCAACCTCAAGAAAGACTTGCTTTGTGCCCTCCCTAATGTAAGTAATCTACCCAAGCTTGCTGTTGTTGGGCATCGACCACGACATTGGTTCCACCCTGTGCGAAAACCCTTTGACCACGCATGTTTTCATGCAGGTGATGCACTTTAACATTATGCCAAGGATTGTGGACGTCTTGAAACTGGCATTCATAATCTGGCCTCTCGTGCCCCAGGGAATCATAGGCAATAACTGCCTAAAATCACCTCCCATGACAACAACCTTGCCCCCAAAAAGCATGTCCTTTAAGGCAGGGTCAATAGCACCCATAACATGCTGGAGTGTTCGGTTCATAGCCTCAAACACATGCTTATGGGCCATGGGTGCCTCATCCCACACAATGAGGCGTGCAGCCCGAATTAAGGCCGCTTGTGGATTGTTCCGGTGAACATAGCAAACAGAGGAGCCTCAAAGGCTTGCTACAGGAATTTTGAAACGTGAGTGAGCTATGCAGTTGTCCTTCAAAAGCAGGGCTACAATGCCAGAAGATGCCATCGACAACGCTATGTCACTAGTAGAGCGCACCTTGCTTAGTAGGCACCCTTAGAGGAAAGTCTTGTTAGCCCCTCCCAGCCCATTAACAAAAAAAGTTTTGTGCACCGGCCTGGGGTCATGGACCGCATCAATGACATTGTCATAAATGGAGCACTGGTGCTGATTTAGCAAAGGCACATCCTAAGCAAGCTGCTGAGCTTGTCGCGTCACATTGTACTTGACCCACTCCACGGATACAACGGCGTCCCCCAGAGCAACCAGCTGTGCAGGGATAAGCAGTTCAAAATCCTCTAGGGTTTTCCCCCCTTGGGCCTGCAGCAGCTGCTCCACTTCCCGCAAGCCATGGTCAAGGATGGCCTGGTCGAGCTGCCGGTTGGGCGTTACGTGCGCGATGCGATCGGGGACGGGGGGGGGGTTATAATCCAAAAGTGCACAGTTATTCATGCTTACAACTGCCAAGGAAATCTGGTCTACAATAGGATCTAGCAGCTCATTGAGCACCACCTGGAGGAGCTTGGCCTTAGGTTCAACAGATGCATTAAATGAAATGTGTGGAATAATGCTGAGGGATCAGCTTTCTGGTACATTGAATCCAACAATCGGCCATTCAATAGAGAAGTTTCCAAGCAGCAGTTCAAAAAAGACAACATAGCACAATTTATACCATCACAACCCAACGAAAGGGAAGCTTGCAATATACACTTCCTTTGTGGAGGCCTTTTGGCCACTCACCTGGTGTGCTTGGTGTAGGAAATCCTCCGTAAGGGCTCCCTTATGCTTGTCCCACAACCGCCCAGGATTGGTGACGTTGGTGAAAATTAGTAGGCTGGCAAAAAGCTGCCGCAAGCTTCTGGGGAGTTGCACGCCAGCAGCTTTTGAAAGGCATTGGTCCCATTCATCATCATCTTGTAGCAAGCCACGTGCAAGGCAGGCAGCTTTAAAAGTGGGGTGCACAACTGTGGTAGGCGTGTGGGGCCGGTGGGTAGTTCTGAGGTCCTCAAAGCATGTGGCCCCTGCAATGTGGGTAAGCAAAACTCACAGATAATAACGCTCGCCCTCTAAGGGTTGCACAAAGTACATGCGCCCCATAGTTCCCAATGTGACATGATTGTTTCGGCCTGCACTCCGTCGCCCTGCTGCTTTTTTTCGGAGGTGCCACGCCTTTTTAGATTTGCTCCACAGAGCGATTTCGGGATAATTTGGGTATAGTGTGGTCAGCCTAGCAGGTAGTGGTGGTGTAGGGTTGTTGCTGTTGCGAGCCAAAGTGGCTGCAGCCGCGTATTCAGATTTGGCCTTTCGGTTGAAGTCACACCACCCAGTCAAAGTGGTGGAGTTGTTGCGCATCATAGCTTCCCCAACCGTGGTCCCCTCAGGAAAGTAAATGGTCTGCTCATTAGGCAGATGAACAACCAAGCGGTAAACATTGGGGTGCATGCCGTGCAAGTCAAAGGCAAAAAACCGATGGCAAGCTTCGTTGGCACTGACATACTGCCCATTGAGGTAATTTTGGACTTCATCCCGGGCGGCAAGCACATTGTTCCCATCGGCCCCACCTGCAGCC
The DNA here is from genome assembly GCA_963921925.1 of Sphagnum tenellum. Classification (NCBI taxonomy): domain Eukaryota; kingdom Viridiplantae; phylum Streptophyta; class Sphagnopsida; order Sphagnales; family Sphagnaceae; genus Sphagnum; species Sphagnum tenellum. Next base: position 7,369,479 of record OY998144.1, read on the forward strand.
GCCTGAGGTGTTGCAGCCAGCAGAACCCTCGCTTCCGACTGCACCACTGCCAAAGCATGGTTGTGACCCTTGTAAACATACTTGTAAAGGTATTTCACAACCATGATGGAGTTGTAGACTTCAACATTGATGTGGCACTTGTACCGCATGGTCATGTAGGGGTTGTACAGGACGACCAACGGTTGTGAAAGACAAAGCAAGGGGGAAGGGGAGCAACAAAAATTTGTCAGTCACGTTGGCGTCCCTTTCTTGCAGGTTTGGCTTCGCCTTTCTTTCACATCATCATGCTTGAGGTGAAGTTTGGAACGCCTAAGAATCTGGAAGAGATGAGTTTCTAGGGCACACTCAGACACAAACACTTATGGTCAAGTGCATAGGACAACAACTCATTTGCCAAATTTCCAATAGCTGCATTTACGTGGGGTGGGTGAAGGTCCTGCCGTCGTCCTGTCGCCGGTAGGTTGGGTAGCTGTCGATGGAGTCCTTAGTTTGGGGCTGGAAAGTCTTGGGATAACCCTTGTTGTAAGCCCCATTCACCATGCAAGCACGTGAGGGATGTAAGGCCCCACAGGGCCCATGCAACATGCGAGATGTCACAATGTTGTAAAGCTCGGGGTGGGTGGATTTGTTTGGAAGCTCGGCACACACGATCCGGTCATACTCGATGTTGTCATGCGGCTTGTCTTAGTTACGTAGAATGATCAAAATGTGACCGTGCGGCAAGCCCCGCTTCTGCCATTCTACCACATGGATGTCCGCCACCGTAATGCCCAAAACATCATTCTGCAAAAGGTCTTTGAGGAGGGCATTAAGCTTCATGTTGAACACCCTGGATGTTAAGTTAGGGCGGTGTTTGGCTTCCTCCTCAGGCCTTAGCTCATGCAAAATCTCTAGCCAATTTGGGTTGCACGTCATGGTTATGAATAGGTCAAGTTTCCCAAACTTTCTGACCAAGGCCATGGAATCCTGGTAGAGCTGGTTCATGTGGCGGGGGCTACCAGCAAAACTGGTTGGAAGGACCACCATGCGCCCAAAGTTGGTGCTATTAGCCACGTCTTGCTACATGGCATCTACCATTCCTTTATATTGGTCAGCACGCAGGGTGGTCTGGTTGAGGCGCACCCACCGCAGCCGCTGCCCCTTAACCTTGGAGTACTGGTCAACCACCCACTCTTAATATAGCCTCTTGCCATAAGTGAATGTGTTGTTGGTGGGAGGGTTGCAGTCATGCATGAAGTAAGCCGCATATTCCCTGGTAGTAACCTTGCGAGCGATGCGCCCTGCGGCAGCTCCTCTATCTCGGCCCCCACCCCTACCACGACCCCTGCCCCTACCCTTGCCCCTACCTCTACCACGCCCGGGGTCCACTGCCGGCTCCGCATTAGGCTGCTGTTCATCTTCGGAGTTTAGCCCATCCACAACCGTAGGGGTAGCGCCAATAATATTTGGGCGCCAGTCGGGCTCTCCGTGTGGGTGGAACATGACAAAATGCAGAGGGTCATTAGCATAGTGGGCATCACTAATCCTCCATAACCCCTCGCCCCTAGCCCGCACCCTGATGTCTCGTGGATTGCTACCTTCAGGGTCACTGTCTCGGTCACCATCGCCTGTGAGCAGGCACAAAACGGAAGACAAAGCAGGCACAGCCGGGACAATTGCTTAGATGATGGAAGGAACGTGTTGTGGAGGAACATAGCAATTAAGACGGCCATCACCATAAAAAACAGCACAAAATGGGGCACCAAAAAGCAGCCATGTAGCCACCCCATTCACTCACCAAACATCAGGTTGGCCACCTCGCTGGATGTGGGGGCGTTGTAGCGGCGGAGGTCAACGCTGCCATCAACACAAATGACAATTTCATAGTTAGCCAGGTCTTGAAGGGGCAAATCCATGGCCTGTACAAAGCGCTGAACATAGACATTGCTCCCCAAAAACATTTGCTGTAGCTCCTGTAAAGTGCGATAGTCCAAGTCTATGTTGCCCTAACCGAGAGTAGCAAAACAGGCAATAGCCTGAGCATCCACATTGTCTATGATATATAGTTGGGCAAACTGATGGGGGCTCCCATGAGGAGGTGCCAACGGCCCCAGCAAATGATGCATAGCGCCCCTTATGGCAATCATACTAACCCCATCTGCGGGTGACTGGATGTTAATGCCAGAGGAGGCCATCTGCAAGGAGGAATTGTATTTCCGGATGTGCTTGCGAAATGATACGGTGTCAAAGGGGAGGCGTGCACCAGGGGCATGCTTAAAAGTGAGCAAGTCCCGCAATGGTTGAGGAGGAGGAATGGGGAAGACGGCCTCACAGCTGCAAGATCTGCCTTTAGCACAGCAAAGGTTTGCGTGTCCCTGGGAAGCCTCATCAGGCCAAATCATAGCTCGGTACTATTGGCACTCAGCTGTCCTACCCCCTATGTCAAGCACTGGAACACTGGCCTCATCAAATTTTGAAAGGGGGATGCAGGTTGCTGTGTGCAAAGCTTGCTGACCCCCTGCGCCTGTTGGTGCCGCTCGCGGTTGCGATCCCGCTGCTGGTATGTCGGTTGGGCATGGGCCTCTGCGTGCTGCTCGCGGTCATAGTCCCGCTGCTGCTGTCGAGCTGTGGTGGACATGCGGTCCACATAGTTCCGCTGGCGGTCAACATAGTTCCGCTGGCGGTTAATGGTAGACAGCCTGTTCCTGGAGGCGGCGTTCACAACAGTCGCAACGTTTTCCATAGCTTGGTTTGTTGATGAATGACTCACACTGTTGATATGCAATGTGATTTCAGATGGCGATTCTCATGTACATGTTCTACATGTTAGATTGCATATAAGTATTTTTCACTTAGCAATTTTGCATATGCGAAATCAAGCACATAGCTATTTTCCACTCGGCAATTTTGCATCTGCAAAATCTCACTAGTTCATAGGCTCACACTGGGATCTCCCAAAAGCAGCCTAGTTTTCCTGTGGGTGTTTTCCATCTACAAAATCTCAGAGATTATTATTAAGATTTCTGGGATTTCCACCATTCCTAGCAAATTAAAATGAGACCATGGCAGCAGAAAGTCTGACAAATACATCCAATTTGGTGGTGAAGTGCCCCTTTTTTACCTTTGTAATATATATGGGAAGGAGTTTTAAGGCTTGCCTTGAGCTGTGACCATAAGTGTTGTTAAAGTGTGTTATATTGATGAAGTGTTTTCTTTGGTGTATCAGGTCAGGTGCCTCCAAGAATTTTTCCTGGGAGAGAGATTAGGGTATCTAAGCAGTTAGACTACTATTTGTAGCCAAAATTTTTTTTAAACAGAACAGTAATTAATTGATCTTAGTCTTTTAGGTATTTCAGTTGCTACGAATTTAGGTGCCAAAGAAATCCTCTTTACTACAAATTCCAAGACACAAAAGCTCCACACTAAGTTCGATAGCAAAAACAATAGTGGATATTGGGTCTGTGTGATATTCTGTCTTGAAGCCCCTGTAGCCCATCCATACGTTTCATGCATCAGTAGAACCATTCTCTGTTTTGAACTTATGGCTAAGCATGCAAAAATGATGAAGACCAAACAAAGGAAGAAAATTCTACTAACGCAATTTTGCAGTGCAAGATCTGTGGCTTCTTTGGCACCTTAATCAAACACTTGCGCTCTTCTTCGCTACAGCAAAAACACAGACACAGAATGGAATTAGAGCTCCAAAGAAACAAATTGGAAATCCTGCATTGTAGAGCAGATAGTTTCCAATGCATGACGACGCGATCGATGTCTGTGTGGGGAGACAGGACCTCGTTTCTGTCAGATCGAAATCTGGGAGTGCTTGGCCGGGTCTGTCTGTAACAGACCTCTCCCTCCCCCACCCCCCACGCCGGGCCCGGTCGGCCTGAACGCCGAGCGTCGTCAGAGACAAACGTAGTGAATTTATATATAGGATAGGGTGCGAAGCATCCATGAATGGAGTTGTTAGTCAACTAATGGTAGCTTATTTGGTGTGTGTAGTAAGTTGTGTGTGTTTGGATGCATGAGTGAAAATGCATGTCTAGTTGAATTCCATATTGAATGGAGTAAAGTAGGATGGAGCAATTTGCTAAGTCATTGAATTGCATAAGACCTTGTACTTGGTAATTCAATATTAATCTATAAATCAAATCATAATTTCAGACAAATCAACTTAAAAAGACGGTAGACCAAGTTATTGAACTTGAAGGTTTGTTTTATTTCAAGTTTACTAGTTTGGTCTATGTGGTTGGCTTAAGTGTGAACCCATTACAAAATAGGGAAACTCAACATGTGATTTACTTTGAATAGCCAAATATGAAAGCATATCATGCTTGAATTGAATTGTAAGCCTTCAAGTGTTACCGCATTCTCCACTGATCTTTCCTTCCAAAACCTGGTTTTTTGGAATTAATTTGAATTTTCAGTGGTAGAAATCACTTAAGAAAATCAATATCTCCCACATTCTGAATCCAAATCTTATCAAATAAATTCCATTAAATCCTGCTCATCAAGATCTTTCCAACAACACCAAAGGCACATTCCAATTCCTCTGAAAAATTTCAGCTACAATTTAATTTAATTTAATTTTCAGTGTAGAAATCATTCAATATTCAAGAACTTTTGCAGAGCAAGTTCAAACGTCATGGAACCAAACCCATGCACCCCTTATGGGCACCCCTTCTAGTCGAGAGCTTTCCAAAGACACCAAGAATACGATCTGAAGCATCCCTGTTCAGTGGATCTCATAACTACAAAACAAAACAAACTACCTTCCTTCATAGAAAGATGTTTATTCAAATCACCCGTGAAAAACATACTACCAGAACTTAGGAGTGCAATAAGACCCCCAGAAAAGCTATGTTTCTAAAACCTGGACCTGCCTTTATCGCCGCTTTCTCTGCTTCCAGTTGTTAAGTTTCAGTATCTAGAGCGTTGATCTTCAAATCGGCCTCAACTGCATCGTTTCCAAGCTCATCCTCGAGCTGCTTCTTGAGTCGTTCGATGAGGTTTCGAGCTTCTTCCGTGTTAGGAGAGGCTTTGATGTGGCGCAATACAGATTTGCCTGCGTGCTGAGAGGCCACAACATACTCATCACAAACGATGCCCAAAGCGGTCCATTTGGAGATGTAAGTGATACCAGGTGAGATGAAGCTTGGACTCTTGTAGAACTTGATACGCTCCTCAGGAGTGCATTCATCTTCGATCTCGTCGTTGATCTGTTCAATCGTTTTTGGATTCGCCAATTGATCACAGAACCTCTTCATGCTATCCCAGAAGTACTTGGCATTATTTAGACAGACATAGATGTTGTTGAGTGCCCAAGTTGCAATCTCCAGTGCGGTCTCCGTCGACTTCTCCACGTTGATTTCATATTTGTTGGTTTCGAGTCGTGAAGTGAGAGATGCAAGTTGTCCAATGGCCTCGCGACGCTGCTCTTCCAAATCGCGCTTATGCTTGACCATCTCAATGCGGTTGTTGGCATACATTGTCGCTCGATCTGCCTGTTGTTGAGACATCTTGTTGGCAGTTGAGACGATGTTATCCAAGGCTGCTATTGCTGCGTCCAAGGCAGCCTTAGCATCGATTGCGCTCTTCTTGGCCAATGCCTACTTCTGCTCCTCCAGCAACTTGCTCAGAGTTATGGAAGATGCGTCGAATGCCGTCTGAGCCTCCCTCACCTTTTCCTCGTGCCCTGCATCGGCCGTGTTGGTAGCTTTTGCTGCGTTCAGGAGGACTTGTTTCGCTTCATTGTCCGTTTTGGCGTCGAACACTTTCCCTTTTGCCTCACGTTGCCTTTCACGGGCTTTTGTCTCCGCCATTTTTGCTTCCTCGTTGACCTTCTGTGCGTTAGCTTTGTCTTCCTGTCTGATCTTCAACTGCTCAAGATTAGGCCTTGCATCTCCTGAGGCTTCTTTAGCTCCTGCTGGCACAGATGATCCCTGCTCGAGATTGATTTAAACCGGTACCATAGAGGTCGCATACACACCAAGTCCACCTCCAATTGCACTGGCAAAGGCACCAACTATATGAGTAACAAGCGCACGATTTTCTGCCGCCTTTCTTTGGCGATGTCAATCTTAATTTCTTCAATATTCTCGTTCAACATGCTGCTCACTTTCTCTTGTTGTTTCAAGGTGGCTTCCATCTCGGCACGAAGTTTTTCGAACTCCTTGATCTTCGCAACTTCATCGCCCCACGCTTTTATAGCAGTTTCTGCATCCTGCTTGGTATCGTCCTTCAACTTTCCAAACTTGAGCGGCAGCTCTTGGCAGTTGGTCGCCATCGTATGCGCGTTCGCTGCACATCTGGAGAGAATCCTCAGTGCACGCTTCTCATTCACTTGCAGCAGGTACGAGTACGCTTCCGTCAGTCTGTCCAACACAATGCGACTGCCGTCCCTCAGAGCGGTGATGGTCACCACACATCGTCCACACAAATCACACAACTCCTTCTGACGAGTCGAAATCCTGGCGTGCAAGTCGCCAGTTCCAATGACACCCAAATAAGCCAAATACAAGAGATCCGATGCACGGTTCAGATCGGTGAGCACACTCTGCAAACCAAGGTCCTGCAAGATATCCTTCTTCGCATTTTGTACCAAGTACGCAGTTGGCAGCAGAATCTTTGTGATTTCATAGGACTCATCACCATTGGAACCATGAACTACCATCACTCCATTGGAAACCACATCAGCTGAGACTTCACTCGTCGACATGATTCCAGAAACTGGAAACTAATGTCCTGAGAAGCGAGAGTCGAAGGGTGTAACTTAGCGTTATGCGTTGCAGTTGTAAGCGAGATGAATCTGAATTGTCAACTCCTCTCCTCCAATTTTTTTTTTATACTCCTCCGGCATGGCCAATCACTTCAATCACTTGTTCTAACAAACGGACAGGTGAGAAGCTAACAGGCAGACTGAATTTCTTATAGCAAATTTTTATTTGCAAAGCTGAGAAACGAGCTACAGTAGCAGCTCAAGAACAAAAAAAATAATGAAAGGGTTGGGATGTGGATGAATCTGCACACTGATTGATAAAGTACAGGCAAATTAAGTCTGACATTGTGTACTATAACTTTCTTGAGTCTACCAGTGAACCTCTCAGACCTTCTTGAATGGATCCGAGGGTAGGAACTTCTCATGTGCTTGTGATTCGTTTCATCTTAGTTGCCTCTTGGGAAAGAGATTTTGTAGGATCAGTATATGCATCTTCCGGCTTAACAAGCAGCAGGAATTTCAACTCAAATTTCACTATCCTTTATCTTCTCTTTGAGTCTGCATAGGTCATCGTTAAGAAACGGTACGTACGTCAGTTTTGAGATTTCCCTCAGAGCATCAACTAGACTCACACTCCCATCCAATTTTTCAGTCGACCTTCGATTCTGTGTTGTGTGTGATTTCCATCAGTTATGACCATGGTGCCGATTACTCAGAAGGAGTTGGATTACGCGGCTCAAGGATGCTGGAGGTGCTAAAGGCCTTGTTGAGGGGGTGATAGCCGTACTCGAGCATGCCATATCTGTATATAAAATAGACAGAAGCTCCTTCAACGAGACTCTCCTCGAACCCCTGAAGCTTGACCTGGACGTGCTTCTCACCATTACGAAAGAGATGGCGGATTTGATGCAGTCTCAATCGGACCATGACCAACGAGTGGTGGAGAATGCTCTGCACGCAATTGGCGACTGCAATGCCAAGACGCGAGCATTGCAGCAACATATTGACGATGTCAATGAAAAAGTTGCGAGAGGCAACGCCACTGCTGCTGATGACAATGCTAGACTGGAGGAGTTGGATGAAGCGTTCATTGAGAATAACCGGATGATTGCTGAGTGTCGAGAGCACATGGACAGAGCGTTTAAGTGGTGGTGGGTACCTGGATATAACTCGTATACGATTGGCACGCTCCTGCACGATCTTTGCACAAATCAGCAATCTCGTCTATTGAAAGCGTTGAGGGCCCAAATGCTTACAGGAGAGAAGCGTGTTATGCAATGTAAGATTCGCGCTCTGGAAGAGTCCAAGAAGGGGTTTGAGCAGAGAACTAAAGCTTATGCTGCCAGAATTGCGTTTCGGATAGCTTATCTTCTAGACTCCTTGTAGCCGCAAGCTTGAAATTAACTAATATATAAAATTTACATGGGATTATTAGAACATCTTAGGATTACTCTGGTTGATTCTAGGCTGCAATTTAGAGTCTTTATCATATTTTGCTTGCCCCATCTAATAACCTTGACCATTGTGAAATGCAGGCGATGTGGGTCACAAGCTTGTGGAATTCGCAACGATGTGGGCCACAAGATAGCAGTAGCATCCACTGAAAATGGTAGCTGAAATCAAATGAAATTAAACAAAATCAATATTGAGCCCTCCTTTTAGGGAGGGTAAATTGCCTTGAGGTGCACTAATATATCCTCAAGCTTATGTGTTAGGTTTCAAACTGATTGCTTCCAATTCTAGTTTGGTATGTATTAGGACTCTCTAGAGTAATAACTTACAACAATGTAATACAATGAGCGGGTTATTAGTGCTCTTAGTAAGAATTTACAATATTATAAATACTTAGAAACTATGAAGGCCTTTTATATCTATTGATATCTTGTTGAAATATTAGCAATGATATGAGTCAGTTTGTGAATTTCAAGTTGATCAAAGTTTCCAATTCATTTGTGAAAGTGAATGAAATTTCTAACTATGTCCCTAATTCGTCGGGACACGTCTTTTCTTGCTTGTCGTCTTTGTTTCACATGTCTTGTCAAGCTTTTTTCATGTTGACTCCTTTAATTCCTAGCTACCTTCACAGCCCATGGCATATCTTATATATAAATTCATTTAGTCCGTCCGTCCCTCCCTGATGGAGCTGGGGTGTGCAAGTCCGCCCGACACGGCCCGGCCCGGCACTCCCGGAGAGGAGCTGATTCGACGAACCGAGCTGGAGGTCGACTTGCAAGGCGACCGAGCCCGGCCCGGCAAAACCGGGCCCGGTTAAAACGAGATTTAGGTGTAAGGGTTAAAGCCTTGTGGGGGGGGGGGGGTGATGGCATTCACCAAAAGAAGCTGCAGCAGTCAAGGACTGGACTGCTGTGACGCTGCAAAACATGCACATCTTCCAGGGCTCTCAAGGCGCCCTGGAACTGTCCAATAAATACATCAATTGGTCTTTATTGACTAGATAGTTTGATTGGTCCAGGTGTGTCTTTCTTGGTTTAAAGAAATCAGGGGAGTTCACAATGGCCTTCGGCGGGCGCCCACGGGGGACTTCACAGTCTTCCTCCTTCTGCATAATATGTATGCTTCTGTGGTGTGTTTGTTCTACTGCAGTAAGATCTCTGAAACTTAAGTTCAATAGTCATCACACTGCCTCTTCCTGGTCTGCAACAGCTTTTTTTTTGTTTTTTCTGTACTGGTGAAAATTTTGTCAAAAAAAAAAAAAGAGAAATTATTTAAAATGAAAAATGTGAAAGTGAAGTGATTTATGGTGGGTTTCAATCACCAGAAGTCAGAAAATGAAAAAAAAGAAAAAAGGTAAAAATCACTGGATATCTATATTTGGTTCAAGTACGTAGCCACAAGATGATTAAAAAGGATGATTATTTTTTTTTTGCCTAAACCTTTCTTATGGATGATTTTGCCACAAAATTGACTAGAAAAAAAACACTGGTCTGGGACTACTTTTGCATTGCTTGCTTTTTATTTCTTCTTTAAAAAAATTTCTGGCAGCTTGCACAGCTTTCCCCCAAAATACTTCCAACAATATTTCTATGTCTTAGTAGGAATGTACCAAGCTGCTTTGGCTGACCCTTAATCATATCTATCAGCTTGTACAACACACAAGTGTAGTACAAAATGTATTTGTGTCGTGATCATGCTAACTTACCTGAACCAAAAGTTTAGGGGGCATGGGCATCACCGATTGGGACGTTCGGGCCCGGCCCGGCAAAAGCGGGAGAGGGGCTGACTGGCTGTGACGGTGGCCAGCAGGGGCGGGCTGGGCACGGGAGAGTCCCTGCAGGTCCTGTGCGTGCTGGGCACGGGAGAGTCCCTGCAGGTCCTGTGCATGCTGGGCACGGGAGAGGGGCTGACTGGCTGTGACGGTGGCCAGCAGGGGCGGCAGGGGCGGGCTAGGCACGGGAGAGTCCCTGCAGGTCCTGTGCGTGCTGGGCACGGGAGAGTCCCTGCAGGTCATGTGCATGCTGGGCACGGGAGAGGGGCTGACTGGCTGTGACGGTGGCCAACAGGGGCGGGCTGGGCACTGGAGAGCCCCTGCAGGTCCGCTGAAGTCGGACGGACAGTAGAATTTCGGCCAATGGGAAAGCCCAAGGTGCCTTGCTTTTATTCCTTTTAAGTTTGGGGGGGTGGGAAGGATTTTTTTTCCATTTTTCCCTGTTTCCCAATGTGTTGTCACGGTGTTCCCTCTAAGTTCCTAATGGGTTCCCAATATGTTCCCCAAGTTCACAATGCGTTCCTCAACATGTTCTGCATATAAGCACCTCACTTTTATCCCATATGCTTTGGCATATTTGGTTAGTTTAGAACTCTTGACCATTTCGGATGGATTTAGACTTGTTTGACCCTACTTTCAAGGCCAAGTCTTAGTCTAACTTGGAGCAAGCTAGGGTTTGATTCCTGAAGCTGGCCCACTTGGCCTTAAAATCGAATCAGCCCCATGTTGACGCGAAGGCCTTTCAGGATCAACTCCCAAAGTTGATATAAAGGACTTAAGCAAAGTTGATATAAAGGACTTAAGTTGAGATGACTTGAGTCATCTTGACGCCAATCCTCTTTTGGTGGCTTCAAAGCTTTAAAGGAACAACTTCTAATCGTCCCAAATGTTTTAGTGAGCTCATCCCCTTGGGCAACCCAAGACAATGTTTAGTTGTTCATTATGGGTTTTAAAGGGATAATCGCAAAAATAGCCCTTGGCCAATAAAAGCTTGAGCTCTCACTTTAACCCATCCAAACCCCAAGTTTTGGACATATTTCGACTCCTAGAAAAATGGAACCTTGCAAAACTATTTTTGGCCTAACTTTCATATTGCCTTAATGAGCCATTAAAGTGGTCCCAATATGAGGTTCGTATCAACTTAAAACATTCCTTAAATGGAGGGGCATGTCATTCACCTCAACCTTTGGAAGGTCTACATCCTTGTTAACACAATTAACATGTCACCCTTGTCATGGCAAGCCACCCCTTTTGCTACCTTCTTACTTCAAGCTTTTAAGAGAGTAGCTAATTTTCAACTTAGGTATAGTTTGAATCCTAGGCTCTTCCTATTAGATGCAAGAGGAATTTTAGACAATTATCTTGTTCATCTTTATGCCAGTTCTTTTGGGTTTGCTTCTTTTACCAACCGACAGTCCTCTTCTTTGGGCCCTTTCAAAAACATTTGATGGTTAAGTCTCATGCCTAGGCATGTTCTCTTAGTGACCTTGGGCAACCACGCTAGGATGTGACTATAAAACATTCCAATAGATAATCTCAACTTGTGCTTAACACTAGAAGAAATTCTTAAATTTATGACTCCACATATGACTAATTTTGTAATCATATTGGACATATATGACTTAGAGGCCCTTAGTTGTAATGGACAAATAGCAAAGTACAAATAGTCATTTAAGGTTTGATGTGGCACTTTTCATCTTATAGTCATTAACGACAAGTCATTGAAGACAAACCATATATAATGCTAAAGTGTCATATAATGAATGACTAAAATATGATTGGCAAACACAAAATATTTTTATAAGTAGGTAGGTAGGTAGGTAGGTAGGTTGAAAAAGGTAGGTAAGTAGGTAGTAGTTTAATCTACCTAACCTAACTTAAGTGACCTATGTAACCTACCTCTGTAACTACCTTAGTCTTGCCTACTTACCTTAGCCCTTTAAGAATGCACATAGGTTGCAAATAATAGGAATTGAACCCTTCACTTTCACATGATAAACTAAGTCCTTACCAATGGATTACAACATCAAAAGGTGTCCAATTTTGGTCAGGTTTTTTACGTCACATGTTTACTTCATATCATAAGAATATGAGGTAGGTAGTAAGTAGTAGGATGATAGGTAGGAAATGGGTAGGTTATAGAAAATAAAAAATAAAAGATAGGTAGGTAAGTAGGTGGGTCATGTGTGGGTGGGAAGGTAGGAAGTAGGTAGGTAGGTAGGTAGGTAGGCGGTGGATAGGTGGGTTGGTGGGTATGTGGTAGGTAGGTGGGGAGTGGGGGTAGGGTTATTTATGTTCATTATCAAATGATTTATAGTATTTTTTAATCATTGTAATGAGAATTGGACATCCATGTCGTTTTGTCATTAGTCATGGATGCCATATAGATGAAATAAAAGTGATGAAAACTAACATCCCCCATCTTGTTACCACCTTATCATCTACTAATCACATGCCCCATTAATATATGAATATAATTTTTCACACATAGGATTCAAAGTAATAATTTACAACAAAAGTCATACATATAATCATTTAAGACTTATAATCACAGATTTATTGGTTACAAAGGAAAAATATTCTTTTAATGTAGCCAAGTCAAACCCCTTTTGCCTTAGAAGGACATGGCTCACAACTCTATGCATTGGAAACTTCGTTCCCGCAAGTTTATTTTCAGTTCAAGGACATGCCATTTAATGCATGTGCATCATTACCACAATCTTGCCTAATTGAACTTTTAGAAGTTTTTCTTTCGAGTTCAACTCTTTAGGTCCATTTTTGTTGGTCGTTATCATGCCAATGTAACCTTCATTTCTTCCATGGTCCCCCCCATTTCATACATTCTGACCTCAAATTAACTATTGTCTTACTTTAGTTCCAGTTTAGATATACATACATTCTTTTAGGTTTTGCTCTCACCCCTTGCCTTTTGGAAGTTGATGTATTCATCAACGTTATTTTTGATGTGTTAGATTTATCTTTATGCAATTTCCTATTTCCCATTTCTTGGCCACACTCCCACTCAAATTTTTTGACCATTTTTGGCAAGTGGTCCACATGAGTGGGCTTCATCCACTGCAATTCTTTTAGGTGACATCCTTTCCACTTGATTAAGTATTAGCTACCAATTTGCCTAGTTTGTCTTGTGGTTAGGATGCACTTTACTTCCCCAACAAGCTTGTGCTCAATGAGGTTGAATCCTAGGTGATAGGCCTATTTTTGGTCCTTCCTTTCTTATCTTTGTGAACTGGCTTCAACTTGGACAGTTGGAAGGTTGGGTGGGCTACCAACATCATTGGTAGTTGCAAAGTGTACACATCGGGGTGGGGTTTATGAATGATTTTATAAAGACCTGTGTACTTTGGGACAAACCTATTCACCATAGTTTCGGGCATTTTAAAGTCTTTTGTGTTTAACCACACTAAGTCCCCCACTTTAAATTCATAAAATTTATTGAAACACTTTCAAATGGATTTGAGGGAATTGGGAGGGGCCTATACAACTTGTACTTTTGCTTATGTACCAACTTGGTACTTTGGCATTTTATGCACGTGTAGACGTAAAGTTCTACGTCTTCCGTCATTTTAGGTTCATACAAAGTTTTTTTCAACAACTCCTTTATTATTTTCTCACCATGGTGTCTTGCCATGGGCACATCATGCATTTCTTGCATAACTTTCATGGGCAACTTTCACTTCAGCACATAGATTCACAATTGCTTCCATCTTAACAATCAGTCAAGAAAGGTGATCGTTTTCACCTTCTTTTTTTGGCACAAGTCCTTGAAGTAACTTTGCACCAAATGATCTTCCATACATGCCTCTTGTATCTTGCTCTTTAAATCATTATTTTTTGACAAAAATGGTTCGAAAAGTTTGAATATTTTTTTAATGCATCTCTCCTTGGTATTCTTTTATGCGATTTAATGCATTTGGCACCACATTATCTATGCTAAGCTTATGGATCAACTTGGTGTCCATAAGGGCCAAGGTGTCATGCCAACGTAGTTGTCTTGTTGTGGCCTTTGGTTGGGTTTCAAAATATTTCAAAGAAACATTATTTGTAAAGACTTTGGTTTTATGATAATCTAAGTAATTTTGCCATGCATTTAAATAATTCATTATCGCAAATAGCTCCTTTTTGTGAGTTGGTCATTTCAATTGGGCCCCTATTGTCTTTTTTCTTTCAAAGGTGATTGGGTGTCCTTCCTGCATAAAGACCTTGCTTATCATAAACCCGCTCACATTTATATGTTTTTTGAATGACTTCACACAATTTAAAAACTTCTTTGTCAAGAGGTGGAATGCCTTTTATTGTTTGATCCTTTTTCTTTTAAAAATGTCAATGAACAGTTTTGTCAATGCAGAGAAGGTTTTTATGAACTTTTTATAAAAATTGACCAATCTTAAGAACAACCTAAGCCCTTTTACTGAAATCGGGTTTTTCCATTCTTTAATTGATTCCATTTTCTTTTGAACCTACTCTTCTTAGGAGAACACATGTCCCAAAAAGTCCATTTCTGGACTTGCAGATTCGTTTTTTTGCCTAATAGGCATATAGTTTGTTTTTTTCGAGCGTGCACAACACATGCTCTAAAAGTGTTGCATGTTCTTCCGCTAAATTGTAATACTCCAAAAGTTCATCAAAGTTTTGAAAGTGGACGGTTACATAGTTCAAGCGACATGACCAAGAACTTTTATGAGTATTATCTTGTCCTCATGGTCGTCCTTTGTACATTTTTGTCTTTGATGTGGATTTGATAATAGCCTAACTTCAAATTGATGAAGCTAAAATAAAAAGCCCTATTTAAGCAATCAAAGAGATCATCAATTCAAAACAAGGGGTAATTATTCTTAATCGTGATTTATTCTAGGCACAACAATCTATGCACATGCATAATTTTTTTTGTTTTTTATCCACAAACAACATGGGTGAACCATAAGGCAATTTGCTCCCAACACCACAAGTTGCTTGTTAGTGTTGTAACTCCTTGTGCCAATTGGACCCTAATGGGTTTGACCACTTTTGTAGCCACCCATTTGAATTGTGTTATCACATTTGGATTCACAAACGAGTGTGTGGCTCCTAAATCCAAAAGACATAACACCCCATTAGTTTTTACCTTGAACCTAAACAACATTAAATTTGGGCCCAATTTCGCCAAATTCGCCTTTGCGATGAATCCCCTTTGTGCCTAATTCTATCTTACTTTTTCATAGTCCTTGGCAAAGTGCCCCAACTCTTCGTAGTTGAAACACTAGATTTTGGCAATGTCTCACAACTGTTTTTCCACTAAAGTTCTTTTGTCTTTGGGTGAGTTTTTATCCCACTTCTTCTTCTAGACCTTCTTTGGGCCACTTGCAGTTTGCTTTGCACTTTTAATACAACTAATGGTGAGTTGTGAACCTTGTGGTGTTCTTGCCTACTTGTGCATGGGATCATCTTCCATGCACTCTGCAACCTTCATTTCTTGGCATGTTGCGAGGATCTCATTTCTTTGCAAAATGGCATTGCAAGCCCAATGCTACAAGCCATGGAGGAAAGCCACCTTCTATGCATGCTTCTTTTTCATTGGTTTGAAGCTTAATAAGAAGACAAAGGTTTAAACATACCCCCCATTGTTTTAGGTCCATTGAATTAGTGCAAGCTTAAAAGTTCTTGACCATCCTTGAAGATCTAGTTGTGGAAGGTGAACCTCTCATTTAGTTTGGCCTTAAACATGTTTCAAAACAAACTTCCCATTAGGTTTGGTTTAGCATTTTTCTATGTTGTCCACCACTCTAGGGTGTGATCTCTTAAAAGAAACTACACCAACTTAAGTCGATCCACATCCATTTTGATCACTTGGGATTCAAAATAGGTCTCCACTTGAAGATGCCACTATCTCACCCTTTTTGCCCCAGTGTCCTTTCCCATTAAAAGATTTAGCCTTTTGGTCTTCATGGCCTTTGTGGTTTCTCCACTTGGCCTAATCCTTTTCCACTTTTGAACCTCTTTCAATTCCAAGGACAATTGCATGTTGGTTTCCCTTTCATTTACCACAAGGGTTTGTAACACCTTTATGGTTTTAGCCATGGTGTTCATGGACAGTGAAGAGGGACTTTTTTCAACTTAACAAGTTCTAAACTTGGCCCATTCCAGTTCCATTTCTAATTAAGTTGTCTTTCTTATGGCTTGGAGGATCTCTTCGGCCTTAAGTTAAAGTCTCGTTTCTTGGGTTTATTTTGCTACTTGGGCTTCTTGAGTTGCTTAAGTCACTTGAACTTAGCTCCAAAGCCTCTTGGGCTCTTTTGGACTCCTTTGTCCACTTGGATGCTATAATTGTCTTTTTTGGAATACACTAGTAGAAATCAATTAAAATGTAACCACTCCATTCACGGCTACATGCGACTTATAGTCCTTTGCGATTGGATTTGGGAATATTTGCAACTACAAAACCAAATTTCAACTATTTTGATCATTCTCACAACTATGCTACAACTACTAAAATTTTCATCCTATTGGTTGGATCAATTTTACATTCATTTTCATCCATTAATAGGTTGATATGTCCCATTAGTCGCAATAGTCACCAAATTAGTTGCATCCTAAAGGTATTCTACAATGACATACGGATGTATTTTAATGTATGTATTAAAATTATATGTATATGCATACGTATGTATATTGTTCATATAATGAATCTCAAAATTGATATTTAAACTTTGAATTTTTTGTTCAAATCTGAGAATTGATATTTCAATTATGAAAACTATTATTTTAGTTTTTTAAAAATAATATTAGAAATTGAAAATTGATATTTGGATCTGAAAATTATTATTTCAATTGTTTAAAAGATTATTTGAATTTCAAATTTTTGATATGAATATGATATTTTCAATTTAAATTCAAAAAGGCTTCTTTGATCTAAAAATTGATATGTGAATTCTAAATTCATGTTTTCGAATCAAAAAATTAGTATTTCAGAAAGTTATTAATTGATTATAAAAATGGACATTTTAATTTTGAATATTTTTATATGAATATGGAAATTTATATTTCAATTTTTTAAAAAATTCATTTAACTTTTCAATAATCATTTGATTTAAACCTGAAATTTCAATTCCAAATTATTATTTGGGATTTTCAAAATTAATACTTCTAGTCTGAAATTATTAATTGAATAAAAAAATGGACATTTCAATTTGAATATTGTTATTTGAATTTGAAAATTTACATTTTAATTTTGGAAATTGTTATTTTAATTGTTAATTGTTAATATATGAAAATTATATATTAATAATGTTTAACTAGCTAATTAATTAATTAATATTTAATAATAACTAATAATATGATTAATTCAATAATCATAATATATTAATGATTATTATTATAAATAATTAGGTAGTTGGATAATTATAAAATTAATTAGTTAATTTTTAATTTAGTTGTTAATTAGTTAATTAACTAACTTATTAATTTATTTGTCTTTTATTTTATTCATTAAGTAATTATTAATTTAGTTAATTAATTAATTAGCTAGTAAGTTGTCACTTACCTATTTAATTATATACTTTTCAAGATGAGAATGAAAGCTAAAACATACGGGATAAGCTTTTTAATTGCAAGTCATTTGCAACTAAAAATGTTTAATCGCAAATGACTTGCAACTAAAAAGTTTATCCCATATGTTTTGGGTTTCATTCTCATCTTAAAAAGTATATAAACAAGGTGTTTTGTCTTTATATTTTCATATTTAAAAACATGCACATATGGGATGAGCCATTGAAAACCACTTAACCCAAAATAAAATAAAAATATTCATGTGTTTACACCTAATTACATACTTCCCTAACTTACCTACCTACTTTCCTACCTACCTACCTACCTACCTACCTAAGTAGATATTTGGCCTAAGTAGGTAAATAGGTTTTATCTAGATAGGTGTTTAGCCTAGAAGGATAAGTAGGTAGGTACCTAGTTCAACCTACATACCTAAATATTGATTTAAATTGAATAAGGACAAATTCAATTAATATGCCACATGGCAAATTTCTATTGCACCATGTGTCACAATCTAAACCATCCAAATACATAAATTAAACGTCTTGGATTATTTCAAAATAATAAAGATATATTTTTAATTATTAAGAGTTGGGACACGTGGCAACACATAATTTGTTCCTTTGTTCAGTCAAAAAGTCACATCCTAGTTGCAAGCGACAATACGTATATGACAAGTCAAAGGATGAAGGCATATTTTGTTGACTTTTTCTTTCATCCAAAATTTGTTGTCGTTTGCGACTATGTCATTTGCAACTTGTCCAACGTGACTATTAAGATTTTAGTTGCAAAAGTCGCTTGCAACTAAAAATTAGTCGCATGGACCAGTTGCAAAATGGCTATTTTCTACTAGTGATATTGACCACTTTTGGGTTCTCTTCTTCCTCTTTGTTTGACTTTGAGGAATTAAAGAAAGAGTAGAGTTGTTCCACCACATGAACACTATCCTTGGAGGCTTCCTTTTTGGAAGAATTTTTTTTTGTCGATGCCCCTCCTTCCCCACTTTTTGGGTTAAGGGGCCTAGAGGCTTCTTCCCTTTCGCCTTTGGGCGTTTTGGGAAGCTTTTTGGTAGAACTTCAAAGTTCGAGCATTGTCGTAAACTTGGCCAACTTTTTAGCCTCACAAGCTTCCCATGCAGTAGCCTTTCTGCCTTGACCATTGCCATTTCCTCTTTGGTACAACATGAGCATTTCACGATGAAAGATCCACATCACAAATTTATAAGCTTCATAGGTTCATTCCAAATTTGTGTGAAATTTATTATTTTATGGGTTCATATCATTTACACACGAATGTCATACATTATTTAAACATGGAAATCATTGTTGTGTCCACGATTTTGTGTGTAAACAATATGAATAGACACACAACATTCACGCCAAAAAATATAAACATGCATATGACATTCATGTATAAAGAATGCACATGACATCAATGTTCAAATAATACAAGTAGATGAATGACATCCATGTCTGTTCCATACAAACCCATGAATAGCAAATTTTGCACGACTATTATTGCCAAATTGTGACCCGTGAAGTTTGTGATGCAAGAACCATTTTTTCTCCCATCTTCTCATTTGCCGAATCAAATTTAGTTCTAATATCAAATAACACACCCTTTCTTGTTTGCCACCTTGTGCTCCACACACTTCGCTAAACTCCTTTCGCGTTAACTTTTTTAGTTCTTGGCTACTTATGCAGCCAACAACAAATTTGGTTAATCCAAAAGTCTCGACCACTTTGGACATACTTAAATTCGTTAAACCCCATTCTTGAAGCTTTAAGTCTTAGTTTAATTTGGAGCAAGCTAAGGCCTGATTTTTAAAACTAGCCCACATTGTATTGAAGGAATCAACCCCATGTTGATTAAAAGGCCTTTTAGGACCAATTGCTAAAGTTGGTCTAGAAGATTTAAGTTGGGACGACCTAAATTATTTTAGGGCCAACCTTTTTTTAGCAACCTTGAAGCTTTAAAGGGACAACTTTCAATCATCTTAGGGGTTTTAGTGAGTTTGCCCCCTTGGGTGACCTAGGACATTGTTTAATTGTTCATTAATGGTTTTAAGGGGATAATGCCTTTCAGTATAATCTTGAAAACAACTACCAATTGTTTTCTTAGCCGACAAGAGCCTGAGTTCTAGCCTTAACCCATTTAGACCTGAGGTTCAAATGTATCCCAACTCCTAGAGGAGTCAAACCTTGTGGAATGATTTCTAGCCTAACTCTCATATCACCTTAGTGCCCCACTAAAGTGGTCTTGAAGCTTACATCCACTTAAAACATCTCTTAAATGAAAAGGGATGTCACACTAAAAAATGGTGTTGAATAGTTTTGGAACGAAAGATTTCATGCAACCAATGGGAAGGTGTGTTTTTTTAGCAATCAAAAGCCCATAGTGTAATATTTCCAATTCATATGATGCAAAATTCTTTTGCATTTTTTTTATTAATACATTTCCACCTTGAAACCAATTCCCTAAACAAGTTTTAGATCCATCATTGAACCAAATTAAAGTCCATTAATTTAATTACAATAGCATTACACCCTAGTTTTTAAATTTCAAAAGTCCATAGCTCTTGGGATTCTATGGTTTTTTGCATTAAAAAAATTGCACCATGTAAATAGTAAAGTCTATTATTTGAAAATGAGTCCTTATTAACCAAACCCATTATATGTAATAAGATATAACACTTGCAATCACACCCATTATAGAAAAAGTACCCATGTGACGCCAAAATTGGTCCACCTTAACATGCCAACACCCTAATATCAATCACACTAACTACTTTTACCTAATCTCTCCCTTCATTAATAGGGATAGGGACCATAGTAGTGATAAACATTCTCTGGTGATGTAGGCCAAATTGTTTTGTTTTGAGCAAACAAAATAAATGAGATGACATCTCACAAGATCATATATCGAAACTACATAATAAGTTTGCTAGAATTTAACTTGACAATAAATAGCAAGAAAATTCCAAAATTATGAGGGGAAAAAAACGAATTTTTTTATTAATTTAAATATATATTTTTACATTAATTTTACTCAATTTTAGCTAGTTTTGGGGATTTTGTTTTGGGGTGGTGAACCTTAATTTTTCCAAAAATAATTAATCATTTATTCATAAGGTAATGAACTTGTTATAATATTTGTGGCAATACACACCCATAATCATCTTTTCTAAGCATTTGAGCATGCTTATTATTAATAAATAATTAAATTTGGGGGATCATTTTAATAAAAGAAAATAAATCCAACACACTTTTAAATACATATTTTAGGCACCATATGAATAAGTTATGAATTTTTAAAGTGTCGACTATAATTACACATAATATTGACCCCTATGATCTATGTTTAGTTGGTGTACATCCCTATAATCGTACCATCTTTTAATTTTATTAGTATTTTCAAGATTTTAATAGGGGATGCCATTGGGTACACATTTGCTTATGGGTGTTGCTACCTTAAACATCACATCTAACCATGCACAACATCTCAAGCATATCTATGTGGAAATTTGGGTAGTGTTTTGAAGGGGGAATGTTTGTGGTTATATTTGGTATTATGGCAATGAATTTCTTGGTTCATTGTGTCAAAATCAAGAAAGAAGAAAAAAACAAGGGGAGTGTTAGGGTGCCAACTAGTGTGAAACTACAAGTGAAATATGCAACAAAACCTTGAGTCTAGTTAGTGTGCCCTTAACCTTGGGCCGGGTTTCCACCAAATTAAAAAAAAAGCCTTGTATATAAAAATCAAGGATGAAAACCCATCCATCAAGAGTACAAGGCAAATGAGAACACATGACAACCCAAAGAAAAAATGAAAACAAACAATTAATAAAAAATAAAGAAAAGAAAACCCTATGCAAACAGGACCCAAGGCTACAAAATGACATTCAATGATAACAAAGAAGACCAAATCTTCCTTTCTATAATCTAACATAACTAATAAGTTGTGATAGTTCAAACTTGGGTCCATTAATGAAACTTGATGTGGGACATCTAAGAGCATTTCCAATAGTGCTTAACATTTGACCTTGCAAAAATATTTTTCACATCCAAGTTTAATTATGTATTCTTTTGTGACCCCACCAATAAAACTAAAACTAGGGTAGCAAATAAGTGGGGGACTACTAATAGCAAACCACATGGACCGATCATTATGATGGGCCAATCAAAAACACTAAACAATAACTAGATCATATGTATTATTCTTTTTTGTAGGTGCACAATGCTATTGCGTTTCATACCAACCATGGTAACCTACGCAATTATGTTGAGTCAAAACCATTTTCTTGAGTCAAATTGGTACATGTTGGAGGGTCTAAACATGGTAAATTAGATTAAAAAGTGTGTTTGCCTAAAATCCCATTCTAAAATATGACAATTTTTTATATAAACATAAAAAAATGGATGGAAATTTTTTAATGCTTCATTTTGAAAACATATATATCTCCATTGGGTTTATGGTAACCTGAATATAAAAGTTCAAGAATTTTAATATAATAAAAGTAGGTAAATAGTATGTGTGAAACTAATTGGCAAATTTTTTTTCAAACCTACTTTTATCCTACAAGTTAGATATACTTTGATTAGAATGTGAAAAAAATGAAAAGTCACAAGTACATTGTAAGACTTTGTTAATTAAAAAATTAAAAATTCATCTATTTACAACCTACTTAAATGTTATAAAATAAATTGTGAGCTTTGTTTGAATTTTAATCAATATACTTAAACATACTTTAAACATGTAATTTTTATTTAAAGTTTTAACAAAATTGAAAAAAATGTTCTTATTAATCATTGAATTAAATAATATTTTAAAGTTTAGTATATCAAAGCCTGTTCAATGATTACTTTTCATTTAAGTTGCAAGGAACATGAGCAAGTTAATTTACCATGTTTAGACCCAAGACACATAGTGAATACGAGTGAATGAACCTTAATTTGAATCATGGGGGATTTTTCATTCTCACTTATAATTATCCCAACAATAGTAATGCTAATATTGTCAACAAGCTTTTGAAACCTATAACCTTGCAAATTTGTGTATAAAAATGATGAAATAGGCAACAAATAAGTTTGAAATCATAGTTCAAAGTTTGAACTTTAATCTTTGTTCAAAATGATTGAAAAGATCACAACTCATTTGCAAATTTTGCAAAAAAAAAAGATTACATGGGCGTGCAAAAAATAATAAATTGCATAATTATTTGAACTTATGTTCCCATTGTTGGCACACAACATTCCCAAACAATTTGAAATAGTACATAATGTTAATCCAAGTTTTGGGTCATTTCCACATCACCCATTTCTATTGGTTTGCCCCATCAGCTCCACGAACTTGTCTATTAAGCCTCAATTATTCACCAACCATTTCCACATCATTAGTAGCCACATCAACAACATGTCACCCCTATGCCATGTTAGCAATGCACCACATCAGCATCTGCCAACAAATTCCACATCACTATTGTGCCACATCATCTTATTCCATGTCACCAATTACCTCACAATAACACTATGTCACCCAATTCCATGTCACCAATGTGTCACATTAGCACATCACCTACTTCCACATCACCCAATTATATGTGATTAATGCACCACATCACCCAATTACATTTCACTAACGCACCACATCAGCACCACATCACCCAATTACATGTCACTAACACACCACATCAGCACCACATCACCAATGTGACAAATTATCGCCACATTAGTGACCCATTAATGTTTTGTTACACATGTCACATCATTGCCACATAGGCACCATGTCTACTTCCATATCAACCATCTTGCCAAATTATTCAAAAAAATTGCAAACTGGGACAACCACACATTTGGACATTCCACCACCCCAAATACTTGCATTCATTAACTTATACTACTTAGGTTAAACTTGGTTAATGTAGACCAAAATTAATCTTAATTAGGCTACTTAAACAAAACTATACAAAATTTGGATAAATCAAGCAAAATTGAATTATTAAAAATTAAACTAGTTTAAACTTTATTAAATTGGGCTACATAAGTTAATTTCACTTAATTTTACTTAAGTTGCTTTGTTTAGCCCTAATGTAACTAAATTTCATTTAATTTAGCCTAAGTAGCTTAGTTTAATTTAATTTTAAAATAATTATTTGTGTGGTTTCATTTGATAATTTTATAAACATGTTTGTAATTTGGAAAAAAAAATCTTTTATAGGTTTTTTTTCAACTTTCAAAAGACATAAAAAATATGTATATGGCTACTTATAAAAATCTAGAGGTCCTAGGGGACACCTATGAATTGTTTATGATTTTTCAACATGGTCAAAAAAGTAGAGGGGGCATTTAAGCATTATTATAGTCCTTTGCGAAAGGTATTGCATTATTATGGGCATGTGGGAAAGTCCTAGTGCATTTTTTTAATGCACCTTCCTATAATGTAATATATTATGAAGCTTTCAAACCTCTAGTTTTGATTCTTGCTAATTGCAAATCAAGAATACGATCTTTTCTTTTCCTGAAAATTTGTTGTGATCAAAATTCATTTCATTGCCATTGAATTTTTTTTAGTTCACAATGTCCTTAGTAAAAAAAAAGGGAAAACCAAGGAATAACGCTCTCTAAGCTCCTTGATTACTTTATTAGCCCCATACATCCAAAACCCCAAATAAAATAATAAATGCAAGCAAAAAATCATTTTATTAAATAAATAATTAGTCTTTGTTGAACATCCCAAGGTGAACATCAACACAAATATTCAAATAAACAACCATTTCAAACCTACCTATTTCTCATTAATTGATGTATATTTATCCTAGTCATCAATCATGTTGTCAAAAGAGATAAGTTCGATGTATGCTTATTTATCTAAACATCCCACTTCAAATGATTATTTTGATGTTTCTTTCCAAATTCAGGTCTAATAATGAGAAATTGTTTTCAACATAACAATTTTAAAATATTTCGACACACTTGTTTGTGTGATGTTGATTTCTTTCATCCCTTGTTTTGTGATTGGGTTGTGATTATTTTATGAACCTTCACAATCACACTATTTCAATTATTTATCAATGAGTCAAAACACAATAAAAGGAGCAATTATTTATGACGTAACCATTACTTAATTTCCATTGTAAATAAATGGTTATTTAAGTTAATGTTCAATTTTTGGGATGAAATTGTACAACAATATTTATGTATTGTGGGAACATTTGGTAAAATTTGAAATGCCTTTAATGAGTGTGAAGTATTCAAAAACATTTAAAAGATTATGTAACAATGCTTTTTGTTATTTAAAGCATTTTCAAAAAGTATTGAAGTGATTTGAAAATGACATTTTTATAGGGAATTTTTATGTACACCTTTATTTTATAGTATAATAAAACATTCTTTTGGATCATAAGAATTTTTTAAAATCCAAAAAGCTAATTTGAAATCATTATTTAAAGCATATTCTACAAATATTTTGATATTATGCATCATTAAGGACTTATTCCTTGTCTTGGATGGGCTCTTTTTACCCTATTTTGATCCCAATGCATTTTGTCCTCGAAATATAAAAACCTTGTGCATGTGCACAAATTTTTAAAGACCCAAAAAACTATTATCATGTATATCCTTGTGTGAAGTGTTATTGATTGTTGGAATTATGATTGGAATGTGCATAAAATATTCCATAATTATAAGCCAACATCACAACATTTTGCTTACATTTCCTTTTCCATGATTGGATCAATGTTGATTTGGGCTATTTGCACAATTTTAGCCATCACATGAGAACAACTTCCCATAAAGAACAATTGGCTATAAAGAAATGTAAAGAGAACATATTCAATTAGAGAAGGAAATGGAATTTGTGAAAGAACTTCCGCATGTGAATGCAATAAAAAATTGGGGAAAAAAATTAATTTTTTTGACAAGAATGAAAGTGAGTACTAGAGATTACATTAATTATTAGGTTATGGTAAGTAGGAGGATAATTAAGGTAGGATAAACTTGATACATAAGGTAAGTAAGATAATTAATTATTGGTTTGGGCATTTTTTAAATCCAAAATTATAAAATTCCATAACTAGCCTAGCTTAAGTAACATAGGTAGCCTAGGTTATTATACCTAAAACATAGTTGAACTAGCATACATTTAAGTCAATTACAATAATAAACCTATTATACTTAGGCTACTTATTCATAATTTAATAATACATTATATCAAACTTAGGTTAGTATAATGTATTTAGGTACTAGGTAAACTTGCCTTGCCTAAGTGACAACACTGATATGTTTTGTTATTTACCTACCTAGGTTATAAATTTCATACCTTCCTATCTACCTTCCTATCTTTCCTACTTACATCTACCCATGTAAACAATGAAAAAAAATTGAACACGTTCATTTAAATATGTTAAAAAATAAAATTCATCTTTTGAAGGTGGTGGTGCCATAGTGAAAAACTTCATGTTTTAATGTGGAGGTGAGGAATAATATTGGGTGGTTCTCATTTTTTTTGAGAACTATTAGTTTTGATTTTTATAATAAAATTTAAGAATTGCCCCTAGTTTTTTTTTTAAATTGTTAAAAAATGATTTAAAGAACTAGTTGATATTCAAAATTCCCAAAAGGTAATTGTCAATTTTAACCAAAATCGATTTCCACTTGATTACCATTTCAAGAAGGCTTAATCCCAAGACCTTCAAAAGAGATATCATGGTCTTTATAATTGCCACTAGGTTATAGGCCATGCATGAAAGGAAAGTTAAGGTTTTTTTAATTTCAAAAGAACGCATTTGCAACTTCAAATTCATGTAGTCCTTTACACAAATAAAGGTGTAGCTTAGAGGTAAATAAAATCATTGACCTCAAGAAGGTCTTAGTTTGAATTTACATTGAAGAAGAATCTATGCCTTTGTTTTATATATATTATAATTTTTAGACCCTTTAAGGTGAGAACCAAACTCAGTTAAGTTCATCCCATAATGTTTTTGAGCATCAAAGCTGGGGCCAAATGATACCATGGGCAGTTTTTGGAGAGTTGACTTTCACTTAAATAAAAATTATTGGTTTTTATTTCAAGAATTGGCCTAATACCCAACATGAAAATCAACCTTCATTGTGACAATTGCCCAATATCGGTGAAGAGTGTTTAGATTTGCAATCTAGGCCATTACCTTGGTAGTTTAGATCAATTGCCTACTTAAGCTAGGCCACCTAGCTAGCCTAGTTAATTAGGTCACATAGCTAGATAGACATAGTTATTTAAATAAATAAATAATTTTTATTTACATAAATAAATACTAAATAAATAATTAAATTTGTTGTCCGAATATTCTTGTTAGTCAAAATGACCATGTTAGTCAAAAAGACCCCAATCAAAATGAATGTGTTAAAATTGACTTGTCCAAATTTATTGTTGGTCAAGTTGGACATTATCATTTATTATTATTTTTCCTAGTCAAATAATTGTGAATTCTTATAATGATGGATAGAGGCTCAATTACTGGGTGTGGGTGGAAATTCTTTGAAAGCATCTCCAACATGGTATAATATTGGTCCTTCTAATACTAACTTATTAATGTTAGGAGGAAGAGGACATTGGTGAAGTCCTGATCATAACATCCATATCATGGAATACACACCAACCCAACATTTTTATTTTTGACAATGATGCATAACATATCGCCATCATAAAATGTCTCTGTAAATGTGTTGAAGGTGACAAAATTATGACCTTGATGAAATTGAAGCTCAACAAAGATGATTAAAGAATTGCATGGTGAATAATTTTCAATATCTCTATGTTTTAAAACTCTTTGTTTTTGGATTGAAGAATACAATAAGGATTCTTGCAATAACATTGCAATATTGGTAGTATTTATGTTTTGGATTGAAAAAAACAAGGATTCTTAGAGTAGGATTGCAATGGTCATCACAACAAAACAAAAAGTTTGTTTATTTATTAGTGGGAACTTTGGTTTTTTTTAGTCAAAAAAAAAAAAAACCTTTCATACTCAATCATGTTTTTAGATTACAAATTCTTATCTTAGATTCAAAAAAGAAGCTTTCAAACTCTAGTTTGGGTTTTTGCAAGGTGTGGCATGGATATTCAAAAGTTGTAATTTTCCGTTGAATATATGTGTGTTCAATGTAGTCATGAGCAAGTAGTTGATCTAGAGGGGGTAAGCGATTTATATTTTACTAATGTAAAGTCTTGTGATCATTTTTCACAATCTCATTGACACATGACATCTCCAAGTTTTCACCTGCAATTGTGGGGTTGCATGTTGACTACAATATTCATGTTTTGCACGTTATTATTTCTAGGCAATCACTTTGAGATTCAAATCCTACACATCACAATGGAAAGGTTGCACATTGATTTTCAATTTGGTGCATAATACCCATTGCCATGATTATTGTATAGAGGTCTATAGATGCAACTCAAAAGTCATGTTAGCGATAGCTACACTTTGGCACCTATAAAGTGGAAGGATAACAAAACATATGTGCTTCACATTATGTAACATGTAGTTGATACCATGGTCGTAGTGGGGGCACAACTTTGTTGCAAACGACATACTTGATTTGCAATTAGCAAACTTTTCAACAAAATGCATTTATCAAGCCCTTTTCACTAGGTGTGTGGTGGAGATGCTCTAAGAATAGAGAGCTACCCATGCATTGTAAAAGCATGTTTTGAATTTAAAACATTAAATTTTTTTGTTAGTTTGGTTCAAAAAATGGTTTTAAAACAACATATTTACACAAGATGCACCGTTGACAAAAGCCATTGCATAATCTAAATTTGAGCATGGATTGGCTAAATTGCACAATTTCTCCCTATCCAACAATCTTCCAATTGCTAGTGATTAGTCGAAATATTTAGATTGATTCACTTGCTTTGCCTATTAGGGGTCTTCTTATATTTAAGTGCCCCTTTTAGAGTTTTGAGGCGGTTGTGGGATATGCAAATAAGTAGTATTGTAGTACCTTTACCATTTCGGCAACAAACCTGCGAAATAATTAATTAAAATTTTAAATCTTAATTTCGGTACTTGGTTTTTTAGTTCTGAAATTTTTGGCAAGTAATAGTTATATAAAATAATAAACAGACACTGTTATGAAACAGTCTAGTGCGTCTAGTCCCGGAAGGTCTGAGATTGAAATTTTCATATTATTAAAATTTTGGCACAAACGATAAATAAAATTTCAAAAGTTTGGCAAAACCAAAAATAATTTAATCTATGCTGAAATGGTAAAGCTACTAACAGAACTGATGCCCTCGGTTTTTATGCCAAAATATGATCATGTCTGGAATGCCACATTGCCAATATTTAGGCCTCAGCTCGGCTCAGCCCTTCCAGGGAGCCCTTACCATACTCCTAGGGTCTACCGACCTTACATCGTCGTGCCAAGGGATTTGGGAGCCCCGGCAACGAAGGACCTCAAGATTTAGGGTTAGGGTTAAAGCACGTGAATGAACAGGCCACGATTGTGTTGTTGCTATATCTGTACTGAAAGGAGTCGAAGCAGACAGACGCACGGACGTTTCGAAAGCTCTCGCGAACTGCAATTCAGTATTGGATTTGGTGAAGAATTGATCGTTGGAGCAAGTGGGTTTCTGTGAGTATCGGTTAGATTTTAGTTGTTTAGAAAAGGAGCAGAGGAGGAAGGAAGAAGCCATGGCAGGAATCGGACCAGTGTCGCAGGATTGGGAGCCCGTGGTGGTGAGGAAGAAGGCGCCCAATGCATCGGCTAAGAAGGACGAGAAGGCTGTGAATGAAGCTCGCCGTGCCGGCGGCCCCATCGAAACAATCAAGAAATGTAAGATGTCGCAATCCTTTTCCGTCATCTTGTTTTGTTCCATCAGTGTGAAGAAATTTTCCTTTCCATCTTTCTTCCCGGCATATGGAGCTTGCGTTCGCATATTTAATCTTCTTTTTCTCAAGTTCTTTCCTGCGATGGTTTTCGAGACGCCAACGAAGATTTGATGTAGCGTTCTTCAATCACTCGTTGGAAGCAGAAAGCTCTGCAGTGAAGAGAAAACCTCAGAAACCTGCCAACCTCTTGCTGGCCATTCCTGATAGCAATTCCTGATCTATATGCCCTGAGTCAGGGATTCATTTGCTGTAATTGGAAAGCTATGTCATTGTGTTTCAAGAAATTTATCTGAGCTTGTTCAAAGTTCAGGGTCAGTGTAGGTGTATTCCATGTGTTTCCTGTGTTACTCTTACATCTGTCTGCTTATGGAGAGATTCTGAGTTCCACAGTGGGGTCCTATGCTCAGCTTACATATTTGTATATTTCTCTCAATACTGAACAGTCTGTCTGTGTGTATTTGGTTGGCAAGGATGAAAAGAACTGCTGCACTCAATTGTCTACACTTGTAACAGAAGCTAATGTAGTTGTTATGACATAAGTGTATCTGTTAGTGTCATAGGATATGTTGGTCTGAGAAAATACCTGGATTGTGGGGTTTGCCAGTCAATGCCGGATCAAACAAAGCAGCCACCAGTGCCACTGGCTTGAACACAAAAAAGCTTGATGATGAGACAGAAGTTCTTGCACGTAAGTGTTGTCATCCTACACCTCTTGGTATCCTGTTTATTGAAAATGCTCTCAGTCAGAAGAGAATGTTATGTAATCCTTTTTTTGCTGCTGAAATGACTGTTGGTGGCCTCTGCAGTCCTAAGTAACAAATTAATGAGATGACTTGTGCTAACAGTTGAAGATAAGGTGGTTTGAAGCTTGAAACCTTGTAGTTTGCTTGAAACAAGGTGATGATTTTTCTGTGTGGCAGATGAACGTGTGTCAGCAGATCTAAAGAAGAATATCATGCAGGCACGCCTTGAGAAGAAGCTGACACAAGCACAACTTGCACAGGTACTGATTGGCTTAAGACTATCTAGTGTAATGTGCTAGTCTGTGATGTCTACAGTATGCAATGCTTTTAATTCTCCCATCCACTTTGCTCGCTGCTTAGTACTAACAGAAAAAAAAACATTTTTCTTGAATTTGAATGGCAGCAAATTAATGAGAAGCCACAGATTATCCAAGAGTATGAATCAGGGAAGGCAATCCCAAACAATCAAATCATCGCAAAACTAGAACGTGTTCTTGGTGTGAAGCTGAGGGGTGGCAAGAAGTGAATGTCAATGTACAGATCCAAGCTTTATACAAGCAGCCTATTAAATCTTTTGAGCTTCTGTGACAGTATGTTGGCTGACAAGCAGCCCTATCTAGTAATGTTTTAGAACTGCTTTTAGAGCTAATTTCAGTTTTTGATTTGGTCTTTATGTTGTGGAATGAGCAAGATACATGATGTGATGTTACTTATGAGCAGACTCTTTTAATTGTAGACTTATGCATTTTCTTGGTCCTTCTCTGTCACAACATGGTTCAAGTTTGGGCATGAACTCAATTTGATTGAGCTCAAACTTATTATGCAAACTCTGTAAATTCTCTTTCTTAACTAATGGGTGTTGATTGACAATTGGACTTTCGGGTTTAATCCATAAAATCTGAGCATTTGAGCGAGGATTCCATTGTTATCAGTTGGTTTTGCTGCAGAAAGTTTGCAGAATATTAGATTCTCAGTCTTGAAGGCAGAGCTCTGAACTCCAATGCTTATTTGATCAGCTCAGAGAGCGTCCTGATCATTAGTAAGATTGTACATGAGACACGCAGTACTTTGTATTGCTTTGCTTGCTCGAAAAGCTATTATGAACAGATTTTTGATCAGGATGATATGACAAGAAGTTCAATTTTCACTCACAATGTGCCTTGGTCTACCGACACTTGTACTGTGGCTTCTATTGTGGCATTGGCTTTGTTTGCAGTGGAAAACCCATAAGCATTATCCATCTCAAATAGACTCCATGAAAGATGGTGATCAATAATCATTTCCAAAGTGGGAACTTATTACAAGTAACAATGGAAGCAAGCATTGCCCAAACAATTACTAAACATTCACCTTTATATGTGTTATATATGATGATTATTTTTTCTTTTGTTGAATTGACCCACATAAGCCATCACAAACTTGTATCTCCCAGATTCGAGTTGCTTAATCATAAATCCAAATCCCAAAACACTTCAATCAATATGCAATTAGAGAGACCATCCGGTCATAAGTTGTCTCAAAATGGGAAAGTGGAGCAGGTTTGCACTTGAAACTGCTATAAAATTCCCTGTTTTGGTTTTAAAAATTGCCAAATATCCAAGAACTAAATTCCTTTGAGAAAATTTTATCACTTTGCGACACAATTTTTAGTTTGCTGCAAATTTTCACAAGTTGTCTACAGTTTGGACAGATCTCTACATCAGAAATCTGAAAAGAGAAAAAAGAAGAACAAAATTATATTCATCCTTCCCTAAAGTGAGCATTGGATTCAATCTGAAGTAATTCTATCATAGTCTTCACAATACAGTTTAAATCCTTGACAAATCCATCAATAAGAGTTGGCTAACATGCAACTAATGTGTTCATCTTAACAATTGGGAGACAATGTTGTTTACTTTGCCCTTCTAAACACCCAAACCTTTGTGGATCATGTGGCCAAAATATGATTAGGTGATGTAAATTAGAAATTAATTTTAAAGATGTAACTTTAACTGATATGTTATAGACCTTTAAACATATCCTCCAAGTGATGGAGTATGTTTTTCTCATAATATGGTTGAACAAAATGAAATCATCCACGTATTCCATTGCCAAAATCCAAGCCTACAAAGATACCTCTCTGACATTCTATAAGTGCATTTTTTATCTAAAAGGCAAGGATTGACACAAATACAAGTAGTCATTCCCATCTTGCTTAATACATTGTCAAGTTACATTTGAAACCAATAATCTGGACTAGTTACAATTATCTAGTTATTTAGTTCATCTATTAGTCTGATTTTCCCATGCGAAGTGCAAAAATATTCTGGGCACGTATGGGGTTTTACAGGGTGTCAGGGTAGGAATTTCAATGAACCCCTGGGACATAGATGGGTACTGGTCCTCATGTCAAGAAATCAACCAGACTCACTAAACCTCAAGACATGAATTTTCAGCCTTCAAGGACCCTGCTTGCAATAATATGGTAGCTCTCTAAGAATGAAGTGAATTGTCACCAAAAACTAATATTGCTCTACATATCTAAACCTGTTTCTCTTCAGGCACATGCCCAGCCTGAGACCCGACTGGGATTTGTATGTGTCCAACTACATGATGTACCTTTTGTATGGGGCAGGTAATCTCATCTCCAGCCCCATTTATAACTTGGAACTCTACATGAGACATGTAAAGTGAAGAATATATGGAGAACCAAAAAAATCAATAAAACTTAAATTACTATGAGCTCTTCTTATCATCTTTAGAAGGGATCTTACTACCAGATCCGACAGAGCTACTGTCCTCATGACCTTTCATTCCTGTGATTCTCCGGCTTATGGTCTCCTCTGTAATACCTGCTTGTAAGTGCTCTTCTCTCCTTTCCCCTGCTTTATCTCCTCCCTTTTCTGCCTCCCCTTCCAGAAGCTTTGCATCCGCCTCACTCTTCCCATCAGTTCCTCCAAACCCAAACTCATTGACACACTTCTTGTCGACTGGGTACACCCATCTCTGGTATAAATAGACAAGAAAAACCAAATCTGCAAGCACCAAAAATATAGAACTCATTACATCCAAAAGATGTCAGGTCCAAGGTTGGTGCTCTATCATACAATGAAAAGGTTGCATCCCAAGAAGACCCAACCTTCTGTCTCTATTGGGTCATATTTGTATAAACTCTTGGAACTTGGTAAGGAGCCCACAGGATAGGTGTCGACTGCTCAAATTGGGCACATGTAATGAGGCCATATGTTTTTGAGCAACCACTTTCAGCTGCAAACCATTTATCTATACCTCACTTCTCACCAGTGTGTCTGCAGTACTAAAGATCTGTACATAGGAAACATGGGCCAGAAGAAATACCAATGTGTTGCACTAATTAACTTCCATGAGATCCTGGACATAGGTTGTAAAGAACAACATTGCACGACCCACAGGCCATAGAAGCAAATTTGAGGAAAATAAAGATGCTTTTACCATCTCTGAACACAGAAAGGCGATGAAGAGTGGGCATCTTGATGACAAATGCAAACAGGTCATCGATGATTGTGTTCAGGAACTTGTATGTCATTTGGCGCCATGGCATATGAGCAACTGATTTCAGTTTGTAGTTAATGAACAGCTGTGGACACATCATGATGAACCTGTCCCCAAATACACAGGCAAAACCATAGCTATAGTCAACACAAGAATTGTTTTATCCTCTAGTTCTCCACATACCATCTTCACATGATGAAGTCTAAAAAACCCACCCACATTTCATTCTCTACATGACCTGCAGGTAATCAAATGACCACTGCTGTAAATCAATACAAGAAACCATGGAACACAAAGGAGCCCAGGTGCTTTACCAAAAGTGTAGACACAGCTTGTGAGTGATGACAGAATCCAAGAGTACCAGCTCTTATGTCGTTCATAAATAAGTGAATAGATGGCAAAACAGGCTACCAAAGGATATAACACATAGGAGAAATATCGCATTGCCAGATCATCATACTCCTTTGTTTTATTTCCAGCATAAGATTCTTTGTCCCTGAACCTGAGGAGAGGAAAACCCCTGCTCCGGTCAACCTGCAGCATTCACACAGGATTCTTAACTGATTACAGGTTGGTGTGCAAGGCATGGCACAAAAATCCAGATACACAAAAAGCAACATGAATCTGAGAGAAAATACCTCAATATATGCATGGCCTTGCCAATCTTCCAAAACTCAATACAGCAGCCCATGCCAGCACTCAAAATAATCATCCATGAGGTGTCATTGTCCAGCAAGTACAGAAACACTATAAGTTGGCAGAAGAAGTTGATAACCACAGACCGAGCTGACAAGCCCTCCATGGACTTATTCTTGTTCCAAAATTGAATGGTCTGCATCAAAATGCAATTATGATGCATCAAGCACCGACCAATACCTTTAGGCTATAAAAAATTCTAGATCAAACAGTTGTGCCATTTTCCTCAACTCCTAAACAAAACAGTCAGAAACACAGCAAAAAGATAAAGTCCACAAACTGACTTACCATTCTTGAAGGCCAGGAAATCAAAAACTGTGTGTAGGAGGGAAACAGCCATGGTAACAGCAAGCAGGTATGGATTCCCTTCAAGGAACACCCTCTGCGAGAGCAAGATGCCAAACCCTTAGTTCTCAAAACTTTCAAAAGTTTTGCAATGCACACATGTATTCACTGGCTCTAAGAAGATGGAATTACTACCATCTGCTAGAAAACATAGGCTTTTCTTTTGCTTAATCCGGTGGCAAATTTTCCTCATCCTCTGGTCTGTCTGCATACCTTAACCTCATCGGCCTCTCCTTCAAGCATACTGCCATAAGAGCGATGAATTTGGAAGGATTGATCCACTTGAAGATGCAGCTGCCAGCGAGTAAGACTGATTGGACCCAGTTCCAACTCCAATGGGAGTTCATTGACTGATTCATTGAAAGCAATTAGCTTATCTTTCAGCAACCAGAACTCATTGA
Organism: Sphagnum tenellum; assembly: GCA_963921925.1. Classification (NCBI taxonomy): domain Eukaryota; kingdom Viridiplantae; phylum Streptophyta; class Sphagnopsida; order Sphagnales; family Sphagnaceae; genus Sphagnum; species Sphagnum tenellum. Next base: position 7,404,511 of record OY998144.1, read on the forward strand.
AGTACACAGTAGGGAAGTAATTTCCAGTGGTCTCCTCATACTGTAAGTCTGTGACTCCCAATTAATGAAGGATTACTCTTGCCACAATTTAACCTAGGAATAAAATTGGACGTGCTCCTGAGACATTTTCATGACTCCAATCTCAGTGCAGAGATTCCCTCTATACTATCAGAGAAAAACAGAAAGTATACATGTATATGAGACAATTCTAGATTCATCCACAGACTATGACATGAAATAACAGAGCAAAGGCTGGATACATTCAGCAACTGTGACAGGGGCACCACCTACAGGATATCTGCATCAAGGACAACACGGATTTCACAATGAATAACACTCATTCAGCTACTCGACTGACCAAACATATTATCTCAAGCCAATAAGCCAGAAGTACACATTCCTCCTACTGTAGTTGGTAGCAAAAGCAAAAGTTGCACATGTAGTTAACCAACACCAATAAAATAAGAAACAATGCTAATGTTGCAGCAAAAACTATTGCCAGACTTCTGGTGTGTAAGAAGGTGTACTTCGTGAAATCATCCACCAAGTTAACAGTCATATTTGGCTTCCAGAATGAAATCCAATCTGGGGGAGCTTCTTCATCTTCTTCTGTTGTTGACTCCAAAAGCACCTGTTCCACAAAATGTAAGAAGAGCAACACATAAGCAAAAATGAAATGGAAAGCCAGGACAAATCACCACTCAAAAGAACAGGAGATAACTCAGCACTCTATTTCTCTTCAGGTGATGGAGATGGTTTCAAAGCTGTAGCACAGGCAAAGGAGAGTACTTCAGTAGCTTCCTGCACACTTTCCTCCTCATTCTTTGACCACAGATTTTTGCGCTTGTCAGTTTTTGGCTTTGGGAGGTATGCCACGAGTGCTGCATTAACCAACACAGAACAACTTTCAGGAGTTCTCTTGGGTGAGGGCTGCAAACTCATTCTACAAGAGATAAATATCAATGAAATTTCAGAGAAAACTCCACAACACATAAGGTGATCACACTACTTTTGTGTTGGTTCTGGCATCATCTGCCATCTATACATCCAGCTCAAATTCCACCAATTTGGAAAGTCCATTGATATTATGTAAGCAACATACTTGGCAACTAATCAGAAGTCCTATCCCTCCCACTAATGACCACTAGAAGAACTCAGATTTTTCTACTGGTGTAGAATCTTGTTGACCACATTTTTTCAGGAAATGACCATATTCCAGAAGACCACAGTGTTTCCCATGTCAAGTATGGTGTCATGAAGAAAAAACTTGAGATTTGACTACTGGTACAACTCAGTTCGGGTTATCAACATTAAAATCATGCTTTTATTATGCAAACCGTGTAAGAGAACTCACAATGGGTTCTACTGAATGAGGCAGTTTGATCATACTCGGGATCACTGGGGTCTGCAGAAAATCCTGTCCGTGCAAAGAAGACATGTGCATACACACTCCCATTGTGCTTCACTGCCTGCAACCAGGCATCATCACCGTCAGATCAAAACCCATGGTGTCCATTAATGACAACTACCAATGCTGGAAGGGTTTGGAGGAGATTCCCAATACAAAAGGGCCACACGGCAATGAGCTGACAAACTAAGATTAACCCCTTGACCATCATCACAGATTGCAGAAAAACCCTATTCAGAGGGATATGGATCTCGATGTGCACTATGTATCATTGAAACAAAATTGTAATTCACACTACAATCTCACCATGTCTTGAGGGAGCAAATTAGTTTATTGTTCATAAAATGTTACAGCAGCAGGAGTCCAAGCAGTCTGCCAAAGTACAAGAGATATGATCTCCAATGGAATATTCAGGTCACAAAAGCTCAGGATAACCAACATGGTGGTAGGCCATCTCCGTGATTGTAAATTACCTCAGATGGATGGTACACAAACTGTTTATGGTGCACACTGTTGGGTGTCCAAACTGCATATGGAACATTTGTTTCATGCCATACTAATGCTGCCTCATTATCGAAGTCTGTGAAACTCGCATCCTCAGAAATGTACAACCATATGTCCTGCATACAACAATACAGAGCATGAATTTTCTGTGCCAAGTTCATTCCAAACAACATCGAAACCTATAGACAGCAAAAGAAAAAAGCCTCCAGCTCACTAATTCCAGTACATAGGGTTTGAAAGAAAGCCAGCGAAAGTTTCCTAAAGCTCTAATTACGACTTCACAATCACGAAGCAAGTGAAGTACCAGAGACTCGCCCTTGCTGAACAAGTTGGTAGTGAGCAATGCAGGGTTGGTGACTTTCTTGCCTCCCCCAAACATCTGCATTGCGAAGTACCAAAATAATCCCATGCGCACGATTCCAAACAGCACTTGCCCTAATCCTTGCTGGGGAGGCTGCTGCGCGGTCCCAGCCACCTCCTTGCGATGGCGGTGGAGGCGCCATCTCTATCTCTTTTTCTGTTGTCTGTTCTGCGCTTCTTCTTCCCTTTCTCTTCTCCGACTCCCGTCTCTCTGCCCACTACAAACAGACCTCCGTCAGCCGGGCGCAGAAAGACAAACCAAAACCCTATTGACAGGTCATGGCCTGGGCAGAGAACGAGCACAGCTGCAACGAAAGAAGAAGCGCAAAAACACAAGGGAGCTGGCGAGAGGAGATCCGAGATCCCAAACGACGTTACCTTTTGACATGTCGGATCCTGATTGGGCTAACAAATAATCAGTGGGAAATAAATTTTCTTTGTTGCGAAGTTTAGCCAAATATTGACCTGAAAAATATGATTTCATCCAATAAAATGGATTTTTCCAAGAAAATAATTGCCCAAATTCGCCAGATTTTGAAGAAAAACAAATTCCAAATTGCCAAATTTTTATGATAAGTTGCAGTGTGTAGCCATGAATGTAGAAGGATTCTGTTTTTTCTCTACTTTCATTCTAGTATGTAAATATGGCTAATCATCTTATGGATGATTGCCACTTCAGCTACATCACAAAATTGAAAAAAAAAAAAAAAAAAAAAAAAAAAAAAAAAAAAAAACCTGATGCTAGGTGAGAAGTGTCTTTAAAATTTTATTTTTTTAATGTAGCCTAAGTGGTGATCATTAATAGGAAGATGTAGAAAAAAATGGCAATTGCCCTTAGGAAGATTCAGCCAAATCTGGCTACAAATTAGATATGAAATATGAATTTTTGAATCAACCTTCTGTATTTATTTCTTCACAATGAAAACCAAATAAATGAATCTGATAATTTCTACTTTTTTTTTCGTCATGTCTAGTGATGAAAACCCTCCAAAATCACTTCATTTTTTCAATAATATTTTATTTCAGTTTTTGATGAAATTTCATAGTATAAAAAGGCTATACTATGTGAAGGTATTTTAAAGACTTAATTTGAGTGACAAGATATGAAAGATCAGTATAATATAAAGGAGTATGCTCTCCAACTTGACAATCTGAAATCTTTTCATATCATCACCTTTCATCATCATATGTGAAAATCAAAGCTTTTTGTTCTCCCAAGTGACTCTAGGAAATGTTTGAATTCAGCATCATATTGAATAAAAGGTTAATCTCTTAAAAAGCTTCTCTTAGAGATTGTTATAGTTTTATAATTTTCTTGGTGTAATGGATAAACAAAATGTTATATTTTTTTCCAATAAGTGAAGATTGAATTTCATGTTTAAGAGTTAATAAAAGTGAGAATGGTTTCATGAAAATTTTATATGATTTTTTTTTTGTTTTGGTGTTGTAAGATTCAAGGTACAATTCGAAATATATTAATATTTCAACCTTATTGTTAGTTGATCACCAATGGTAGCATGGAAGCCAAGTTCAAATTAATCAAACTAGGACCTTACCTAACATTTTTTTAATAGTTCTCTAGATTATCCAAAGTCTATGATTTCAAGTTTTGTATATTTGTGTGCCCTAATTTTTGAAAAGACACATTTGGACTTAATTACATTTCAAAAGATGCATTGTTTCATCTCGAGCATCAATGCCAAGCTACCATAACTACCATTCACATCATCAGCTCCCAAACATAAGTGTAAATAAGTGTAAAAATAATTTCCTCAAAATTTTGGACAAACCATCATACAAAATTTGAATCTAGAATTTTTGTTGCATGCATTTCTAGAGATGCAATAGGAATATTCTTGAAAGACAATAGCTAATAAAAAATTCAATAGCATCCACATTCAAGTTGCAACAAGCTTGTGAGTGTGAGTATTTTTGTTCATATCTATCTTAAGTATCCACATTTTTTGTATAAAATCCAAATGGGGCAATTACAATTTGGGTGGCACCACCCAGTCTCCAATGTTGGCATGGGCTTGAACATGATTAAGGGTTTCATTGAAAAATTAAAATTATTTTGTGTGCATCGCAATAGTTGAAAAATTTGTGCTACATGTAGATGACTACCAAGAATGGCAACTTGTCATTTGTACAAATGGTTCATAAAGAAGTTTTACTTGCTTGAAAATGAAAATAGTGTAGAGATTGAATGAAAAAGCCTTCAAATACCATCATGACCTTGGAGTAACCAAAAATTCAAGTGTGTGTGAATGGGGTAACAAGTCTTTAGGCTTTTAGTTTAATGTGGTCAAAATTTTGTCACTAGTTTTATGAAGTAGTGGTAAAACTACCATTACATAAGGCTAAGGCTTTGACCCATTCAAAGATGCATTCAATGATAGTGTTGAAGAAGTTCAATGATAGTCCACACTTGAAGCTTGGCAAAGATGTTATGATTTCATCACAAATGCTATCTACTCCCTCAAAGCCCAATCCACTATAGAAAACACAAGTGGTTCTAGAATTTTATTCTTGAGCCCCATAGTTCTAAAGGTGGCAAGGTCGATGTTGCAAAATGAAGCTAAAAGGGAGAGCTACATTTGACAGATTGTATAGCTTAATGTGCAGTGGCTAGAATGAACTCTTCATGAATATTTGTATTAGACAATGATGGGTGAAAATCCTTTATGGTGTACCACATTAGATGAAAAGGGCTTAGTCATTATTACATTCCTTTTTTTCCTTTTATTTTGATCCCCATAAAAAATATTGAATCAAAAGTTGTCAAAATTTTTAAAAGGACTATATTTTAGGCTATTACAATTCTAGGTTCCATCACAATCATCCATAAATGTGTTTTTACATGGTAAAAAAGGACTAGGTGAAAAGATCAAAAAGGGTGATGTTGTGACAAAATTTTGGTACACCTTAAAAAATTTGCACCCTAATTGAGCTTGGTTTGACCAAAGAGCTTTTAGAGCTTGAGGGTTTTGATTTGGTACCACTCTTGCAAAATGCTAACAATCATGAGGCAACCCAAGTGCAAGGTATTATTTCTATATTCATTTTTGTCTAATTTTTTCAACAAAATACCAATTGAATTATGACCTTTACATGCAACTTTGTAAGCTTCAAGATATCAAGTTAAGGTGTGGATAAATTAACTTCAAGGGTGGGTTTTAGTGGGACTGACAAGTTACATGGGAAATGGATTATTCTTGTCAACAATGCCATCTAAGACATATAACAATAGTCACATGTGGCAAACAATCTCTAGAAAATAGGCTATGTACTTGGAATTTTTGTTACACTTATATGTTTTCAAATGGTAACATGTGTTTGCAGCCCATGTGATATTGCAACTTGCAGAATGTCAATAAATTGAAAGCATGCCCAATATCAATCTTGAATAGAAGTAAAGTCTTTGCACTACTCCTTCCCTATAAGGTGAACTTTGTCCTTGTAAAGGAAGTTTTATTAATGTAGTGAAACCTTAACACACAGAGGTAACAACCTCCATTTTGTGATGTTTGTTCCTCTTCCTTTTCTTCATAATCCTCCTATTCTTTTCCCAGGTTAGTTATGTAACTTTAGCCCAGAAGACTACAATATTCACAATCTTCCCAACACAAGCCCATTTGCGTTACCAAATTTAAAATGAGGTCAAAAAACCCTTAACTACATATTACCCAAGGATGGGTTGACTACCTATAGTTGTTCCACTTTCCAATCAGTTGTCAACAAATTTCAATACATAGACATGTTCCAATCATCAATTTAATTTACATGCAACTGTGCGAAAGCTTGAATAAGAATGTAAATATAATTTATTAGCAAAATTGCGCCAACAATGTAAATTTCAACATCATGACATATCTTCTATTTTACTTTGTTGTTTTCCTAAATTTAATTTACCATATGAATACTGTTCAGCATTGACCTTCAACTTTGCACAGTGCAACCAACTCCAAGATACAATTTTAGATTGGGAATATGCATTTGTCATGTAGCATAGATCCCTACCTAAATTTAGCAAAAAAGTGACAAGTTATAAAATACACGGAAATATGTCTTACTAATGATTGTGTGGGTTTGAAAGAAGCACCTTCATCTCAAGGGGACCATTAGTGCGTGGTTTTGTTAATGCATAGTATGTTAAGAATTGCCCAAGTTGACCCAAGGCACTAAGGTACACTTCAATGTGCAAACATGGGTGAGATAAGACCAAAAGTTATGGCCCTATTTCATTGATTTGGTGGTGGCCTTACATGCACAAATATTTCAAAGAACTTATTGCCACCACTACAATAACAAAACATGTTTCCCCAAATGGATAGTCTCGTACTTCCAAGTGTTCCAATTGTTGGCATCCATATGTAAGACTAGCAATACCCACATCACTTTCCCATGTGGTACTTAAAAGCAACCACTTGAGATTATGCCCATACTTACCAATATGAACAAGTCCCTAGTCTGTTAGTGCTCCTTGTTGCAAGTAGAGGCAAAATCAAATGGGGTTCATAGAACCCCTTAAAAATAACTTCACACCATCATCTAAGGGAAAATATACAAAAATTTTAACCCTTTCTCCAAGAATAATATGGCAATTTATCAAGTCCAAACAACCCTACCCCGCCATAGCAAGTGCAACACTGGTGATATCATAAACATATAAGGCCATATATCACAGCTTTGCACAACCTTGTGAAATAGCAGCCACACCACTATGTGATATATAACCTACATCATTCTCTACTCACAAGTGCCTCAGCTTCGTACATGTCTTGCCTAACATTTTCAAACCTTCATCCACAAGAATATTACGTACCTACCTCTAAAAAACACTTGCCAACATTAGATTTCCCCATATAGATCTTCAAAGTCGGATGAGGTAAAGAGCCTTGCAATTTGCAAAACAATATTATGCATATTATGAGTTGCAAAAAAAACTGCACAATAACACATTCAAGCATGCAAGGTACTTGTAATGTAAATTTTGGCCAAATCAAACCAAACATGTGACAATAACAAGTGTGGTCATAACCTTGTGAGTGTTCCCCATAGAATATTTAACCATCACCTTCCTTGTGAGTAGCAATGACCAACTACCATGACATCCCACTCAACTTCATGAGCTCCCAACTATGGGTGTAAATAAGAACATAATAATTTGCTCCAAATTCCACACAATCAACTACATAAAATTTGATACTAAATTCCTAAAACCAACACAAAACAATCATAATATTGGGTTTGCATTCAAGACAACAGTAAATTAAAAAGTCAATATAATCCTCATTCAAGTTGCAACAAGCTTATGAGGGTGAGTTTCATGTCATTTTAAGTTGGTCGTATAGAACACCATAACCTAAGGCATAAAGAACCTTCATCAACTAAAATTACATAACCAAAATGTATTTTAAGAAAAACTTGGAAATTGTATCAAGCCCAATGACTATTCAAAATTCTCTGGACCTTAAAGAGGCTTAAGTCCTTTGTGATATCTCTATAATTAAAGGAATCTTGACCTAAAAATTTAATATATTTCCACCCCACCATGGGAATAGACCAAAATGCATTAAAGGATCAAAAGGAAAACACTCCATGATAGAAGTGAAGTTTTAAATACATGAGAGACATAATATATTTATCACTAGGAAAATATAGAACCAACAATTTCATGAACAATCAAAGGCTTGTAAAAACCCCTTTCCCATAGTGCTTTAGAATATTTTCAACCAGGAAATGTTCACCTTGTAGAAAACACATGTTTACAAGCTCTAGAGCACATAACTTGATGCATATGTTTGCATCCTAGTGATGACATTCTTCATTTTGCACATTAAAATTCTTTAAAATTCTTCATTTAGCACCTTGTCATAACATTTTTCGGCGTGAATTTTGATGAATTTTAATGAATTTTAACAAATTTTGACGAATTTTAACGAATTTTATGGAGATCTTTGGGCTTCCATAACATTCCCGCACCAAGAATGTCATAACTATGGTTTGCATTTTGCATTATGGGAAAATAACTCATACAATTTGGATTTGAAAATAATTAAATATGTATTTATGCACAACTTATGAACTTTGATGAGTGATACCGATATTTAAAAAATCTTTCTGATGTAATTTTCACATAAATATTTTATGATACCTAGGTTAATCCTCAAATTTTTTATTATCCTAAGTTAACCTACCTTATATATATAATTACCCTAAATGAACATAGGTAGCTTTTTGTATGCCTCACTATCTAGATGCTTGAAGGTAATTCAATCTACATTTTCCCCCCATATGCTATCCAATCATACAATCACATAATGTCCTAAATAACTACCATGGATGTAATCATGGATTTGGATTAATTGGGCCATGACTTTAAGCAATAATTATGCATTCACTTGGGTCTACAATACCTTAATGGGCTACAAGTAGCTTGCCCCTTATGGACGGAAATAGGTAATGTTTCAAAATTATAAAAGTACATTCATCAGCAACATACTTATGAAAAGTAACAATAGATCAAAATGACATGATGAATAAGTTAAAAAGAATATATGAATTTTTTTTCAATTTGAAGAAGAGTGTTATTTGTAACACCATGCTCAAAACCATATCTGTTGCTCAAAGTTACACATCATAAGTTTATATCTATGACCCAATAGGATGAGAAATTTAAATTGTATCTTGAGAGTCTTGACTATAATCTTTGATAACTTATTCTAATGATGGGCCGATCAAAAAGGCTCATTGCTAAGATGCTTAGTTGTGATATATGCTTATGCTTTGAATTGGAATACTTACATGCAAAACCATGACATGGCCCTTCTGTATTTTACATTTTTTATTAAGATGATTTTTTTCCAATCCAAATTTTTCCCCCCAGTGATGGGGTTCTAGTATTTAATTTCACAAAATAAGGAATATTTGTTAGAAGCAATAGAATGATAATGTAATGATAAAGTAATTTTATTAAAAAAACAAATAACAAGACTTGCATATTTTATTCCTCCATAAAGAATATTGAAATGATTTCCTATTTTGAACATGTTTATCATTCCCATGAACCTACATCAATATTTGTAAGCTTATGTTTGGATAGTGTTTACCAAACATGTTGACATAACGTAACGTGTTCACCAAATGTGTTTAAACAAATTTAAAATATTTATGAATGTTAATGGAATTATTATGGGACCCATTTTTAATCAAGCTACCATCCTCATTCATAAGGTTCAATGTGACCTAGGTGATCCAACACACATATGTGCCTCGATGGACAAAACCTTATTATGATTGAATCCAACTAAATTCACATTGGTTAGGCAATTCCACTAGAATGGAACATAATTCAATGCAAGTTTTTTTTGTTGAAATTTCTTACTTTCCCATTTGTACTTTACACAAAGGATTCTTCTATAGTTAACAAGCTTTTACCCCATGAATTGATTGAGTATTGTTTTTCAATTTTGTGATATCAAAAGTCGTGCAAAATTATACAAAATAATAGCAAAATTAGTTGAGTTTACATTAGAAACACACAATGACAAAAATTGTAATGTGAAATGTTTTTGTGTCACATATGTGTACGTTTCACAATCCATGCTTCCATCCCCTTGGTGGCCTAATCACAATTGAAAAGATTTTTCACATTCATCCTTAAAACCCACATATGTTTGAAGGGGAAAATTTTCATAACATTGTATTGCATTGTTAAAAATTTGCCTTTGTTATTTGACACATTTACAAACACATTTAATGAGCATGTGTAAGCTTTTGATCCCTTCCATTTGTGGATGACTTTTTAGTCACTTGTCAAGGTCATTTACATTTGTGAAAGGAACGCCATTTAAAAAATTAAAATTGGATTATGAAGTGGAAGGCTTTTTTTCTCAAACACCTTTGTTCATTTGCTTAAAAATATAGTGAAGGCCTTGAAAATAAGCCTTTTCCTACATTTATTAATGTTTCTTTGGCCCCTCCCATGGTTTGAGATTAATTGTTTGTAAACCTAACTTTAATTTTAAACCAACTTTAACTTAAAGGCAAAGGAAACCCAAATATATGAAATTGTTGGTTTTTTCCCAAAAACTATTCCATTTGTTTTTTCAACTAACATATGTTTGTTGTGGTTTCATTTGGTGGATACCTACCAAAATATTACCAAAATATTCAATAGGAGCTTGGTGAAAATATGATATTCAACCAACAATGGTATTTACCAATGTTGTGTGTGTATATATAGGTTTAGACATACATGTCATGTAAATGCCTAAAACTTGTAAATGTGAGTGAAAAGCCTTGTAAATTCATTTTAAGCTATGTAAAACTATTGTTCTTTTGTGATCACAATCACAAACATGGTGATGACAACCACAATTGTGAACAAGGTAATGACATTAAAAGTTTTTTACATGATGAAGTATTTTTTAATTTTTGGGTTGCATTTGCACCATTGTTTTGAAGACAATTGCTTGAACCTTGAACTTAAGACTATGGACCAAAGTTAGAGGAGGATTAATGTAGTGAGGATAGATAGAAATAAATAAATGATGTACTAAACTATGTGATATTATTCCATGGTTCATTGCTAACGTTTTTCTAAACAATGTATATTGTAATACCTTGTTGTTTCAATACTAATTAAATTATTCTAGAAATGTTGAAATTTTCAAAAAATAAAAATTCCAAAAAAAATGTCTTGAAGGACATTTTGCTAATTAACATCAACAATGCAACATAAAAACATTGCATAAAATACAAATGATTGGAACAAAAAGAAGAATAATTAGAAATGACCTTGAATTTACCATTTTTTTCTTTATGGGGGGCTATGGTATGCCTTGGGTTGGGCCTTTATGCAAGGATCTTGCATTGATTTGGGTCTACAAAAAACATTTCTTTAGGTGAAAAATTGCCCACAATTGACACTAACAGAAAAGGGAATAATTTATTGCAAATTTTTTTTAAAACTAAATCATTTGTTAGATTTTTCTCTAATGTTTTTTTTTAAGGAGCCTATGGTCTATCACCACAATTTTGTCTACTGACTATTCTTTTAATGGTCTTTTTAAAAAGGAGTGGTCAATTAAGGCGAAATTTGTTTTGGGATGCTTTTGATTACGGCTACATCACAAAATTGGAAAAAAAAAACTGATATACAATTCCTTAAGCTACTAAAGAGCTTGGACCTTAAGATGTGAAACATATTATTTTCACACACACCTATATTAAATGCCTAGTTAAAGTTTTAGGGTTTGTTACAACTAGGCTATAAAAATCACAATTCATAGAAACTATACTTATGATTTTTTTAGTGGCAAATATTTGCCATTTTGTGAAAAAATAAAATAAAAATTGTCACAAATTCCTTGTTAATTTTTCTGGTCTGGAATTCATAACAATTGCTTACAATATGAAAAGGTGCTTAGAATGTTCAATGTTCATATTTTGAATATTGCCAACTTTGGTTAAATGAGCTTATGGATTATCACCACTTGAACAGTAATAACAAAATTGATAGAAAAAAACACTACACTAACCAAAATTATGATCACAACAGTCTAATGGAAAACTAATGAAATAGAACATTTTTCTTATTGCATGGACAAATGCTTTCCATTAGAGAGCTACAATTGGGGATAAAATTTGTAGGTAATCAATGTTAGAAACTTTAAAAACATTTCATATGTAAGGAACTTCTTAGATTTTTTGAAAGAACACATGTTTCCATGATATAATGATAGATGCCATTTTATGGTGATAAATAATTTGATTTACATTTTCCAAGGCTCTTGCATTTGGTCAATGCTTACTTAATAGACCTATGAAATGATTATGAACACAACTAGTTGGAACAAACATAATGAAAAGTTATTGTTGTGATAGAATTTAGGATTATAGTAGTTTAATGGATAGATGTCCTTAAATTATGACTTTGTACCACAATCTTTTGCTTTTCCTTATAATCTTTTGTAACGTAATCCATTGTTTTCAAGTTGATCATGAACATTAATATGAAATAGTACCTTACACCATATTTTCAATGTGCACTCCAAACCGCATTTCTTACCTTTTATCATATGAATTAAAGTTTCATTTAGATATTTCATTACATACTTAGCTTCAATTGTGTAAGTTTTCTCTTCTTTTTTGTCTTTTGGTGCGTAACTCCCACATTTGCCATAACAAAAGGTTTGTGGCTTTGTTGTTGGATTGTAACAATGTTTATAGAGAATCAATAAAAGCTTTTCCTTGGGATCCAACAACCCTTGAAATTTGTTTATTTGTTTGAACTTGTTTTTTATGAGTTGGTAGATGAAGTTTTAAAGTATTTGAATGTGTATTTCAATTTTTTGAGTACACATTTGTGCTCCAATAGACAAGAATTATAAGAAATGGAATGTGTTTTACAACTGATTTTGATCGTTGTTGTGTATGGCAAAAATTAAATTTTTGTTCATAGTTATATTAGCAATGCCTCTTCAAGGATAGTCTCTACAACATAGACGCAAAGTTCATTTGGTCCCATGTTTTGAGGATTGTTGAACTTTGAGTTCATTTCTTTATAATTTCATGTATGGAACATTTGCTATTTTAATTATTGTTGGTTTCCACTTTGAACTGCCAATAAGGGGGGGTTTAATTCTTAGACATTCTTTTGGTCTCATTGATCAGTTCTCCCTTTCTTTGGGTGAAAATTTCACACAAATGTGAAAATTAAAAATATTTGCATCTTCACATTTGTTTGCAAATTCCTTGTTTTCTTGAGGAAAAAAATCCCAAATGCATGTACTTTTTAAAAAGCCACAATTTTCCTTCTTGCAAGTTAGTTTGCATGTAAAAGTTGATTAAATAGCTCATGAGATTCAAGGTGGCAAGTAGAGTGAACTTGTCAACATGCATCATCCATTGCCATTCCTCCTCTAGTAGGTAACAACAAGGAATTACAAGTGATGAGATGAAAGCTGGTGGCATAAAGATTGCATTTTGGAGACGGAATTGCAGTAACAAATAAGAGGAGAAAGGAGCAAATGACAGCCATGAGTGGAGGAAGAAGAAGAAGCTTGGGAGTGTAGTATAATGCGTTTTGATCAGAGGAAGAGATTGGGCAGCACCTTAACCCTATTTCCAATTCATTCTCACCTTCTTTCAAGGTAGCAATTGTTGTTGCATTCTTACAATGATTGGGCCCACCATCATTGGCGAGCTCCTACAACGATAATAAAATTCGTTTATTCCAAGAAAATCTTCGTCCTTTCCCCCCTTTTTTTTTTGGTTTGGTTTGGTTTAGTTTGAATTTTGGGGGGGTGGGGGGCTTGCTTAGGCTTTTGTTTCTTAAGGGTTTTGGGTGTAGGTTTTTTTTTTTGTTTTTTGTTTTTGGGGGGATGGTTCCTTCTTTGCATCCCTCGTTGGTTCGAAACGCCCCTTGTCTTCATTCTTTTGGCCTTTACACTTTAAATGGCCTTTCAAAGCATGTGAAGAATGTTTACCTTCCTACTAGCTTTATTCCCGAGCTAACTAGGCTATTTTATCTTTGCAAGTTTCTTCCCTTCTTGTGAATTCCCTGACTCTATTCCTTTTGCTTCTTGGGGTTAGTTTTGGGTTCAATCTAACTCCATTTTGGGTTATTTTAGTTTCATTTTACATGCCTTTGTTTGTTTCATAGGGTCCTTCGAACCATCCAAGACAAGATTAAACAGGCTTTTTGCTTACCTTTTGATCAAATTGCTCGAGACTCGACGGATGAATTAACATGGTTCCTTTTCTTCTTCTTGCCATGTTGGTGTTGCACTATATTCAAAGAGGTAGTTCAGGTCAATGAAAGGTTTTTGTTCACCTCAAGAGGTTTATGGTAGGCAACTAGTCTTTTCTTCAAGAAGAGTTTCTATGTGCCTCATGTGTGCCCTGTTCTCACCACTCATGGTAAGATCTTTCGACCATTCGTTTTCACCAATTTTTAACTTTAAGTAAAATTGGTGAGTACAATTGTGCTATTAGAATTCTCCAACCCATGACACTGGTTATTCCTTCAGAGGACACCATTGTTGCCTTGCATTAATTGCACCTCGCTCCTTCAAGCCTTGTCCCTCCACCTATTTTTTACTATTAGCTTAAGCACATTTTTGTCTTTGATAGGACTTTATTTGCCCAAACCTTAGCCATTGTTCCCCATTTGTCTTTAGGTTGGCTTTCTTGGATGGTATATGAACATCTTTTGAGATGTTTCCCAAAAGACCCATTTTTAGGGTTTTCAAATTTCATCCAAGCTGTTATTGCTATTGTTCGTGGGGATATCCTTAGGTTTGTGGCCTTAATGTTGGGGTTAACAAATTGTTGGCAATGGTAAAGGACACTAGTGGTCTTCATCCTAATGTTATAGGCAAGGTGTTTCTTTAACTAATTAGTCATTCCATTGTCCTACAACTTCAAGGGTCATTTCAAGAACATTTATCCCCCCATCAGTTTAGAGTATCAACCTTTGGAGGTAATGAAGCCATCTTTTTTGGCATCCGAACCCTCCTCAACCTACACCTTGATTAGGCCATGATGCAGGTCGATGTTGAAAATGCTTATAATATCATTTTTTGAGTTGTTATTTTAGAGAGTTGTGTCATGCCAAGGGGCCTTTGGTGAACATTGTTCCTTTCACTAGGTTATTTTATGGTGTTCTTTTTCTATTACCAAAACGGGTGGCATGTGGAGGCGGTCACCATTATTGAGTCACCTTCAGGCACAAAACAGGGTGACCCATTAAGAGGTCTTTAATTTGCTTTCACCCATTATTGAACTCTCTTAAAAACCATTGAGTTATTTTTAAGGCCATTTTTTTTTCCCACCCTAGTGAATGATACCCTCATCATTGGGCTTATGAGTGAAGTTACCTGCACCTTTGACCACCTTTTGACCCAATTAGCCTTAGTTGGGTTTCAGGTCAAAGTGTTAAAGTGCAAGCCTTAAAGTCCATTAAGGATTTTTTCATGCATAAAAATTCCTTAAGGTTACATTTTGGTCATAAATGGCTTACGCATTTAGGGTGTGCTAATGGGTTTTTTAGACTTTGCCACACATTTTTTGAATGAGGCTTTATTTTAAAACGTGGCGTATATTAATGATCTTCCTTTCATGGGAGAAACCTAGGTTGCTTTAAGCATTTTGTCGTCATGTGTAAGTCATTGACCTTTTTATCTCACACAGATAGTATTTCTTTTTTTTTCTGTCTTGTTTCTTTTGGTAGTTTTGAGAAGAAAGCTATGTAAGTATGTGGGGACATTATGAGTGTAGGTTCGTGGGAGTCTTTTCAAGGCCCCTTAATGAAGCATTAGGTTGAACTACTAATATCCTTTGGTAGTATAGGTTTTTTTCTCTGTGGAGGATTATGCCCCATCTATTTTTTTAAGGTGTTGGATTTTGGTGGCTTTGTATTTATGCTCTAGGTGTCATATTTTCAATAAACCCATTTTGGAGGAATATGTTTCCCAAGTTGAAGGGGGCCCACACCTGCTTAAGTCATGTTTACATGTAGCACAAACTGCTTTTCTTCCTGTAACTAGGGAGATGCACCCTTCTTTTGAAAATCTAACAATTACTAGCACCCAAGGTCCAAAGGCATCTTTGATGGACATCCACTACGACACATCCTTTAGGTATATCTTGGAGGATGACTCCATTTCTTCAACATCTAAAACTCATATTCGTTCTTGTTTTGGCAAGGGGGTAAGGATATGGTTGGTTGCTAGGCCATTTATTTGTTCATTTTGCATTGTGCACTTTACTTTCACCTCAACGTTGTGTTTTTGTTTTGGTTTGATTTAACCTACAAATTTTAGTTTTTTCACATGTGAGTGTGGACACATGTTAGCTTTGGCATGCAATTTGTTGCAACCCCACTTTGAGGCAAGTGTGAGGATGAGACTCACACTCCCAAAAGTGGGAATTTGGAGTCCTCCAGGACTCCCGCAACTTTAAAGCTCAATCATTGAGGTCAAAACACCTCGCCTTGAGGTGTTTTTTATATCGTTTGAAAAGCCTTAAAGTGTAGATGTCGAAAATGGCCTCACATGAGCCATTTGGACGTTTGCAGCACAAGTTATGGTCGAAAGAAGAGCCGGGAGTCAAATTGGCAATTTGACTCCCGACCACAAAAAGTCGGGAATCGACCCGACCCCGGTGTGTGCAGATAGAGTGCGACATGCCATTGGAAAGATTTTGAAGAGAGATACAAGATTGCTTCAGACCTCATCCCAATTCGAGGTTTAAGCCGAGAGTTACGAGCTCCCAAAGTCTCGGGAGTCCAAACCGAGACAGTTTTGAGACTCCTCCTTGGGAGTCCCGGGAATAAAAGCCATTCGGATGCGGGTGCCACAAAGCAACGCAGAGAATATTATATGGGGGAAGGTGGTGGTTTCCCCCGAGTTTGGGCCGTGGTGAGTCAAGTGAGTCCAAGGTCGCCCATGGCTTGTCCCCACACCAAAAGGGTGCAGAATGAGTTCTAACCAACTTGTGGTTGGTTTGGATGCAAGACCAAATAACTAAGTAGCTTGACCCTCTTCCTAGTCTTATCCCGGAGCTTTTAGCACGCCCCTCTCACCCCCTTTAGTGCTGGAAGCTAGGAGCGGCACCAAGTCCCATCTATTTCCGCCTTTTGACATGATTGGATTCTTTTGAGTCTAACTAGGGACTTGGAGGCGCATCACACTTAGCTCGTTGCCAATTTGGAAGTCAATGAATAACCACACATGACACCATCTAATATGTCATGTATGCCCTCGCTTAAGAAAGTGGGCACATTGTATGGAAAGAGTGGTGGTACACCCTTATGTTAAGAGTTTAATTACGAGCCGATTTTTATATGTCCTCAAAAGACCATGTCTTCATGGCCAATGTGATGGTTATTAATCCAATGAAAGAGACAGTGGCTACGAGTGTCATTAGTCAACCAATAAGTGCAGCAATGGAACTTAGTGCCACTTTTAACACTAGGAGAAATTGGCCAAAATGTAACCACTATATCTGCAATTACATGCAACTACTAGTTATTTGCACTACATTTAGACATTTTTGCAACTATTTTTTGTGTTTTCATATTTGTGACTATGTTGCAATTAATTTGCAACTATTTTGATGTTCTTTACATGTGAACAACATTTAATTTGGTTTTATCCAAAAAGAACAATTTATGTCCAATTAGTTACAAACATGACCAATTTAGTTATGACCTTATGAATATACGAAGGTGTATTTTGTGAATTCAAAAGAATATAGTTGGATGTATTAGGATTTACAAATGTATATTTTGAATGTATATGAACAACCATATTACATGTGTATTCAAGTATTATTATTAGCATAAATGGCTTCGATGTTATGTTTACATTAATTATAATAAATCATAATAGCTTTAACAAGTGACATAATCTTATAATAATAATAATAAAACTAACCATGATGGTTAACTACAAATTACATTATTATTATTATAAGTAATCAATTATGAGATATTATTATACTATAATAATTACAATGAAATATTAATATATAGTTTAGGTTTTTATATTTCAAATTTATAATTAATATTTATTAATTATGAATTACTCAATGATTATAATCAATTAATAATATGTAATTTTTATTTTCAGCTTTATTTTATTTATTATTTAAGAATAATTATTGTAATAGTTCATAAATAGTTATCATGAGTGAAGTAATAATATGAATAATACAATAAAATAGTTAACCTTGGTTTCCAACTACCTATAATAATAATTGAATTTATGTTATTTTTACTATTAAATATTTACATTTATTTTTATTTTAAACTATAAAAATGAAAATAATTATGAGAATCATTACAATAAAATAATTAACTAGGCCAGGTTTTGATTATATTATTAAATTAGAAACACTAGTATTCAATATTGATAATTAATATTTAATAATTATTAATTACTGAATATTGCAATTATTGTATTAATTTATTTGGTTTCAAAATAGTATTTAATTAATTAGCAAGTTTATTGATTTATTTTTTTATACTTCATTCACTAACTAATTAATATTGTTTTAATTATTTAGTTGATTTATTAGTTCATTAACTAGTTAATTAGTTAGCTAATTAGTTATCACTTACCCATTTAATTATATACTTTTCAAGATGAGAATAAATGTCAAAATATATGGGATAAACATTTTTAGTCACATACAACTTGCACCTAAAACGTTTATCTTAACTACCTATTTCCTTAATTTACCTAATTACTTTTTTACCTACCTACCTACCTAAATAGATATTTGGTTTACCTAAGTAATTAGGTCCTATCTAGATAGGTGTTTAGTTTAGTTATGTAGGTACCTATATAAGTAGGTAGGTACCTAGTTCAACCTTAATATTTGTATATTGATTTAAATTTAATTTGCACAAATTCAATTAATATGTCACATGATAAATTTTTATTGCACCATGTGTCACAATCTAAACCATTCAAACATAAAAATTAATTTTTGACAAGTGATGCTTGTTCTAGACCTCCCAATATTGTTAGATCTCACAATTTGCATGTAGGCCACATTAGAGGGATGTGGGTGAGATAGCTTCCTACCATGAAAAGGTCTAGTTTTTTCTTTTTTTGATGTTGAGAACTATATTTTTTTGGCCTTGCTTTGGCCTTCCTTTTTTGTCTCCCCTGTGACGGTTTTGGCCATTGAATTTCTATTGGGTTTTTATGATCTTTCAAAAGAAAAAGTATTTTCTTTTGGTCTTTCTCCTTTAAAAAAAACTATTTCAACCTAGATTTTGGTTTGGTAGCAATTTTGTGAGCAATTTGAAAAATTATTTTCCTAGGTTCTTTACTGTTACCATTTATTGCTAAATCCCTCTTAGCATACTCACTCCTAATGTGCAAGTTAGAAAATTGCAAAAAACAAACTCTGCTTGCTTCGTGATACTTTCAATGCTTTAATTAATCCAATATTGTATATGTTTTTCAGAATCCAGTAGGAAGTAGTGGTACTAATTTTTTTACAAAGTAATTTGTAGCTGCATACCTACCAGAAATAGTTGAAAGTTTGGGAGTTGAGTTTTCTTTCCAGAGATATGGAAACTCTCAAATTAGGCTATGGAAGTTTTCAAATTTTAGTTCTGGAATAATAAAACATCTTTTGTCCACAAATAATTGCTGCACAAAAGAGTTTCATAACAAATATTTCCAGAAAGAAAAGAGGTTGAAATCACCAGATTTAGACCTTAGCTTCTAGCATCTTGCCATATTTCCAGAAAAAAAAAAGTTGAAATCACCATATTTAGACCATAGGTTTAAGCATGTTGCCATATTTTCCAGAAAAAAAAAGAAAGTTGAAATCACCAGATTTAAACCATAGCTTTTAGCGTGCTGCCATATTTTCCAGAGAAAAAAAGAAAGTTCAAATCACCAGATTTAGACCATAGCTTTTAGCGTGTTGCCATATTTTCCAGAGAAAAAAAAGAAAGTTGAAGTCACCGGATTTAGACCATAGCTTTTAGCATGTTGCTATACCTACTTTCCGGAGAAAAAAAGAGATGAAATCACCAGAATTCGACCATAGCTTTTAGCACGTTGCCATATCTCCAGAGAAAAACAAAGTTGAAATCACCAGATTTAGACCGTAGCTTCTAGCATGTTGCCAGAATTTGGGGAAATTTGGCTAAGTCCTGTAAGGGATGATTGCCAGTCTCCCTACCTCAGAAGGAAAACAAAACTGAATACAACAACACGAAGATTAATGCGGAAAGATTATTATCTGTTTTCCGGTTGTGATTGACTGACATTGGGGTTGCGCGTGCTCGCTTCGCTCTCTGGCGGGCCGCACACCCACAACCCTGCACGCGCGCTGCTGTGGAAATCGTGCTATGAACTTGAAATCGACGACGTAACCCTGCAATCTGTCTTTGTACAATCTTAAAACCTTTCCATATCCAACTCTGACATTTCGAAGGGACCGTCTATCTCATCTCTGGATACTGATCTTCATCTCGCATGCTTGAATTCTCTTGCTATAGTAATCTTTGACATGCTTTATTCTTGTTCTAATTTTCTCTGTCTGTCTCTGTCTCTCTTCTTGCTTTGTTATGTAGGTATCACAAAAGGAGGTGTGACGTAGCGCGGCCACTAGTGATATACGATTCCATCGACTTGACCAACTCTCTCTCTCTCTCTCTCTCTCTCTCTCTCTCTCTCTCTCTGTGTGTCCGTGTGTGTGCTGACAATTGCAACAACATCAATCACCAGAAACGGTACCTGGATTCTTCGGTTTTTTTTGTCGTTCGAGTCGTCCAGCAGCAGAAGACGATGTGTCCCCCCCGGCACCGCCCGCTCAGCCCGGTCTCCCTCCCTCTCAGCTGGCTGCTGCCTCGCTCCTGCTGCGGCTTGTAAAAAGAGCAAACCAAAACGAGAGTCAACAGGAATCAGGCAAAAAACTGGGAAGAAATAATAATTTGTCACGCATGAAAAAAATTATATGAGGAGTGATTACTGGTGATCTGCGTATCGCTCTTCTGTAAACCGACTGCAAAGGAAAAAAGGAGAACGATTGATTTAAGATCATCACCGAAATTCGACAGGCTTTCTAGCGAAGGAGCTCAGTGTTTTTGAGAACTGTAATAAAAGCAGCACGTGAGATCAAATTCATGTTTTAGTATCTACAAGAAGAGCCTAGCTTCAATTGATGGAAACAAGATGCTGTAGCAGCGGTTATCGCAATTGCTAACGTCTTCAAAGCAGCGTCATACATTCAAGATGGATTGGCTGCTAACCTGATTAATACGGATCGGAAGAGATCGCGAGCGGAAAGCCAAATTTGTCGATGCCAGGACGTCGAAGCTTTGTTTTTTTTCCTGGAATATCTCAGTTCAAACCTTTTGCCTAGGACTACACACACATCGCAGCTTAGGCATTGCGATTCAAGAGACTGTGATGATGTCCATCAAAGCAAAAGGCAACTATGTGTGTGTAATCCTATGACAAAGGTGTGAAAACGATATCATGAAGTAACCTTGTTCCGAGGCTTCTCCTTCGCCTTCTCCAGCTCTTTGTGCCGAGTAAAGACACTGCTCTTGATGCTGTTGGTCGAAGGAAGACACAGCATATCGAAGCTCCATGAAGACGGAGAGCATATAATGTAGACTGATGCAAAATTGCGTTTCCTACACTTGCAAGGTAAGACAATTACTTAAAGACAACGACAATGCAAAACCTCAGCAGGACGAACTCTAGTTCAACTTATATTCCATCTAAGGAGAATATTTTCCTGCAGGAATCACACGCGATTGTCCTTGAGGGTTGAAGAAGACATACAAGACGACAATCCAAGTGAGCGTTCTCAAAGCACCTATGTCCTCAGGAAGACACCGAAAAATAATTGTCGGACAGTCCGCTCTGGATGCTACCAAAGGCGATCAGTCACGAATAATCAGAAACATGTTTTGACGACAGAGAGAAGCATTACGGCAAATGCAAACTAAACGGGCAAAAAAAGAGAGGTAGACGAAAGTTCCGGAGGAGACTAACTACGGAACTTTCGTGGTCCACTTTATACTTACGATCTCTCTTCACGAAGCTGCAGAGGTTGGCTTTGTTAGCCACACCTAGTAACACACCTTAAAAAGGGAGACGGATCCGGAAGGAAACAATTAAAACAATTGTCTGCTTGAAGAGGAAGACTACTACTGCGTGCACATCTCAAAGAAAAAACAAAAAGCCGCAAACAAATGACACAGCTATCTCTCTCTCTCGCTCTCGCCAACGCGTCCCGCTCTATTCATGTTGAGAAGCTTGAAATGAAGATAGCAGAGAGAAAAATAACACGGTAATTAATGCAGAAGAAGCCAGGCGGGAGGAGCAGGCTTGATATTTTGGTGTGTTATGACGCTGCAGAAGCTTGACTTTAATAGCTTCAGGAACAACCGCCATAGCCGAGAGAAAACGGCGACGATGCGCCAATTACCAGTCACTCTCCTTCACACAGTTGGACTTAGTGCAACAGATTAATAAGGAAAAAAGAACCCTCTCGCAATAGTGCTGCAGCCAAGCGAGTCAGTCAGATCAGGCCGCCGTCCGGCGGTAGATCCCACCGTCAACAGTCGGCTGATCAAGAAGAAATTTGCCTGCCACTATTTTTTCTTTCTTAGAAATAGCGATTTCAGAAATCGACAAGCTGCTTCACTTCCAAATATTTCTCTTGCATGAATATTCTGCCTAGAAAAGTACAGAAAACGAATATCATTCTTCATGATTCCTATGATCCATACAGGTCTAGGACCCTTCCTCTTTCTTCCTCTTGTTCTTCTTCTCCATAAAATCTTGTTAGAACAGGAAATAAAAAGCTGCAAATTAGTACTTCCAAGAAGGAAACCGGATTTACCAAAAATAGCAGAGAATCTACGAGACTTGACGCCACGATGGCCCCCGCATACATCCGGAGGTCGTCCATGGCGGAGCGGGGAGGGGAAAGGGTGGGCCCAATTACCACTGCCGACATCTGTCAGCTGCAGCGCCTCCCTTCTTTCCCTCCTGGCCAGCTAGGGGAAAAGCGGGCCAAAGGCAACCGGAGGAGAGTCCCCGGGGCTTCTTGAAACAAAATTTTGACAGACCATCAGATCGCACTTTCGTTTTGTCCCCCCCCCTCCGCGCCCGCAAATCTTCTGCGCCACCAGCAGATCCGCATACCAGAGATATACAAGCACCTAAATTAAGGCCGAAGCGGGGGGTTGAAATGTTCAATCCTGATCTTCAATACTGCAACCGATCGAAATTTGACACCAAACAGCTTATTAGAGAATATATATACGTTTATTATTATCAGGGGGATTTTGAGGCGCTGCCAAGTACATTTTCATCGATCCAGCTTCCCCAGATCAGGCTCCAGTACTAAGTAATCTTCTTGACGCCAACTTACAAAATCTTGAGAGAGAGAGAGAGAGAGAGAAAAAACACGCACGTAGAGAGAGAGGGAGCGCGAGAGTGAGCGAGAAGAAAAAACGATTTGACACAAACTGATGAGGAAAGGAAAGCACCGATCCGTCTGTCCAGTGGGCCCACTTATCCAGTATAAATCCCTAATCCAAGTTTGGTGGAATTTTAATGTTAACAGGGCTTTTGTGGACGTGCATGTTCTTCTGGATTTTTCCACGGTGTAGGGTTTCAAGCGGACAAGCTAGCCCGCTTGAAACCCTAATAATGGTGTAAAATTAATTTATATTCAATTAATAATAATAATAATAATAATAATAATAATAGAATTTCAATACCATTTTTTAAAAAAATAAATTAATTTTCCGAATAAGGTGGACATGAATTAAAAAGGAAAGGCACATTAACTTGAAAATGAAAAATTTTAAATGCCTTCACATGTGCATGTTATATAGTAGAAATCAAATTTGAGATTTACATAAGTAATAATGAATTATTGGAAACCATAGGGGAACATGTTAGGAGGAAAATAAAGGCGGGGGGAGAGAGAGAGGGGGTTGGATATTACTAAATTGATAAACATCCATTTTCTTTATTTCAAAATGAAGCTTAAATTATAAAGATCTAATTACTTATTAGAATACATTCTATAAATTCTATATTTTTGAAGGTTGGATTTTTTTTAAATCTTTTTTCTTCTTTTTGTATGTGTTCCCATCAAAAATAAAACCATACGTTGAGATCGCTAATATTAATTTATTCAATCTCTATAACATATTTGAAAAAAATAATACTATAAAAAATAGCAATGTGTGTCTTGTACATTTTCTTTATTGGTTTTTAATAGGTGAGGATTGGATTTCATGTTATAAAATTAACGAAAGTGAAAATGATTTCATGAAAAAAAATAAAAATAATATGACTATGAAATTTTGTTTTGATATTGTAAAACTCAAAGAACAAATGAAAATATTATAATATTTCAACCTTATGTTGGTTTGACGTCCAGTAGTGGCACAACAATGTGGAGCCCTTGAAGAATTTAAAGATGACAACGAGTGTATGTTATATATTCGGTACCTCTTTCCTTTCCTTTGTTTTTTAATGGGGATGGAAAGGAAAACCAATTGAAGGTTCTAAGTGGTTTATAAGATAATATACATATAATCCTCTAATTCTCAAGTGGAGATTAAATAATTTGGATGAAGAAGATCATTGGGAGAATAAATATTTGTTTTTCAGAAATTGAATGATGATCATGGAAAATCAATTGTAGAAAAAGGAAAAATGATAGGGAGGGTTAGAATGAAGCAAGTGGATGAGGAAAGGGAGAGGGAAAGAGAAAAGGAGAAGAAATAAAGAAAAAGTTGGAAAAGGGTAGAGTGTGAAGGAAAGAGATTAAAAGGTTGTTGCATGCTTGAAATCATCAACATGGATGAAGAATAATTTCAAATAAATGTTTAAAAATGAAGTGTGTCATACAAATTGTTTTTTGTTATGTGAAATTTTGCACTATTATGAATTTTTTGTAAATTCCATGATTTTTTAAAAACATCACTAAGTTTCAAAAAAAATCATCTTCAAAAATCACTAGGTTTATATACATGGTTCAAGTAAGTAGCCAAAAATATATAAGTTTTTTTCATATTTTGTTAATTGTCTATATTGGGTTATGGATGACCACCACTTTGATTACATCACACAATTGAAAGAAGGTAAACATTGGTACCACATGGAGGAAACATTACCTACTCATGGATAATAGTAAGAGAGATGCAATTATCCATAGATGGATGAAATGTGACCACATCAATAAACCAAATATTTTGGATGAAAATTTTAATGTAAATGAACTATATTATGGGTGTATGAATTTAAAATGTTCATGATGGAAAGGTTATCACACCACCAATTAGCAATATAGATAAAAGTTCATGAATGTGATGAAACTATTATGTTCTTAGATGAAAACACAAATGAGAGTTAATCACTTGAGCAAAATGAATTTTGACAACATGTATGATACTCAACTTCATGATCAATGAAATTGAACAATAAGATAAACTTAACATGAATGGGCAAAAGGGATAACATTAATTCATCATACAATAGGTGTTAATTTTAAGATCATGCATGTAACCTACCACATGGATGAAATTGATCAAATGATGGAATTTCACAACAAGCATTTATTCTTATATAACTCAAAATGATTTCTATTTATCTATGTGAATATATAATTTTATTTTTTTTTTTCACTGAATTATGGGACAAAGGCTGGAGAACCAAGGAAAATTCTTCACCCATTCCAAAGGGAAAAGAGTTTGAAAAGGGGGAATCAAAAATATGTTCATCCATTACAAAAGGAAGGGAGGTTGGAGGGGTGAGGGTGGCGAAACAAATGGTTCACCTATTCTAAAGAAAGAAAGGGAGATTAAAGAAAAAAGACATTTTTTTTAATTAAAAAAATTTGTCTACCCATTCCAAAGGAGAAAAAGTTTGGGAAAGAAAGGAAGTTTGCAAAGAGAAAACAATTGGTTTGTGGCTCGCTTTGAAAGGGGATATTGTAGATAAGTATGAAATATTCACACAAATAGACTTATGCACTTAGAAACAAGTGAAAGTTTGGTATCCCTACATCTAGGGTAGTGATTTTTTAAGTGAGAAAAATATTTACTAAAAAGACTTTTCTATTTATAATTATTTTTTATAAAATACGAAAAAAAGTGAAAAATCTAAAAAAATATTCCACCAGAATTGCCTACACCATGAAAGGCTGCTGAAGATTATTTTTTCATTGAATGTTGCCAAATTTGGCTAAATGTTCTTATGGATGATTGGCACTTGAGCAACATCACAAAATTGAAAAAAAAACACTGACCTAGGATCATGTGGATTACACTATAGAAACATTTTCCAATTATGACATGTTAACCATTTATTGGGCATGCAATATTCTTAACAAGACCCCAAGGGTGATGATGGGTGATGATGGGTCATCCGTATAGCCATATAATTGTTGAACGAACACAAATCTTGTCACTCATGCAAATATTTTTGGGCACACAATTTCTAACCCCGGAATGGGGCAAAATTCCCAACAGCCATACAATGGAAATGACCACAAAATTCATCACTCATCCACATCCAAATGTTTTTTTTGGAAAATTTGAGTGAGCTACCATGCTTCATTGATGGAAAAAAGCTCTAGTGCAAATAGAAGGCATCCATCCATATGAGGTTTGTGAAAAAATATATAAAATTGTGCCATTTTGTCCAAGGATGAAATAGAAATGAAATAACCAAATATGCACATTCAATGGCAAACTTGATCTATCTAGATTTGAAAAAGGCAATCTTTGTGACAATTTCAAACACCTTGTATAAACTCACCCTCTCTCCTCGCATTTTCTATTGTTTGTAACATGAGTTAATAATTTTGAGTGTTGGAGTTGTTAGACATTGCCCAAGCTCCCAAAAAAAACAAAAAAAGAGTTGCAACATAAGTTAAGAAACCTGAATGAAACATTGCAAAAGTGGGAGAGAAGGTATGACATATTATGGGTGTCAGTTTTTGTGGCTTAAGGAACTGTTGTAGAACAGACTGTGCGGGCAGCAGACCATTTTGGTGTTGTCCTCCACTCTCCACCCTCTGACCTTGAGGAGTTAATTTTTGGTTTTGATGATGAGCCAAATCAAATGGAGCTAAGAATGCTTGCTTACCCATTTGTTATTTCTTCTTCGCTGCTCCCGGAATGAAGGAAAAACTTGGCAGCATGCATGCCCCCCAACAAAGAAAGAAATGACCAGTTTTGGTTTTGCAACATGTGTGAGAACCATGAGCATCCCGAGTTCCAACTAAATAACAACAATAAAATAACCAGCATCAATCTCCTGAGAATCCAAATTCTCAAGTTTCTATACTGTTACAACTGGAGGTATAAACTATAAACTATTATTACTAAGATTACCCATGTAAGATCTGTTTTGCAAATCTCTGAGTCAGTTATAAAATAGGTGTGATAAGCAAGTAAGCAAGCAATTAAGCAAGCACATAAGTACCTCCAAAATTGATAGTTCTCAGAGCTCAAACTCCAACTTGAGAATGAATAAATTTTCATGGCCCGGAGACCCAGAGAGCTGGTCCCACAAAAGGACTTGTAACATAATAATAATATTATTATTATTATTATTATACCCATTTCAAGTGGCAGACAGACTAAGGTCGCCCTTAATTTGTGCACTGCAACCAGAGAGCACCACTTGTTTCTTCTTCCCGAGAATAGCAGCATGCCAGACAAGCGAATGGAATGTAAGTAAAGTAAAGAGGGACCGGGCCAGTTAGTGGAGAAGATGTGTTGAAGGATTCAAGGCACAAGAAGCGGTCCGCAGCTCCTTCCCTCCCAGCAGCCCATACACGAGCAGATGAAAACTTATTAGCACACATGCAAAGGCAAAGCAAAAAAAGCCATAGAAAGTGGCACTACCACCCACATTCCCAGACTTAACGGTTCCAACTCATCTCCAAATATAGAGGTATCAAATTTGACTCAACACCACCATCTCCACCGTCCTTCTTTTACATTCAAGCTTGGCTTGTATCTATCTATCTATTTATGGGAGCTGCTTGCTTTGCTCTTTAGGTCTTCCGCTTTCTTTTAATGCAAATCTCGAACTCTTTTATAAATAAGGGGTGTGTCACACTGTGGCCTTGCCATTTACATTAAAAATTATCTTAACGCCAAAAAAAATAAATGGAAATTCAACTATTTCACCATGCCAAAATACAACCTTCAAACAAATCCTCTAAAAGAAACCAAAATCCTTCAACATATCATAACTCTATTATATCTAATCTCAAGTTTCAACACAAGCCAAAACATCATCTTTCAAAAATCCTCCTATAAAAATAGACCTACTACCTAGGGGCTAAAATCCATTAAGCTACTACACTCTATAATGAATCTAAACACAATATCCTTCTTGCCTTGGTAAGCAAGGCCAAAAATTGTCACAAATGAAAGAATTCATTGCAAAGAGAAAAACATGGACAACATGGACAAGGCCACCGATGTCAATCAGTTTTAGGGTCATGTTCATGGGTCATTCACTATTATTATGATCTCAGCTTTCAAGACCGAAAATTTTGAGCCCAATTATTAGCCTAGAAAACCATCACCCATCTCTCTCCACTTTCTCTCTTTTTGACCCAAAACCCAAAACCCCAAATTTACTTGGAGGCCCACATATATATATATATAAGGCTTGTCACACTCACCTTGACCCCTTGCCTAAGAAAATATATTTAATCACCTATGGGACGGTGGTGGACTTGTTATCTTCTTCTTCAAAATAGAAGCTTGTTTTGGTTTCATCAAATGCTCAAACCCAGAATATATATATATTGTTAATAATTTGGCATTTAGACTTGTGAGATGAAATTAGGGTGGATCATTCTGTATAGAAGAAGGATAGCCTTAGAGACCCTTCCATGATTTGAGGTGATTAGGGGACAAGGGCAGTAGCTAGGACCCAAAACATGGAAGGCTGAGAGGGCTACTCTTCTCTTCCATAAACAGCTCACTTTTTCTTTTCTTTACTCCATGTAGCTTTAAAAATTCTGCTCTCTTTTCTACTAGGTTGCTCTTACATGTGATGATGATGTTGATAAAGAATAAAGAAATGATTCAAAAAACCATTGGTGAGAGGAAGCTACCATGTGAAGGAATCAAAGGGATTCATAATCCTAAGCTTGAGACCAATTACCTTGTTAAAGGTAGCATACAAATTATTTGCTAAGGCCCTCCTATATCTATGTTTACAACTACTCTTGATGGAAGTAATTGATGAAGATTAAAGGATGTTCCTCTTTTTATGCTTCATACTAGATAATTCCTTGCTTCTTACACAAAAGACTATCAATTATGCAAGAAAATCTAATCAACCTATAGTCTTTCTCAATCTCGACTTTGCTAAAGCCTTTGATGAAGTGAACTAGGACTTTCTCTTTGAAGAATCAAAAACTAGGCACGGCCAAGGAATTTGTGGAGACGGTCAAGTTATTCCTCCAAGAAGATGAGGCATTAGTGTGTATTATTGGAGCAATCTTTAAACCTTTTAAGAATCAAAGGGGCATGAAGCAAGGAGCCCATTCGCCCCTTACCTCTTTAATCATAGTTGGCAAAATTCTCAACACCATGGGGAAGATGGGAGAAAGTAGAAGGGAAGTAAAGGCATAAAACATTTAGGTGGGGTCAAGCAACAAACATTCACCTAGTATGCACATGACACATGTTTTATTGTATTTGGAGAAGAAAAGAACCTCACCAATGGGTCCACTTTTGGGATTTATTCCTTATCATCTCTACATTTGAAACCATTTGGAATAAAAGCATAGCTTACCAATGCTCTAGGAAAATCCTGAAACCAAAGTGAACAAAGAAGCAAATGGAAATGGGAACCAACTTGGAAGATTGGTCAAAACTTCTTTGTACACCTTTTGGGTTGGATCTTGACACTAAAAAATGGATAAATTCCTTGTAGACCTTGTAAACAAGATGTCAATGACATAATTGAATTCTTGATTAAGTTTTTTACATGTTTCAACAAAATGTTCTAAAATTACAAACTACATTCAAAATTGACTACAAACACTTACAATCAATATTAATAGGTATTAGTTGTTACAACACAATTGTGCAATACCTCTACAAATACAAAAGAATATTGATGTACAATTGCATCTCCAAACTCTTAATATTCAAGCTTCAAAAAAAATTCAAACTTTTTTTAAAACAATAATAAACTAATAATGTCAAAATCCACAAGGTGCAAAAGAGGTTCTCAAAAAGTTCCCTTCAAAACACAATTCAAAAATAGTAACCAATAAGTTCCCGCTAATGCATGGATTGATTACCTAATACTATTATATTTTCCTATCACTATTAAAAAATCATATGCTTTTAGCATTGTGATTACAATGATTGACACGATTAGTTTATTTCTCTCAAATGATTAGATAGATTTTTTGGTCCATTTTGTCCCTTCCAAAAAGAAGGCATATTTTATTGGACTAAGTTTATTAAAAATGTCAATCAAATCAAACAATGTCAATTACACGTGGATTATATTAACCTACTTGGCATCAATGATTGGTGTGACTAATTTTAGTTATTCGATGGGTGATGCAGTTTGTTATATATTATGTGTTAGATTTTAGTCATTGAAAATTTTACTTATGTATATATGTGCTAGTCGTAAGTGTGTAGGCCCCTTGAGCATGTATATGTGGGCCCATGAGCATGTAGGAAGGTAAGTTAGAGTAGGTAGTAGGGAGGTAAGTAAATAGATATATAAAATTCATGATGCATAAGTAATATGTTAATAATAATGTGAAATTCAAAATGAATGTGTCTTTATTTTTGCAATAATTTTATTTGTTATCACATGAAATGGTGGTTGGATATTTAATGTTTTGCTTAGCACTATGGATGTGAATGGTTCAATTTCTTCTTATGACACTTTGTGCATGCCCTAACACCTACAAATGACCTACTTGCTTAGGGGAAGGAGGCCTGCATGCATGCTTAAGAGAACTACATCCTTAATGTCAATTAAGGCCACCTAATGAAATACCAAGTTTTGTTGTAAAAATATGTAAAAATAGAAGATAACATCTACTTTTGTAACATATAAAAGCAAACAACTTAAGTGCTTTCATATCAACATAATAGGGAAATAACAATAAACAAACAATAATAATAAAAAATAAAACAAATATAAATTCAAAAAAACCTTATAATGAAAATATTTCTTCCAACAACAATTAAAAGGGGCAAAGGTTTTTCAATAAAAAATATATAAGAAGATCCTTCACTCTAGATTAAAAGATCCTACATACATACCAATATTGAAGGTTTTAATTAACCTAAGGTTGTCACAATGTTCATGTGTATGTCATGACATGACAAACGCATTTAGACATAAATGCATCCTTGCATCACATCAATATAAAGTCAACCTAGGTCAAAAGGACTTTTGAAATTTTTGATTTGGTGACAAAATTTGGTCTGCTTGGTAATAAAATGTAAATGTTACATGTCAATCCTCATTTTCTCCTTTGAAGTGTGTCATTTTTTCCTTTGAAATGTGTGGGCCTTGTGTTGTTTAACACCAACCATTGCCATATACCTTCAAAGGGAGGGGTGAAACCTTTATGGGTGTTTGAATTTTCAAATATTGCATTTGCAATTAGTGCTAAATTTCAATTGTAACCCTAAAGGTGGAATCTGATTTTATTGTTGAATATTTTAATTATATTAATCAAGCCTATTGTTCTTGTGTACAATGTTTTATAAATGGAAGGAAGGCGAAACGTGTGGAGTCCATGGTATTTGATGCCAAAAAACAAGCTAAGGAAGGTGGAATGCAAATTTTGTGGCAATGTTATTTCATATTGCAAGGATAAAATGCTCTTCCATTTGGGCTATCAATATGGTGGCTATGGGCAAAGTGGAATTGCAATGTGTTCAAAAGCACATCCATGGGCGAAGGCATTATTTGCTTGATGTGGTGGACTTGTTCCTCCACCATTAAACAACATGGAAGTACCAACCCATATTTCGGATGGGCGAACAAAAAACATGGCCATGGAAACATTAAACCCTTTAATGAAAGGAAAATTTGTTTGACATCTCAAATGGAAGGGGCTCAAAACTTCACTCCCCCTTAAAAACAACACAAAAGATCCTAATAGATACACAAATAACAACATTTGAACCTTTCAATAGGTTTCATTGCTTGAGGGATTGAATCTAGTCATAAAACAAGATTTGGACAAGAAGTGGGCAACTTACTTTTATGAAGTGAACATCCCCTTCAATGTTGTGTGACACCTAACATTCATAAAAATTGTGAAAACAACGTCCAAATATGGAACCTACTACAAACCCCCATCATTCCATGGATTGCACACAAATTTGTTAAAAGAATCCAAAGTGGATGTGTCCAAATAGGTAATTGAGAGGCATGGAATTCAATTCACAAATATGGAGCAACCATTTGCTATGATGGTTAGGACAATTGGCATAATGTCCATTGTTGAATGTGATGTTTATTTGTCCGAATGGTGATGTCTTCATAGGTTCCATTGACACAACTAGGGAACAAAAGGATATCAAAACCATTGGAATCGACAACATTGTACAAATTTATACAAATAATGCTTCGAACATGAGAAGTGTAACTAACCTTTTAATTTGTCATTTTCCAAGTCTTTATTATCAAACTTATATTACTCATTGTTTGGACTTGCTATTGGAAGATGGAGGGAAAACAACATGGGCAAAATGACTTGTGAAAAAGGCAAAAGTTATTGTTTCCTTCATTTGACAACACCATGCGCCACTAGCAATCTTTCATCGTTATGAGACCAACCTAATGTTGCTACACCCCACTAAAACACAGTTTGCAACTAATTTTTTAATTGGTTGAAAGGTTGTTCAAGTTTAAACCTGCCATTGAACAAACCATTGTTGATCCTAATTGGACAACTTTTGCCAACACATTACATGGTAATCATTGTCAAAAGTCACTCACCAAGGCAAGACTTGTTCAAGCCAATGTAAAGAAGGATAAATATTGGGATACTTGTGCCAACTTTATACACATGGCAAAACCAATTTTAATGTCATTGAAGGCATTTGACAACGAACAACCTTGCATGGGGAGGGCATGGCTTATCATGAAAACATTGGAAAGACATGTTTTATCATCATCAAATCCACTATTTGAATTATCATAAAACCTTGCAGATGTGATTGAAGATCAATTTTATTAAAGGTGGAAGATGTTGACAATCAATTTACATTATGTAAAGGCCCTTCTCAATCCATACTTGTTGGGTGAAGTTTGCTTACATGATGATGCAAATGTGAAAAAGGCGTTAAACAAAGTTTTGCAAAAAACAACTCGTCCCCCAATTACCTATGGCCTAGATTTTAGAGATTTTGCAAATGTTGTCAAAATTTGAGGTCCATTTTCTAACACCCCCTTTGACGCACTCCCAACTCCTTGAAGGACTCAAATAAGAGTCCAAGTGAAAGACAGTGGAAGAGGGAGGAGTTGGGACGCGCTCCCTAGCTCACAACACTTTGAGGGGGTAGAGGGGCATGTTGGAGCTCCGAGATGGACTAGGAAGAATTGACAAGCTTATTCACTCACACGAGCCTGCACACAACCCACACAAAGTGGTTAGTGCATAGTTGGAACACCTTTGGTGCTAGGATGAGCCACAAGCAACACGGACACACAAGACTCACCACGGCCCGGACTTGGGGGAAGTCACCACCTTCCCCCTTCTAGTATACTGTGCACCTCTCCACGGGGCCCACATCCAAATGGCTTTTCTCACTCCCCCGCAATCCCGCCAGTTGGGACTCCCGCAACTTTGAAGCCCCATAACTTTGCGAACAGACTTCGGATCGAAATGCGGTCTAAAGCAAAATTGTAGCTCTTGTCAAGAGCTTTTCAACAATATGTGGCACGTTTTCTACAGCCAAGTAAATGGGTCGATTCTCGACTTTTTTCTGGTCGGGAGTCAAATTGGCAGTTTAACTCCTGGCCCTTCTTTTGACCATAACCTATGTTTTAGATGTTCAAATGAGCAATGCGAGCCCATTTTAGACATCTACGTTCTAAGATCTTTTCAATGATATAAAGAACGCCATAAGACATTGAGTTTTGACCCCTCAAATTGCTCTTTGAAGTTTTGGGAGCCCACCTAGACTCCATCTCCCAAAGTGGGAGTTGCCTTGGGAGTGTGAGGGTTCACTCCTTCACACTTTTTTGCACTCCTGGGAGTATGTGATGTGACTCTCGGGCTTCCTTTTGGCCTGCACCCTTGCAATCCCCTTTGCCTTGGTCGCGAGCCCAAAGCTAGGGTTGCGACACCCTTAATGAAGGACCTAAATTTGGTCCCGCATGAATGGTGGGATTTGATTGGAGCTAGTGGATGCACATTTGCACCCATCACTTGTCAAATTTTTCCACAAATGTGTTCACATCATTGTCCAAGTAGAATTAAAGTTTTTAGTCATTTGTCCATAACAAAGTGCAAAATTAGTTAACGTTGAATCAAGCAAAAAACTTAGTGTCCATATACAGTAATAACAAATTCTAATGAGAACAACCTAACACCAGCCCATGACATAATATGAGAAAAATATGTTTTCTAAATATTCAATGTCCAATGCTGATGAAAATGTAGATGAAAACGATTCATAAAACTCCATAATGTCAAATGAACTGGTTGAAGATGAAATCGAACATGACCCCTTTGAATTCTTTCCTAATGACAAGATTTTATTTTCAAGATTGTTATCTAATCCGATGGTTTGGTAGGTTCAAAGGTTTAACAATGGCAATGCAAATTCAAACATGCCATTATTAGATGATGATGTTCAAGTGTCTAAAGCACCCCCTTAGGCTATACATGCTCCAACAGCCCCAAGTCAAAACACATCCATGCAATCAATGAATTCCATGGGAGTGGACCCCCCACTAGCACGAACACACCATTAGCTCGAATCATCATTCTAGGGTCGAAAACACAACAAACATTAATTAACATTTTAAACATACAAATGGACTCGCTCATCAATCCTCTCAATATTGTAGTTGACGACATCGGGAATATTACAATGGAACCAAATGTGGGCCTATGTATGATCATTAACATAAGTGAACCCAAGTTGTGGATTTAAGTCCTTAAAGTTGTAAGACCTCAAAAATGAACAAAGCCTGATTCAAATGTTGACCATGCACCAATTAGCCAATACCTACGACATCCAAGATCCCCAATACCTGAAGTTGACGTGGGGTCAAGATTAATCGTTGTGGTAACTTCCATGAATTGTTTTCAACCGCTTATTAAAAACTTGTCCACAAGTCAAATTACTCAAAGGAAGAAGCCCATTATTTAAACAACAATTGCTTTTGTAGGTGAACATAATTATGAACGACCACACACTAGTGATGGCATTTTGGATATTGAAGGATAGTGCCCCACCAAAGGAATTGTGACAAAACATTAAAGGCAAAATATCATCACAACCTTGCGTGCGACAAACACTTCAAAAGCGAAAGAAAGGCATAATGATGATGATGATGATGATGATGATAATGACACCAACATTCTCGATAAGGCAATTGAGGCCCCAAATGATAGTGATTACCATGAATTTCAACCCCAACATCCAAATTTTGCCATTAGTTTTCTTCCTAGGTCACAAATCACAAAGGCTTCACAATCATAAGCATTTGGCATTTTGTAATTTTTACTCATAGGTTGAATTGTTTTGCAAATCCACATGGTGGCATAAACATATCTTCTTCCAACTGTATATTTATTTAATAATAAAATTTTAACCATCTAGTTTGGGACCCTATTTTGAAATTGATGTATTTCATATAAGACAATTTCATATCCATAATTCAAATTTAGAAACTTTCGATTCCAAGGGCACTCATAATGATCTGTGGGGCAAAAAGAAAAGAATACTTAGCTATAATTATTGTAATAAAAAAAGAATGATTTTTTTAAAATATTAATTTAATTGAACCAAATTGCTTACAAAACCTATCAAAAGATGAAACCCTAATAATACATTATCAAAATGGTATTTCCAATGGATTCTAGATAAATCTTACGTGGCAAAGACATTTATTCGTTTTTTATTTATGATTTCAACCTAAATATTGACAAATGTTGTATTTTGTCAAAATAATCTTATGTTGTAAACATGAAATTATGTTGGGATGTGTACAACAAGTTTTCAAGCAAATTGGAAACATCCAAAACATAGACTCCTTCAAACACACATGGAAGATATTTGACACCAATGCCATTATGATCCTAGGCTATGAACACACCTTCCCTATCCATTACATCCATATTTCTAACATATAATGTCAATGGTATGTCCTTGTATAGTAATCCTCCAATAATTGAAAATTATCCAAATCATAGTGACCTTCTTAGCTTGGGAAATATATGATATCTACCCCTTCATAAACCTAAATCATGATGGTGTGCTCGTCCCATTGGCTAATCAGCTCGATGTCTCTCCTTCAACTTGACTATTCAACATATTCATTTTGAAAAAAAACTTGGAATGAAAAAATAACCAAAAAAAATGCTTGGAGTCCCCTCCCCCTTTCTTTAAAATGTTATGCACCAATTATTCAAAACATCTAAAGCCATACACATCAAAATGAAAGGGAGGAAAAATAGAATATGAACCTCCTTATATAGGTAAAATTAAGGGTACCCCAAAACTAAAAGCACCCAAAAATTTTGGTGACCAAAAAAATTTAATCACCATCTAACAACGTCCCCATTTACTAGCCACACGTGGCTATCAAACATCATCAAATGGCAACCAAGTTTTTTCAATCACCAATGGGCTATGTGGACAGTCAGCGACTGAAAAAATTTGGTCACCATTCCTCAAGTCGAAAGGTGACTAAAAATTTTTGGTCACCAACTGAAAATTGTATAATCTTTTATTGAAAATTTTCAATCACCAATCGGCCAATTGACCCATTGGCAACCAAAGGTGACCAAAATTGGCTGACTAATGGTGACTGAACCTATTTCAATTGCCAACTACATATAATGGTCCAATGGCGACAAAACCATTTTTTGGTCACTAGAAAATCTAGGTTGTGGACTTAGCCTAATGCCATATCATGCATTTCATGGCGATTGAAGGCGATCGAAATAGGCATGGGCCTAGTCCTAGTGTTTTAAGTATGCATGGGTCCATTATAAGACCCACATTTTTGTATTTTATTCCCTACATGTAAAAACTTTGTTTGTTCAACTTGCAATCAATGCCATAAACTTGGAAGAAAGTGAAAGTTCTTTGGAGGGCTTTTAAGTTCACGATGCCCATTGTGAAAATAATTGTGTGTTGGACTTAAATGCTAAACCTTTCAAAGGACCCCATATCGATTTCTTATAGAATTTTTTTGAACTTAACTTTAATTTACCCCACCCTTGACCATAAATTTTCCTTAACCTTAACTTATGTTTACCTATTTATTAAGAAATGGTCGGTACAATGGCGAACAATGTAGACCAAAGGAAAGTGGTCAGGGGCCATGGTGCAAATGGAAAACGACACGAGGCAAAGTTTGAAGTACTTGAAGAACTAACCATCGTAACAAATGTTGGATGGTAAAACCTTCCCAAACCTTGGTCATAGACTTTATGTTTGCAATATTTGAAGTGCCATGTTCACAAGAAGTGGCCACTTTCTAGACATGAGACCCATAAGAAGTGCCTAGTATACAAATTGAACATATGAAGGCACGCATGTTGGAGGTTTACATGGCCATGACAGGGAACCAATGTTTTCCCCAAAAATCAAATGCCTTTGACTATGGCACAAATGGTTTATGCAAAGGTGGTGTTTGGGGTTTAGGTTGATTGGAGGACCGTTCCAAGCAACCAACCTAACAATGTGCCTTCATATTGACCAAATAGATTTGTGAAGGCAAATCCATCAGCTCCTCTAGAAACTCACCTACCTCCTACAACATTTCCTCTAATTCTTATAGGGAGGCCCCGCATTCATTTTTTATTTTCCCTTGTCACTCCCCTTCTCTATTTTCAACTAGTCCACTAATACCAGTTATTCACAAAAAAACAACACAAAGTACTTCTTGTATTTAAGATTTGGATGTTGTGATGACCAACTAAATTGTTTAACGCCCTTGGGAACAAAGTCATCTTCAAACACCACCAAGCACGGACAACCCCATGGGATGTAGAATAGTTGGATGTTATGGTTTAAATGGCATTTTACATGCCATTTAACATGGTAGATGGTCAAGGGTGGTTGGCACATGATGCAAGCATATTGTTTTCCATAAAACAAACTAACATTGCAGAACATGTTCTAGAGGCATTATAAGGGCAAATGAATGTAATGGAGATACAAATTTAATAGGTGACATCAAAGCGTAATGCATTACGGGAAGAATTGGCTTTGTGCCAAACAAAGTGTCATAAGCGAGAACAAAATGTTGCCATTTATTAATAGACATTGCAAGAGGCACTAGCAAGGACTACTTAGGTTGAAAAGGAATGCCTAAATTTTTTGGAAGACATTGAACACTACCATCAAACATTGATTGACATGAAAGAACAATATCGAAAAGATGTTGAAATGTTTGAAAAAACAAGCAAACAAAATTTGAACCACATGCATCTTGCATGTATTTTGGTAGCATTTCAAACTATGTAAATGGAAGCAAAGCTTGTAACATTACAAGCAAAATATCATGAAGATGGGAGGTTCCAATCACACAGTTTGACACCATGGCTAAAGATATTCGAAATGTTTCTTGATAATTTACCAAAAATGCAAGAAATTGCAAGCATAGATCGGGTGACACATCCCAAAGTCGATTAGGAATATGTCACCATCATGTTAGAAAAAACAAGGGAAATCTTGTGACCCACACTTCAAAATGGGGAACTATGTTTTATTTGTTGTTCCCCGTTTGAACCAGAAGGTGCATGGATTTTGGGCATACCAACACATGTACCATTTGTAATGCCTACACTTTGATGGTGGCAAGAAAAAGATGTGCATAATGTAGGGCCCCATTTCATTGGCGCCTATATGAACAATTCAATCTTTGAATGGCCATCCCACCACATTGGGATACAATAGGTTTAACACACCCGATAGGCCACAAGCATAGGGTGCAAACATGAAATGGATTTAGAATGTTGACATGTTTCTTATTACATGGGGGAATCAATATGATGAATGGAAATATGACGAATCCATGATTCAAAAGACATGTGAATTATTGTATTTGTCAATGATCGATACACGACATTGTTGGTTTTATCAAATGTTTTGGGGGTGGTATAACCCAAGAACCAACAAATTTGAATACGGTATAAATTTAGAGTGTATTTAATACAACATGATGGGAGAGGAGATCGGGCAAGGGTTCACCATCATTTTAAACTTAACATCTCATGATTTAATATTGGACATCATGCAAAATTCATTAAATTGTAATTCGTACATTTTTCACATTAATATTGTGCATTGAAAACATATTTGAAACATAAGTTTATTAAAAGATGCAAAATTCATATGACATTTGTTCATTCATAGGTTTGTACTTCATTCGTTGGCACATTCATTCGTGTTGCTCCATGACCTATTTATACTTTTCCATGCCAGTTTTTTGCTTACTTGTGAAAAGCACTATTAAGATATGCCATTATGTGTTCCATAAAAAATGTCATGACAATTTTGGAATCATGTGTGGCAATTTGTTTAAAATCATTGTCTTCAAGCTTTTGACATTTTTGGGTTTGTGTCGATGAAGTGTTTTGCCCACCAAATACTTCTGTAACCTTTTGTTTGTGCATGGTTGAAGGTGGCCCATTAAAGGTTTGGGGGGGGGGGTAAGTCCCAAATGATGTGTGGGATAACATATTTTAGGGTTATGGTCATATTGATTGTTCGATGGTTGTTTGCTTATTTCTCCATTCAATGACATTGTTCAAATTTTCGATGACAAAAAACCCAAGTCTTTCCAAGCATTAATTGTTCAAAATAATTAGAGTCTTGAAAAGTCAAGGTTGAATGTGTTCTAGAATTTTCAAAAAATGCCAAAAAGATAGCCTTTCATTAAAGACTTGATCACCTCAACCCACGCAAGGTTCCACACAATGGTTGTAAAGGGGCAACCAAAGACACAAACCCCAAATGGGATTAAAAAATGAATTATGGATTGCATTTTAAAACTCATATACCCTCCAAAAACCTCTTCCAAAATTAGTCTCCATTAGACAGTTCCCAGATGGCAATTGAAAATGCTAGAAGTCCATCTATGACGACCAAAATACATAACTACTGTTTGATGGTGATCAAATTTAATTAATGCCATCGAATATATTGCGATCAAATTTAGTTAATGCCATTGAATGGCAATCAAATTTAGTGGCCATGCAACTATGGCAACCAAAAGGTTTTTAGTTGCCACCCTTACATGGCGACCGCAATTTTTGATCACCTAGTCATATGGTGACTGAAAAGTTTTCAATCACCATAGTCGCATGGCAACCAAAAGGTTTTCAATCACCACACCCATGTGGCGACTAAAAACCTTTCAATCACCATAATGTTTTTCCCCACCCCCCACCCCCTGTTCTTTTCCCTCTTTCAGTCTCCCCCTTATTGGCGATCGAAACCCTTTCAGTCACCATCTTGTGTGATCCCCTCATTAAAAAATGGGGTTATTGATGGGATACCATTAGGAATGTGAATCTAACATCTTGGAAGCAAATGGAAAATAAAAAGCAATCCTTCCTTGTGGGGAGCAAAATTTGATATAATTTTATAACACACTTATATAATTGTAATTATATCCATTCATTCCAGTCACATTGTCATCAATGAGGTTCAATATTCAAGAATTATGGGCCATACCTAATCATCCAATTCATTTTTGAATTATAAAAGTTTACATATGATCATAGTTAATTAAATTTACATTAATTGTGATAAACTCTGAGGGAAACAACTTGTTTGCCCATGTTGCTATGTAAATATCAATTTTGTACAATATTGAGGTTACTTTACAATGTACATATGTTGCATCTAGTGGCAAATTCCACCTCACCCTACTACTATGATTTATTATCTCCTCTACTACTATTTTCCCAGTATTAATATCACATTGTTGATTAGCATAATTTCCTAACCCAATGGGTTCATCATTCAAAATTGTGCTCAACCCAAGAAGATTATCTATCTTGTTGAGCATTACGATTGTGTGAGGAAATATTACAATTGATAATGTAAAAGCAACATCATTTTTTTAACATGGCCTTTGCCAATTTCCTTCAATGTCAAGTTGGCTTAGTCTTCAACTTGAAGATTGCTTATCATCACAAATTTAGCATGTGACAAATTAATAATGAAAATCATGCAAAGTTCGTTCATCCATAGGTTCATACATTTTTCACATGAATAGATAGAACTTCGCAATACACCATGGATGAAATAAGGCACTTAAAAACCTTCCAACCTAAATTGGAAATTATGGTGTGTTATGGATTCCAAACATAGCAAATGTGTTCCCATTATTGGGTGGAAACAATCAAGGTAATTATGGTGTGGTGCGCAAGGTGCAAATCAAAAGATTTGATCACATCCCAAACACGATTGAGTTGGCGCAGAAGACACCAAAAACAAATGACAAGGAAGAAACACATAAGCAATGATCAATGAAAGCCTTGGCATGTTTGCATGAACATCCAAATGTCATCACATTCCTTGCCATGCACATAGAAACCATGGAGGCATAAACATTGCAACGGAATTGGGAAACTTTTTGAGAAATGTTCAATTACAATATGAAATATTCCCTCGTTACTGATAATTGTACTTTACTATAGCAAGTGGGGTTGGATACGAAAGGGCAAACATGACTTGTTGCCTTTAAGTGAAATCATGTGAAGTTGGCATGGGCACTCATAAACATTATGAATACAATTCATTATTGTGGAATTTTGCACAATGACTTGTCCAAGGATAACATTATGTTGCATTTTCTGACAAACAAACCAAATGTTGTGTACATAGGTGTCTACAACTGGGGTGAAGTTGAGCACTTACAAAAGGTGATGCCATCATTATATGGCTTTGCAAAGGAGCAAGATGCTACCAACACAAAAGAATGTGTTAGTCGGTTGCCCTAGAATTGTTTTTTGTTTACAACGAATTAAGAATTACACATTCCCCTTCACGAATGGCTAAGCAACACACCACAATTTTGAGTTTTAAAGCATATTCAATGGGCTAGTTGGCAAATGTCATATGGGGTGATGATTGGGATGCAAAATATTTTGTGGATAGTTCAACCAATATGTCATTTGGGAAACTAATCCACGACATCTATGATCCAAATTTAAAAACATGAAGAATTGTTCAACATGTCATGTGCACACTAATGGGGCCTCCATACAATTGAACTTCATTTGAAGAGTTTTATCGAAGGTAGCCATAAATAATTTGTAGTTGTTAAATATGGTATATGGTGTAATTTGCATGATCTTTCAAAATGACATGTTTTAAACTTGCAGATTTTATAAAACCTAATTTTGTAAGCAAATCATGTTGTCATGTGTAGTCAAATTTGAGATTTGTGAATCCATCCTCTTTACGCATTTGAAATTTGTCTCCAAATCTATGTTCTATAATGATGATGGGTTTCTTGTATAAACATAAGATACAATGGTCATTTACAATGTTACACAAGTATTGCCCATCTATTTCTTATATTTTTGAATCATGGATGATTTGACTTATCATTGATAATTTGGTTCAATAAATGCTTTCATAATTGATAGACATCAAATAATGAAATTCATTTAAAACAAAAAAATTCAATGCAAAATTTACAAGGCATTCATTTTGTAGACTTTTGTTTTGGTTTTCATTTTTTTTTTGGCATTACCTACCAATGTGAGGATATTGTGTTTAGATTCATTATAGAATATAGTAACTCAATGGATTTTGATCCCCATGTAGTAGGTCTATTTTTATATGAGGATTTTTGAAAGATGATATTTTGGCTTGTGTTGAAACTTGGGATTAATGATAAAGTTGTGATATTTTGAAAGAGTTTAGTTTCTTTTAAAGGATTCTTTGAAAATTATTTTTTACATGGTGAAATATTAGAATTTCCATAATTCTTATTTTGCCTCAATATATTATTTATTGTAAATGGCAAGGCCATAGTGACACACCAAAAAGATGGTGACAAAAGTTTTTTGGTCACCATAGTATTGGTGATTGAAATCCCTTTTTGGTCACCAATCATAATGGGGGTAACCCAAGTGTGACCAAGAATTTTATTGCATTTGTCTTGACAAATGCAGCAGACACATCAAGATAAACATTAACATGATGTTCAATGCAAAATGGGCATGTCATGTCGATTTTGAAAACCCTCAAGTATCCCAAAAAATTTATAACAAAGCAATGGAACAACTAGTTAACTTAATCCCAAAAAATTACATTCTAAATATATACATACAAATCCAACAATGAAATTAGGTAAAATAATTCTAGTGTTGCGAAATTCAATTAATTTTCAAATTTGATTAATTATGCAAATTTTGGTTATGTGTTTTTGGTAAATTGTATACCTTCAAAGACCTAGGTTTACACTTTACATATTTAAGAATTATAACTTATCAAAGGTAAGTTTGCAATGAAACAATTCACACCAAACTCTTTAATGATTTGCTTAAAATTAATGGGTTAGTTAATCAAGATGATGTGATAGAACCAAATTGGACTATCAAAGAAATTATAGTTTTATAATCATTTTTTAACAAGTCAATTAAATTTTTTTTCACACAATAAAGTGGTGTGGTTTATTATTATGTAAAGGTATGTATTAAAATTTTGTCATAAATATGTCATTTAGAAATTATTTCAAGTATTTAAAAAAGTTCTTTAGTAGTGAGAGCACTAATTACATTTTTAAAAAAAATTCAATATCCTATATTCATTGAATTCATTTCAAACTTAACCAAATGTTCTTATAATACATTAAAAACATTTTCGTATAAACATGCCACAAATTTTCAACATTGACTTGATTTATCAATTTAAAAAGTGAAAAATAAACAAGGATTACATGGGTAAGGAATCATTTTATTGTGAACCTACTCTTAATAAATAACTTAAAATCATAGTTATTTTATTTATGCCATTTAAAATACATCAACTAAAACATGCTAATTTTTAATGAAAATAAACTAAGCACATCAATTAGCACATATTATTTTTTAACATAATAAACAAGACAAGTATTCATGCAATTAACAACACATTCATGTGCAATATGACTAGTCCATATTAGTAAGTGTTGTTTAAAACAACAAGTTGTTTTTGTTTATATAATCATTTTGTGTAAGTGTTTTTTTTAGTAAAATTCAGTAAAAACACACAACATTTATAATAATTTATTACCCCTAATAACAAGATATAAAGAAAGCTAAAATAACATAGTTCAATGTATTTGCTTTTTACAAAGTGAGCAATAATTGTAAACTTGGTTTTAACATTCGCCGTGCGGTCTTTTATAAATGTATGCAAGGCTTTGAGAAAAACACTTATAAAATCCAAATCTTTGATGTTCAATCTTTTATTAGGAAAAGAAAAACATAACACTTAGACAAAAATAATGTAAGATGATACTACATTCAAAAGAGAATCAAAAGGTTAGACTACACTAACCCAAAGGAGGTGTCGCAACCCTAACTTTGGGCTCGCGACAAAGGCAAAGGGGTTGCAAGGGTGCGGGTCAAGAGAAAGCCCGGGAGTCACATCACATATTCTCGGGAGTGTACGAAAG
This sequence comes from Sphagnum tenellum, assembly GCA_963921925.1. NCBI lineage: Eukaryota > Viridiplantae > Streptophyta > Sphagnopsida > Sphagnales > Sphagnaceae > Sphagnum > Sphagnum tenellum. The sequence goes on from OY998144.1 coordinate 7,449,196, forward strand.
TGTGAGGGAGCGAACCTTCACACTCCCAAGGCAACTCCCACTTTGGGAGATGGAGTCCCAGTGAACTCCCAAATCTTCAAAGAGCAATTCAGGGGGTCAAAACTCAATGGCTTGTGGTGTTCTTTATATCATCAGAAAAATCTTGGAACGTAGATGTCTAAAATGGGCTCAAATTGCTCATTTAGACATCTAAAACACAACTTATGGCCAAAAGAAAGGCCGGAAGTCAAATTGGCAATTTGACTCCCGACCACTAAAAGTCGGGAATCGACCCGATTTCCGTGCGTGCAAATGGCGTGCAACACATTGTTGAAAAGCTCTCGATGAAGGTTACAACTTTGCTTTAGACCTCATCTCAATCCGAGGTCTGCACTCAAAGTTATGGCGCCCCAAAGTCGTGGGAGTCCCAACCTTGGCGATTTCGGGACTCTCACTTGGGAATCCTAGGACAAAAAACCATTTGGATGTGGGCCTCGTGGAAAGGTGCAGAATATACTATAAGGGGGAAGGTGGTGGTTTCCCCCAAGTCCGGGCTGTGCTGAATCTTGTGTGTTTGTGTTGCCCACGGTTCGTCTTAGCATCAAAAATGGTCCAACTACGCACTAACCACCTTGTGTGGGTTTCATGCAGGCCCGTGTGAGTGAGCGAAGCTTGTCAACTCTTTCTAGTCCCATCCCGGAGCTCCAAAATGCCCTTCTACCCTCAAAGTGCTGTAAGTTAAGGAGCGTGCCCTGACTCTTCCTTTTTCTATTGTTTTCTACTTGGACTTACATTTGAGTCTTTCAAGGAGTTGGGAGTGCGTCAAGAAGCATTATTAACATTCTTGAAAAAATGGAGCATCTCTACACTTAACCTTGACAAATCAAACCTTAAGACCTTCTTATGCTACATGTTCAACACTTGAACTTACCATTTCAACATAGGATGTGAACTCCAAACTTACATTGAACCTTAGTTCATAACCACACCCCCTTAAATGGGTTAAAGATATGGGCAAGGATCATCAAGGTTTGAAAAACTTCAATTAAAAAGTTGAACCTCTTCTCCTATGTGCGCAAAATATATCCAACATGTTACATTTAATGGTCTATTAGCTTTAGAAGAAATGAGTTTGGAATTTCAATAGTGAGAACACAAATGCTTCAAAGAAACAATCATAGGGTGACTTATGGGATGAAACCAATGCAAACTTCCTCACCTATATACTAATTATAAAACAAGTCCAATCTAAACAAAGGAGAAAAATGCACTTGGGAGATAATTATTCAAAGCTTACCAAAATGCTATGTTGTGAAGCTAAAAAACCTAAACAACTAAAAACCTATAGGTGAATGGATTCGATTTACAAAGAAATTGGATACCATTTATTGCATGTGGTCTTTTACACCAACAACTTCTTCAAACCTAAATGTGGAATGGCTAAGCAAACCTAAGAGACTAGATGAAATTTTGATATACAAAATTTGACCTCAATCCATGACCATGCAAAGGCTTAAGGTGAATGTGGTGCATGTAGGTAGGACATAGAGAGTGTAGGTCACAAAAATGTGCAAAGGCCATTCGAGGTTCATTTTTATTATTTTACTATAATTTGTTTGAGCTCAATTTTGATTCAAACTACTAGGTATGGTGTGCTCACGGTAGCTTAATGGGGTACGCAACAATGAAAGCATGCAAATTGATTAATGAACTATGGATTTTGCAAAGATTAGTACCTTAAAAAGGGCATTCGGTCTTGCCATGAAATTTCAAACTCAAGTGAAGTGACATGTGGTCAAATTTTAGGGCCAAGAAGGATTCAGGATTCTTGACATCGCTATGGCACAAAGCAATGGCAATAAAGATTTGGAGATCAAAAGCCAATAAAACAACCAACTTGACTTATTTGGGTCATGAGAGGCAACCTCTCGAGACTATCATTCACAAGTGTTGGGAGTGCCCAAGAGCCAAGGTCGCTTGGCCCTGGGTTTTGTCATTTGTATGTATGTTAAAGTTCTCAACAAATGTGGATAAACTCTAGAAAGGATTGGAGATGGAACAGTGTTTCTTCAACAAGCAAATTGTTGAAGAGAATTCAACAATAAACCCATTCTGGACATTATCTGGGGGTGTAACAATATGGTATATTTTGTTTAAAAAGGAATGATATCATCTTCAATAGAAGAAGAAGGTCTGCTGCTCAACTTGCTAAGTCCATATGGGGAGGTCATCCAGACTATGGGGGAGGCTTGAATGGAAACACCCTCTTGAAAAGATTAGGAGAGTGCCTCATGTGGAGCCAGATTTGTTAGACCATTGATAGGGCTATGGTGCCCACACCACTCAATCTGTGCTAGGGAAGATAAGATTGCACTGTGATGTTTTTCACATCATGAAAACTCCCCAACCCATTAAACCCTAAACCCTAAGTCCCAATAGGTACCCAGGCTCATGTTGGGGGGATACTAGGGCAGGCAAAAATGGATCATGAACACAGCAAGGAACAGAAATTCCTGGCACCCAATGAGAGGAGGCAACACAGGGAGGTTTGGATTTTGTGGATTTTGATGTTTTCAATCTGTTCCCATCAAGTTTTCAATGGGTTCACATCAAGTTCCCGATGCATTCCCCATGATGTTCCCAATACCACTGCACTTTATCCCATAACCTCTGCTCAAAGTTGAACTCTCATAACCTATATACCTAGTTGGGCCAAAGGGTTAGGGCTTCTGTAGTTTTATTTTGGGAGTTCAAGCTTCTATTTGTGAGAGTGTCCAAAGTTTAAGAATTTTTATTTTTTTTGATGAGCCAATCAAAGTGGTTCATTGTGAACCCAAAAGAGGGGGAAAAAAAACTTTGTGATGCACCTTCACAACTAGTTAATAGTACTAACAATTCATTTGTACAATATATGAAATTTTATTCTTTGCATGTGAAGATCATCCTCATCCATATGTACAATTTTATTGCCTGCTTTATCTTGCCCAGAGTGAACCAGCAGCCACCAGTTCACCATGCAGGATGGATGACATCTGGACAGGAAACACATTTTCATTGTATCCCTAACATCCCTTAGCTAACCACCTTGGTTAGATATGTACTAACCATTCATATGCATCTCCCTAACCAGTACCCACAAAATGCCATGCATACTTATCCTACCTACCTACTCGCCTAATTTGTACCCACTTATGTAGGTACTTACTAGTCACCTAGGTAATTTGGGGTTAAAGTAGTAGGGTTAATAAGATAAGTTATCAAGGTAGAATGTTGGTAACTCACTTGTGGTTCATCACAAGTGTCACAATGGATTTCCAATGGATGGTGCATTGGTGGGTGACCCAACACCGAGACCCCAAACACTAGGGACAAATCTTTGACATCAAACAAGCTAATGAGAAAAATGAGCTAGTTCGAATAGTCAAATTAAAAGCCTACTTCCATTGATATTGGAGGAGATGCCATAAGCCCACAAATTTGATTCAAGAACTCAAGATTGAAGGCTCATAGTAGCCTACCATGATGGGGGCACAAGTGACAAGAAAATATGAAAAAACATGAACTACAAGAACTATATTTCAATGGATTGATAGAAGCATTGAAAACCCAAAACTTTGGTTGCCTTATTTGGAATTTTGGAAGAACTTCTTCAAGTTGGGTGTTTTTCGGATATCAATCTCCTCCACCTATCATTGATCATTCCTATGTAAACCCATTCAAATTTGTAGTAATCAATTGGATTCGATATATAGCTCCAATTTTGATACTTGTATGTCATAATGTGTAACATGCATTCATACTGTATACCATTACAAAATAGAGATGTCAATTTGTACACCAAAGGACTAGCAACATGTATTTATTTCGCAGACACTGGAAGTGGTTCCCATAAGTTTGTTTGGTAGAAATTAATTTAACCCTTTTCTAATGCAATCAACTTCCAAGAGACACTTGTCAATGCTGAGCAATTAACCACCCAATGTACAAGTAAACATGTATTGAATTCAGCTGAAGACTTGTTGAGGTAATGTGTTTGGTAGAAATGAACTTACATCTTTACAGTGTTGAGCATTCTGGTGATGAGATTCTGTTGTTGCTAAGTATGTTTGTAGATGTGATCTGCCCCACAAATAAGCTTGCAGTAGATATTGTTCAGCTCCTATCCTCACCCGCCTTACTTGACATTCGTGCATGCTCACATCTCTGTTTTGGCCAAGGTTGAAAGTTTTCAAAAAAAGCAATAGCCATTCTTCTGCTAAAGCTGATGAAGGATTTGCATTGAGAAGGAACAATCATTTGGGTCCATCTCTACTGTTCTGTTTAACATCATCAACAAGTTTTTAATTTCACCAAAAAACAAATCCATATGAACTTCACTTCATGGATCTTCAGTCACTTTGCATCAATCATTTATGAGAAAGAGCTTTACATACATTTTGTGATCTTTTGGAAAAATTCAACTGAAGTGTGGCTGGAAAATTTTGTCCCAATGAACATTCCTTGACTTAGAATTGTTGAGCAAACGCATATTATGAACTTTAGACATAAAGATTAGAATGTGGGTTTTGAGGAGGTTTAACATGGTTCTTGGATCACAGCTATGGACCTGTTGCTTTGTGCATGCTTTTGCTTCTTGCAACATTCCCTCTAGAACTTTTGTGAGGTACCATCCCCTTTATGCCCAGGTTCCAATCATCATCCCCCCTCTCTTGACAATGCTCAAACTACACAGTTGAAGGTCTATATACAGCTTGGAAGCAACTATGATGCACACAGAAATATAGAGAAAGAGCAAGAGAGATCACTGCATTGTACAACATCCTAAATGTTCTACTTCAAAGTATGTCAACAAAAGAATTGCATTGTAAATTTGCAATCATCTGGTCATGAGTGCTTCATCTTGTTCAATCTCATGCTTCAAAATGGTATCATAGTGGGTAAGATGAACTTTGTAATTGTGATAGATATTTGAGATACTATGCTTTCCAATTCTTAAAGTGGTGAAACTTGACTATGACGATGCTCTCAAATTTGTTTTATCAGCCCTTGAATTAGTGCCCAAATTGCATTTGCAGTTGAGGATCAATTTTGAGCTTTCCAATTGGAAATGGAAGAACTTCGAGAATGTTAAATCTTCCAGAGGAGAGGAGAGGAGAGTCCTGGTTGGCCAAGTTTTCCATCATCAGAATTCTCGTTACTTTGTTACACTCAATATGTCACACTGTAAAGATGGCCACTTGGTGATAAGGCTACTAAGCACCCCAAAGAAACTTATGACATACTCAAACACACTCAGTCCCAAGACTTCTTGATGGCTTTGAGTATGTATTGCTATGAAGGTTTTGGAGCCAAGTGATTTGTGCATCTATTTGTGAAGTTGCAATTTTCTTGAAGCATTTTTGGTTTTTACAAATTCCATCAGAGTTCTCATGGAATTCCAAATAGTTCCAAATTTTATTGATTTTTTTGGTCACCGAATCACAGTCTTGTATTACTCAAACTTTTGATGCAACACATACTCACTACTCAGGGACTGAAATTCTAGCACCTGCACTCAAATCTCTTTAACCCTGGTTGGCGCACTGCAACTTCTCCCTTTCAGAAACTCAAGAGGAAATGTGATATGAACTTGGGATGCAGATTCTGTGTAATTTTCACCCAAATTTTTTGATGGGTTATTTCCTTACTTATCTAGACACTCATTGTCTGGAGCTAACAAAGCCATTGGGTAATTGTGGCACTCGTATCCAGGATGAAGCCCATTGAGTAGCCATGGCAGCTTGTCACTACTACTGTTCACGATGAAGGTGATGAATTGATACTTTGTAACTCTTGTATGGTTAAGAGTTTAAAGACTAAATACTCTGATAGTCGATTGTCATGTCACGTTCAAAGTGTCTCAACTCGGGTTTCAAATTCCTTTGAAGACACCCCAACTGGATGTTTAGGAATTTGAGAAACCCTAATTAAAATGGTGCTTCTACTTCTTCTTATCGAATTATTTGGAAAATCAGCCAGAACTGGTTCTCTTCAATACAATGTACGAAACAACACTTAAGCAACAATTTGTACTTAAGCAATAATTTGTGCTCCCACATAACCCAAACCCTAAAACCCCCCACCCACTCCTTACCCAATAAAGGAATGGATGGCATGCCCTGACCACTTAGGTGACTTTTCCACCCCTTTCTTTTTTGAAAATCCTCCTTTTCTTTTGGGTACCACATAAGTCTTTTTTACCCAAGAAATTTGAGAGACACAAAGACAAACAATCTCTACATATATGAATATAAGAGATATGGTGGGATCACAATTGGACCCCATTCTTGTGATTACCCCCATGGCCCTTGCAATGAAGGGATGGAATTGTGTATGAGCACAAATGTAAAGGAGCCCAACTTCTTCCTATTATAAATGGGATTGAGCTCTTATTTACCAATGAAGATTTTGGATTTGTTGGTACAAAGTACAAACCAGTACACTAGAGTGGGGAACAAATGACATTGTATCACTAGTTTTTGGGCGGCGAGGAGAGAAGGATTTTTCGCTGCCCCAAAGTGTTCCCTTTGAATTCTCAAGGAGTTCCCATCAAGTTTTCAATGCGTTCCTCAAGATGTTCCCAATTAGAACACATTTTATCCCATATGTTTTGCCCAAAGTTGACCTTTAATAAATACAAACTATAAACCGGCTCCAAAGGGACATACTTCAGAAGTATTGCTTCAATTTTGTGGAGTGCCTGATGTATCAAAGAAACATTGTGATGGGCTATATTATTAAGGAAGCTAACATTTAGATAACATCATATTAAAAATACGGCCTATGTGAAGTTAAAACTCTGAAAAACATTTTGTTAAATTAATATTTATTTAAAGCCCTCTTTTATGGTTTGCTAACTAACATTACCTACCATTGTGTTTTAATTTCAAGATTTTATGTTTTTTAAGATTTTATGTTAAGCTAATATCTGCTTAACATGCTGTGTCACTTATTAGGATTCCACCCACAATTTGATGTTAGTTACCATTTTTGATCTGAGTACCAAAAAAACAAATGCTTGCCTCTCTCAAAATCAACTTAACTTAGACTTTGCACAGGTTTTTTTTTGTTCCCAGACCAAAAAATTCAAGAAATTCTACTGTAAATTTGACTAATTTTGCTAATTTTGTGGAAATTTTCGCCAAATTCTCTTAATCAAATATTGAAAAAGAATTTTTTTTAAAACCTCTGGTGAGTGGTTAGTCTGAGCCACCCAAAAATTGGAAAAAAAAATTAAAAAACAAACAAACAGTGCACAGTGCACACACCCTCCCCGGGGCCCAATGGAAACTGAGAGAGGTCGGGGGTTCGAATTCTCCCACCAGCAGCCGTGCAGTACAGGACTCGAGCGTGGAAAGCGCTAGCGGGTTTGCCGGAAGGACCGCGCACCGCACTCCATCGACCTGGAAACGGATATTGGGTCCACCGAATTGTCATCGCCACTCACGTCTGATTACAATTCTAAGCTACCCAACACACCCACACAAACATAAACGCAAGCAGCGACAGAGTGTGTTATACACAAACTTCAACAATAAAAGCAAGCGAGAGAGAGAGAGAGAGAGAGAGAAAGCGCATGTGGCCGTGTTCAACAGCAATCCATCATCTCCAGCTCCATCCCAACACTGACTCTCGAGGAGGTCCTTCTCTACTACCCAGGAGGAAAACGTTGAAATGGAGCGGCGATCTGGTACGAAGGCCCAGATGCGTCTGGCTCGCATCTCGTCCCACATGTTGTCTTCTTCCTGTCCTCCACAGGTGTGCAATTTTATTTTTCTTTCCTTTCTCTTCATTTAACCTGGTATATTAGGTACCACAACATGTTGAGAAATTTTTCGTTCTATCGTTTTCAGGGTTTTCTTTGTTGTAGGTCTCCTTCTTCGTTTGGCCAGGTTTTACATAATTTTAGTAGAATAGATTCTTGAGTTTGGATTTTGGGTGATGGAAATATCCTTCAGATTTTGTTTGGTCCTATGAGAAAACAAGGTACCCAAATTGCAATTTTTGGCAAAATCTGTGTACAAATTCTGCAGTGTGCATTGGGGTTTGGGAATGTTCCATTTCCTTGAGGCTTCATCTACTTCAAGATCTTGGCAGCATGTTTGCAGTTCTGTTTCATGTACCAAGATGGCAAATTTCAGGGGCTCAAGATGGGAGGGTTGGAGAGGGAGCCAACAAGGGCAAAAGGAGCTGCACCAGGATTTAAGGTGGCAGTGTTGGGAGCAGCAGGCGGCATTGGACAACCCTTGAGCTTGCTGCTCAAGATGAATCCACTGGTGTCCACTTTGCATTTGTATGATGTTTTCAACACTCCTGGTGTCACTGCAGATCTGAGCCACACTAACACTTCTGCTGTGGTATGCTGACTCTCCCATAATAATATCTACACTACCTAGAATTGTCATAATATCTGCCAATTTCATTCCTTTTACCAATTGAGGAAGAATCTGTAGATTGATAAAACCAGGTGGACTTTCGGGACAGAACAGCAAAAACAAAACAGCACAAAACTAGAAGTTTCATCATGTTCTTTGCAACTTTCTTGTTTTTCTTTTGCATTGGATTGCAAGCAAATTACTATGTGTTTTTCCTGCATATCCTGGATGTCTGTGACACAGAATAAATCCATGGCACATATGGTTTGGGGGGGGTAAAGGTGCGAGGCTATCTTGGGAAGGATCAGCTTGGCCCTGCACTGGATGGGATGGATTTGGTTATAATTCCAGCTGGAGTCCCAAGGAAGCCAGGAATGACAAGGGATGACTTGTTCAATATCAATGCTGGAATTGTGCGCACATTGATTGAAGGTGTTGCAAAGCATTGTCCACATGCAATCATCAATATAATCAGCAACCCTGTGAATTCCACTGTGCCCATTGCTGCTGAGGTGCTGAAGATTGCCGGTGTGTATGACCCCAAACGTCTGTTTGGTGTTACTACTCTTGATGTTGTTCGAGCAAACACATTTGTGGTAAACCTCATATGCCTGCCAGCCTGCCCCCCCTCCCCATACTTGTTGTCTCATGGATTCTGCATCTGCAAGATTCCTTCTGATTCCAAATGCAAAACCATCAGTGATTTTGGCAAATGACTTATTCAATGTGGTAGCATTACAAGTTTGTGAAAATCATCTGTGAATGTATTTTGGCTCATTCTGGGATCTATGTACGAGACCCTTGTTGTTGATGTTTGGTCATACCATCAGTCTGAATGTCTCAACATACCATTGTGTAAATTTGAGGATTGTACAGGCAGAGGTGATCGGCGTGGATCCTAAGGACGTGAATGTGCCAGTCGTAGGTGGACATGCAGGTGTGACCATTCTCCCGATCTTGTCACAGGTCAGATCATCACTTTTGACTGTGTTGTACTTCAGTTTTTTGCTTTCCATTATGTATTATGGAATTTGCCAGAAACAGGCCATCGTGCCCAGTGATGTGCATAATGGCCTGTACCCAGCACACCCCATAGCATTTTGCTTTTCATGATTTGCACTATGGGCATGTGGATTTTGAACAATAGTTAGGTCAGGTAGACCCAAGAAGACCTGCCCATCATGCCTTGAATGGGGACTATAAAGAGGCAGAAAAGGCCACATATGTAAACCATTATGTGGTTATATTGTTCATCAGTCTTTTGGGGATTGATTTTACTATACATGTGTGCATGTGGCCTATTTGTGAAACCAGGTCAGCCCTAAATTTGCATTCAATGAGAAGGAGGTGGAGTACCTGACAAATCGTATCCAGAACGGTGGCACAGAAGTAGTTGAGGTAACTTGGTCCCCACTAGATCAATCTCTCTCTACAGCCTGATTGAAAACTGATGCTGAACTAGAGCTGTATTTTTATTCTGTACAACTGACTTTTTGGGTTGCATGATCTGTGTTTAGGCAAAGGCAGGGACAGGCTCGGCCACTTTGTCAATGGTAAGTCAGTACTCTTTTGCTTATGGGTGTCTAGATCTAGCTTTGTAAGTGCAATGTTGCAATTGTAGTTAGTGCCTGTTAGTTGCTAGTTCAAGCTTTCCTTAGTCTTGGGTTATAGGTTGGTGAGTTTGTAACCTCCTATACACTCCTTCTGTTGAGTCTAGACCTGGTATGATGTATGGGAGCTTTTGTGATGGATGGCAGGCATATGCTGCAGCTAAATTTGGAGAGGCATGTCTTCGAGCTCTACAAGGAGAGACTGGCATTATAGAGTGTGCATATGTTGCATCAGAGGTAGGGTAACACCTTTGTCCTATCTGAGCAAGAATATTTACTGTGAATTCTCTCACATATTATGGGTTGATTTGTTGGTTTTCTTCAAGAATGTTGTGTAGTAATGACTTCTTAAATGACCTTCTGTAACAACCTGAGACTCCTTTTGCAGGTGACAGAGTTTCCTTTCTTTGCTACCAAAGTGAGGCTTGGGCGAAATGGAGTGGAGGAGATTTTTCCTCTTGGTCCATTGAACAGCTACGAAAGGTGAGCCCAATTTTGTCTTATGTAGATAATTGTGGCATGTACTCTTCATGCATCTTGTCAGGGGTGCAACTTAAAAGATCTCTGATTTTGCTTAATGTTCTTTGCAGGGAAGGATTGGAAAAGATGAAAGCAGAGTTACATGGAAGCATTGAGAAAGGGGTTAATTTCGTACACAAGCCCAAATCCTCTTAATATCCTTTGCACCCACATTTGGAATGGGAAATTGATTGATGGAAGTTGGTCCCTTTTAGTTTGAGTTTTTATCCAGGGCTCATTGAGCAATTCTTTTGCAAGTTTGCAAAATCCAACCCATTTACAAGATGCTATGGGTGGTTGGTACACTACACCTTGATAGTTCCTGTCTGTTTATAAAGGTCATAGCACTGCATTCAAGTTCCAGAATGCAAATGCTTTGCCTCTGAGTTTTCTCAGGATCAAATTAACCACATTAGAAGGACCGCACTGTATTAAGCCAAGTTGTTTTGGATTTTGGGATTCAATTGTCATTGCTGTGCTGCATGATTCCATCATGTTGCTTCAAGATTTTGTACTTCTTGGGTCAGATCCTACCAGGGATTTGAAAGCGTTAGTGGTTGACCCTAAGAAACTTAGTGTGAAGGGCAGGATCTCTCTTGAGTGACAGTTACATATAAAATTTAGTCAGATTGATCACAGAATGCCAATCTACTTTATTTGTAAAACAGCAAAACAAAGGTCCTCAAGTTCATCTTTAACAGCCCAAACTCCCAGTCGTGATTCCAGTGAACACCACATGACAAGTGTCTCTTGTGCCACAGTTCAAGCTTTGGATGAAGGCAAACACATACCTGAACATTGTTGTGCAGCAATCAAAAGACAAGATATCAGAAGCCTGCAGTTGTAGAAACGCACAAGACATTCGAATTTTGAACCGCTCTCTCTCCCTTTCTTCCATACTTGAATGAACTTGTAGATTTTTTTCACTGTCTGCATTTTCAGTGGTCTTAATGTAGATTTGACTATTTGAATTTTCTTGCTACACTGACCATGTTGCAAATTGTCACTTTATTGGAGGAAAACTATGTTGAACCAAGAGTCATTTGCATCCTCATGCCCCTCACAACTTCTCTCCCCTACTCTCCCCAAATGCTAGACTCTTGCTGAATGCAAGCCCCATGTAATGCAATGATTCAGGATGGAGAGAATACATAGTCCACATGTTGCGCATGTGATCAACAAGCCTGATAAGAACAACACACAGATCATTTACCATACCCAGTAACATCATTCGCAAGCTGTCTACCTACCTGCAAGATCCATAACGTTGCCTTAATTCCAGTGGGTCATGCTGGCAGAAAACAAAAAACAAGGCCTCGCAAATGGTTCTCTATTATTGACCAACTCTCAAATTTGTGTATCCAAGGAGCCCGCCCAAAACACACTTCATTTCAAATCAAAAAGGAAAATGGGATCTCAAGTAACATTCAGCTGAGGCCTGGCAACATCAATATCAATCACTCTGACAAAGCAGGCCATTGGTCACTATAATGCTCATCATGGATCATAGAGTTCATGTCACAGCACAAAACAAGCAGTATATCAGCGTCAGTGTCATCTACCACATCATGAAGCACACCTGCCACTACCATATTGACTGCCTGTTGCATCAGTGCCCCCAAAAGTCTCTAACCAATTGCAGAACTTAACATGACAAAAATTCTTGAGTCATAGGAAGGAGGAGCAACCCTAACTCTGTCCATTGAACAGGTTAGTCACAGGCCAGTGATGGTTCATGTCAGAGACAAATTACAGGGATCTCCATGCATAATTTCCACATCTACGTGATCAATGACACTCTCAATAGATCACAGAATACAGATTGATGGTAGATGTGTGAAGAAGTTTCTCAAATAACCACTTGCAGACCAATGCAGACCACCCAAGTGCAAAAACATGACATGCCACAAACCTCTCTCAGACAATCTTGGGATCCACAGTCAACATATTAAAGTGCTTGAGCACAGAGAAGAGTGTTAATTGTCCAAGCTTTCAATAAAAAAGTGAATGAACCACCATGCATACTACAACAAGGATTTCAGAAGAATCAGACAAAAAAACATACCCTTTTGCCATGAGCTGGAACCAAAGCTGCAAGGATCCTGGCAGTATGGACTCAATGTGCGATGTAAGGTTCACCAGTCTTTCTCATCGGCCCTGTGTGTGCTTCCCTTGCATATGCTATTGCTTTCTATACGTGAAGCATGTACTCTCATGCAGCTGTATTAAATGCAAAGAAAATAATCAAATCCACAAGGCCAAACATTGAGTCAAGAAAGGTTTTTCATGCCAAATTACAACTACAATGTGTTGTAGCTGTAACAGCAGCATCAACCATGAAAATGATGCCCTCTTGACATTTGGTCATGAGTTGGACTGCCATGGTATTGGGACACGTGAAATGTCAGGAAGGGCAGAACACGCTAGAATGTTCCCAATAGATGCAAGCACCATCTTCAAAGTAGTGAAAGTGATTAGTGTCCCTCACCATGATGGCTCTCCCAACTGTTTTTTTAATGAACTTTGTGGAAGCATGGCAATCTTTGCAAACCTGAAAAATAAAAAAGTTTGATCTACAATGCAGATATTGGCAATGATAAGATAGTTAAACAAGCCTAGGTTGGTGCCCAATTCCTTAAATGAACAGTTCAATAACCCAAGACAACTATTGTATATTTACCCATTTTTTGCTTGATGGATTGGACTTGGATATGTTGAAAACAACAAGAGCAATCAAGCAAACTTGAGAAAACATCAAATAACATATGAGCATCACCTAAAAGCATCATTACAACTCCTTAGTGGATACAATGATCAAATCAAAGGACATTTGAGGGCCAAGACTACTATCTCCAACCTTTGTTGGTCCACGTTTCAAATTCATCATCAATTTTAATAGTCTCAACATCCACTCAGTTTTTAAAATAACTCCATACATACATAGGATAAAAGAGGCACCAAACCTTAGTGCTACAAATGGAAGATGCATGAAACTGAAACTTGAAGAAAGCTACTCCATGGCCACCCTTTTCAATGGTACCACATTTGGTAACACCATTGAACTTTTGATTGTGTTACAATACCACTGGACATGTTATTGTAAACAAAAGGAACTTGATATACTAATTGACAAGACAAACTTTACTAGCATCACCAATAATCCATGGCACAAGAATAAACACCATCTTAAAGTGATGAAAGCAATTGGCATCCCTCACCACGATTGATTTTACAACTACGTTTTGAGATGAACCTTTGTGGAAGTGTGGCAATCTTCACAAACCCATAGATATTTTCTTATCTGGAATGGAATACTAAGATTTATATTGATGAGCCCAAATGCAATAGCTAGTTTCTTGCAATGGTGACACACATGAAATTCCTTTCTTCTTCTTCCATATCATTGAGAACAAATTTCATACAAGGCACATAACCTACATCATGCATGAGTCATAACAATCTTTGCATTTATGCATGAATTTCAATCATCTAGGAACCTCCTACTTGTTGCATTTGTTGGAAGAGGTACATTGCCTTCCCAAGTTGCCCATCCTTCACATATTTTGAAAGCTTCTAATTCCACACAAAAGGGTGCAATTGCACAATGCATGGTGCCATTATAGCCATTTATATTGCCACCCATGATATGTTTTGTCAATTGCCAAACTAGAGTGTTTCCCATGTCCTTTTATGTTTGAAATTCAAGTACATTTCATTTGTTTACAACAAATATCCAAATCAAACTAATCAACCACACATTCTCCACATCCCAAACATAAATGTGATCATAAGAACAAAAGCTTAGCCAAGATTAGCTGATTTTGATGGAGTTTAGCCAAATTTAACCTAAATGGCCTAGTCTAACATAAATTATGTTAATTCAGCCAAGTTTGACCAAGTTTAACCAAATTTACACTAAATATTTTAAATTAGCAAAATTTAATGAAGTTTAGCTAAATTTATGTTAGTTTAGACTTGTTTAAATTTATTTAAACCTAAATAACCTAAGTCTAACCAAATTTAACTTAAGTTACACTAAAGTAACCTAGTTTTAACCTATTGATGCCTAGGTTAACACCCTAGGCTAAATTCCTAGGGAGCCTAGGTTATCTAGGTCACCCTATGACAACCTAAGATGCCTTAAGGTGACTTGGGTTATCAAAAATTAGTCTTTATAGTTTTGTGACAACTAACATTATTACAAAAAAAAAGTTGTAATGCAATGGTTGAAAACTTGAACCTCAAAGTGAAGGTGAAGGGTTTCAAGTTTGTACACTTACAACTTGATCACCTAGGAGGTTTTAACAACTGAATTGCACCTAAGGGTTTTATTTGAATACATGGTCTAGGTTTGTTTTCAACCTAAGTATCCTAGCTTAAGTAGCCTAGTCTAAGTCTAAGTTAAATCACATAGCCTAGGTGGCTTAGTCTAGGTATAGGGTAAGTTGCCCATTTTAAATCACCTAGCTTAAACGACTTAGGTTATGCTTTACATGCCACATGGCATCATGTAATTGGGTCAAATAATTCAGAATTTAACTTTAGGTGCATACCACATAGTGTTGCATTATCAAACAACTAGACAACAATCTTGAAAATGAAAGGTCTTCCAATGGTTCATTGTTAAAGGTAAAAAATCTACTTAGATTAATTAGTCTTATGGGCCTCCTAGTAACTAAATAGTTATTAATGGTAGATTATTAATTATCATCCTCCAATTTATTTTGAGGATGAAGCCATTAAGTTAATTAGCCCACAAAAATGGGTGATTAGTATTTTTTTGTTAATCAACTCAAAAGGATTTGTGTCAGGATTAGGATAAGGGGGCCTATTTGTGTGGGTGGAATATGGACCTTGTGTGGTTTATGGAAAGGGATTAGGAGATGGATTCGCATCATTTTTATATGGAGAGTTTTTAAGGAAATGGAGGGAACTATTATATGAAGAAACAAAGAATAATATAAAAAGATGTGTGAACGTTGTGGAACTTATTGTGAATTTTTATTTTTACTTTTTATTTTAATGTTTTACTTTCCCACTAAAATGATAATATTTTATTGTAATTTGATATAAAATATTATTATTTTCATATTATTTTATTTTATTTCTTTGTGTTACTTTTATTAGAACTTGTTTTCTAAAATGTTGTAGCTTTCTTGAAGGTAGCTGCAACAAAATAGTAAAAATAGTCTATAGGTTGTTTGGGGGAAAATAATAGTTCAATAAAAGTTAAACAACCAAATTTGGAAGATATTGGTCTATTGGACCAACAACTTTCAAAGGTACAATACTTGGGTTAAAAGGTAGTTAACTTTATGCCCTCTCCATGGATAGTTAGAAGTTTAAGTCCATTTTGATTTCTATTTTACTTTTTTGATTAAGTGTTACAAGGCAAAGTTGCCTTCCCCATGGCAGTCCATGAAGATTGCCCTCTCCCTTGTCATTTTTGAACATTTTATCCAACAGTTTTTATCTAGATTTTATTCTTTAAATTGTCATGATCTCCCAATTGTCATTTGGGAATTCGAAAGGATCATGATGGTCCTTGTCTTCATTTGACACTAAAAGCTCTTCTTTCATTGTGTTACCTTTGTTTAAACTTCTACCAACATCAAACATAGAGTCTTCAAACAACATATGTTTCTTTGTACCAAGCAACCAAATTGTTCTTATAGGAGTTTGCTATTAATGTAAATGTACATGCAATTTTCAGCTTACTTCAATGTGAATCAATTTTGCACTTTGTTACGGACAAACAAATATGAATTCCAACTTTGCTCACACGATGACATAGAAATACTTGTGCCAAGATGTGGCAAACAATGGTGCAAATGTGCAAATCCCACCATACATATGAGAACAAATTTAGGTTATCAACTAGGGGGTGTTGAAAAATGGTGATCAACTTTTAACAAAGTCCTTTAAAACTTGGGCATAAGAAGTTGGGCTACAAAAAATGTTTTTGTCATAACATTTGGTTGAGTCCTTCTTCGACATCCGCATCATCATGGAGGCAAACTTCAACCAATAAATATGGATTGAAAAAAACT
The DNA here is from genome assembly GCA_963921925.1 of Sphagnum tenellum. NCBI lineage: Eukaryota > Viridiplantae > Streptophyta > Sphagnopsida > Sphagnales > Sphagnaceae > Sphagnum > Sphagnum tenellum. Next base: position 7,465,768 of record OY998144.1, read on the forward strand.
CATTCATAATGTAGTGCACTTATCAACATCCTACATTTTAATAATAAAATTGATGTTGACCACATCCGCAAGGCTCAATGGTAATGAAAATGGTTAATTTCATAATGATAAAACATGTCATTCCAATGTCTTCATGACAAGCCATGCCTTCCCCATGCAAGGTTGTTTACCATCAAACACCATTTATGTCATTAAAATTGATTCCACCATGTGCACAATGTTGGCACAAGTATCCCAAGACTAATCCTTTATGTTAGCTTGAACATATTTCGCCTTGGTGAAGGACATATGTTGATGGGTGTTATGCAACATCTTGACAAAGGTTGTTCATTCAAAATCAATGACAATTGGTTCAACAACAAGTCTCACCTTTAACAATTATTCAATCGTAAAAAAATTGGTTACAAATTGGATTTCAATGGGGTTTTGAAACATTAGGTCACTTTCATAATGAAAGAAGATTGCGAGTGGTGCATGCTGTTGTTATATGAAAAAAAAAAAAAAAATCACCCTTTTCACAATTTATTTCACTAAAGTTTCTTTTCCCAATCTTCTATATTTAACAAGTCCAAACAATGAGATGCACAAACTTGAAAATAAAAGCTTAAAAAATCACAAATCACAAGGTGAATTACATTCCACATGTTTGACACATTGCCTATAAAATTGTATACAATGTTTTCCCCTCCAACAATTTCAACGTATCTAACAAAGGCATTATGTATGTAATCATGGGCATCCTTACACCCCCCCTCCCCCACCCCATTGTGTCAATGGCACTTAAGAATGCATCCCCATTTAAATAAGCAAACATCACATTCAACAATGGATGTGTCACAACATTGTCCCAATCATCAAAACAAATGGTGGCTCCATATATGTGAATGGAATTTCATGTCCTTTTAGCAAGATGTTTGGACACATTGACCTTGGATTCCTTTCACAAATCTATGCACAATCCATGGTACAATGGGGGTTTATAATAGGTTCACAACTTTGAAATTGCTTATAAAGCTTTATGAATGACAAGTGTCACGCAATGTTGAAAAGGATGTTTGTTTCATAAAAGAATGTCATCCACTTCTTGTCCAACTCTTGTTTTTTTGTTGAATTCAATTTCTTTTGTAATGAAATTAGTTGAAAATTTCAAGCATCATTACTTGGGGATATATTAAAACCGTATATGTTATTTGTAAAAGGGGTGCAAATTTAAGCAAATATACCTCCATCGATAAGTGGAGATAGATTCTCTTGCCATAGAAAGGTTTGATGTTTCAATGGCCACGTTTTTTATTGGCCCATTAAGGGCTAATACAACCACATCATCTAATGGTCAAAAGACAATAACCCCATAAGTGGCTAATAATGCTTTGATTGTGTTTGTGCCCTCAAACACATTGTAACATTAACTTTTCCATTGCCATGTCAATAGCCCAAATGAAAAAGCATTTTATCTTTGTGGCATGAAACGACAATATTACAAAACCTACATTCCACCTTCCCCAACTTGTCTGAAGTCATCAAATACCATGGTTCCCACACATTCCACGTACCCTCCATTAAAAAACATTAAAAATTTTGATTAAGGAAATTAATATATAACAATAAGGTCTAATTGCACCTTAAGAGCTACATGATGAAATTCAACATCAATTACAAACAAAATATGAAAATCTAAAATTTCATACACCCAAGAAGGTTTGACCTTTTTTTTGCAAGGTATACAATGATGATTGCTTGTTAAAAAAGTACAAAACCCACACACCTTGAAGGAAAAAAATGAGTTTAAAATATACATTCCACTTTTTAATACTCAACATAAACAAAATGGGTTAGTTTTTTTTGTGGAAAGTTGAGCCTTTTTCAAACTATGATTTAGATTGTTGTTAATCACCAATGGACACCTAGGATCAATTATCAACTACTCAAAAAACATGTTTGAACAATGGCCAAAAAATGATGTCCAAATTTGATCACTAGATCAACAATAAAAATCAATCCCTTGTCGACCAAACGATTGAAATTTATTTCAATCACCACAAACTAAATGGGTATCGATCATCAGAACTTTGCCAACCAAAATATTTTAGTTGCTAAAATTGTGACAACTAGAAAATTTTCAATTGTCAAAATTGTGGCAACCCAAAATTTTGAGATGCCAAAATTATGGTAGCGAATCCATTTTCAATTATTAAAAGTACGACAACCAATGTTTTTTTTGGTCATTAGGTGTCCAAGGGGTAGATCAAATGAAAAAATATATTATTTGTGTTTGATCTAATGGACGAAATTAATGTTTCTAAATGGTGGTCAACATGGCGATGGATGCAAAATGGGCACGACGTGTCATTTATGACAACCTTGGCTACTACCCATGAACAACACCTCTACTACTATGAAATGCAAACCTTTTAATTTCCCAACCTTAAATATCTTATCATTGTTGCAACTTCTATGAATTCATTCATTGTTCTAACTACACTTTCTTCATCACATTTCCCATTAATACTCCTCCAATTGCATTGAATTTTCCTTTGAATTACCAAAGGCAAGAGGGGGAGCACAATTTTATTCCACAAACATTTTTTTCAAACCATCATGAAGTTTGCCATTTCATTTATCTTTTCTTCATGTTTCATATTTCTTGTGAGAACCACTAGAAAAATCCAAAAACACCAAATCCTTGATTAAAAACATAGAATGAAACTGAAATCTTTGCAAATTTTCTTTTTGGAAAATTCAACTTCTTTATTTTGTTACAAAAACAAGAATTTGCAATCAACACAATGTTAAGGTTTATTGTCCTACCTTGCAATCTATCTCTTTTCGCTTTTTTGACCCATATAACACAAGTCAAGTTGGGGTGTTAAAACCTACATCCATTCTAAATAACATTACAAGATCACATGTCAACTCCACATTGGCTAAATAATTAGCCCAATTTTTATCCCCAAATTCTACATGTGTGATTTTTTTTCACTATGGGTGGAGATAATAAAATTTACCAAAAAATTGGTGCTTTGTAGTTTTCCAACACCATCACTATTAAAGGCATAATTGTCCTATCACCATTTGGACAAAGTGGACAATAGGAAGTGTCATTATAGAACAAAATGGAAACATAGGGTTGAGTGATTAGGATTGGTTGATAATTTGAATTTAGGTTCATGGTGGGAAATTAGGAAGGACTTATGGGAACAATTATGGGTTGGGATCATTATGACATTAAATAACTTTTGAGGATGAGGAGAAGTCCATGAGAGGAGTTAGAGGAAGATTTTGATGGAGAAGAATAATTGCGTTCCATTGTATTTTGTTTCTATTTTCTATTTTCAATTCCATATGGTTTAAACTATGTTGGGATTTACTCTTTGATTTCTGCAGTTGGTTAATATTATAGAGCATGGTTGTCCAAATAACAATGTGTTGGATCACAAAATCAAAAAATAACCAATGTTAGAATATTAACATTTACCAATCACTAACAAATGAAACCCAAAAAAATTTGTCAATAGGTATCCCAATGCATAATTAGGGTATTAAGACAATTCAAAAAAGATGACAAAGAGTTTTTAAAATAGGATTTTCGTGCAACCAATGAGAGGGCTAAATGTGCCCCCAAGGGGGTTTTCTTTTCTTCTTTTTTTTGGTGTAGGGTGGGATTTTATTTTATTTAGGTTGTTTCCAATGGTGGAGGTTTTCTGGTTTCATGTAGGCAAGGAAAGGGATGCACATGTAATAGTGTGCTAATATTTGCTAACACTTTCATTTGCCACATGCAATACTACACTAATGTTTATTGCCACAATTAAACAAATTGTCTTAAGGAAGCCCCAAAAGTGTGGGTTTTTTAAGAAGACTTATCCCTAGTTCATAAATTGTGTATTCATTGCATGTCTTTTTAAATTGAAAAGCACTTCTTTATTTTCTTAATTTTGGGGGAGTGAAAGCTTTTGCTTTCAAAATCTTTTGTTTGCTTTCACTTTCACTTCACATTAAAATAAACATTTTTATATTGGGGGGCCTTTAAAGTGTGGGAGTTTTTTAAATTTGTTGTCGGCCATTTCCCATTGGAATAGAAAATTTTATATTGGGGGCCTCCAAAGTTTGGGGGGTTTTTCTTTTTTGAGATGGGCCAATTAGAATGGTTCATTTCAAACAAAAAAACTTGAACTTGGAAGGCACCCCATATAATTAATAAAATGAAAATAGTTGCTTGGACAAAAAGTCAATTACATCTTTAAAATCAAATCCATTACATTGTTATAAACCTTGTTCACTTTCATGGCAATATAAATACATCTAAACTTTTATAAGTAATCCTTCAATTTTTTTGTAGACATCATTGGTTTGTAACTTTGAATGGATTATACAACTTGCGCATGATCAAAATAATAATAAGTAATCGAAGGACAATAAAACCCTAAAAACATATACGTATATGGTTATTTTTATTTTTATAGTTGTGTGATTATCACCTTATTTTGCCACACATTTCTACTTATTCCAATTGTGTCTTCAACAAAACTTATACCTATTAATGTTTTTGTGGCATTAATTTTCCATTTTGGAAATAAAATAAAATAAAATTTGGTCATAAATTCCATATTTTAAAACAAAATCACCAAAATGAAAAAAAAAAAAATTCTTTTCCCCAAAATCACCACAACCTTCTACATCAACAAGGGGTGTTTAGGATTTTCCTACTTTCATATTTTGAATATTTTCAAATTTGGCTAAATATTTTTATGGATGATTGCCACTTAAGCAACATCACAAAATTGATAAAAATAAATAAAATTATGCTTACTAGTGGGTACCTGTGACCTTCGGACACTGTGAAGTCCCTCGTTTTCTTTAAACCCGGTTCATGTTTTATCTTTTTTATTTTATATTTTAATGTGTTTTTTTAAATTATTATTTATATATATAATATTTATTTCACTTTTTAAGTGTTTAAAAAAAATTCTAATTCTTAAAGTGTTTTTCTGTTTTTTTATTCTAGTTTTCCCCTTTTAAAAAATATATATATATATTTTTCTTTTTTGTTACAACTTTGCTTCATTTTTAAAATTTATAATAACGCTATCGATGGCTGGTGTGGGGAGATGGAGGATCTAGCGAGCATGTGTCTCTCCGCCACCATGACTCGCACCTAGCACTGGAACATTTCAGGCCAGGTGTGGCTCATTTCGGGACCTCGTTTTTGTCATCTAGGGGGTTGCAGAATCGACCTCGCAAAGACTGTTAAGGGGTCGAAATGGATTCAGAGAGACACACTGACTGACTGACAAGTGAATTAATATATTAGATACCAATGTGTTTTTAACTGGAACATCTTTAATTCTCAATGTCAAATAATATTGAAACTTGTTCATTAAGCCAAAATCATGATGGTGTCATTTTTCATTTTGTGAAAGGACTTCCAAATTTGATATATCATGTTTTTATTATGTTGTAAAACATTGATTCCCCAAAATATGTGTGTTTAAGTTTGAGTTTTTTAAAGAATTGAATATATATAACATTTGAAAAGGTCTCATTCACAATGGGGTATCACTTTCATAAATAAGGGTTCAATGAATATTTTTCCATTAACCACCAAAAATTTGGAATCTACATTGTACAAATTTTTGTGAGAAAAAATGAATAATTCAAATTAAAATAATTGTTATGGTGGTGGGGAATTTTGACATTCATACATTGCTGTGTATCAATAAAATGGTTCAAAACCAAAAATGCATAAAATGTTAAATTAACATATATTTATAGCTTGATTTTTTGGGGGCATAATTTTTTTGCACATGTGACCTACACTTGGGGCTACAAATTCCAATTCCAATGAATGCAAACAATTAACCAAATGGCTATAAACATGTCATTATCCCTTCAACCCCAAAAACTGAATTTCATAACCTTCAAATTTATTATGTGGTTCATAATTTAATTAAATGCATTAATGAACATTGTTAAAACATAAATGTAAACATTTTTTAACGTATATATAAGAAATTGAAGTCAACTACATTATTTAATGCATATCTAATTCATTTTTAAAAACACATTTAAGACAACTATTACTTTGAAAATTTCAAAAGGGCATTTATATAATATCCAATATATTGTTAAATATTTTTAATTTCTTAAACATGACATCATTCTCAATGTAAACGTACAACAATTCATTATAATTATAATGTGATTAATATTATAAAAAATCAAAAAGTTGGGTTATGTAATATTTATTTTATTATATAGTTGTTTTGGGAACCCCAACTACGAATTTATGATTAATACCAATGAGATTGATTAATATCCTTTCTTAATTCCTTATCTTCTTGCTTAGATTTTTTTTAAATCACCTAATTTAGTTTAAATACATATTTGTGCTAAATTCAATGTTTCATTAAGTTAATTTTGATTATGTTGTTAATGTTTAGAAAAGGTTCTTCATATTAAAAATGACGTTTCATTAAACTCCTAAACAATATGTTCATGTATAATTGTCTTTGATATAGCTTGGGCCAATCATTGTATTTATACTGTAACACAAAGTTTTTTGTTAAAATTTTGGAGACAACATGAACGTTCATGAACGAAATTTCAAGGTTGTTGGGCATATGATGAAAAAAAGACTACGATTGCATAATTTCATTTACATTCACATATTTTAGGTGTGTTGAATGTACATGTACATTTGTAAATGGAATGTGATTGTTCACTTTTGGGTTTCCATTTTTTAAGCAAATCAAAATTGATTGTTGGGGTGATGTACTAAAAATGTTGGGTTAAATTGTTTCATGAAAATTCTCAAGCTTTTATTTCCATGGAGGTGAACTTGAAAAACCAAATTAAATAAACACAACATAAGTTGTTTTTCAAATCAAATCATGCTAGTGAGTTCTAGGTCTAGAGAAGGCGTCACATTTATAATTGTGTGGGGGTTTTTCAACCCTTGAAACCAAGGTAAAATTGTTACATGAATTTATGAAATGGTGCATGATTTAGGGTATTTAGGATTGCATAAGAACTTAAGAATTCACATTATGTAAAATATTAATTTTCAACTTTTAATTTAGAATTACAATGTGTGTGTGTGTGTGTGTGTGTGTTATGGGTTTGAAAGGGTTGAATAAAGTTTCAAACTCAACTTGAAATTGTAAAAATTAAAATCCAACTTTAGGAAATGATGATTACAAATTTTAATTTGAAATTAATTGTGTGTTTGTGTTTTGAATTTTTTTTTAAAAAAAAATTTGGAATATTTTATGTGTGACTTCGGTGTTTCAATTTCAAACACAATAAGTTGAATAGAATAAATAAATTATAAATAAATATTTGTTGGGTTGTAAAAGGTTTTTTCTTAAAGGTTTACAAAAAACATTGTAGCATAATACAGTAATTGCAAGTGGAAAATGGGAATTGGAGCAAGGATTCCAAAATGCACATTGGATGTTATTTATTGCCAATTGCCAAAGGTTTCAAGGTTATCAATTTCTCATTTTGCTATTTGGAAAAGATATTTCATATTGAAATTTGTTTGACTTTTTTTAAAGGAAAAAATATATTTATGTCAACAATTGTCATTTCAGAATAACAACTTAGACTCTTGAATGAAAACTTCTTGAGTCTTTAACATGTCGTGTTAAGCAACAAACCTCATGATATATGGGTTTTATTATATGAATTTCCAACCACACAAGAAAATAGTTGCCTAAATATGGAACCAATTATTATTCATTTCAAAGGCATTGTTGCTTGGTGATGTAACATAATTCACCAAAAAACTTGTATAAACTTGTTGACTCATTATATCAATGGAAAGAAAACAATAGAACATCATAACAATAAACCTAGGGAAATATCTATAATAAATTCTTGAATTATGTCTAGGTATAAAGTATCCATTACTTATACACTCAATTTGCAAACATTGACGCCTAAAACTTATTGATTAATTTCAATGGTCATTAGTCCAGCTAAATTAGGCCAATGTAATAGGCCTTATTCAATCATTCAAAAACCCATTAACAAGGTGAAAATAGAGATGGCATGTGGATCTTAATTATCATTGTGCAATATGAAATTTTTTTGGCATTACAATTTGAACTAATATCAATCCTTGCATTATTGTTATTGATGAAGTTAGATAATTGCATCAATGTTTAGATATACATCTTACATTAGTCATAGATCTACTCATTTCATTTTTATGTGAATATGTTACATTGACTTTGTGCATAAGGTTATACAAATTACACCAAAAATTGCAAGGTCTTTTTCAAGAACTGGAATACAAAAGTTGAAGTAAATCCATAGTTGCTTAATAAAAAAAATTCCCCTAAAAAATGATGTGGGTAATCAACACATTGTTGAGGTGTATTGAAACTTGTGAAAATACTTGTAAAGATAAAATCTTCATTACCTTCACAATTTTGAACAAAAAAGTGAACTTCAATTATTGTGGAATAGTATTTCCCTATGCAATCAAGAATAGTGACTAGTTTTAGTTTTATTTCCAATAACTTTAGTACCCTATTTTTTTTAAAATCCCTTTCACCATTTCAAAATGGACCATGACCACCCTTTGGCTTTGTTAGTTTTATTTCATCTTTGTTCAAACTATTTATTTTGAAATTGAAAATTTAAGAGTTGTGTTTCTTTATCCACCTAGAGTTAAACAAGACTCATGGCAATTAAAGAGTCAATAGTTGTAAGGATTTATAAGGATTTAAAATGTAAAGGGGTGTTGATAGAAATTTCTTTCATCTTTGTACAAGTTACTTCTTTTAAATTTGAGAATTGTATCTCTAAAAAGATACTTGGCAATTAAATAGTCAATGATCAAAGGTTCAAAGGGAGGTTGGTAAAGATATAGGTATGTAGGCCTCACATAGGGAGATATCCTTTTTAAAGCCAAATAAACTAATAATAATTGAAGATGATGGAACTATGAAATCCCTAAACAAATGACAATGAATGTTAGAAACATAACCTTTAAATGCCTTCACATTTCATATCTAGTAACATTCTATGAATTAAACACTAGAATCATAAAGCAAAGAATTTGGATCAATTTGTAAAATATACAATAAATGGACAAGACTTAACAAGGTTGTGTATGGCTAAATAACAAAAGATCCCATATGAGAAAATGAACATGAACACAATTTTGCTAAATCTTATGTATGTTTATTAAATGGCATGCATATTTTGATTTTTTAAAACAATTGTAATAAGGACGGCAAAGTATGGGCCAAGTTAGGTGTTGAAAAGAAAAAAAGACTTTGTGATAGCTTCAAGACGAAGAAGATCAAAACATAAGTCATCTTTTTTATATAGAAATGAATAGAAGCTTGTGGAATTTTTTGGTTATCAAAATGAATTGAAAATCAACATTGCTAAAGACTTTGAATATGTCTACTACATCAAATCCTTGAAATAAGAACAAGTAACTTAGGAATTCAAAATTAGGCATACATAAGCAAAAGTGATCTAATTAAACAAAATCATGTGATGTTTTTATTTATAAATCTAAAAAATAAAAGTGCAAATTAAATTACTTGATTTACATGTCAAAAGATTGAAAGGCAAAAATTATCTACTTACATTCGCCTTGTGGAATCAACTAATTTGACATCACATGGACATGTGATAGGGCATTTTAACTTTGAATAAACTTCCACAAATTGCAATTGAAAAACCACTACATTGTTTATCATACAATCGAATTCACAATGGTCATGTTTGTAGTAGTGTGGTAGGCCAACAATCTTATGTTAACATATTTGTCATTTGTAATGTACCATAATTTTGAAAAAAATGTGGTGTTAAATGCAAAATTGTTCAATTATTATGGAAAAAGGTGGTGCATTGTTGGCTTGGGTTACCTTATGGAGATGTTTTATAATTTAAACCAACAATACAAGAACATTACTCATGTGTAAGTTCAAATTCTTTGAAACTCACATTTGAATTCCTATATATTGGACATCACTTTTTGTACCAATCTTCTCATGCGAACAATCTTTCCTAGACTCATTATGGTTGTAATTTGAACAATTAAATGTGAATATTCGAAATTATTTTATATGATAAGACATTTACAATTGCATTATATCAAAAACTTTAATTACAATGTAAATGAAGAAGAGAAATAAAATTAACTACAAACCTACCTTGACATTGTGAAGAATAGGTACCCAAACTCACCCCCATTGAATGGGGTAAATTAACATAGGAAAGAGTTGGGGAGGAATATATCATAATTAATAAATTAAAAAAATTGAAAGCCAATGAAACAAGGTAGTGGGTAGTGAAAAGGCTCATTTTTTTCCTTTGGGAAGGTGGGGAGGGACATTTTGCTTTGTTCTTGGGATAGGAACTAGTGAATTGACAACCACTTCCGTAAGGATAGAACCAATTCATATGTTGGTAGCCGCCTACATGTTAGTTCACAAAAGCAAAAGATGGTGATATAACATCATTTTTTTGGGTTTAACTATGTTGCATGTAGCCAACACCAATGCAATTTATCCCATAAGGTTTGCCCAATGTTCCAATATATATTGGAATACCATTACCATTTTGGCATAAATTAATTTTTTTTCATTTTTCTAAACATTTGAAAATTTATTTATTATTTTCTATAACCATTATGTCGAAAATTTCAGAATTAAAAAACCAAGTGCTGAAGTCAAAATTAAAAAAACAATTCAACAACATGTTGCCCAAATGGTAAAGATACTATAACATATATATATATATATATATATATATATACACGGAATGAAAAAAGAACAAACTTTGGGTATACCTTCCCCCTCCCACCCCTCCCCCCTTAACTTATAGAACTAATAATAGGTACCACTAACATCTTCAAGGTGTTAGTAATATCAACAACTCAAAGATGTTGCATGAACTTGAAAGCATGACTTGATGATTAACATTTAAAATATATATATGTTCTAATAGCTAGATATGATAGTTCATTTAAAAATCAGCGTTAATATATTTGAAAATCTTGATACATATGTTGACTTGAATCTGAATTTGTGCCATGATCATTTGGTCAATCATTTATGATGATTCTAAATTTAATCAAACTAATTTTTTTTGTTGTGCGAAAACTTCTCGAAAGGCTAATAAGAAAGACCTTAAATGCAAATTACATAAGTAGGAAAAATGGTTGTAAACAAAAGAATGTGTCACAAAATCCATCACAACCATTGATATTGGGTTGCAAGAAGGGCTATATCATCAAATGGGGTTGGAATTACTTCCACCATAAATATTTAAGGATGTCAAAGGGGCCATATCATTCTTTCTAATTGCAAGATTTGAAGTGAGGTGGCCTCACATTCCCTCCATTTGCATTTACTCTTTTGAAATTTCTTGTCCTTCTAAATCTACTATGTTTGTGTCATGTTCATGCTTTTCTAATTTTGCACCTCATTTGAACTTTTAGATTCTCATTTTTTTTTGTGTGTGTTCATTTTTGTGTTTGTGTTCACCTTTAAACTACATTGATACACGGCATCCTAATTAGATATGTATGACGACACATGGTGTAAATGACTAAAAATGGCATAAGCAAGGGGTTTGATTCAACTAAACACGGCATAAGCAGTTAACCTAGTTGAAAATGACCAATCATGATTGATACCATGTTTTGGTGCAACGAATCAATTTGTCTTTATTTGTATTTATGTTCATGTTCATTTTCATGTGTTTGTGTTTGGTTTTGTCTATTCCTAGTCCTATTTGTATTCATCTTTATGTGTTAATTTGGTTTTGTTTTTGTTTGTGTAATTCATGTGTTGTGTTCATATTTGTTTTTGCATCTTCATGTTTTGTGACCATTACATTTCAATAATCGATTTTCCAACCTCATGTCAAAACTATTGTCACTACTATAGAACCATGGTTTTTATGATTGATTTTTGTCATATCTTCAATCATAATGGGTACTAGACAAAAATCGTTTTAGTCAAAATGGACTAATTGTTTTTCACATAAATTTGACTAAATTTGTGTTGATTAAAATGATTAAACAACTAATTGGCATGTCAAAATTAATTTCTTTTAAGAAAATAATGATAGTAATATTTCAATCGAACTATATGTTGTTGGCCCAAACTTATGATATCAATGCTCAATTGTTTTTCCTTTTTGGGTTATTATTGACAAGTCATTGAATGTGCACTAGATCATTGAAATTATGATTTAACATATGTGTGTTTATCGTTCTTACATTTCTTGTCATATCATCATGATTATTTTTAGTTACGTTAATCATGATCTAATGATGTGTTCAAAATGAGATTTGGACCCTCACCTCTTTGGCCATAATCCAAGGCCTTTCCTATCCAATCATCACCTCATGTGACGACAATAATTATCATAAAATATATAAACATATATGTTTTGCATTTTGCATTATAACCTTATCCTATAATCAATTAGTTTTGTAATAAATTTGATTATTTTAATTAATTAATTAATATCTTAGTATCGTAATTACATTTAAAATTTTGTTATATTTTAATTTCAAAATGTACGAAGTCATTACTTTAATCTTAAATATTTCCTTCAAAAAAACTAATGTAATGATTAAACTAAATGATCTAGGTTATTAATTCAAATATAATTTCAAATTTATATGTAATTAAAATTTATAATTTCTTTAATTCCACATGCTAAAAATTTCAGTAAATTAAAAAAGGGCCATAAATTCATGCATAATATTTTTATTTAAATTTATTTAGATTTGTTCATAATGTATCTCGTTTACGAACTAATGTAGTTAAAATTCACACTTTTATTCATATTTTATATTTAAATTTAAATTTCAAAATAGAAATAAATTACATAAGTTCAAAAACCTAATCCAAAATTGTAATATTTGGTAATTATGTAATTATGTACAATGACATTAATTTATGTAATTAATTTAAGTTCAATAGCACGATTGCACCTTCATTTTAGTAACTGAAATTTTGACGATTTTGTTTTCATCAATTTTAATGTTGCCATATCATCATTATTATTACAATGTGTCATGTTTGAATGACCAATTTTAATCACATTAGTCACATTATTCAAGTCAAAAACTACATGTGGGTTCCAAATCTAGAATGTGTATAACATAATGTTCAATTTAACAAACCATAAGAAACAATATCCCATGAAGATTTGTTGCCAAATGAACATTTCTATTTGAGTTTTTAAAGGATAGCACACTACAACAAAACCATGGTTTTTACACTAGTAGCATCATGACTAAGTTAATTATAAAGTCAAAGCTAGTAGTTTGAAGTGATTAATTATGTTTGATTTTAATAGCATCAAAACTATGTTTGTTTTGAGTAAGGAAAAATAGAAATGTAATCAAGTGCTTACTATTCATTTGGTTCTAAAGTTAAAATGTGTGATTTTGGACTCAAATGTGGCATAAGAAAACATTGAGATCTAGCCTAAGAGTTGAATAGGTATTTCAAGATTCATGGATAATGAAGTTTCCTTGGGTGGAGTTTATTTTAGGTTTAGATGGCAAAATCTTTCAAGCTCAATGCAAGGTGTGCACCCCAAATTAAAGGTGTAGATAAGCTTTTGGTTCCCAACCTTAATTTGCTATGGAAATATGTAGGTCGTTAAAGGCATTGGTGGCCATGATGGGGGTGAAAGCAAGGTAACATTAGTTCTTGAAAAACAACATTCATGTTCCCAATGAAAAGTTGTATTTCACTAACATTCTTGAAATGGTTTTGTATCAAGTCATTCATGTTGTAACTTGGGTTTGTTGGGAAAAAAATGTTTAATTCATTATATTTTTGAATTGTTTAGCCATGGCCACTCCATGATAGAATACATGGCCATGCACATTTTGTTTATGTAGTTGAATTTTCTTACCAATCCCATGAAACATTGGTTTGATGGGGCAAATTCAAAGATGATAGATTACATGAAGTTTTGAAAAGAACTCAAAATGTTGTGGTTGGGTCAAGCTTTCTCTCTTTAAGTACAGATAAAATCACTATTATTCATAACAAGTATTAAATATTAATTCATGTGCATGTGATGCAAGTATGGAAAAGAATGCATATCATCCTCACATTTCAATGTGTTCTTGAACTTGAAACTGTATACGATTTTAACTTTATGATTCTTCAATCCTTTACATAACAAAAAGGTTTGGTTAAAATGGAAACAACGAAAAGGATCATTTGATTTGGTATAGATGGAACCTTTCTTTTCCAAGGTCATCACACGAAAGGTATATCACAATTGAAAAAGAAGTATTCTTTCGCATGATGGGGCAACAAGCATGGCCCATGGAACAAATCTTGATGTGCAAGTTTTGTCTAATCTCCTAATGGTGGCTAGTTGGAGAATTTGCTTTAATCACTAATATTTTACTTCTCTAACTCCCTGGCCATGGTTCACCAAGCTTGCCAACATCATGCAAATAAGGGCATTTAGTATATGGCAAAATATCAAAACTCAATGTGTATCAATGTTGAAGCTTTGGAAATGTGTCATGGTAGAGTACAAGACTTCACTAGTAGGAAATGTAAGTGTAATTCATTTAACCCAATGTAATTTAGTGGGGCTTTAAAAGTGAAGTAGGTCACCATAACCTTGTGCCATTTCACCTTGGGTGAAACTTGAATTATTCATGTCCACCTTTAATGGAAACAATTCACTAAAGTCAATATTATGTATTATTCAATAGTTATTTTAATTTTGTATTAATGTTTTTATATTTTGTACTAATTCATATATTGCAATGTGGTTAATATGCATAAAATGATTAAATTTATGTATGTTAAATTCATATAATATTCTAATACATTATATTGCATATTAGATAATGCATGATAATTAATAATTATGTAATAACAAACATATTACAAATTCATATAACTAAAACATAATGTAACATGGAATAGTAATATCAATTTTATTATTTATCAAGATAAATGAGTAGTCTTACATTTTATTTATGTAAACCATAAACTATTTTGCATAAACAAATGTTGCAACTTATTTGAATCATATATTTTCATGAGAAAATAATTTGTGAATTTTTAATTAAAAAAATTCAAATGGTTTTTCTGTCAAGTTATATGACATTTTTTATGTTTATGTATTATAAATTTGTAAACCTTTGAAAAAAAAATTCAAGAATGAGTTCTCATATATTTTATTTTAATAAAATATGGAAAAAAAAATTCAAAGTTGGATTTGTAAAATAATTTAGTGTACTTGTGATATAAGTAATCTTTGACATATTTAATCACAATATTAATGGTAGTGGGTTAGCAAAAAAAATGGATATTTTATTTGGAAACTGAGGTTCAAACCTTGATACTGATGAAAGAATACATCAAGGTTATTAGCATCATTTGGGGATGTCCAAAAAACATCCTTGGGACTTGATAGAAGTTTCAAATATGGCATCCTTGGTAAATTTTAGTTTTTTAAGGCTTGGAAACATTTTGGTGAGGATATGCTTGGAGAACGATGAAAAAATAGTGGATGACAACGAAATGATGTTGAAGAACATTGAAATTATTTATTTATGTATTCAAACAGTAATTAGAAAACATAAAAAACATGTTAGGGACATCAAGCAACATTGAAGGTGTTGAACAACATAAAAAAATGTTGAGGGACATTGCATATCACCAAGGGACATTAGGTAATGTTTTGTCATTTTCATCATATTTGGTTTGTTGCCATTTTTGGAGGCAATCAATGGCTTGGTCTTGCTTGGCCAAGGAAAGGATGTCTTTATTTGAAATTTTGTAATAATTGTAAATATTTGTCAAGCTAATACTTTTGTAATATATTGTGATCCCACAATCAATTACTAAGGTGATCAATTTTGTGATGTGGTGGATAACACTTTTACCACAATCCCCCAATATTGGGTTATTGACCTTAACAATGGTCCAAAAAACCTTGCTTTTCACATGGATAATCACAATTGCCCAACTCACATTTTCAATGCAACTATTAGAGTTAACCTTTTTGTGTACAAGGATGTTTCTTGGCATCCATTATGCAAGTGAAGGGCCAATGTTTTGTTGCAATTGACATCTTTATCATTGAATTGTAAAAGCAATTCTTAAATTTGGAGTTGATGAATGATCTTAACATTGAGTACCCACAATTTGGATGCAATTTGATGCCAATTTTTTTTTCTCCTTGCATATTGTTATCATTAAAAAACACTAATTTGGATGCAATTTGATGCCAATTTCTTTCTCTCCTTGCATATTGTTATCATTAAAAAACACTCATTATGAAGCAAACAAGATGAAACCTTGATTGTTATAGATTGTGAAACCTTTCCATGCCAGCTTCTTAGACTTGCACATGTGCATCTTTAAACTATGAAAACGTAAGCACTGAAGGTCGTGGTCAAGCCATTTGATACCAATCTAGCAATCAAGTTGTGGGTTACAATTAGCACTAATGACTTGTTGACTCAACAACTAAGTGAGTACTTGAATTGGTTGAGATAATTGTTGTGTCAATTTTGAATCTTTAGAAGATGAATTTGTTTTATGTTTGTGTTCATGGAGGACAAACTTTGCAATTAGTTGGGTCAACACTTGGATACAAATATCCACATGTTTGCACAAGAATTTTTTTACTCAAGATAATTCCTTAATGAAAAAGGCCTTTACAACTCTTGAAAAAAGATTATTATAAAATATTAAGTAGTGCTACCACTTAATAATTTGTGTTCTTTTTGTGTATGTGCATTTTTTTCCCCCATGATTTGGACAAGTATAATGATAAATATGTTTATTTCTTCATGAGTTGTACCAACATTTGGGTGTGATGGATGAAACTTTGAATTGCATTGGGCAAAGTTTTGACACGAGGCAAGGATTCAACTCGCCTTTCAAAATATTGCTTTTCACTTTTAAAGTTTTAATGCAACTTTTTGTGGTTTAATGCACTCATATGAATTTCCTTCCTTTTGGAGCAAAGGAGCCACATTCTGCACTAGTTTTCATGCATGGGTGTCAGTTGGAACTTACTTCCAAACACAACAATACAAAAATTGCCTACTTTGAACCTACTTTTGAAAAATCCACCATGTTTGCTAAAAAAAAAAGGTGAGTCAGCAAGCTACCAAGAAACCACCTAAGCATAACAAGGGGGGTGTGTCACATTGTGGCCTTGCCATTTACATAAAAAAAAAGTATCTGAAGGCAAAAGAAGAAAATTTTGGAAACTCCAATATTTCAACCACGCAAAAATATAATCCTCAAAAAAAAGTTCAATCCTCTACCTAAAAGAAAACAAAACCCTTCAAGTTATTATAAAACTCTATAATAACTAATCTCAAGTTTCAACACAAGCAAAAAATTATCATATTTCAAAAATCCTCATATAAAAAAAGACCTATTATTATTATGATTATGATTACCTAGGGGGGCCTATAAAAATCCCTTAAGCTATTATATATACTCTATAATGAATCTAAACACAACAATATCCTTCTTGCCTTGGTAGTATAGGCAAGGCCAACGAACAAGCTTTCCACTTGCATAGCTTGTGAACTATTATTTTATACTTAAGTGGGGATTCTCCAGTTTGCCATTGCCAAGTCAAGTGTGGTAATAGAAGTACTTTCCAAGAGCAACAAGACTTGTGTCAGGTGATGACCCTTTTTTTTTTGGTTTTTTTTTTCCCTCTTTGTTGTTGTCCCTATTTCTATGCCCAAATTTGCACCATTCAGCTTCCAAGCATGATCAAGGAGAAGGGTAAAAAAACACACACACACATTCACAATTTTTTAAGTACAAAGAGCATCCACATAATGGACTACTTTACTTACTTACCTTTGGAAACTTGAGTGTCAACAACCCCATGTGATATTATGCCCTTTTAGTATTGTGCCATTGGATGCAACTCTCCAACATTTACTTCCATCCAATAGCCTGACTTCAATTGGTAGTAAACCCTACAATTAGGTTCCAAGGACTCATGGCCAAGCCCCATTTAATTAATTCAAGCCTTTTTGGTTTTTTTTGGTTTTTTTTGTCTTTTTTTTTGTTTTTTTCCCTCGAGGTTACGTACGTCCAACCAAGTTGCAAGTTGGTGTTAGTTCCATGCTCTCCATGTCAAGGGCGAGCAATGAGATTTTACCGAAAAAAATGCTTGTCCGACTTTGCAAGTTTGTGTTAGTTGCAAGCTTATCATGTGGTGGGCAATGAGAAATTGCAAAAAAAAAAATGCTTGTCCGATTTTGCGAGTTCGTGTGTTAGTCCCAAGATTACGATGTCAAAGGCGGGCAATGAGAAATTATAGGAAAAATAAATAAAAATGCTCATTTGATTTTGCGAGTTTGTGTGTTAGTCCCAAGCTTACCATGTCAAAGGTGGGCAATGGGAAATTATGAAAAAAAAAAAAAAAAATTCTGATCATCCTAACATTTTTGTGATGTAAAAAATTATTGTGATGTTCGAAAAATCGAAACATCACTTTTGGACGGTGACATTGGAAGTGGCTCTTTCACAAAGAAAATGACACTTGACGCGATTGTGGGGTTAATTGCATGGTTGCTTGTCAAGAGATCCGGGCGGGGGGGGAACAAAAGAAAGGTCCAATGTTGCAGGTGCCAAGTACAATAATTCATGGAGGGTGTGGGTCGCAAAAAAGTTTGTGACACCATCCGTCCATCCATCCATCGATTGATCGGTGGCAACTTTCGAAAACACCAAATCGAACACATTGAACAAACCACCGCTAAATTGTCCAACACTTGTCATGAAATATGGTGACTCCTTATTAGCCTCAAGCGACCACCACGGGACCATCACCCACATGTACGTATGACTATTATCATATTTGATGGGCACGTTCGACACCTGGGTAACCGCCCAACTGTGGACATAAAAAAAAAAAATTAGATGCCTTTTCTTTTTGCAAAAATTCACCAACATTTGAAGGGGAAAAAAAAAATCCAAAAATCCAAAAAAAAAATTCACAAAATTTTAATTGTGTTTTTAGTTTTGGGGCAATCTTTTGTTAATATTTCAATGTTTGCACAATTTTTTAAAAAGTTGTCACCAATTGATTTTAAGTCTTTCTTGGGTTGCTTGCTAACGATGGTACATAAAAAATTAGAAAAAAAACACAACATACCATCACAAATTTCATGGGTCGTTATTTATTAATAATAATTTTGTAGAATATATATTTCATAGATTTGTATAAAATATACATGAATATTATTCATTTACTTGTATTGTTTGAATATTGATGTTATGTGCATTGTTTAGACAAGAATATTATCTACATATTCGTATTGTTTGCACATAAAAATATTATATGTTTATTTGTGTTGTTTACATATGAAAGTCATGCACACAACTTTCATCTATAAATAACGTATGACATTCATATTTAAATAAAATAAACTTTTTAAATAATAGAGTTTGCACAGATTTAGAACAAATCCATAAAACTTATGAATTTGTGATGATTAGCTTAAGAAAATTTGACCCCTAACAAAAATATGTCTATTTTTATATGAGGATTTTTGAAAGATGAAATTTTGCCTTGTGTGGAAACATGAGATTAGTGTTAGAGTTATAATCTCGTAAAAGATTTTGGTTTCTTCTACTAAAGGATTTTTTGAAGATTATATTTTTGCATGGTGAAATATTTGAGTTTACATAATTCTACTTTTGCCTTAAGATACTTTTAAATGTAAATTGCAAGGCCACAATGTGACACACTCCTTATTCTTTGTAGAAGAGTGACATATGACTACAACAATTTTGTCTATTTTCTTGTATCAAATCTTTGGAGTATCAAAAACTAATGCAATGTGGCTTGGAATTTTTTACACATTCAAAAATTTTCCCTTTCTATTTCTCAAAAATATCAACATCTTAATTAACTTCATGTCGAATTGGATGAGAGCTTAGAGTAAGTTTGATTTTTCCAGCAAATAATACATACTTGTAATTCTTGCCAACCAATGTGAGCGAGCATATTATGAGAAATCATCTCGGAAACGAGGTTGATAAAAAAAGTTGGTCGAAGCTTTGAAAGTCTCTCAATGCACTCACGCGAGCATATTAGGTTCTTGTTGCACGAAGCAGGACGGCCTCTCCAGAAAAACGTGGGAAAGGGAGATGAAAAACATGCTCAATGCCCCCCAAGGTCCCCCCCCAATACACGGAAGAGGGAAAGGGATCTTAAACACCAAGCGTTGGGTGGTTCTTAGAAAGAGGGACAGCTACCTGTCGGTTATCAACTCGGGTATATATACTCACTTGCCCATTGGATGGTTCTCAAAATATTGGAACAATTGAATTCGATGTATGAACTGTCTGTGGTTCTCAAAAATACACTAAACAGTTAAAGAATTGTGGGTTCTTTCATGAAACCCGTTGATTCTTATTTAGTGTTTTTAAAAGAACCGGAACCAGGTTATCAGCTCGGGTATATATATATACTCACTTACTTGCCCATTGGATGGTTCTCAAAATATTGGAAGAATTGAATTCGATGTCTGAACTGTGTGGTTCTCAAAAAATACACGAAACAGTTAAAGAACTGTCGGTTCTTTCATGAAACCCGTTGATTCTTATTTAGTGTTTTTGAAAGAACCAGAACCAGTGATTGTTTGATTCTGCATTTTACAAAAAGAAGGAACGGGAACCGGCGTTCTCTCTGGTGAAAAAAGAAGATAAACCATAACTTACTGTGTGAATGCAGATATTACAAAACCACATCAATGTAAACTCTGCTCTCCACACCTCACCCCCCAAACCCTCTATGTACAGGTTGCAGGCGTAATGCCCTGCCATGAGGGCCTTATGCGGGGTGTCATGATTGAGAGCCGGGTTAGTATGATGGGCCCTATTGCTCGTAAGATCACATTACATCAGACATTTGCCTCCAAACCTCAAAATTTTATAGCAATTTGCAACTTCATTAGATTGTTGCAACTTTGTCATTGGCATTGTAACTTGTCGACTTAACATTGTGAGAGACTATGTTGAAAAAAATAATTGAATTATTTTCTTGATGAACAAATTTTTATTTTAAGGAGACAAAAAATATATTGTTTGCCTTGTAGTTTGAAATATGTCTATGCACACTAATTTCCAATAAAAAGTATATCAATCATGGATGATTTTACATCATTCCAACTTAGTTGATTTGTCGATAAGAATGTTGTAATTGGATGTGAAATCAATGGTGTTAACATTACCAACCCATTCCAAATTATAATACACATGCATTTGCATTTGCAATGTTCATAATATTGAAATGAATGTTTTTTTTCTTAAAAATACATATAATGTTTCCACTTAAGGCTACACCTTGTCCATATTAACATTATGATTATTGTTTCAAATTATCGGCTAAAGTTAATATCGAATAATAGAAATTCATTCCATGACAAGTAAAAATGTAATTGCTTAAATTAGTCCAAAAATAGTTAGCAACTCCAATTTTCTATGTATTGTCTTGTTTCATCACCTTGAATTTTGTTTTTATAAGAGTAGCTTCAACAACTGTAGCAAAATGGGTTCAACTCTTGTAAATTTGCACAAAATACCATGGGTTACAAAAAATCTTTTTAAAAAAGAAAATGATTGCTTTTAGGTGGCCATTGATTGGTCCATGTGTGACATTTATATGTTCCTTTAGTCTGTATATATTTATAAATATATAAATATATATAGTTTGATAATAGAGGAGGTGCAAACATTTAATATTAGATTTTGATATGATAATTAATGATACTACCCCAACTATAATCCAGTTTTGGAGTCTTTTTCAAGTTTTGAACTTATGAAACGAAATAAAACACAATTTCTTTTGTTCTCCAAAAATCAATTCATAACTTTTTTCCATAATATAAAATCCAAATTCAAAGTATGTACAAAAGTTTAAGAAAAATAAATTACAACTAGTGTTGCTTTTCTAACAATGTTCTTCCTTTTCTTCAACAAAAAAGATTGGGAAAGTTTTGAATTTTGTAATGTAAATTGAATTTTGATAATGTTTTGGAAAATTTTGCCAAAATTTTGATATCACAAAATTGAAAAGAATACCCATGTGCCAACCAATACAAAGAGAATTTCAAGTATGAGTTCAAATAACTAGATCCGAACTTCCAATTTGATATTTAAAAACATTTAGGAAGTCATATCATCATATACATTTACACACAAAAAAAGTTATAGCATAAAAAGGTGTCACTTGAATGCGAAGATAATAATATTTCAAGTAGGATAACAAACAAGGAATAATAACAACAATAACCTAATGACAAAATGTCTTCATCTTTCCAAATTTTGTGATTTAGACCAAAATGGTGATCATTAGTTAAAGATGGAACCAAGAAATGGTAATCATCCAAAATAATTGAGGCATCCTCATTAAATAATTTCGACTATGTAATGAAGAAATATAGCCAATTGTATTAATTATTTTTTAACAAGAAAAAATCGGTGATAAATTAAGAGCTTGAAAAAAATAGGGGATTTATGGCACTTTTCATTTTGAAACTCCAATGAAAAATTTGACACCCAGAAAATAAAAACTAAAATCGTTGTTGAAATAAAAAATTGGAATTCATTTGATTAGTATTTGAAAACCTCAACACAGACCTCCCCTCCCCTCCCCTCCCCTCCCCTCCCATGGACGAACACTAAACCCCTCTTCTTATAACCGGACATGTTTTTCTGCATTCATGACAAGAGAATGAAACATTAGCCATGTACAAGACAAGTATTGTACAGAAGTGGTCCCACCAGTACCTACGTATTTTGACATGTACGCCTACAAAACTAGACTCTAGGCTCTGTCTCCCCTGTCATTGTATAATACAGAATCGTATGAGAAACGTATGCATACGTCAGGTTCCTTTACAGGCACGCCTCCAGACGCCTTGGACTCTATGACTTCACCACCCTAGCCTATGATTGTGTGTAAATGCACGACAAGATAAGGTAAATTCTCGCGTACCCTACTTTTAGACCTCTTTCCTAAAAAATTACTCTGCATTTTACAATAATAGCATTCAGGGTAAAATTATTTCAATATTGTAGCTGAATTGGCAATCATCCACAAGATGATTTAGCCAGATATGGCTATCTACTAAATAAATATGAAAAAAGAAAAGAAAAAACTAGAATCCTTCTACATATATTCTTGATTGAAACCATAATAAAAATCTGGCGGTTTGGATTTTCATTTTATTTCTGAAATCTGGCGAATTTGGGCCAATTTTTTCCATGAAAAATACTTTAAATAAGTCAAAATCTAATTTTCCAGGTTGAAATTTGACAAAATTTCGCCCCCCAAAAGAAACACGAATAGAATTTCTTTTCACTTTCACACATTTTGGGGTGGTAATTTGTAAAGGTTTTGGGGAAGAGTGACAATGCATATGGTAATGATCCAGAAGTGGGGGGTGTTCTGGGCATGAAGGTCGGCTGGTGGTGTGCGGTGGGATTAATGTTTTTTTTTTGAGGGATGAGTTTTATGATGTAGCCAAAGTGACGATCATACATAGGAAAATTTGGCCAAATTTAGTTCACAAGCTAAATATGGAAATAAGCTTTTTAAAAAATCCTTCTACATTTATGGCTCCCTAATTGAATCAGGTATAGAAATCTTCTACTTTTTCAAAAAAAATTGGTCAAATTTTGGCTATTGAAAATGTCAAAAAGCACTATGATTTTAGCACTTTAATTTTGAATTTCACCTTTTGGCTTTATGTATAGCCAGCCAAAAGAAAGGTTGTGCAGGAACCAAGTGCAGATTTCATGTTTTGAAACGACCGAATAAAGATGCCTTCAACAACTGTAGTGAAAATCACAAAGATTTTCACGCTTTTGTAATAGACAACTATCACTTTATGTGAGAGGAGAGGAGGAGGGAGGCACTTGTGAAGCTTCTCAAAGTGACAAGCTTTAAAGGTAAGGTGAGTAGCTTTAAGTGTAAGGTGCCATCATTTGTGGGTTGTGCAAAAATTTAATGTTCTAGTTAAAGCTACCTTATTAGAGGTAGCTTTGAAATTGTGTATGTGATTTCTCTTTGCAATGAATTCTTTCATTTGTGTCCAAAAAAAAATTCAAAAAAAAAATTGTGTAATTTGTAAAAAATTAAGTTTGAGATCACTACAACAAGAAAAAAATAGTAAGGAAAAAATAAAAAAGAGCCCAAAGAATACGGTGGCCAAATTTTGCTCCTCACTCCAAGGCTTAGTAATATAGGCTAGCGGTGGTAGTCTTAGAGCATCTCCTCCGACGTCTCCTCAGCATATCAGTAGGGACAGACACCTTTATGTTATATATTTTGCAATAGGATTATTGTATTGAAATGCCCAAAATGCTAGGGGTTGATGGCACACCTCCAAATTTTATTTTATTTTTAAATTGTGAATTTGGTCCTCAACAATATTGGTCCAGATGTAAATGCCTAAATGGGTGTATCACTATTTTCAATAAATTATTTGATATTTGTGGACGACGGGGGACCGTCAACACACAATAAAATATTATTTTATTATACACTCATCTTTGACGGATGTGAGGTCGTGATTCTCTCGAATACCTTTTTGAGTGTAACCCAGGAGTCAGGGTTACGTACTCTTTTGCACATTGTAAAGACGAGTCAATTTTTCTAATATATTTCGGAAAACTCTTTACAACAAAGCATTATTTTTTTCTTCTTCTTCTTCTCTTTTTCGGAAAGCATTTGGTAAAACAGAATGTCGACATTTTGTGTCACAATTTTTTTTTTAGTTTTTGTTTCCTGGGGGTATGGAAGGAAAAAAAAATAATTATAAAATGTAAAAACTGATGCAGATCTTTTAGAGAGCCCCTCTGTGCTGGGCTTTTTTACACGAATCGGGCCCGCACTTGGCTCCACCTCATGCGGGCTCTTATTCCAGTAAAAGCCCATGGCCTCCGGCTTTACCCGACACGCAAGTTTGTGAGAACCTTCCGAAAAATCCAGAACCAGAGGACACAAGGTAATTACTTTTTTTGTTTTGTTTTGTTTTTTTTTTTTCCCCCCCCGGGGGGGTTCGGGTTTTTATTTATTTCACGGGTCCCACAAAAAAATAAAAATAAAAATTAAGTACCTACATAGTTATCGACCTTCCATGGGAGTGAGCTTCCGGTCAGCCTACTCAAGTACCTACCAGGTGGTAGTCCTGTTTCTAAGCTTCTTCTCCACTGCGCAGTCTGTAGTCTGTACCCTTGTGGGGGGCGGGTATTTCGTTATTGTAATACCCAACAGTCCCGGGTATTTGGAAAATGCAGGATCAAAGAACCGCCAGTTCCGGGTATTTCAAACCTGTCAAAGAACCACCACTGGGTTCTGTGACAACCCTGGTGGGTTTCTAGGCGGTTATTTGACTTTTCTATAAAAAATTGAGAACCATGGTTACATTTGATGACCGGGAGATTGACTTTCGATATCAAAACGGAGTGTTTGATACCAGTGATCGTCAAGTTTGATACCCGGAGAAGGTTCTTTGCATTTTCTAATACCCGCCCACTCTGGTCTGTACGTACGTCCTGTTTCTACAGGTTCTTCTTCTCCTTTGCTGACCACTCTATAGACTGTACCTACTACCTACTACCTACTACCTACCAGGCAGTCCTGTTTGTAGGCTTCTTCTTTTTCTTCTTTTTCACTGCGCTGTCTGTTGTGTCGTTGCGAAGGTTTTCGTCTGCGCTCTGCCGAAGACGTTTGTTGGAGCGATCTGCTTCTTCCCCTTGCTCGTGCTTCGTCGTCGACGTCGTTTGGGCTCACGACACTGCGGCGGCGTTCTCTCTTCTGTCTTTCACTGAGAATTGGCTCATTTTGGCATTTGAAGCTTTTTTGCGTTTTTCAAACTATCCGGCAGTGGTTTGAATTGCTCTTATTATATAGTTTTTCCTCTAGTTGCGTGTACTTCTTTTATGTAGAGGACAGAGAAATTCTCGTGTCTTTGCTTTTTTTTATCTTGCCGAACTGGGGGAACTACTTGAGAGAAACACAGAGATAATATAGTTAGAGAGATAGAGAGTCGACGGAGAGAAAAGTCATGTGTGTTTGATAAATTGCTGTGTGGCGTTGCTACTGTTCCTTTTGTCGTATGCTCAGATTCTTTGTGTTCTTATTATCAGTTCCTGTTTACGTTTGTTGAAGACGGCTTGGAAGGGAATGCGAATTTCTGGTTGTATGAAGTTCTCGTTTAGTTGTGTGATTTGTGGTTGTTTGTAGAGAGCTCTACCGCGAGCGTTCTTCGTACTAGAACTCATCGATATCTTTAATCTATGTCCTTGATTTTCCTCCTCGAATTGCGATCATCGCGGTGCATTAGGCTGGTTCTTCAATTGTTTTCGAAGTACCTAGTGGAGTGCAGATAGACCTTGCAGTTCAGGATCCGGGAGCTCGTGTTGTAAGGTGAATCGTTCGTCCGTTACCCGACCTGACCGCGGCCATCGTCTGTGAGCACTCCTGTCCTCTACAGATCAGATAATCGACGTTTCTTTTCTGCTGGGAGTTGGTGAGATCAAGACATCACTGGGCGCGAAGATGACTGGAAAGAGACCGCGTGCTTTCCGACGCACTTCCAGCGGGTCGATTATCGAGTCCGAATCTTTCGCACACGAATTCACCCCTCTGTTAGAACATCCGAAAGAGAAGCCGAAGCAGCCTACTCTCAACGAATCAGTTCCAGCACCCCCGAGATTGGTGATCGGTTTCGATCCGAAACCAGCTCTGCCTGAAAACGGTAATGGCGATGTTGCAGCGTGTTGGAAACCACCTCCCTCTCCTTCGAATGGCGAGAAATCACCTTCGCAGCGCTCAGGTCTTGAAAGCCTGCTTTCCGTGCCACGGGAGTCGAGGAAGGCCGTAAACGAAGTAGCTGGATTGGGCATTGTGCAGGCTACTATGCACAGTACTGTTGCTCAGGAAGAAAAAGAAGAAGAGGAGCTCAAAATCGACAATATTGTGAATAGTCCGAGAACAACGCAGGGTGACCATGTACCTCCCACTGCAATCGACAAGGCCCACCCCAGCCTTCTGTCGCCGAACCCTTGCTACAATGCAGCGTCGTCATATCATCCCCAAGCGCAGAGACAATTCTCCCCTATGCATCATGCTCCAGGTCCGACTTCGGAGCAAGATAGCGGTCTTCCAGCTTCTTCGCAGCACAGTCTAATCTCAGGCGACATTCATCCCTTGAGCACTCGAGCTAATGGAGAAGACGACCCTGCAATGTTATCGTGGTTGCGACCAAGCGATTATCGGGAGGCCGATTGTGACGCCGGCTTGTTGTTGCGAGCATCTGCCTTCAATGCCCAGGTTCATGTCGTGCCTGATGTAGCAGCATCAGCAGCTGCAGCAGTTCATTTCCTGGACGCGTGCTACTTCTGCAAAAGACATCTTGTCGATGGCAAAGACATCTACATGTACAGGTATGTAGGTCTCGTCCAGCTTTGTCTTTAGATTCCAAGATCCTCGGTTGCAGATGGATATGGGAGAAGGAAGTGGAGCTCTGCATTTCTTTCAAGCGATGATGCAGTAGATTGACTTGCTGCTTGATTCTTTTACTGTACAGAGGCGATAAGGCGTTTTGTAGCACAGAGTGTCGGTCCCAGCAAATCCTGCTTGATGAGCGCCGTGAGAACTGCTCGGTCGCAGCTCGGAAGAAACCGTCCGGCGCCGGAGCCCCCTCCTCTCGCCGCCGGAGTGGAGACGTTGCCGCTCGTGGTATCGCAACAGCAGTGTGAGATCCAATGATCTCTCAGTGTTATCAGCAGCAGCAGGACAGGTATCAGCCTAAGGAAGCTGCCAGAACAAGGAAGGAGCAGCGACTACTGGTTTGCAGATCACGGAAATCAAATATTCCATTGCGAGTATGTACAAAGAAGACAACAACCGCCATCCTTACCAGTGACATCGATTCTAGAGGGCATAGTCGCGGCATAGTCGCACACATTGAGACGAAGAACGAAGGCGGCCAGTAGACTAGAAGCTTGTAGAGAGTTTATGAGAGAGACAAAGAAAGCGTTCTAGAACGGCATACAAGGCACTGTGGGAGGATTCTTCCAGCGGTTCTCTCCTCAGCAGTATCACGAGGGTCTTATAGCTGAAGAAGTACCTGTTTGTATAGTAATAAGATTTAGATAACTGTCTAGCATTAGATCGTATCTTAAGCAAAGCGATCGCCACAAAATCTGTGGATTCAAAGAGTAATAGTGAGGATAGAGAATATGGGTGCAGCAGCTGCACAGCGCAGAGAGTACGGCTGGCTTCTTGTAGCGGAGAGACTTCCCTTTTTTTTGTCAGTGACCTTCTTGTATGAGGAAGCAATAAGATCTCTGACATGCTTCAGGTGACAATTTTTTTTTCTGGAGTCAAAACGGTTTTTTTCTTTCTTTGGAGATGCAGAGGATTTGTTTGCAACTGCACTTTGTCAGGATATCTTGATGGCCCTAGCAGTAAGATGTATGAAGCTTAGAGAGAGAGAGTGGGTGGGTGGGGTTGCAACCTAGTGTGACTGCTGATTGTGCAGGACTACTTTTACTCCTGAAAG
Organism: Sphagnum tenellum; assembly: GCA_963921925.1. Lineage (NCBI taxonomy): Eukaryota > Viridiplantae > Streptophyta > Sphagnopsida > Sphagnales > Sphagnaceae > Sphagnum > Sphagnum tenellum. The sequence goes on from OY998144.1 coordinate 7,494,365, forward strand.
ATGATGAACTGTTTTTTGCAAGCTCTTCGCACTTGATGTGCTGAACTGAGTTTTCTTTGCTGGAACCCCACTGCTGCAATTGGAAATCATTAGTTACCTGCATGTTCTGAGCATGGACAGCAGATCTTAATTTCACTTTGTGAGTGCACGGACTCTCAACTCTTTACTGTGTGTTCTGCTTGTTTGTTTGTTGTCTCTACTAGTCTGCTCATTTTTCCAATGGAGCTTATGGTATTACAAGAAAGATTGGATGTGGAGTGTGGATGCAGCAGAGTCCAGGATTCGTTTTTGTTTGTCATGGGTACCATGGGTGCAGCGTGTCTGTCTGGACTAGATATTGCTTGTCATGTAATCATTTCAAGGGCAAAAACTTCATTGACCTCTTGAAGCTTACTAATCAATCATGTTGTGTGTTGTGTGTTCGGGACTCCTTTTCATAGAGAAGTTTGGTGAGAGAGACGAAGAGTTTTAAAAAGTAAGTCTGCCTTCCCCTTTTGCTAATGACTTCCTCAGTAAACAGAAACATAAGAGAGGCATTTTGTGTCATGCTGCTTGCCAAAGGAGTTCATATAAGCAAAGCAGTCACTCTTTCTCTTGCCAAATGATCTTTCTAGTAGCGGCACATAAGAAAGTAGGCAGGAGGTGACTTCTGCACTTGAAAAAGAAGTGGGTGCACAAAGATGTCTCTGGCTGAGACCTGACTTTAGTACTATTATCCTATGCACACAGGTGTAATGTGTTTGGTGATGGAGATTCATGGTGCTCAGCCTTCTCCTTCTCCTTCATTCTCTTTTGTTCACTCCTCTTCAACTCTTCACCTTTTTTGCAGCTTTTTGCTCAGTGGCTTGAACTGATTTTTGTTTGATGGTTCTGTTACTGTGTTTTGATTTGGGAGGCCATTTTCCTCCTTGTCACAGGTTCTTTGTACAAGTTCTTTGTTCTTTTAGACCTTACCAGAAACTCTTGGGTGTTGTGCTTGTTGTTTATAGAAACTGGCAGGAATTCCCGAAAGGACAGGGGTAGCATTGAAATGGGACAAATCTTAGGAACCAATGGGCTTCCAATGGATGGTGCACTGGTGTGCTGGGTCACATAATCCACAACATTATCGGTCAAACCGCTTGCTGCACAAAGGTGAGTAGTGAAGTGCCGCAACAACCACGGCAACCACCAAAGTGCCAGGAATCATGACCCAGCCTATCAGTTGCCTTTTTCTCTTCTCTTGATTTTTGTTTTGGTGCACTCTCCAAATCTTCTTGGTGAATTTTATTTTCCAACTATTTGTCATGAAAGCACATGTGAAGCTTGGAGTTATCTCAGCTCACTGTTAAACTTAAGGATGGCACGTTGAAATGCCACGTATGCGCTATTTGTTGCTCTCATCCAGCGCGTTGTAACCACGACCCTGAAATCCTTAAGTTCTTGAGTCAAGAAAAAGATGTAGCTTTGAATTTGATGGTGTGTTTTGGTATTCATTTGCAAGGATTGTGAGACTGGAATTTTGGTATTCTCACTTCTGGATACCTTCTTTTATCTAGGCACAGTCTCGGCAGCCATATTGTCAGGTTCAGTTGATGGGTGTGTAAGTTTACAATGGTGGCTATTTCTCCACCAACCTTGTGTGCTGAAACTCAATGATGGATAATGAGAACCCAATCTAGCAAGACACTGAACACCGTCTTTGAATTTGACAGGGGTCAAAGCAGATCCCTGCGCACATGGCCAAATGGCAGTGGAGCTTTTTGCTAAAGAAAGAATAAGAAGCTGGTGCAGTATGGTGCTTGGAAGCAGGCTATTGGTAAATAGTCATTATTGCGCGGGAATTCTGCTCTTTGCAGCAGAACAGAACAGGAACAGCTGTTCCTCTTTGCAGAACAATTGTGCAATTTGAACAAATGTTCATAGGTGTTCATTAGTTTTTGTGTATCTAAAGAAGATACTAATTCCTTGTCAACTGCCATCTGTTGGTTAAAAGATGTTTTTCAGACCTTGAAATCCAGAGGTTTTCAACACCTAAAATATCATCAATTCAACGATAGGAATTGATGATCAATAGGATCTTGAACTGGGTATATATCAACACATGGGTTAACTTTCTTAATTAAGACGGCGGCAAAAGTAGGTCTGGCAAGCATGACACCTTTTGCCATCTGTTTCACGTCTGTGGGGACGTCACAGTTTCTAATGTGCATCAACTTATTTCTCTATCCTCTTTTGTTTCAGAAATTTTATCAAGTCTTTTATGTTGTTGCATGACACCTTTTGCCATCTGTTTCATGTCTGTGGGGACCTCACAGTTTCTAATGTGCATCAATCGCATTTCTCATCTTCTTTTGTTTCAGAAATTTTATCAAGTCTTCTATGTTTTAGAGGAAGTTCCTTACGAGTGCGTTCTCTTGAGGAAGGCGCACCCGAGGTCATGAGCCCAAGGGTGTTCCCAAACCTGAGGAGAATACACTAGTACTGGAACCTCTCCCCTTCATAAGCAACTCTCTTTTTATTTACTAGCTTTTTCCCTGTTTCATAAAAAAGAAATATTTCCATGGGAATGTGGGAACATATAAAATTGGGGGAGCTGCTCCAGCATAACACCCTAGGGTTCTTCTGCTGGGGGAGATCCTTCAAAATACACATAGAAATCAAAAGGGAGTTGTTTGCTTGTAAAGGCAACACCCTGGGGTTGCAGCATCCCTGAAACAAAAGGGGAGTAAGAGAGGTGTGTTCAAACCAAGCTCCAAGTTTTAGGAATGCTCTCAAGCATGGCTGCTCCCTTGGCACAAAGCAGCAGGCAAATCATGAATTTCATTTGTAGATTGCCCCATTTTTTATAAATTCCCTCACTCGTGGGCGTTAACTCGATGTGAATCATGAATCAAACATTTGTAAACCATTAAGTGGTGATATTGGATGCATAGATGAGGAGGCAACCATTCCTCTAGATGCAAAGGCATTATAAGATGCCATCCTTAAACACTAAAGAAACAAGTGGCACAAGTAAGAACCTTGTCTTTAAATATCATGAAAACCCTAAGTAGAATCTCCAAGTAAAAGCAAAGCAAAGAATGATGTGTTAAAACTCCAACTTCTTGTTAAAAGTTGCTTGCAATTTGCATGTCATAATACTGAGGCCCAATTTAGATGGGGTTGAGGGTCCACATTTGTAAGAACCGACTTGGACTCATTTGAAGCAAATTGAATCCTTGAGTTGAACCTTACCTTAAGCTTGCATCTTGGTTCTTCAAATCAGTCTTTTGTTTTGGGTTTGAACCAGTGTTGGGCGGATATCATTTTTAAAAATATTTGTTAAATAAGGATTTCCAGTCACAATAATTTATTCAAACCATATATTACCAAAAGAAAGATCAATTTGAATAATTGGGTCGATATTTTAAAGTTTTTTTATTCAATGAGGAAATCCATTTATTGGATATTATTGTTATTTATTAGTTGGATATTTTTTTGAATATCAATAATTTAAATTTCACATATTTTGTAAGAAAAATGTTATTAAGACTAAAAAAAAAAAAAAAGGTAAATATCAAAGTGGAAACAAAAATTTAATAGTATTAACAATAAAAAAATTGTTTACATGCTCACAATTTCATCTCCATCAAAAGATCCTTTAAACTCTTCAATGCCTCCTTTTAACTTTACATTAACCTCTATAAACTTGACCAAATTGGTGGGAAAGGAACTTATCCTAGAGTAGTTTTGTCAATTTTTGCTCACAAAGATGAGTCTTTCTAAGTTATCTGTATGCAAACAACATCTCCAAAAGTTTGTAACCATACCAACCAGAGAAAATATCCTTTCTATTTTTATTTGAGATCCGACTTTGCCCAAGATTTTTTTTTCTTATTAAGTTCGTTTCAATTTCTGTTTCACATGGTACATTTTCCATTCCACTTTTTTTTAACAATGTTCTACAAAGATAAGGAAAAAAATGTAAGCAAAAGTAAAGTTACAAAAGGTTTGAAGGAAAACTTTAAAATTTAAAATGTGTGCAAGGAAACATTTACAAAACATGAGCACTCACTTTTCACTCTTTTCATATCAAAAAATGACTATGATAAACTAAAAATAAAAATGATCCTTTACAATGTGAAGAGTAAAAAACCAGAATTAAAATAAAACTAAAATAAAAAACTAAAACATGAAACAAACATTTTTAAAAAGGGAAAAAAAAATACAAAAAAAGAATGAAAACAAATGAAACAAACAAAGAAAAATACAGTAAAACACTTTTTTAATAAAAAACAGATTTAAAAAAGAACAAACAAAATATAGAACAAATAAAATAGAAAATAATAATAATAATAATAACATACCTGAAAAAGAATGTGGTTTGTTTTCATTTTTCAAACTTTAAACTTACATCCAAGCAAAAAAAAAACAAAAATAAACAAAAATAAACATTGTATTTTAAGTGGTAAGTAGAGTGTCAAAGTAGAGCAAGGAAAAGAGAAAGAAAGAAGAAAAAAAAAGAGGAAAAAAGAAAGGCAAAAAAGGCAAAAGAAAATAAAGGAAAAAGAGTGAAAAAGGATTAGAATGGTCAATTGCGACTTTTTATCTTCTCCCAACAAAAATATTAGATTGTAACTACTACAAACTACAACCCTTTTTTTTTTCCTTAACTTAATCATTTACTAACCTAACAATTTAATGTAATTACTAAGTTAACTTAGTTACTAACGTGATATTCTAATCTAAGCTTGAATTTGATATCCAATCCAGATATCAAGATCGTTATATTTAACATAATCTTCACAAATATCAAAAAACAAAATATCACACAAGCAATATTTAGCAAGTCAAATATCAACTCAAATATTTTACTCAAAATGATATCCATTAAATATCATGAGTGACATCAAAGCTGACATCCGAGGTGGATATGCAAATATTTTGAATATCCACTTTAAACATTGGTTTGAACCAATTGATTTTCCTTCCAAAATGGTGCGATGTAGGTTTAGCCTCAATTTGCCACATTTTGGTCTTTGAACCTCGTCTAAAGGCCAGGGGTCCAATTTATGGCTCTCCACCAATATGCTTGCTCTATTTCATTGCACCCTAGAAGACCTTAGACCCTCATCTAAAGTGGCCCTTATAATACTTATTACCATCCAAACAATGGGTTGTTGAATATACACCCCTTTGGGTAGGTTTTAAACCCTTATACTTCTTGAAAAACATTTTAACTATAGGTTTTGAGTAGGTTACTAACATATTTTCAGGGAAATAGATGAATAACTCTTAAGTCAGATCGTATTTATTACACTCTTTTCTCTCTGCAGGTGCACAACGTTGCTGCGCCCTTTACCAGCCACAGAAAACTGTGCAATTGTACTGAGCCAAAAAAACCAATTTCCTGAGCCAAACGGGCATATGTTGACTTTGTTTTCATCCAATTGTAGTGTGTAGTATCCCATACTGAGCACCATTGGAGATGTTCTTAACACGGTTATGAAACCCCCCTATTAACCTCCGGGTTTTTAATTCCCTGCATTCAAGGTGTATGGGCAATTAGGGTTTGATGAGGTCGTCATCTTCCAACTTGTTTAAGCTTCTGTTGAGAAGAGCTTTTATTTGTTGCAGCCAGGGTTTTTCAATGGTTTTGCTCATGCGCAATTTTTGTTGCTGTGTTCTTTCTTGCCGTGTATGGATGTGGAGAGGATGAGCAGGTGTGGTAATATCTTGTCTTGTAAGTGAAGGGAAACAGAGCGGAGAGAGAGCAGGTGAGTACTTAAGAGTGACGAGGAGATGAGTATTGTGCCGAAGGATACGATCCATGTCATCGCTCAGAGCATCGGCATCTCCAATTTGCAGGACGATGTGGCGGCGGCGCTCGCACCAGATGTGGAGTACCGTATGCGTGAAATCATGCAGGTAGGGTGTGCGTTTCATGTTTTCTCACAACTTTCTACTCCCCTATGCCAAGTATGCAGCCAATGTCCAACTCTTCCAAATTTGTTACAGGTTGAAAAAAATTGTGACTTAGATTTGTTCCTCCTGTTGAACTCCCCTTCAAATTTCTGCTTCAAAAAGCATCGTTTATCCTCGGATCAAGACTGTGTATTTGAAGCACTAAATCAACATATTAAGACTGTGTACTTGAAACCCTAACCTTAACTCGGAGGAAAAATAATGGGCGATGCCATATCTTTTTGGTCATCATACGGAGACTTCTCCAACCTTCTGCACTAAATCTGCCAATGATAACTTGTTATGTGAAGAGTGATTAGGGGAGCCCTGACAATCAGCTCATATCAGATGATGCAAATTTTCTCTGAAAACTAGCTAGTGGGAGGGCCTGAGAACAAGTTCAGATCAGATAATGCAGTTTGCAAATGACTGTATGGTTGCAAAAATTCTTCATGTTTTGGGGTATGGTGGTACAGGAGGCGATTAAATGCATGCGACATTCAAAGAGGTCCATACTAACTACTGATGACGTTGATTCTGCCCTGCGACTTCGCAATGTGGAGGTAGTCAAGTACTTTCCCTTTTTAGACTTAGTGATGAATTTCAGTAGAAGGAGATCATTCCTTCTGAGCCATATTAAAACGGGCTTGACAGTTTGCTTTAGAAATTTGATTCAGTTTTCTTTTCTGTTCGGTGATGGTGCAGCCACTTTATGGATTTGCTTCTGGAGACCCCTTGCGGTTTAGGAGGGCATTGGGCCATTCAGACTTGTTCTATGTTGAGGACCGTGATCTTGAGTTCAAAGAGGTAATTGAAAAGGGAGATGATCTTCCTTATGCCTCTAGATGGCCTTTTTCGATAATTTTTTTGTTTTTACACACTATGCCTCTCTCTCTCTCTCCCTTTCATTTTAAGGCTTCTTTTGATTATGTAATGTGCCCAGTCCCCCTGGCGTGAGGACAGGCAAGGAACTACACTCAATCTGTGTCAGTATTAGTGTGAAGATATTTCACCCTTTCTGATTCACTAACTTGACCTTTGTGTTTTCCTTTACTCCAGATAATTGATGCACCATTGCCAAGGGCTCCACTGGACACATCCGTTGTGGCACACTGGCTGGCAGTAGAGGGTGTGCAGCCTGCTATTCCTGAGAATGCTCCTATTGAAAGTAAGTCTATGATTTCTATTCGATTTCTATTTATTGACTCTGATTTTAGCAAGATCATATGTCCTCTGCTATGTGTTGTTTTTTAAGAGGTAGATGCTTATTCTTCTGTTTGCTTTCCGGTGTTCATCTCTTCTGTGGTGTGGTGTGCCAGATTTGGCAGTGCCACCAGAGACAAAGAGGGGGGATGCTCATGGGGGTGGTCCTCGGAAAGAGGATGATGGGGCCATTGAGGTCAAAATACCAGTCAAACATGTTCTCTCAAGAGAACTGCAGGTGCATACTGGTGACATACATGCAGAATTGTTTTTAGTATTGATGAAGTCAGACTTGAGACGTAGTTGTATGTTGAATAATTCTTCTTTTAGGAGAGCTTCAGGTATGTGGGGGCAAGTGCAGTTACAAATATTCACCTTTCCACAGAATGTGCATTCATTGATAGTTTGGGTTGCAGCTCTACTTTGAAAAGATAACAGAACTCATCGTAGCAGGGAGTGATACCTTGCTGTTGCGTGATGCATTCCTAAGCGTGGCCACTGACTCAGGCCTGCACCCCCTTGTACCCTATTTCACTCAATTTGTGGCTGATGAGGTATGTATCTGCCTCTTCTATAGCCTTCTTTATGCAGAGGTTGCTTGAGTAGCTTGTAGCATTTTGGATGGCATGTGCCTCTTTTCTGTATGAAAGAACAACCATATAGCTAGTGGTTCAGTGTGATGAGGTGTCCTGGGACTGAAAGTGTCAGTTTGGCAGGTCACTCGTGGGCTTGAGGACTTCCCACTACTCTTTTCTTTGATGCGACTTGTGCAAAGCCTTTTGCTAAATCCTCATATTCATATTGAGCCTTATGTAAGCCTTCTGGAGTTGCTCTTTTTTGCAGATATTTCTGGTGTTGGATGTTGTTCCCCTGGTGTTTCACTTCCAGAATTGATACAGTAGTTTTTTGAAATGTATGCTTCTCTATTGACTGCTGGCATTCATGTGGAGAAGCTTAGAAGGTCACGGTTTTGATTGCCTGTGCCTGTGTTGTAGTTGCACCAGCTGATGCCATCAGTAATAACTTGCCTGGTGGCCAAGCGCTTGGGTGGTAGAGCTGTGGAGAATCATTGGGAGCTTCGTGATTTCACAGCAAGCCTTGTTGCTTTTATTTGCAAACGGTTTGTCTCTTCACTCCTTGTCCAATCTGCTGAAATCCAATAGGTTTCACAATATATGTGAGTCCTGTGTGCTGCTCTCTTAGTCTACCATTGATAGGCTATTGTTTCCCTCTTGCATGCTGGCAACATCATGACTGAGTCTTTCCATTGCTTCTGGAACTGCAACAGAAACTCTGGATTGCAGATGTTTGTGTAGTGGTTTGCCTGAAGTTTTGGGTGGATTATTATATTTTTTACACCTAATATCAAGACCTGATGTAGTCGGTGGGGAGTCATGGCAGCTACTCACTGCTATTCATTATGAAAGGTGATGGTTTGATACTTGGTGACTGACCCTCGTAAGGGTATGACAGGATTCACTCTTGTTGTGTTATCTTGGAACTGACAAGATGGTTACCTTTACAGTGGTGTTGCAAAGTTTCATCTGCAACTTCATAGCTATGTTTGTTTTTCTTGCTTCCTTTCTGTAGGTTGTGGATTTATTGACACTGAGTGCTAAATCTACCCAGGTTTCTACTTAATCTACTGAAAAGCCATAAGTTTAGTAATGTGGGTGAATCAATCACAGGTTTGGTCATACATATCAGAACCTACAACCACGGGTTACTCGCACACTTTTGCATGCATTTTTAGACCCAAAGCGAGCTTTGACTCAGCATTATGGTGCAATTCGTGGCCTGTCTGCTCTTGGCTCCCGTGTGGTATGTAGCCACTCCCTTGCACATCATAATATATATGAAACTGCTGTCATTATGTTATGGCAAGAATGGTGACAATGATACCTCAAAGCTTCCATGTAAGTATGCAATAAGTGCCCATGGGCATCAGTGGCATGATCCTTGAAGCAGGTCTGGTGTTGTTGGCTTTGGGTCTAGCTGCCATGGGCTGGGTACTCTCTGACACAAAGAAGAATGCATGGATTGCAGGTGCGCTTGTTAGTGCTGCCAAATCTTGAGTTGTACCTCCATCTTTTAGCCCCTGAGCTTAGCCCTGAGACTCAACAGAATGAGATGAAGCGATATGAGGCTTGGCGAGTGTATGGTGCCCTACTGGTTGGCCCCTTATTTGCACTCCCTCCCATTTGCCAAGAGAAAGTGTTGTTGTCAGTGCAACAGAATACTGTGATGTAGATTGAATTATTATGGTGTTTTGAAGTAGGTTGCTAGTTTCCATGCTACAGCTATTCAGACCTTTCATGAATTGCATTCTGTTCAACTGAAAAGAAGATACAAAAAGAGGCAGTCTTTGTCAGGATTGAATTTGTGGAACTTCATCTGTTCAGCACCCAAAATCTCTACATTGTTTCTAACTCTCTGCATAGTCTGCCTATTACAGAGTGCTTCAGGAGCTTGTGTGTATGAGAAGATGAAGGCCCATCCTTATTCTTTGCCAACAGTGTCAACCTCAACACGTCCAAAGATTGTGGCAGACACTGGTGAGTTTTGCACTGATATAGATGTCTGTGCAGAGTTCTCTGAGCCCAATATTTGAACTTCTCTTCATCATATGATGTGTTCATGTCAAACTGGAGTACTGTGTTGTTCCTGGATATAAGGCATTTGTGTAATGATCCTTGACATTCTATGCTTCTCACAAAAAAAATTCCTGTAGCCAAAGCTTGCATTCTGCTACCCACAGGAAGCTTGCAAGAGCCTTAAAGAACTCTCTCCCAAACTCCTGCCACATTGCAAGAATGAACTAATATCAGCTGTTTTTTCATGTAGGCCTACCATCAAAACATCTTGAATCACCAATGCAGATCTCACCATCAAGAAAGAGATCAGCAGGTACAGACTTGGGGCAACCCTCCCAAAAGAAGTCACATGTGGAGGGTGGCCTGCTTGCCAGTGATGCAACAGGGTCAGTGACAGAGGGAAGAAATTTTGATGGTGGGGAGGGTAGCAGTCAAGCAGAAGATGTTGATGGAGGTAAATCAAGGGGTGTAGAGTCAGGATCAATGGATGATGGTGGCAGAAGGTTGGGTGTTGAGGCCAACAGGTCAAATGAAAGAAAATCATTTTCGTTGGCAGAAGCATGGAAGGAGGATGTAGATTTTGGGTCATTGTTATTGTCACTGGTTGATTTGTTTGGGGACAGCATGCTTCCCTTCATACCCACAGAGGAAATGTCTCTATTTCTATAAGATTTTTTTCTGCTTTGGAAGTGAATAGTGGAGTGGAGTTCCCAAATCTGCAGTCATTGGATTGTATTCCAAGGTTATGTTGTACAAAATCAAAACTGCTACTTCTCAGGACCTTGATGCTGGCATCTGCTCAGCAATGGATTTGCAGTGTGCCATTTTTAAAGTCCACTCCTAGGAAGCTCTGATGTCTCCAAATCTGAAATGGAATCCATGAGATCTCTCTTTGGAAATGAAGTGATGGGAGAGAAGGTGCAGATGCAGCTTGCATCATGGAGATTGGAAGCATCAAGCAAAACCTTTGATTTTTCTACCATAGAGTGCAGCCAGGTTTGCATCTTTGGAAGCTGCAGCCCACAGCAAAAGAGATAGTGGTGGAGCACAAGATGGATGTATTGGACTTGGCTGCATTGGAAGAGTTCATTGATATCAGTACTCCCTTGCAGTGGAACATTTACTGTAAGTCTGGTGATTTTTTAGGGAAGAGTACATTCCTGATTGATTTTCTATTGCGATGGTCATGTTTGCTACATGATGCCATTTTTGGTGTACATTTTTGTGAAAGGTTTGGAACTGAAATCAACTAATTGAAGTGAACACTTCATCATCTTTATTACTTGAAGTCAACAATATAGAAATGGACTTTCATGGTTTGTTTTGTTTTGTCGCCTTGAGGTCTCCCAAACACAGGGCCCCTGGCTGTGTTCTTGATACCACTGGAAAGCCCTTTGATAAGTAGGGGCGTACAAAGGTGATTTCAGAATCATAAGAGTTGAGACCTGCAACGCAAAGGAGTTATTGAATGTTGACTAATTTCATCCCTGAAATTTTGATAAAAAATTTTTAATTCTAGGGAGATTGTGGCTAATATAATTTGACTTTTCTGTCAGTGTTTGTGCGGGCTATAGTGAAGCAAGGACTAGCATGGCAATGGTGTAATGGTAATTGGTGAAATATGTTGATACAATATATAATATAATTGTGATTATTACTGTGACTAGACGCATCTTAGGAGTTTGATCCTACTTGAAAAATTGTGCCAACTACTACATGATGGGAAAGCAACAGGATTGATAAGACAAATTCTCACTTTTTGCTCAGATGTGGTTGTTAAACTTGATCTCTAGTTGAGAATCTTCAACCAAACCATGGCCAGGAGTGTGCAGAAAATGAAGTTCCAAAATCCACTCACAAGATGGGTGTATTCTGGAGCTCTACTGAAGTAACAAACAATCTGTGAATGAAAAGCATTTTGTGCTGGCCCTCTACCAAGGTCTTAATCTATGTCCACAGGAGGCATTATTTGATCATATCAATCCTGAGACAATTTGTGGGGTGTTACAAATGAGTTTTACTTTTTCAGAATTTGAATCGATATTTGACAAGTTCTCGTTTAGGGATGGCTTCTTTTGGGAATACAAAGGAAGAGTCCAACTTAAGGTACAACTTGAGTGAAATTTTTGAAGTTGTCTTGAGTCACTGCTTCATGGTCAACCTTGGATTTTTAACATTGTTAATAAGCTTTCAGATTTTGTTTCAAGCCCACAAAAAAGCCATCAAAATCATGTACAACTTTGGAAACTTTGGGCATGTCACATTAGCTTGGATGGGTATTGGTATGAGATTGAAATTTGGTATAGGAGTTTGCATAATACACTTCAATAAAATAATTATACACGACAAAATCTTTACAATAGCAATAAACTAGTGACGAAAATACACCAACTACAGATCATGGAATTGTATAAAATATGAAAATGTATTATGCACAACCAAAACCAGAAGTGAAGAGAAAAGCCATTGCAATCTGTGACCAAAAATATTAAATGTGCTATTGAAATTAGACATTAGAATGCATTTTTCGGTTGCAATATATTATAATCTAGTCACATGTTCAATTGTGCTTTCACACATTATATTTGTGGTCAAGTGTTGTATATTTTCAATTGCATGTATTGCAATATGCTTTTGGTCACACACTATGCAAAATATTTCCAATTGAAGCTTTTATAATTTTGGTCACATGTGTTTTATTTCCAGTTGCATCTAATACATTCTTGGTTGTATGTAAAATGTTATGAGTTGCATTATTTACATTTTCAATCTACCCCAGGTATGTAGAAGTAAATGTAACACATGAGGAGGAAAATATTGCTTCCTTATGAATTGATTCTAAATCATTTTTTTTGTCACAAGTAATACATTTTCAATCATGAGTATCAAAGTTTTGATTACATGCACTTTATTTCTGGTATCATGTTTTATACTTTTAGGTCACATGTAAAATATTTTTCTATCACATTTCAAATATTTTTAGTTACATGCAACATAATTCTGGTATGTATTACAAATTTTATCTTAAGTAATATCATTTTGGTCACATATATTAGATTTTGGGTTGCAAGTTCTATCTTTCTGGCTGTATGTAACGTATTTTTTGTGACATGTAATTTGTGACGGTTGCATCATGTGTGTAATGTGATATATTTTCAGCCACATGTAATGCAATGTTTTTTGGTTTCATGTGCAATATAGTTTGTAAATTGTCACATGTATTGTATTTTTTAGTCACAAGTTTCATATTTTAATATTTATGTAATTTTTTTGTCCTGTGCATAATATATTTTCAGTCGCACATTGAAAGATATTTTTAACCATTTCAAGTTTTAGTCGCATCTGTCATATTTTGAATTTGCACATTAAAATTGATTTTTAATTCTTCCTAGGTTCTTCAATTTGCTATAGATTTTCAATTTTAGGAACTTGCACAACATTTTCAGTCACATATTCAAACTGATTTTTATGTTTTGAAATGAAAGGGTAAGAGACGAGGCAATGATGTTTAAAGTATAGGAGAAGGGTCTGAAAATAGACCTTTCCAGATTTGAGATCTTGGCCCAAGACTGGTAGGCCAAGGGAATGGGTCGAAAAATCTGAAAGGGACTATTTTCAAACCCTTCCCCTACGTGAAGACCAGTGGTGATTTTTCTTTCCACTTCCCTATCTAGATAAAGACAAAAACTAATAAAATGCAAATATGCAAAAGATAGATTACTGAGTTTGAAAACTGTACATTTCGGAAGCTATAGTTTTCAATTACTGCAAATTTCAGGTAAGTAATTGTCCTAAAAATACACTAAGAAAAATCTACGAGGTCTTTGTGGTATAGAAATGAATGGTTGTGCATCATCACCATGGGCTCACTCTTGAATCATGCTACATCTCAAGAGACTTGTGGTGACAAAATGTTCACCTCAATGCCATAATTCTCTCTTGCTTCCTCAAATTCAACCTTATTTGTCTTTTGTGTTGAATTGTGTGTTGATTTGGGTGTTGGGTTGTTGTTTATGTCAGCTAGATATTGTTTAATTGAATCCTCGAATTTTTAATATAAATAACCCTTCCTGACCAATCCTTATACTCCTCCAAATGAATCCCCAACACTCTCACACACATGATGCAATTGTTAATACCACATTGCCAACAAAAAGCGTATACTCAATGAGCCATTGTGGCCATCTACAATCTTTGGATGTTGCCACCACTAAATTTTAGAAAAGTTTCAAGTTGACAAGACTATAAAACTTGAAATGTCTTGCTCTTGCACAACAAAGATTTTTTCAAATAATTTGTGTCAAATTTTAAAGAAATGCCCCTTGGTCTTAGGAGTTCCTCACAATCTCTTGCAAATGGTGGATTTTATTTTCAACAACTCAATGCACCTAGATGTAACTAGATGCATAAGGATTGGATATTATGAACAAAAATTATTATGGTTTCAAGTAGGTAGATACAATCTTAATTAAGATTGTCACCAGTTTCCTTTTTGTAGGGGGGTCCTTGGAACATTGTCCTAGCTACCTCCTAGGATGGGTTTCTAATAGCAACAATCGTGAAAAAAAAAAGATACATGTGTGGTTAAGTTCAAGTTCTCAATACAGGGAAAGAGAGCACACTATGCTCTCTAATCCCAATTTTATTCACTCCATACTTATTTTTAAAAACTTGTTAGAGGTTTTGAAAAACACATGATTAATGTGTTTTTAAACCAATTGTGCAAGACCTAAAATTAAGTTTGATTCTCATAACTTCTTTCTCATTGTTTGCTTGTACTAGTTTTTTATGGCAGTTAAACTTTAAGGCCCTGACCCAGGTAAGGGGTTAGACCTTACCTAGTTCTCAAAGTTTTTTTGTTCTTTTTTCAAAAATTGGTTCTCACATCCAATTCTCACACAAGTGAAAATCGATATTTTGGTTTTTAGTCAAGGCATCATTTATGGTAATACCCTAAGGGAATCAGATTGGGCTGCTTGAGTGATATTCGGGTGATGCCCGAAAACATTTGTGATATTCGCCCAACACTAGTTTGAACCTTGAAATGATCTACCTTTACCTTTCACATTTGATTTTTCATTTTGCTTACAATTGCCATTGCAGAACCTTTGAAATTGTAAACAATGTTGTTATTTTGGACAAGGGATCACCCATCCCAATGTTCAAGTGAAAAATTTCAAAGCAATGAATTATAATGCATGATGATATGTCCACATGGAAGAATGGGTCTATCACCACAAGGTGATATGTCCTAACACCATATTTCAAACTAAACATTCAATGTCACTTTGGAACATTTCAAGTATTTTCCAAGAATTTTCAAATATGCATGTGATCATGGTTCAAAATAGGTGCATCACTACATTCTCCAAATTGTGGAGGCTTTATACTTTATACAGATTCAATTTGTCATTGAACTTGGTTAATGATTTCATACATATCTTGTCAATATCTCTTTTCAAAAATTTGTCACACCAAAGTTGAAAAAGTTTGTCACAACAAAGTTTTCAAAAAAACTATTGTGGTTGATAATCAAAATTGAAAATTGCATTGTTAGTCACTAGGAAAAGGGCACAAGACTTAGGTGTTTGATGGCCTTTTCACATTGTTGATATGCCTAGATATTGGAAAGTAAAAAAATTAGAATTTCATTTTTTTTTCTTTACATACTAGATTAGACAGGGTTTAGTGAAAATGACCCCATTTGCATAATAGGAATCATCTTGATAGATTGCTAGATTAGTCTTCTATCACAATTGCACTTATGGGTGGAATAAAAGGTTTATATGTAAAGGATTCATTAAAAGTATTTGCTAGGGTCTAATGGTTCTCCGTTGAAACATGTCTTAAGTTAGTGCAATTTTCATAAATGATGAATTTATTAAATTTGATGGAGTTAATATGTTGAATTTGTTGTTGCTATAACAAACTTATGCACTAACTAACATGTAATGGCAAAATATTTGCTAATGTCAAAAAAATGGGTCATATGACATTTATTGTTGTTACACTATTGAATGGAAAAAATCAAATTATGTGAACATCAAAACCAATGAAATGGATAATGAAATCACATATTTCACATATCATGTGCAAGATTGGTTTTCACAATATTACATGTATGTCAATGCCATGTCAAGACATGTCAATAGTTCAATGTCATATTAACATCATATCAATTATCAACACTAAATATGGAAAATATTGTTAAATTGTTGTAAAAACACCAATCCATACATAGAAGGGCAAGTTTGTGATGAGTAGTGGATAGGTGAGGATTTAAGTTAAAAGAATTTGGACATCAAGCAATTTAAGTGAATTTTTTTGAAAACTTAAATGATTTGGTTTTCATTTTCTCATCTTGATATTCCATGTTTCAAGAAGGCAACAACTTGAAATCTTACCACTATAAAAACAAAACAAAACTCAAAATTGTTGTGATGGTAGGATTGAAGATCTATACATTTTCAATCATGGCTATTACCATCAATTGTGTCAAACCACATTTGTCATGTTAGTTTTAACATTAACACAACTTGGCGTTGTGTTGGTTTAAGCCTAGGTCAAAATAGTGACTTTTTTGTAAGTGTAAATTAATTATCCCAATGATGACCAAAACTTCAATCACCACAAATTTTTTGGGGATTTTGTTAATGAACCAAACTTGGGTCCTAGTCCATATGGCAAATAGGATTCAGTTGCAAAAAAAAAGTTCAAATGGTTATAAAATTGGTAATTGAATTGTGGTCATCATTTTGATGATCACATTTAAAATTTTAAAAAAAAAGTGGATTAGGTGGACCTTGGTCTTTATTTCTATGATATTGAAATTCATTGCAATTTTTTCTTAAACATCTTGATGCAACTAAATTTTGACTACCCATCACAAGTTTAACATTTCACAACATAATAATGAAAATCATGTAAAATTCATTCATTTACAATTCATATGTTTCAAGCATTAATATTGTGCATTGAAAACATATTTGACTCATACATTTATAATAAGATGTGAAATTTGTGTGACATTCATTCATAGGTTTGTACTTCATCCATCTACACATTTATTTGTGTGTTAAATGTGTTTTCATAACATGATATTCATGTGTAAAATGTATGAATCTATGAATTTAAAAAAATTATACAATTTTCATTATTAATTCATCACATGCTGAATTTTGATGATCTCTCTCAATTATCAAAATTTTAAAATAATTTTTACAAAAAAAACTAATTTATTTCAGGACTAGAATTCAATAACCACATGGACTAGAACTAGGATGTCCATAGAGACTAGGTCCATGTGATGATCTAAACTATCAAGATGCGATGAATGAATTTTGATCATCACATGGATCAAGGTGTCCATAGGGATCAAGACCTCAATCCATCTTTGTACACAAAAGGACCAGGACCCTAGTCCATGTGGCAACTAAATTTTAGTCCCAAAAAATATATATATATTCTTGAAAAAATCCAGACTATCCAAATGTGGTGATTGAGTTCCACTCGTATTTCAATAACTAAGATTATTTTTACCGATTATTTTTACCTACATGTGTCAAAATATGAAGATTTTTTTTCCAAAATTCAACGGCATAAGCAATAGAATATTCCCAATTCATTATTTCTTTCATCAAGATGTGAAAATTCACCACAGAAAAAACACTGATTATAACACTCTCTAATTTGGTGTCAAGGCTATGGTTATGTAATCTTTGCTACCACACGATTCTCTTTAATGGTTTCATCTCATTAGGAGTGATGGTGAGCTTTGTGACTTCCAATGAATTTGTTGAAGCTTTTCTGGTTGCACTGATACTAGCGCCCTGTTGTTGAGGTACTAATGAAATTTGAAGTCTCTCAATTCCATTGCTTTATCAAAATTTCTCTCTCTCCAAGTTGGGTACGAATGCTATGGCTTTCACACAACAAAAGTAGACATACTTTACATTGAAATGAATGGAGTCACAACATTCACCTCTCACATGTGTGTTGTCAGCCAAGGCCTACTGCCAGAGGAAAAACCATGTTCTGTTGCAGTGTGAAGATTCATGTTATAATCAGCAGTTCTGTCCAAGGAAATAATCATTCAAAGCACATAAGTTGTAGTGAATGATTCAATATACATTTTGATGTCTATGGAGAGGAATTCTTTAATAGACAGTCCTATGCTCTGAGTTACAAAGATCATCCCCAATGACTGGAAATAATGCATAAATCTGTAGAACCATGAATCTTGTCACAATGCCTATTCACCTTATTCTTGAATATGCTTTTCCATCCAAAGTGAGCTTTTGGTTGTAAACAAGCAGCTCATTGCTTGACAGCTCTACCCTTTATGGCAAGTGAAAACCAGCAGCAGTTGAAATAGGAAATGTTCAATGAAGTCCCCAAAAAATGAACTCGAAGCTCACAGTAACACCTCGTGAAACATTCCTCAAAATGGCAGACTAAATGAAAAATACTTTCTTCCATAGTCCCTCGTTTCAGGTGGAGCTAATGAATTAGTCGAACAGTTGTTAGCACCATCATCCTAAAAGAAAGTTGAATTATTGTGAGAGTATTCAGTGTTGATCCCACAATTCTGGTTCCAAGTATTATTGACTTTCAAATCAGGATTCCTTTTAATTTTCTGCAACTCAATCATGCTCTGGAATATGTTTTTTCCTGCATGCAAAAAGGAAGAAATAATTTGTACCCTACTCTCAGTTTTCAGACCCCTACAATTGCAAGCACCATCACCGTAGAAGAAAGAGGTTGGACAACAATTCTAAAAGAAAGTTGAATTATTGTGAGAGGAAAGTTTGTTCAGTGTTGATCCCACCATTCTGGTTTCAAGTTCAAAGTATCACCAATTTTCAAACCAGGATTCTGTTTAAGTTTTTGTAGATCTTAATCATGCTCTAGAATATGTTTTTTTCTCTGTGCAGAAAGGAAGAAATGATTGCATTCTACTTTGAGTTCTTTAGACCCCTACAATGGCAGAGTGTCATCACAACAGATAAAAGAGTTGGACAACAATACTGTGAATGATATGTGGTATGTTGATCCTACAAATCAAAGCCGATCCCATACTCATGTATTGTTTTGAGGCCAAAGCTGCCAATAATCAAAAGGGACTCATGTGCTCCACCACTAAAACACCACTGCAACTTATGCTCTTTAGGAAGGATCTGCATCTCATACACTTGGCTAGTGTTGGTTCATTACATGACACAAAGATTGGTAAGTGAAAAGTGGCAAGGGAAGCAAGCCTCAGTGAAATTTTTTTAGTGTTCATTGAAGCTCACAGGGGAGGATTTTCTTTTGGAGCCAGAGGGTTAGAAGGGTTGAAGGTTTTGCATCTTGCTATGAATGAGCTGCAGTGAAGGTTTGACTGGTGTGGGTTCTCAAGGGGATATGAAGAGGACTTTTACCAATGTCACACTATACAGAGAATTTTGCCCACCTTTGTCCAAATCAATAGGTCACACAGAATTGATAATCCTTGAAGACTAAGCATTTTCATCTAGTTTCTTCAAAAGACTCCAAGAGGGTGCACAATGCCAATTGCCAATACAAAGGTTTTAAACCATCCTCTTCTTATTGTGCATTTGAAAGTAGCACAATAATAACGAGTGCAGTCATGACCTCATGAGAGTGCCTTCCTGTGTCAGAACATCACCTTTATCATGAATTGCAGTGACAAGCTGGCATGACTACACACCGACTTCATCACCTCTTGACATTGGGTCTAGTTGAGGTCATGTAATAATCCACCCAGAATTCCCCAGTTTCTCTCACAATTCCAGAAGCAGTAGGAAGACTCAATCATGATGGTGGCTAGCAGACCAGAGACAAAAGAAATTAATAGACCATCGTAATTAACATGTTATCCGTAATCTGTGCAATAACATTACTTTCATCCTAGAGATATACAAGTAAAATTTTGGGAAATTGGAACTTCTGGCATGAAAACCATTTTGCAGATCCATTGTTTTGCACATAAGTCAGAAGGCAGCTTTATATCACATGCATTTTTGGGTGACATATGCAGAAATTATGAAGCCCCTAATAATTTCAAACCTGTTGAGATATCTTAGGAGTAATAGAAGTGCAGGGAGACTGTGGAAAAGAAAGAGAACATGCAGGATACACACCTTGCAAGTGAGGTAATAACTGTGCAAGATTGTCTTGAAAATGAAAATTAGTGTTGTGGCATCTCTTGAGAAGTAATACCTAGAATATGACCAAGAGCCATAACTGGAATAATACTCCATTGAACAAGAGTCTCCACTATAACCTAATCAAGTCTTACTCTTAGTACAAACTGTGGCAAATGATTCTCCCTGAATTATATTTACACAGATGAGACCGTTGGAAGATTCTTTCTGCTCCTTACAGAGCCATTTCAGCCTGCAGAGCTGCAAGTTCATCATCCTCAGCATTCCGTTGTGGTGGGGCTCTTTGCACAGGGACTTGTGCTGGAGGACTGTAGTTCTGAACAGGTGGTAGTTTCATGTGTGGTGTTGTTGTGGGCTGGAGTAATTGCTCTTCTAATTCAGCACCTTCAAGTTCCTCCAATTCAGCCTCAAGCTCATCCTGCAAGAATTGTAGGTCAATCAGAATTGTATTCCAAAATGACCCTGACTTGCAATTAGATAAGTCCCAAGGCAACCATGAGTTGCCAGAACTTGGATGCAGAAAACAACAATGCAAGAGACAGAAAAGACCTCATCAATGTCAGCTGCAGCTCCAATGGGTGTAGAGAGAGCCTCCTGGATTTGCTTCATATTCTCAGTCTGTTCATTGATCTCATCCATCGTCTTGTCGACATCATCTATATTTCTGTCTCCCCAAAGCCAAGATTCCATAAGCATGCATTACAGGCAACAAAAGGTATCCTGTCAAAAGGTTAGTACTCCCAAGAGCCCCTGATCCATAGATGCGAGACCCAGATAAATCAACAAGATGCTACATTCTCCATAATATGGCCAATTAGGACACTGACACATACCCTGGCCCAGATGTTGATGAGATTGCTAGTCACACAGTATTAAAAATAGTAACCTAGCTGTCACTACAAGATTTCATCGATATTCCACAGAGCAATTTGCATGGTGTTATCTGTTATGGTTCATGACCTAACAGAATCTGGATCTAACTACACTTACTTGAGCCGTATATTGTCTCAACCCAGGAATGAAGGCTTACTCTTTCATGCAACCTATTACCTCATCAGGCAAATGCATTCCCATGAAATGGCATTCAATGTGTGAACTATCCGGCAGTAGGGAATTTTACTGCATGTCTAGGTAAAGGTTTGAGCAGGTGTTGGGCCTACACTGGGAATATCCTACATGAGGGGTGCATCCTAGCTAGGGTGGACAGACTGGATCCCATTGGAACTCTGAAATAAAGCACCATATGTTCAACATACTTTTGGGATGGATTACTGCATGTGATAGTAGATGTGAAAAGATGCACAGAGCCCACCTCGAAACAGAGGCAGTGCTCTCGCAGCTGAGGGGAAGAAAAGGTTCTCAATCATGCTTGTGCTGAGCTCAGCATCAAAGTGTCTGTATTCCTATTTCAACCCTACAAGATGCACAAGGACACTAGGCTTACGTGGCTTTTTGAATTGCTTTCATGGCTGTAGCACCACTGCGAAGAGCATCCACTGTTTCTGTGGTGGCCTTTGCTCCTTCCAGCATGATCATCTGCATAGCCCCCAAAGTGCCCTTAAATGCCTATACCAGCCCTGAAGTGCTCAATGAAATTCTGTCACCTGCTGACTCTGTTTGGAAATGGATCTTCCTAGATTTGGAAGTCAGCCAGTAACAGCGATTTAAATCTGCATTCAGAACACCATTAGATCCTTACCATGGATTCTAATTCTAGTATACAATACGCTCCATCCAAGCTGGCCATGATGCTGGCCCAAAAAATGACACATAATTTCAGGCAATCTTCACAATTAAACACTCCAATTCCAAAGTGCTAGAAGTTCCAATAAAAAATCCAAGCCAAAATTAATCTTTTCCTTCTGTTTCTGGTATGAGGGTGACATTATATCAGAACCAAATCTTACCATGAGTTCAGCACAGGGTCCAATCTACCACAATTAATGTTGAGGAGCTCAAATGTAATCCACACATTGCTGATGACTTGGCTTAAGCAATGAATTGATCAACTGATCTAGTGCCTGGTGCTGGGTTTAGTATAACAACCAAGAGTAGAAAGCTCTTGAGGCAAGGAAGAGTCAAACCTGGTCATGAATGCGTAACTGGAAATTCCCCAGCTGCTCTACTTGTGTCTCATAGAGTTTTTTCTTTTTCAAGCACTGAATTGCAGCTGTCAAGTCAAGCAAAGCACAAGATGACATGCCTCAAAATCCTGTCAAAAGCTTACTGGAGTGCACTGGAAAAATGAAGGCATGATTAAACAATGGAATTAGAGATCCAGATCCTGAACATAGCAAACACAGAGAGCATGCTCAGCAAAGTCTGGCATGCCTGCAATTAGGGCAGCTCAGAATAGCCACAGAAGAAAATACCTCGCTTATTTTTAGCACGGGTATAGTCCCGTGCCTTCTCAATCTCCAAGGCTATCTTCTTTTGCAACAATTTCTCCTTCTTTTCCAACATTTCCAAAGTCTGCAGGCCCAATCACCATTCTCAACCCTTGTGAGCTCAAATGTACCTATTGTCATGATACAAAATTTCAAACTAGTAGGTTATCCAGTT
The DNA here is from genome assembly GCA_963921925.1 of Sphagnum tenellum. Classification (NCBI taxonomy): domain Eukaryota; kingdom Viridiplantae; phylum Streptophyta; class Sphagnopsida; order Sphagnales; family Sphagnaceae; genus Sphagnum; species Sphagnum tenellum. The sequence goes on from OY998144.1 coordinate 7,516,815, forward strand.
CTACAAGCTCTGAAAACTGGCTGTACATACTCCTGTACAAATAAGCTCAGATTTTTCAGATGCATTTTTTCCTCACTATTCACAAGCAAATATGTTTACCAAAAGGTGTTTTAAGGTTGAGTACAAAACTCATACATTTCACAAAAGCCATTGAAACATCCATAAGAATGGGACCTCCAGGGTTTGTGAATACAGAACATTAGCAACTGGTAAGTGATGGAAAGGAACATGTACACAGTACACATGCTAGAATTCAGAACAAGAAGAAACGGCATCCCTGCAAGTCACATATGCGACCAAGAATGCATCCAATTCACGTTCACCTAATCGGAGCCATCCCAGTTGAGGTACATAAGCCAGAGACCTGAGCCAGTTGAGGCACATAAGCCGAGACCTGATTCCTGGGCCGTTGAAGAGGAGGGGATATGAATCCTCATTTAGCTTCTTAAAACCAGAAATGGAATCAGAAAAAGAAAATGGCTGCTACATGTGGCCGGATAAACAAAAGAGCCGTTCCGGTCGCTTGAATCCAATACGGAAATCCTGGTTACTTTGAAAAGAGAGGAGAAAAAACCAGGAGGGACGAGGGAAGAAACCTCATTGAGCTTGTCTAGAGTCGAAAGAGTGGACGGCACCGGCTTAGACCGGCCGAACACTCTGCCGAACATGATGATGTCCTCTACCCCGCGCGACTTGTCGAGCTCCGGCCGCAGCAAGTCGCTGAAACCCGCGGGAGACCCTAATCAGATCCGAGACTCCACAGCACAGCACAGCACCCCAAAAAGTAAAAATAAAAATAAATACCAAAGCGTTTACTATAGAGAAAATTGCAGACGACAGAGAAAAATCCTTGGAGAGAAGACGACGAGTGCAACTAGGAGAAACGAACAAGAGAACGAGAAGAAATCCCCCAGAGAAACGAGGAAGAAACCACAAGACGACGTTCACAAGAGAACGAGAAGAATTCCCCGCGTCGCGGGGAAGACGACGGCCTTCCTAAGCCCTAGATCCTTGACCAAACTAGGCACCTAGGTACCTACACTATGTCCCGTACCCCCCCCGCTGCATTCTCAATCTCCGAAGGACATGACGAAGTCAACAGGACATGAACACTCGAGTACATGAAATCCTTTTTTTTAGAACATGACTATTAGTGTAATGCCCGACAGTTTTTATTGTATTTTAATTTTTGCTTGGGGGGTCAATTTCGTGATGTAGCCATCATGGCGATGATCCATAGGAAGATTTAGCCATATCTGGCTACAAGCTAAATATAAGTTTTTTTTAAAAAAAAATCTTCTATACTTTTGGCTACATACCACGTTATAGAAATCTGGCAAAAACATTTAAAAGGTCAAATTCTAGGTATTGAATTTTTTTTAAATCACTTGATTTTTAGCACTTTTAATTTTTAATAATCTTTTTTTCCCCATATATAGCCATAAGAAAGGGCTGGTGCCTGAGGAGCCAAGGGGGTGATTATTTTGGGAATGGCATGCTTCCAAGGTGTCATTTGACATAAAGCATTGGCATAATTTTTTTCCCATTATTTTATGTGATGCTTGTTAGGTATCACATGAAAACAAATGGAAAAAAATGAGATGGGGTGTTTTGAAAAATGGAAATCCACCGTACACCATTTGTAGAGGCAAATTTTCACTTGATAATGTGCCCTCCTGAGATGTTAGAATTTTTCTACAAATGAGTTTAATGTGTAAATAAGGACCAAGAATAGGGGGTTGTTTCTTGGATGTGGTCCCGGTCCCCCCTTGAGCTCATTAAATCATGTAATTTCACAAAATTTTGGAATCCTAGATTATTTCTACACAAAAAGCTATTATGTCTTGTGTTCAAAAGGCCAAAATGACCAATGAAAAATATGGAGCAAATCTCAAAAGCAATCATCTAAATTTTGTACAAATTCAAAGACCAAACAAAAAAATTCAACCAGTTCAAATGCTCAAATTAATCTTTATAATTTGTTAATGACAAGAATCAATACCTATCAATATAGTATTGTATAAGCAAGGCCAATTTGACACCATACTTCGAGATAATCCATTAGAAATGGTGCAATGTTGTCAACCATGTTTGGAAGCCTATTTTCCTAGGGTTTGTGGGACACAAACGGGTATGGGACTGAAACTATGTAATTTTGTTACATAGCTATGGAGATCTATGTTATGGGTCACACATCTATTTTCTCACTCTCTTTTAGTCTATACATAGAGCCTTATCACTCTCCTTCTACACACAATCAACACCAACACATTTGTCTACGCATAGGTAATTAGCCTTAACATCCTTCTACCATAAACCTCACACAATCAACACCAAAACATGAGTCTATGCGTAGGTGGTGAGCATCAACATCCCTCAACCATGAACTACGCACTATCATACTCAAAATAATCAAAACCAAAAGCCTTTCCAAAAGAATTGTCATCCCCCAACTTGGTATTCCAAACCATCACTCTTTACAAAGGTAGGCGCCCCCTTAAGGTCACAAGACACCTCTTTATATACTAACCCAAAGGAAACTACTCAAGAAATTACCTATCACATAAAATAATCACAAGATAATTAATCACATGTCTACCCATGTGATTCCACATTAAAAGATAATTACCCATGTGATTCCACATTAAAAGATAATCACCCATGTGATTCCTCATAAAATAATCACAAGATAAATAATCACATGTCTACCCATGTGATTCCACATTAAAAGATAATTACCCATGTGATCCCCCATAAAATAATCACAAGATAATTAATCACATGTGCATATGACTTTTTCCTATGTGAAAGTCAATGACCAAATTTACTTTAAGGAATTTTATCACTTATCCCTTTAAATAATTACCTAGTTAATTTTGTATTTGCGTTGAGTTACACATGGAGTTACAGGTTCACCTTTCAAATGCCCAAACTGTAAACAACACAAAAATGAGGCACACATGAGCTTGGGTGCATGGAAGTTGGGGCACACATGATCAATGAGATTCACGATTTACAAAGAACATAATACATACCATCATGGTTTACCATGAAATGGACTCTCCTTACTATGCGACTCTAACTATTGCACTTGTGATGAGAATTTTAAAAGGTCACTATTTTCAAAACTAGGTGAGTTGTAGCCATGAACACAAAAAAGGAAGGAAGGGGGAACACCAATCATACATTCGTTCAAATGTATATGCATAGTTGGTGGGTTTGTGCATAAAGATAGTTCAATTATGAGTTTACATTTTGAATTGGAATATTTCGTACATATGTTATACACAAAATTCCCTACCTCAATATAATGTTTCATGGAGAAGGAAGGATGTTTAGTAACTCAATAATGCTATGATGTTTTGAATATTCACCCTTATTCTAAACAATGGAGTTTAGTTTTGTAAACAATCATTACACAAATTTTAAATCATTCAATTTCAAAAGAAGAAGAAAAATTTGTTAATGTAGTAAGTAACAATGTAAAAGCCAATTAGGAGTTTGTTGATGAGGACCATGATACATAGGAGCAAAAGCCCAATATGTATGGCTATGTATCTTATATATAAATTCTCGTAGCCTGTGCGTGCGTCTGTGACGGAGCTCGGGTCCGTCCCAGACGGACGACCGGGCCCGGCCCGGCAAAAATGGGAGAGGGGCTGACTGGCTGTGACGGTGGCCAGCAGGGGCGGTGTCGCAACCCTACTTTGGCCAAGTGTGGGGGTGAAGCCCAACACTTGGAAAAGTTGGGATTTGGAGTCCTCCGGGACTCCCGAATGTTTAGAGCTCGACAGCAGGACCCAAAACACCTCGCATCGGGGTGTTCTTGGTGTCATTGGAAAGGTCTTGAAGCGTAGATATCGAAAATGGCCTCGCATTGGCCATTTGGACATCTGTCGCCCAAGTTATGGGCAAAAGAAGGGCCGGGAGTCAAACTGGCAGTTTGACTCCCGACCACTAAAAGTCGGGAATCGACCCCTTCCCGAAGTCCGAATTGGGAGTGCGATACGTCGTTGGAAAGATCTCGACGAGGGCTACAACTTTGCTTCAGACCTCGTTGCGATCCAACTCCGCAGTCGGGAGTTATGGCTGTTCAAAGTTCCGGGAGTCCCGCCGGGACGATTTCGGGACAACTCCGGGACTCCATTTCGGGAGTCCCGGGAATTTGTGCCATTTGGGTGTAGCCCCCACAACGTGGCGCAGAGTATACTATAGGGAGTATGGTGGTGGCATACTCCCGAGCCAAGGATGTGGTGAGTCCAAGTGAGTCCGGGTCCCCGTGGCTTGTCCCAACACCAAAAGAGTGCAAATGGATTCTAACCAACTCGTGTTGGTTTGTGATGCAGGTTCGTGTGATCTAAAAGCTTGATCTCTTCCTAGTCTAATCCCGGGGCTCCCAACTCGACCCTCTACCCCTTTCTAGAGTTGGAAGCCGGGAGCGTGCTACCAAGTCTCAATTCCGCAACTTGACTTTGGTGAGACCCTCAAGTGGGTTTCACCCCCGTGACTTGGGAGCGCGTCACGTGGTATCAGAGCAAGTGGTGAAGCTCACTTCTTGGGTTCGGATGGCTCCCAAGAAGAACCGCAAGCAACCGCAAGACTCCGTGATGGAAGAGCCCGTCGATGACCAAGTAGCCCCGCCCGAATCTATTGGGGAGGAGGAACCCATGCCCCGGGAGGACCGTGATGAGCCCGAAAGTGAGGAAGAGAGGAGCTCGGTCCTATTCACCCCGGCACAATTGGAAGTACTCCTCAAGATGGGAAGACCCGACTTCGGTGAGTTGGTGGCGGCTCTCAAAACGGGAGCCTCCAAGGGTGAAAGGTTTCAACCGGCCAAGCCCGGGAACTTCGATGGCGCCCGCGACCGCAAGGTTGTGGATGCTTGGCTTGCGGAGATGGATGACTACTTGCATGCCGCCAAGGTTGGACGGCATTCCGCCGTGGAGCTTGCCCAATCCTACTTGAAGGGCTATGCCGCCACATGGTGGCGGACGGTGCGACAGGAGGAGGGGAAGAGCCATGGCTATACGTGGGAGTTTTTCAAAGACCGCATTGAGGCGGAATTTGTCCCAAGGAACTCCGATTACATTTCAAGGTGCAAGCTTCGTGACCTTGTGAATGCCCCGAATGAAAATTTGAGGCAATATGTGAGGGCTTATTCGGAACTCATGCTCGAGGTACGGCACATGCACGAGATGGATCGGGTGTGCCAATTCGTGATGGGACTTCCAACTTGGGCCAAGCGAAAACTTGAAGAGAGTTGGCCCGCCTCATTATCCGAGGCCATCACGAAAGTGGAGAATTTCTCGGATGTGGGGCGGAGCGACAAATCCGGGTTCAAGAAGGATAACAAGTTCCTTCACAAAAAGCCAAGGCATGAAGGGGAGTGGAACCGGGGGCAAGGAAGCCCAACCAAGGATAAGCCCAAACCATTTCAAGGCTCGGGGTTCAAGCCAAAGGGAAATTTTGTGAAGAAAGGGGCTCCTTTCAAAGGGAGCCAAAACAAAGGGAATTCTGGAGACAAGCCCAAGGGTGCGTGTTTCAATTGCAACGAGGTGGGGCATTACTCCAAGGATTGCCCCAAGCCCAAATCCGGTGTTGGGAGCTCAAAGGTACTTGCTCTCAATGCCACTCTAGCCCAAAAAGAATGCAATCGACTGATCTTCTTGAAAGGGAAGATTGCTAAGCGGGATGTCTTATGTCTTTTGGACACAGGGGCTTCTCACAACTTCATAACTCGGGAGAGCGCCGAAAGGATGGAGCTCCACTTAGAGGAGCTCAAGGCACCCATTGAGGTGCATTTTGCGGATGGGATTCCCCATCCAACTACGTTACAAGCGAAAGGAGTCCCTCTTCAATTGGGGAATTGGAGAGGAAAGTTGGACTTGCTGGTTTCCACCTTGGGTGGAATGGAATGTGTTTTGGGGATGGAGTTCATCACCCAAAACAATGTGCTCATAGAAGGGCACAATCGGATAGTTAGAATCCCATCTAAAAGTGGGATTGTGCGAGTCAAGGCACATGAGTTGCCTTGTGTGGGTGATCCAACCATCCGCTTTATGGTAGGAAAAGCCTTTGAGAAGGAATGTGTGGGAGGTTTTGGCATGGTGTGTGTGATGCGGGTGTTGGACGAGTATGAGCCCGAGGAGGTCACCAAGTCGATGACTTCCGCCAAGTGCATAAGGCGAGTGTTGGAAGAGTTCCCGGATGTGATGCCCGCCGAGTTGCCCGAAGACTTGCCCCCGAGAAGACGGGTTGATCATGCGATTGAAGTGATGCCGGGAGTGGAACCTCCCGCCAAGGCCCCATACCGAATGAGCCATGAGGAGTTGAAAGAGTTAAAGGTTCAACTCGAAGAACTCCTTGCCAAAGGGTATATAAAACCAAGCAAGTCGCCATATGGGGCACCTGTCCTTTTTGTTCACAAGAAGGATGGGACTTTGAGGATGTGTGTTGATTATAGAGCACTCAACAAGGCAACGGTGAAAAATCGGTATCCTTTACCTCGCATCGATGATCTATTTGACCGTCTCTCGGGAGCCAAGGTTTTTAGTAGAATTGATCTACGTTCCGGGTATTACCAAATAAGGATAGCGGAAGGGGACGAAGAGAAAACCGCTTGTCGCACAAGGTATGGCTCATACGAGTTCATGGTGATGCCCTTTGGGCTCACTAATGCACCCGCCACATTTTGCACTCTCATGAATGACATATTCCGCGAATGGCTTGATGATTTCGTGGTCGTCTACATAGACGACATTTTGATCTATAGTAGCTCCTTGGAGGAGCATGCGGAGCACCTTCGCAAGGTGTTCCAAAGGCTAAGGGAAAACAAGTTGTATGCAAAGCTCGAGAAGTGCGAATTTGGGGTGACGGAAGTAGACTTTTTGGGACATAGGATAACTCAAGAGGGCTTGATGATGGACGATCACAAGGTTAAGGCGATTTTGGATTGGGAGCCGCCCAAGTCGGTTCCCGCCTTGAGGTCCTTCTTAGGATTGGCCTCATACTATCGCAAGTTCATCAAGAACTTTGCAAAGATAGCGGCGCCTTTGACGAACCTTTTGAAGAAGTCCGCCGTCACCTATGAATGGGAACAAGCATGCGATGAAGCCTTTGGAACATTGAAGGGCATTTTGGTGAACGCGCCGGTGTTGAAGTTACCCGACTTCGACAAAGACTTCGAGATTCATTCCGACGCCTCCGACTTTGCAGTTGGGGGAGTCTTGGTGCAAGAAGGAAGACCGGTGGCCTTTGAAAGCAAGAAGTTGGGTGAGACGGAGCGAAGGTGGCCAACACACGAGAAAGAGATGTGGGCGGTCATACATTGCCTCAAGACTTGGGGCCACTACATAGGTTCCAAAGACGTAGTGGTGTGGACCGACAATGTGACCTTGAAGTACTTCGCAACGCAACCCAAGTTGTCATCAAAACAACAAAGGTGGCAAGACACATTGGCCTTGTTTAATGTGGACATCCGGCACAAGCCGGGAAAAGAGAACATAGTGCCCGATGCCTTGAGCCGGAAACACCAACTTAGAATGGTGTGTGTTGGAGAGTCGGAACTTCAAAAGGAAGTTAGACTAGCAAGCCGCCGGGATGCATTTGCCAAGGAGACAAGGCAAAGCATCCAAAATGGAGCCAAGTCCCACTTCCATTTGAGAAATGGATTATTGTGGTACAAGCAAAATCGACTTTATGTGCCGGAAGGGAAGATGCGAGACACACTTTTGAAGGAATGTCATGATGGACCACTTGCGGGCCATGGTGGTGCCAAGCGCACCACAACATTCCTAAAGAAGTCCTACTATTGGCCCAACTTAAAAGATAGTGCGGAGGAGTACGTGAAGACTTGTTTAACTTGTCAACAAAACCGGACCCTCAACAAGAAGCAAGCGGGTTTGTTGCAACCCTTGCCAATTCCCGAAGGGCCATGGGAAAGTGTGTCAATGGATTTCATGGTAAGTCTGCCCCCTTCAAGGGGATTTGATGCCATCATGGTTGTGGTGGATCGATTTAGCAAAATGGCACATTTCATTCCCACAAAGGATGAAGCAACGGCACAAGAAACGGGGAGGTTATTCTTCTCTCACATTTTCAAACACCATGGGCTTCCAAAAGACATAGTGTCGGATCGAGACCCAAAGTTTACAAGTAAGTTTTGGCGGGCCTTGTGGAAGCGAATGGGGTCGGAGCTCAAGATGAGCACCTCTTTCCGCCCCCAAACCGATGGACAAACCGAAAGGGTGAACTTGGTCATCCAACAATTGAGGAATTATGTGGCGGCGGATCAACAAGATTGGGTGGACCATTTGGAGTTAGCCGAGTTTTGTTATAACAACTCGGAACACTCCGCAACTGGGTCCACCCCATTTCAAATGGTGACGGGAAGGTCACCAATTGTGCCCATGACTTGGGCAACGCAAGGACAACCTTCGATTGATACAAGTGAGGAAGTGCCAATGGTGACGCAGCTTGATGGAGAAAGGAAGCGCTTATGGGAGTTGGCCAAGGCTAACTTGCAGAAGGCGCACAAAAGGTACAAGGATTTTGCGGACAAGTCCCGACGAGAAGTGAAGTTTCAAGAAGGAGACGAAGTGTGGTTGAACATCAAGAATTTTAGGTTACCGGAAGGTTTGAGTCATAAGTTCTTAGGCCCATATGCGGGGCCATTCAAGGTGTTGGAAAAGAAACTTTCCGACACTTATAAGTTAGAACTTCCGGAAAACTTTAGAGTTCATCCCACATTTCATGTGTCCCTTTTGAAGCCGGTCTCCCGCGATGCCTCAAGGCCTAATCGAGAGCATAACTCAAGGCCTCCGCCGGACTTAGTTCATAATGAACCAGAGTTTGAGGTTGAGGCCGTGCTCAAATCAAGGCAACTTAGGGGACGAGAGCGGGAATACTTAGTGAAGTGGAAAGGTTACCATGCAATAGAAGCTTCTTGGGTGAAAGAGTCCGACATGGAACATGCCCAAGAAGCCATAGAAGAATTTCACACTAGACCGGCAAAGAAAAGGCGTAGAGCGTGATGAGGGCATCACCTTTATTTTAGAGGGGGAGAATTCCATAAAATGTACCACATCAAGTTGCAAGTGAAATAAAAAGGGCATTATAACTTCCAAGATATTGTATCATGGGGAAAAATTGTTAAGGCAAATAGGGTTGTGGCATGGATAAATGGAACTATGTTGCGTAGGCTCAAATCAAAATCGGACTCCTAGTTTGGGGTTGAAGAAACTTGACCCCAAAAGAGGAGGCAAGCAAGGTGAGCTTGCAGGGACATGCACATGCCTTGAGGTGCATCCCGAAGGGTTGGCTTGTAGTGTGGCCAACGCGGGAAGTCATGACCCCGCTCACATACTTTAAGTGTAGTTTGGGACTTGGGTTTGGCAAACCTAGGTGTTGCTTCTCGTACCTTGATAAGCAAACCTTTTAGTTAAGGCTTGGTTGTTGTGACCGAGGCGCGGGATAGGGAAAGGAGTCATGTCAAGTAGCTTAGGTCAAGATTAGACTTGACTTAGGCTCCTCATGAGGGGAAGAATGAAAAAGTTCCTCCCAAATGAGGAGCTTCGTCAATTAGGCTAGTTACTCTTTTGACGAAGCAAGGGGAGAGGGTCCCGGAGAGGACACCCTTGGACTTGTCAAGAAAGTGTTGGAAACTTGGGGACGCCTAAGTTAGCTTGAGACAAGGTCTAGCCACAAAGTTGGCAAAATGGCCAAGGATCCAAAAGAAAGCAATTGCAATTGTATGAAAGGAAATTCTAAGTGTCAATGAGGACATTGACCTCTTTCTTCTAGTGGGGGAGAGTGTCGCAACCCTACTTTGGCCAAGTGTGGGGGTGAAGCCCAACACTTGGAAAAGTTGGGATTTGGAGTCCTCCGGGACTCCCGAATGTTTAGAGCTCGACAGCAGGACCCAAAACACCTCGCATCGGGGTGTTCTTGGTGTCATTGAAAAGGTCTTGAAGCGTAGATATCGAAAATGGCCTCGCATTGGCCATTTGGACATCTGTCGCCCAAGTTATGGGCAAAAGAAGGGCCGGGAGTCAAACTGGCAGTTTGACTCCCGACCACTAAAAGTCGGGAATCGACCCCTTCCCGAAGTCCGAATTGGGAGTGCGATACGTCGTTGGAAAGATCTCGACGAGGGCTACAACTTTGCTTCAGACCTCGTCGCGATCCAACTCCGCAGTCGGGAGTTATGGCTGTTCAAAGTTCCGGGAGTCCCGCCGGGACGATTTCGGGACAACTCCGGGACTCCATTTCGGGAGTCCCGGGAATTTGTGCCATTTGGGTGTAGCCCCCACAACGTGGCGCAGAGTATACTATAGGGAGTATGGTGGTGGCATACTCCCGAGCCAAGGATGTGGTGAGTCCAAGTGAGTCCGGGTCCCCGTGGCTTGTCCCAACACCAAAAGAGTGCAAATGGATTCTAACCAACTCGTGTTGGTTTGTGATGCAGGTTCGTGTGATCTAAAAGCTTGATCTCTTCCTAGTCTAATCCCGGGGCTCCCAACTCGACCCTCTACCCCTTTCTAGAGTTGGAAGCCGGGAGCGTGCTACCAAGTCTCAATTCCGCAACTTGACTTTGGTGAGACCCTCAAGTGGGTTTCACCCCCGTGACTTGGGAGCGCGTCAGGCGGGCTGGGCACGAGAGAGTCCCTGCAGGTCCTGTGCGTGCTGGGCACGAGAGAGGGGCTGACTGGCTGTGACGGTGGCCAGCACGGGCGGGCTGGGCACGGGAGAGTCCCTGCAGGTCCGCCGAAGCCGGATGGACAGTAGAATTTCAGCCAATGGGAAGGCCCAAGGTGCCTTGCTTTTATTCCTTTTAAGTTTGGGGGGGGCGGGAAGGATTTTTTTTCCATTTTTCCCTCTTTCCCAATGTGTTCTCACGATGTTCCCTCTAAGTTCCTAATGGGTTCCCGATATGTTCCCCAAGTTCACAATGCGTTCCTCAACATGTTCTGCATATAAGCACCTCACTTTTATCCCATATGCTTTGGCAAATGTTGTGGAGGATGAGGGGGACTTTACAGTGGCCGAAGGTCACGGGCACCCACTAGTTTGGATAAAATGCCTAACATTTTGCAAACATGTCTATATATATTTTTACATGTCTCAAAACCCAAGTTTCTCAAATAGATACATCTTGTGTACTTCCGATCTTTTTTTGAGGCATATGTCCAAAAACTAAATTAGGTTCTTGTGTAAAAACAACACCAAGTGGGAATGGGTAAGTGTGAGATTTGGGTTCTTATAATAGTCCCTTTTGAGATCCTTACTTGTGTAAAGAGTTGGTATAATTTTATTTTATAAATGAAAAAATGTAAAGAAACTTGACACCTTACACCTATAATTCATTGAAAAATGATGAACTTTATGTCTAAGATGCCATCCTTTGTTAAGGTAGAAATTTTTGTGAAGATAAGGTGCTTCCACATCCATTGCACATTTTTTGCCATTTCTTTAGGTGCAAGTCATGAAGAGCACGGGGAGACATGATTGGACAATTGCCAATAACATGAAGTGTTTTGCATGACATCAAGAACAATTAGTTATCTAATGGCTTTGCAAATCATGAGGAATGTTAAAGCCATACATGGCTTGTCTTGTAATAGTTTTGCCATTTATGATGAGCTAAAACAAAATCATGGAAACCATAAGGAGTTCATTGTACAATAGTTTTGCCCTTTTGATAAGTTCAAAAATAATGAACAATGATGGAATAACATGGTTATCTTAATTTGAGTGCAAAATGAATATGACAAAAATAGAAAACTAATGATTATTAATATAGTTTGGCAACTTCAAAACTGATTATTTTGTTCTTACAAACATATAATTTTTCAATTTTTTCTCCAAAGACCAAAATTTTATGAGGGAAAATATTTAATTTTAAAAATATTTGATTTTGTGAAGTAAAGATTTCCAAATTAATTAATTAATTGACAAACATGTGTGGAAGTTGCTAAGGTCCCAAGTATAGTAGGTCTTGAGTAGCTCCTTAAAAGTCATCATTACCCACACATTGGTTCCATGTTCAAACAAAATTCTTACCCCAATTTTTTTCATTAATGAGAAATATTTCCTTGTAGATGAAAATAATTTTGCTTTCATCACACATATATCGAAAGTTGAGTGGTTGAAACAACATTAAAAAGGATCTTCCCCTACCACCATACATTTTATAGAATGATATGGTTTATTTATTTACAAAATTTTCACATTCTTTTCAAACAATGCATGGTTGAAATAACATGAAATACTTCCATTACTTTTGAATTTTTGGATTTTTTCATCATTTTATAAACTAGTTTAATACATGGTGTGCTTAGTAATATGAAGATTCACCATGCTCATCAAAATAAAAATTGAAGTCCATGGCTAACATGACATGAAAAATTATATATATACATATAGAAAAAAAATTGTTTATGTATGTAACTCACATACCTATTCTTTTCTTTTGACAGGCCTACCAATTTACTACACCTCCCTCATCTTTCATAAGAGTTTATTCTTATCGATTTTTCATTCATCATATATACAACTTCCTTGTCCTTTGAAATAACAAATTGGAGACCAAAGTGGGTGGACATTTTTTCATCAAATGTTAAGTATTACATCCAAATGTAAGGTTATAATATATGCACATAATGAAAAAAAATAGTTAGTGAAAATAATAATGATATAATTATTATTTTTCAATTTTGTGAAGTATGTGGTGTAACAACCCTATAAAAAGACTCAACCAAATTTGATTATATGTTAGAGAAGAAAGTAGAAAAAAAAAACTTAAGATTTGTGCCTTAATTTGGCAACCTACTAGAACCTATAGTTTAGATATGACAAATTTGAACTTCTTTTCTTGCAAAATATATGGAACATTGGGTCATTCATTTCCAAAATAAAACCTTTGTATGAACGGTGGGAATTTTTTTGGGGTGAAATTTTATTTTATTTTTTTGTTACCGACAGAAAATAATTTCAACCACCTTGCCTAAAATTTTCAAAACTTTGTCCATATTTGAATTTCCTGATGGCTTAAATCACCTTCTTACTTATATTCAATCACTAAAGATAGTGAACAATGGCTACATCCTTAGAACACCCATAACCAAAAATGCACGTATCTCATCACCATGTTGTTTTCTATCACCTTGTTCTTCAAATATATAACATCCAAAATTCTTTTTGTTGGCATTTTGCAATTTGTTATTTCATCACATAGCTAGTTCCAGTTTTCCTTTTATAAGCAATTTGCCAATTGACATTCCCTATCCTATTCCATCAAGTCACTAATTTTATTGTTGCACTTAAAAAATAGTTTGTTGTGGATGGTTGTTGGACCACATTGGCAATGTATCACTGTTTTGGCAACAACCTCATTTGCCGTGTATCACAATGAAGTAGCCTTATATGACATGGATTTCTTGATGTTTGTTGTTTTGGGGAACACAAAGCAAACACAATGGACAAGCTAATGGCTGTGCCCTGAGTCCAGCATAGGTGAAAAATATGACATGATTTTCAGCAGCTTTCACAGAACCTCAACTCTCCTTCTCTCAGCACTACTCCAGATGAGGGGAAGTTCTTCCAAAGCTGAAATAGAATCTCAGATTCAATCTCTGGATGCAAGGAATCAATTGTTGATATCAGGTCACCGTCCACTGAGCACAGTTTTATGTTGTGTAGTACAATGAGCAGGCCGGAGCTCCTAGGTAGAATTGTAGATCAGGTTCTGTTGCATGACAGAGAATTTACTCTTGAAAACTGACTCTCGTACTGCTTTCACTGATAGATATTGAAGAACAATATTGGCCAAAGGATATCCAACAGAAATTGCAACGTTCAACTCTCATTTATGGCAGCCAGCCTTATGAAGGAGTATACTTTTGTGCTTGAAATCAGTGAGGCATGGCAGCCAATCACTGCTTATCTCAATGAAGGTGATGGTGTAACCCTTTGTGAGTGACAACTCATAAGGTTATGTTTTGAGACTCATTCTAGTCTTTACGAGTTTTGGTAGAGAGTGTTATTGTGGAGTTCCCTCTGTGACCTCATAGATATGTATGGGTCCAGACTGAAACATGGTGGAGACCCAATGGCACAATCCAGTAACTTCACTTACTGGGAGCATTGCTAACATTTTAAAGATGAAGCAGTTGCAGAGAAGGTGAGTAGGCTGTTTTCAGTAGAATCTCTGAAGATTTCAGTGCTTAAGCACTGTGTCCAAGCATTGCAGTCAACTTAGCTCAGTCCAACTGCATACTCTAAGATCAAGACAAACTCTGGGCTGCACAATTCCTGCCATCAAACTGAAATGCTAGTCTTTTGAACTAACCAAGCACCTTGGGTCATCAAAAGGAAGAAGCAGAGCAAATCTGATTCTTATGGCATAGGTAAATCCATATTAGTGATGTGGAAATATACAATCAAACTTAAAGACAAGGTGGCATCAGCAAGACACACAATAAGTCCCCACTGACCACAACACCTGCTCATGAGTACCTCCCCTCCGATGGACAAATCTCATCCTTCAAAGGAATTCTGTCTCTGCAAATTAACCAAGTCAAGTCCAAAAGATTCTTGACAAACCCAGCTTCAGCCTTTCCAAGTAATATTTTCAGGAAAAGGGCACATTCTCCAATATCCACTGTGTCAGCCATAGTTGTTCATATTACTTCTTCCCACCACCCCCACTCTTCTTCAATCCAGCCCCCCCAAATGCACCTTTGCTGGAAGCTTTGGCTTTCAGCTCCTTCAGTGCCTGAACAACACCATAGAAAGTACTGTTACAATTTTGATTCAAAATTATATGGCCAATTAGTGCATTTCAAGACAACATTGCTGTGCAACAAGGCTGCTAACCATCCCCCTGCACTTGCTTAAAACATTCAAGGACCGGCTTCACTCTCAGCACTCAGCTTCAAGCAGCACTGCACAGGACTTCACCTTACACATCTTAAAATTGTGATGTTGGTTAATCTTACTCTTTCACAATTGGAAGTCCTCGTTCAAACTCACAGAACACTATTGTTGTAATACCAGGCAATCAACTAACAAGGAAACAAGTAGTGCTGATGAAGGATAACATATAGAGTGACCTTAAAATGCAATATCAAGTTTGTACCAGCTACATGTACAGAAAATGAATAAATCCGACAAAGCATTACCTTCTCCTCTTCTTTCTTCTTCTGCATATTTGCTAGATCTGTCTGCACTCAAACAAAGACATGATTCTCAGAAACTGATTGACTAAAAAGATCTAGAAGTGGGAAAGTGACAGCATAAATTCACAAAGTGCAATATCAAATGTGGCCATGCATAAAAAAATTGATGAGCAGGACTATCTGAACTCACCTCATCATAATCTTTGTCACCCTTCTTGGGTGCCTTCAAGGGCTTCAACTTACCACCTGTATCCCCAAAACTCACAAACATTCAGCTCTTGTTACCACAAACATATAAGCAAAGAGATGGTCAACACATTGCTCTATCTTATTGTTAGGTCTGAATCCACTACACTCTAACCTGCCTGTGAACCAATATCACCTCCCAGATAACAAATATATTGCTGAAACCTAGCCCCATTCCTGGGGGCAAATCCTTCAAAAGCCATAAAACAAAAAACTCAAAAGACAAGATCACTATCACACAAAAACTTGCATATCCATTCCTCCATGGTTCTGCAACCCACACTTCTAACTCAGAAAATGGTTCAAAACTCAACAGGATACCCACACACATAATATCTTTCCATCCTCCAATCTTTTGTCCCAGATAATGTCTTTGATGAGCTCTACAATGGAAGAGCATGCAAGTAGAATCACACCCATCTCTTTACTTCCTGTCTGTCTTCTATGGCCACAAGCAATCAGCCTTCAAGGCCAGGTGAATCATAGACTTTAATAACTTGTTCAATTGTTCTCTCACAGGAGTGCACAAAGGATTTCACATAACGATAACCCTGAGGATATACTTCACAAGACAAGAACTCAAGACCAGAACATGTTCCATTCCAAGATACAAAGCTCATGGCAGCAGGGGTTATGTTGAAGAAAAACAAAAACCCTGAGAAGAGGGAGCTTGCCATCTTGGTTCAAAGAAAATATCTCAGAAGAATTGAGAAATCTCCATTCTCACAATTAAGAAAAGGCAAAGTGAGGTTAACACTTCTTCAACCAGCCACAGGGAATTCCAAAGAAGGAAATACAAAACAGAGAACAAAGGAACAAGAAACAAAAAACAAAATAAAACCCGAAAGCAGTATGAACAAGATTGCCAGTCTCACACCTATTCAGGGACAATCTACAGTAGCATGTATGATAGTGACTTCTCTATCACAACTTTCCCACTGACTTGATCAGCCCCCTACAGTGGGTAAAGGCCAGTGAAAACACTGACCCGCGTGCCAAGTTTCTGCTGCAATTCTGGAAGCAACAGGAAGACTCAGCCATGCTACTGGCTCACAACAAACAACAACACAAGGAGATAAAAACAAACAGAAAAACACGACAGGATAGACAAAACACACAGAAAAGGACAGCAGAGAAGAACAAACACCAAGTGGGCTTACACGAAGCTCCCCACTTACAAGACTTTAGATACCATCATTCAGAATACTCCTAATGCTGAAATTCCAAAAAGAAAAATTTCCTTATTTTGAGCAACCCTCTAGTCCTCTTTAGCAGAATCTTTGGAGGGCAGCCTCTATTTTTCAGAAGGACGAATAAGATTGACCATCTAAGAGACGAAGAACACTTTACGACTACAAAGCCTCTTTGTAATAATCTTGGTTTCAAAAACAAATCTAAGTACAGCGGTCTGTCTGTTTTGTTTCCCGTAATCCATGAAACGAGTACGACCTGACCACCTGTGACCCCTAACCCCATGACGACTAAGACGGACCAGAAATTCAAGCCCCATAAAACCTAGAAGAGAGGAAGCTTGTATCCCACCTTGTTTTCCCGACATGGCTGTCAATAACGATAGGCACGAGGGAGGGAGACTGTGCGCGGACAGAAGAAGGTAATGATTCTCAAAGAATTTTATGCAACTCTTGTTCTGCTCCTTCTCCTCCTCCTCCTCCGTCTCTCGCTAGTCCTCTGTGCGTGTGGGTGTGCGCGCAAGCGTTAGGGCAAAGAAGGGAATAGGAAGCAAAGCGTTTGTGTGCCGTGTGCGTTTGTTCCGTCACGACGAACCGTCAAAGGACCCGATTTACACGCGTGGCCAAGAACCGGCCAAAACAGGAAATGGAGCAATTCTATTGATCAAGAGCTTAGAATTGGGCCCAATCCGTTTTACACTATTGAGCCCAATTCCAAGAACCCAAAATTGACTTGATTTACACCCCTCCTTTAATTATAATATTATTTCTCCAATAATATTATTTTATATTATTGTAATGTGAGAATCCATTTAAATATCAACATATGGGCTTAATCATTGTGACTAGCCAATCAAAAGTAGTCATAAATTGGGGGTACTAATTTATTCTATTTTCTATTAATTAGTTGGGGTGCCTCACAAGTCCAACTTTTTAAATTTTTTTCCATGGGCCAATCAAAAGTTGAAACTGTGGAGGCTCCCCAAAATAGAAGATTCTATGGAAAGATGGAGTGCTTCCCCCCTCGTCTCAGCTATATAGGTGAGAAGGGGACGACTTTGGGCAAAACATATGTGATTAATGCGAGGTGCTATTTGGAACACCCTTGGGGAACACATTGGGAACCTTGGGAACCCATTGAGAACTTGAAAGGAACATGCTGGGAACAAAAGAAAAAATGAAAAAAATCCTTCCCCCCCCCCCCCCCCCCCAAAACTTAAAAGAAAAAAAATCAAGGCACTTTGAGTGCATGCTGAGCCTTCACCTTGGTTGCATAAAATTGCTATTTCCAAAACTATTCGTCACCATTTTTGGCTTGGGTTAATACCCCCATTATAAATTGGGGGTACTTATTATTGATCTTTGTATTAAATTAGTGGTGTTCAAGTGCCAACTTCAAATATAATATCTTTATTGATTGGCCCAAGAGGAAAAAAGCCTTTCTTAAAAAATGTAAAAAGAAAAGAAAAAGGACAATCCTTTTGAAGTATTAGTGATATGAAACGAAAGTTTTATTAAAAGTAACACTATTTATTTATTTATTTATTTATATTGCAACAATGCTTCACAAATCATGAGCATTCTTTGCATGCAAAGGCACAAAATTTGAATGGAAATTGTGTTGTGTTCAATTGAAATCACTAGGCACTTCTAATGATGAACAACTGCAATTTATTTTGACATTTTCTTTGCAGAGATAATTATACAACTCTTCCCTTGTAGCTTCCTGGGGTTACTTATTATTGGAAACCTAAAATATTAACATTTTTTTCACCTAGTTTGACAAGGGAGTTGTGAACTATTAAAACTAGTGGGTGCCCATGGTCGAAGGCCACTGTGAAGTCCCCCGTGGGTGCCTGTAACCTTTGGCCACTATTTTTTATTTTTTCTTATTTTTTACTTTTTATTTTTTATTGCCCTAGACGCCCTGCCCTGCCCTGCCCCTACCTTGCCCTGCCCTACCCTGTTTCGAATTTTCCTTTTGCTGCCAGGGACAGGAGGAGGAAGTTACACATGGAACTTTTTTTCTTTTTGATGCCAGGGACAGGAAGAAGAAGTCCTGAAACGAAAAGGTATGGGTTTCAGGACCTGGACGGACAGACAGATACACACACACCATGTTTGTAATTATATATAGGATTCGCATTTGTTTAGGTATGCAATACCAGAAAGGGTTTTCACTGAAACTTAGTTGTTTAGATAAAAGAGGGGTAAAATATGAGCTTTGGTACTAGTCATAGTTCATTGTCCTTAGCTAGTATCATTTGTACAATGCATCAGAGATTTAAATAGATATTTGCAAATTCAATAAATGTGGAGGCAAGTTTTCAATTTTTCCATCAAAATGTAAAAAGTAAAAACTATACCAAGAGAATGAATAGAAAAAATGAGGGTGTACTGGTATGATGTTGGTTTTGCATCAATCCATATTAGGGGAAGATAAATATGAGGTTGGTATTACATCAATCATATTATAGTACCTTGGTAGCTTTGACAAATGTTTATCAGATAATTGAATAACTCTGAAATTATCATTTCCATAAATAAAAATATTCTTGAAGATCGCAATTTTTTTGTTATTTGAAAAAGAAATTAAAAACATCAACATCTTTAAAGATAATATTGTTAATGTTGAAACTACCAATTGTAAGAAATTTGGAATCCATTTGTGACAAGATATCGATTTATCTTGTCAAGCTTTAGGTGTTTGCTTCAAATTATACTAGGTTTTTTTCAACTTGCAAGCCAAATTGGGATGTGCATGGTTCACATAACTTGGTAGTTGTTCCAAGAACATTTTTTCTTGTAAATTTTCATGAAAAAAAACATTATTTACATCCATTTTATGTAAAGATCATCTTTTTGCTACTACCATAATAATGAGTGTTTTTATTGTTATCATCTTAGCAATTGGGTTATAAGTTTTTTCATAATGTGTTGCAACCCCACTTTTGGAAGAGTGTGAAGATGACACTCACACTCCTAAAATGGGGACTTGGGAGTCTTCCGAGACTCCCAAAATTTCAGAATTCGATTGCAGGGGTCAAAACACCTTGCCTTGTTCATGTCATTGGAAAGCTATTGAAGTGTAGATGTCGAAAATGGTCTCGCACAAGCCATTTGGACATTTGCAGCACGAGTTATGGTAAAAAAAAGGGTCGAGAATCAAATTGACAATTTGATTCCCAACCACAAAAAGTCGGGAATCGACCCGCCCCCGATGTGTGCAGGTGGAGTGCAACACACTGTTGGAAAGCTCTCAACGAGAGCTACAATTTTGTTTTAAACCTCATCCCAATTTGAGGTCTGAGCAAAAAATTATGAACTCACAAAGTTCCGAGAGTCCAAACCAGGACAGTTTCGGGACTCTTCCTTGGGAGTCCTGGGACAAAAAGTCATTCGGATGTGGGTGCCGCGGAGTAACGCAAAGAATACTATATGGGGGAAGGTGGTTGCTTCCCCCGAGCCTGGGCCGTGGTGAGTCTTATGAGTCCAGAGTTGCGAGTGTTTGTCCTAGCACCAAGGGTGCTCCAGAGTGCGAAATAACCAACTTGTTGGTTGGCTTGATGCAGGTTCAAGTAAGTGACTAAAGTTTGTCCCTCTTCATAGTCCTATCCCGGAGGTTCAGCATGCCCCTTTCGCCTTTTTAGTGTCGAGAGCTGGGAGCGTGCCCTCAAGTCCCCACAATTTCATTGTTTTATAAACCAAGGCCCATCTTGGGCCTAACTTGGGACTTGGGAGCGCGTCATAATGTATATCATAGATTTGAGAATAATCTTTAACAACCAACCTTGTTTTGTACTTGTTCATAAATTCATTTGCATTATGTTTAACCTTGTACAACCATTTGCACCCAATTGTCTTTTTGTCTTTTGGTAAAATCAACACCTCCCAATCGGCATTGGCATCCAATGTCACCTTCTTTTCATCTATGGCATTTTTTCATTTGAAGTTTCCAATTGCTTACTTGTATAACTTTCACCAAGTATGCATAATGATAAGTTACAAATCCATCATATGTGAACCTTTGTATATGATGCTTGACCCAAGTGGATCTTCATACTTGACTATTGTTGTTATGTGTTTTCAAGGTTTTCTGAACCATTTGAATTTTAAGAGTAACAATTTCAAAAGAACTAATGATTTTTCTTCCATGCATTTCTATGAATCATTAGCCTCACCATCCACATGAAAGTTTTGAAATGATATTTGAACATCACCATGAGTAATGTTTGGAGATTTCAATATTCTTTTCCATGGAATACTATTGGACCCAGTAATGAAAGACTTTTATGGTTCACTAATCAATTGTAACTAATGTTCTACATTTGATGAAACATCCCCATTCCTAGCCTTTTAAATCTTTTGCTACCTTCACTAGTGAATACTAACTAATTATCACATTAAAAAAACCATTTATAATCACTTGTAATTTCCAAGTGGAAGGATTGAAACATGCATATTACTTTTGTTCCAAACAATATCCAATGAAGATGCATTTCTCTACCTTTTTTTCTAGTTTTGTTCTTTTATCATCAAGGACATGCACATATGCAAAACAACAAAACATTTTGAAATGTGGAACATTTGGTTCTTTACATATAAATAATTCTTTTAAGTGTCATCCCATGAATTGTAGTAAAATGTTTGATTCATGATGTAAAGTATAATTGTTACCACTTTCACCCAAAACTAATTTGGTAGGTTTTTCTCATTCAACATGGCACATTCTATCTTTGCAACGTGCATGTTTTTCCTTTTAACAACTCCATTTTATTTTAAGGAATAATTGCATGACTTTTTTTTTGAATACTTCATTTTCTCAAGTATTCATTAAATTCTTTTGAAAAGTATTCTCCCCCTCCATCAAACCTTAAGCATTTGATGTTCATGCCTTTTTCATTTTCAACCATAACTTTGAAATTCAAAAATTGTTGAAACATTTCACCTTTATGTTTCATGAAATACACCCACACTTCCTTAATTATGTGATCATCAATGAAATTAACATAATACTTGCATACTCCAATGGATTTATCTTTATGACCCACATGTAGAATGGATCATTACAAAGATATAGAATTCACATAAATAATTTGAATTGAGAATGCACACCTAGTTTGCTTTCTTATTTGGCATGTTTCACATACCTTTGGCATCACCTCCTCTGCTTCAAATTTGGGAAAACCTCCAACAAGATTTTGGTTTTCCATTGATTTAAAACAACATATATTGACACGGCCAATATGCATGTGCCAAATTCCAATGTCTTCACTTCCTTTTCCATGTGTAAACATCATGGAATTCACTTTAAACATGTTCACATTCAAGGTAAACATCCTTTCAGTCTTTTTTCTTTTTTGATCAATTGTCCTTACTTTTTCATGTCCTTCACAAAACATCCATTAAGGTTGAATATCACTTTCAAACCCTACTCCACTATCTAGCCTATCAAAACTAATTTTTTTGTTTATGGTTCAGTCCAAATTCTTTTTAGGTATATCAAAATCTTGTCACAATGTCACCACTTTTTTTACCTAGTCTTTTTTTACCATGTAAAGACACATTTATGGGTGATTATGATGGAATTTAAATTTGTAATGGCTTAAAATATAGTCCTTCTAGAATATTTGATAAGTTTTTATTCATTATTATTTATGGGGATCAAAATTTAGGGTAAAAAATATAAGGTAAAAAAAAGACTATAGTAAAAACTATAATTTCAAAACAACATTTATAATTTTTTTGTGATTTCAAAAAGGATTTTCTCTTCAGAAACAAAATTCTCCTTTTTTGGTTTTGTAAGGTTAGGGTTTAAATTTTGATTTAATAAACTTGGCCAATGTATATACGTGCATATGACTTAAATATTGTATGAAATTCAATGGTATACATTAGTTTAATGTATTTATATTTCGTATAATAAAAAATTGTATTAAATACACGATTTCATACCATATTTTGGTATGTAACTTTTCAAAATGTAGTTGTGTCATTCCACCAACTCCAAACTCCTTCCATTGTATTCTTTTTGTGATTGTTTCATTTGTAAACTTTTGTTTTGAAAACATATTTGATGTAAGTTTCTACTACCAACAACTTTTCAACGCTACATTGTTCACATATCAATTTGGATCAATCTAAAAATTGGTTGTAGCAAGGAAAAACATGTATACTCTTAATTTTCAAAATTTCAGATCATTTGGTTTTATCGAATGGGAGATGTTGACATTGTTAGGAACTAACCTTCAATTGGGACCTAATCACAAATTACCTCAAATTTATTTTTAACATTTCTAAACAACTTGAAATTTTGGAAAACATATTAGACATACACTTCTACATTTATTCAAAGTTTCAACTTTATTAATGGTGACCACAAAAATATATCATTTCCAAAAAAACTTAACCAATAAATTAAGGTTGAAATTTCAAATCTTCATATCTCTCTCAATAAAAATCCAAATGGCTCAAAATGTTTTCCACAAATGTATTTTCTTATGATCTACAAGCTTTCAAAGTTGTAAATCCATAAAGGTTCAAATGAAGATGATATGATAAAAAAACACCTTTGGGCTATAATCTTCAAAACCCAATAACTTTGACATAACAAATCTTTTTTTTTGGAAAATTTGGGAATAAAAATGCTTCATACTATTATATAGTCCTTTCAAGATCCTTTGATAGTAGATCTAGATATATATTTAAAATTTTGACCTTCACAACTTTTGATCTTGTAGATATTATTTTGTCTTTTTTTCTTTTTTCACACTCTTTCTTTTCCTCTCTTCTCTTTTGCATTTGGTAAACTCTTATGAAATAATTAAATATTTTCAAGCTTTAGTTGTAAATCTTTTTCAACCTTTTCATCAAATAACCTATGTTCTAATACCATGTTAATAAATAAATAAAATGAAAACACAAATATCTTCATTGCAACGAAATTAAAAATATCAAAATAATATGCTTACAAACATGGAACAAAAGATCAAGAATGCATCAAAGGTTCTTGTCCCACACAAAACATACAAACTTGCAATGATGAAAATAGAAATTCAAAACACCAACATTACAAAACTTAATCAAGAAGCCAAAGCCAAAAATAAACCAACTAAATTAAGTAAAAAAATAATCACCATGAAAATAACCTAGTTATTTTTTCCTAATCTAGTAACAAATGAAAGACTAATTAGTTGAGTTTGGATTCCCAACAATTCAATCATATTATAGCACCATGGCAGATTTGACACATGTTTATCAAATAATTTAATCACTTTGAAATTTTCATTTCCACAAATAAAATATTTTTGAAGATTAAATATTTTCCTTCACATTTTTTTGTTATATGATCTTGGAAAATGTCAACATTTTTAGAATAATATAATTAGTGTTGAAGTTGCCATTTGTAAGACATTGAAGGCAAAAAGGTTAATATCGCCTTCAATTATACTAGTCTGGTTTGATATTTGTTCCTTGACACATGTGCATACATCATTATTTATACCAAGCAATCTTCTATATCTGAGACCAAAACTGGTCAAAATAAAATTGATGGCCCTCAATTTTTTTGCGAAAAAAAGTAAAACTAAACTAGCATTGGAATTTGTATTTTATTTTTGGTGCTAAAAATGAACTTACTTGCAATTGTAGGAATCCAAATCCAAAACACATAATGAAAAAATAAACTTGGAACATCATTTTGCACTTCATGTTATTCCTATGTGTTCTAAAATCTTTGTACAACAAAGATGAAACTCCAAGAAGATTCCATGACATAAACCCCAAAACATGGAAAAACTAAAAGTGTGTTCACATTAAACTACCTAGGAGCCAACAACAATAATACCTATAATAGTTTACTATTGTGTAACAAATATTTGACACCAAGTTGTTTATAATACTTTACCATTTGTATAAGTAAGTGCCAGAATTTACAAAATAAGTTAAGTAAGGCATATGTGCCAGAAACCACCTTTAAAAAATGATCTAACTTGTGTCAACACCTATGGAAAATTCACCTTGTGTAGGTGTATTATTGTTTTATTTATGTTTTAGATTTATAATTTGAAATATAACAAAACAATAAATGATGATTTAAAAAAGTAGTTGACAATGAAAAGGACATCATAACAACATATTGGCTTCAAATCAACAACACAAAAAAGTCATAATTTTTATTTGTGGAAGTGTCTTGAAATTCTTCTAGCTCGTACTTATTCGCCCCACTAAATTATAATTGTCAATTAACTAATTATTAATATAAAAAAATGTCCTTAGTTTGATATATTTATGTTGATTAGTGATTTTAAACTGGCAAGTCATGTTTACAAAATGAATACTTATCAAGTCAAAATTCCAATATATTGTCTTCTAATAAAACATAAGTGAAAAATCCAATGATATAAGTATGTACTAAGTCAAAAGTCATTGACCCTATTAGTTGGTTTTTGGCCCATAGTTGATTTTTGGCACATATCTTTTAAATTGCAATTCATACACCATTGAATCATGAAAAAATTCCAATGGATGGTGCATTAATAATTGTTGGGTCATATAATCCCTACTTATGAAAAATGGGCTCAACACTTGATGGATTTCCTGTTGTGATATGTTAAAAACAAAATCAATTGAAAGATATCAAAATTGTCTAACTTAGTTATAGCATTCCATTAGAGACCAGTGTAATAAGCTTAGTAACATGTAATATAATAGAAAAACTTACCACCTTTAAACACTTGAAATTTTGACATTCCTCACCATAAGATTAAAATATACCTCAACAATTTGAATAATTTGAATGCAAAATGAAATGCACATGAATACAAAAATCCTAAATGTAATACATGCATGTTTACAACTATCACCCACAAATTAGTCCCCAATTCAAGCCAAAGCTTTTATGCCCAAATCCAACATGGATGCAAAATCTCTTCCCTCTTCGAAGTTGGCATTGCAAGAGCAGAAAAAATAATTTATGACCAATAATCATAAGAGGAGGCACACCACTAGCAACATAATGATTTGCAAATAGTAATTTGACAAAGCAAAATTGTTTGAAATTGAGTTTGGATCTTCAATTATGCACATCATATTTGTGTTTCTATAGGGCCAATAAAAGAATATGATTTGCCTTTAATTGACTCAACACAATGGCTGGTTTATGTGATGCCATTTAACTGGTCCTCATTTTAACATCATTTAAAATTTCATGTTGATGGATGAAGGTAGGGAGATATCTTTCATACTAGTGTTTTGATTGTGGTACCCATTGATATAGGCTGCATACTAGGGGCATAGATGGAAACCACACAGGCATCTCATAAATAGAGAATTTATGTGCATAATAAGCCATGAATAAGCTTGTGATTACCTATTGTTTTCCTTCCTATGAATTTTTGTTTGATGGCAATTTGTTTTTTGTCCAAAATGGAAAAATAAATAAAATAGGGTTTTCTAGTCACCAAATTGAGAATTTATATATTGAATTTTTTTTAATAATCATTGGATTCTTTATTAAGTTCCATTAGGTAGCAAAATTATAGAAGGATGATTTCTTTTTCTTTTTTATAGCCAAAATTGATTAATTCCCATCATTATCACAAAATTGAGAAATAATGTTTTTTCCATATGGCCTATTCTGCCTCTTTTTAATCCCCTTACAAGACGCAATGGACGGTTTTTTCCTTGGTCTACTTGACCAAACCATTGGTCTTAAAGACCTACATAGAATTTTCTATTGTATTCGAAGGCCACGTTCTAAACCATAATATGCAGCCACCTGAGGGAAGGGGCTATTCCATTCCATGGCGGAATCTTCAGCTTCTGAGTGGGTTCTTCCATTCTTGGTGCCCGTTAGCAACGGAACAAGAATCCAATGAAAAAAATGTCGTGTCCATGCACCATCCATCCATGGTGGTGCCTTCACACATGCTGGTTCACTCTTGGCCTATTCTGGAAATTATGAAAACCATTAAGTAATTGAACTTGCCAAGGAACAGGCCATTGTGGTGGGTGAGCCCAAATTGCTCACATGCAACTGACCCCTCACAATGGTCTGTACGGGACATGCTCTATAATTTTTAAAATTTTCACTCCTTGTGATTTCTGGCAAAAGCCAAAAGGTTGTCTTGATTTTGTTGCATGTGTTTCAATATATATTGGATTTAAACTGTTGTGTTTTTTCTTCCCCTTTGTTTGACTTCTTCATCAAACAACTTGCATCACTTGTGATCTGTACATTTTTGCATGCAACATTCGAATGTTTGGATGATCTATTTTGCATATTCTTTTAAAGTTCAAAGAAGTTATGGTGAAACATACCTTCACCATATTTTGCACTATTTTTTTGCAAAGAACAACGGGTGAAACAATATTCTTGACATCTCACAAGCACAAAGAATTGATGGGTAAGAAGTAAATGGCAGACGGTTTTTTTTTTTTTTTTTGTTTTGTTCACAACAGAACCAAACTTTGAAAAGGGATAGAAAGCTTCATAGCAAGGACTAATAAGACCATTTTTGGAGTCACTACATAATAATACCCGAGTACATCTTCACTTCTATGAAAGATTTAATGTTGACAAATTATCATGTCAGATTTTCTGTTACATAAACTTTCATGTTGTAAGTCGGAGATTTTACATGATAACTCTCAGTTGTGGAAAAGGCTCTCTCATTGGATCCATTATCGTCGCATGGAATGCCGTCTCCCCCCGCTAACTCATGTTCAACACGTTCTGAGGTGGAATGGGTCTCAGTGGGCCATTGTCTAGGGTGGTGAGATAAACTTGTTTCTATTGTGAGAATAGATATATTCTCACTCAAAATGCGGGCAACACATTTCAATGGGATCGATCGCAACAATTGAATGAATCTGCTAGTTTCTTGCTTGATTGAAATTTTGTATGCATCTTCTTCCCCCTTACACCACAAAAGTCACTCACAAAAAAACACTTCTTTTTTCAAAATGCCACGAAATCTGGGGAATTGATATTGTACTAACAACTTACTAATTTACATGCTCTTACCCACCAAATTATGTCACTCTTTTTCATCATGAACTAAGAGTATCTCCAATGGTGCTCAGTATGTGACCCTGCAAAAATATTTTTCACATCCAAGTTTTAGTTATTTTATTTTTTTCAACCCCACCGATTACCAAAAAAGAACTTGGGATAGCAAATACGTGGGGGGGACTACTAATAGCAAACCACTTGGACCAATCAGTATAATTTGATTTTCTTCATCCAATTGTACTGTGCACGAGCATAATGTACTGAGCACTGCAGGAGATGCTCTAAGTTTCTCTCTGAATTTGCCATATTTAGATAATAGGTTGTAGCATGTTGCCAATATATAACATGATTCCTGAACTTTTCTTCTAATTTCCTCTCTAAGCTGTAGCCAAAAATTTGGCTAAGTTCTCTTCTGGATGATAGCCAACCAACCTACCTCACAAATTTGAAAAAAAAAAAACTTGGGTGCAGATGGGGGGAATAATTAATTAACACTATATGATGGATGTGGGAAAAAAAAGTTATAGAGGCCAAAATAGGGGATGTGGATGAAAAAGAAGAATGGGGGAATAATTAATTAGCACTGTATGATGGATGTGGGAAAAAAGATGTGGAGGCCAAATTAGGGGGTGTGGATGAAAAAGAAAAAGAAAAAGAAAAACCTTGGGTGAAGATGGGGAAATAATTAATTAGCACTGTATCAAGGACGTGGGAAAAACTTATAGAGGCCAAAATAGGGGGTGTGCAATGTAGATACTCTAATTACTTACTAATTACCTACTAATTACTTACTAATTACGGCGTTTAAGGATCTTTTAGACTTCCGCAAAGCTCTCACTCTCTGGCTCTGTGTGTCTCTCGACTCCCGCGAGACTCTGTCGCGACTCTCTCTTGGTAAGGACTTTAGAATTGAAGCAAAGATCATCATGTCGCAACAGCGACAAAATCACAGAAGTGGGGATTGAGAAGAAAGATTGTGTAAGTACTTGTGAATATTTCATTAAGAGATTTTTTTTTTGTTTGTAAAGTACAGCTAAAGTTTTCTGACGAAGGATTCTTCCATTAAGAAGATTTGTGTAATTATTAGTACTTGAGGATCACTGATGATCTCGAGTCTCCTCTTCCACTTAGTCTCAAGACTCCATAGCCACACTCGTCGGAGGTACAGAATTTTATTTTTTTTGGCTGAGTGACTGAATGAATAGTAGGTTTCGAGTAGGTAGAGAGATTCTCATGTGAGAAACAAGCGAGAATTAATTATTTATTTTTTGTGTCGCCGTAGAAGATTTTGGTTGGAGTTTTTTTCTTTAGGTTTCTATCCGGCCCCAGTGTTTGGGTGTACATCGACCGAAAAACTAGTCTTCTCTGTGGAGGTAATATTTTGCAGAGTCTCTAGGCACCATGACGAAATGTGGTTGTGTGAGAAACTCATCTCAAATTGCATGTTTTGTTTGCAAATCCTAGAAGGAAGTGTTGTATGTTCTTATCTTGTTTCACAGGAATGTGGCAATGTAAAGTCCAGCTTCTGCACAGCTGCTGATGATTAGGGTTACTTGCTTACCCTAATTGTAGACTGCAATAATGTCTTGTGATATACTCATGGTGATAGAGTTTGCATTCTAGGAGAGGCTGCAACCACATTAACCACTCTATGCATCTGTAACCCGTTGGCTCATCATGTGCTGCATTGCAGCTTCATCGGATTTGGAAAAGCACATCAGTATCATGGGGAATCAGTGCGGCAGCAGCAGTGATTCACCAAACAGTGACAAGACATATACATCCCCTCATGTTGCTACACACAATTCGCATACTTCATCTGCTCCTTCATCTGCTGCTCCTGCTGCTGCCCACAGCAACCACGACAGCAACATGGCACACAAGGTTCCCCCTGCTCTGATACTGCCACCCATGCCTAAGCCTCACTCTAATTTCCCCACCATCGGCCATGTGCTTGGCCGACCTCTTGAAGATGTGCGCCAAACTTACACTTTGGGGCAGGAGCTTGGCCGTGGTCAGTTCGGAGTCACCTATCTGTGCACACATAATATCTCCAGAGAGGTTTTTGCTTGCAAGTCTATTGCCAAGAGAAAATTGACCACAAAGGAGGACGTTGAGGATGTGAAACGGGAAGTGCAAATCATGCACCACTTATCAGGGCATGAGAATATTGTAGAGTTGAAGGGAGTGTATGAAGACAGGCATTCAGTCCATTTGGTGATGGAACTGTGTGCTGGAGGGGAGCTGTTTGACCGAATCATCAAGCGTGGACACTACAGTGAGAGAGCTGCAGCATCACTGTGCAGGACAATAGTCAAAGTGGTGCAGGCATGTCACTCATTGGGTGTGATGCATCGTGACTTGAAACCTGAGAACTTTTTGCTTGCTGACAAGTCCGAGAATGCTGCTGTGAAAGCTACTGATTTTGGACTCTCTGTGTTTTTCAAACCTTCACAAGTGTTTACAGACATTGTGGGAAGTGCATACTATGTTGCACCTGAGGTACTGCGGCGCAACTATGGGCCTGAGGCTGATGTGTGGAGTGCAGGTGTGATCCTCTATATCCTTCTATGTGGGGTGCCTCCATATTGGGCAGAGACAGAGCAAGGCATATTCGATGCTGTGCTACTTGGTGAGGTTGATTTTAGAAGTGATCCATGGCCTGACATCTCGTCAGGGGCCAAGGATTTGGTCAAGAAGATGCTACAGCAAGACCCAAAGCTTCGCTTGACGGCCCACCAGGTCTTGAACCATGAGTGGGTTCGGGAGGATGGCGAGGCTCCAGACAAGCCACTAGATAGTGCAGTTCTAACTCGAATGAAGCAATTCTCAGCCATGAACAAGATGAAGAAGCTGGCACTCAAGGTCATTGCTGAGAGTTTGTCGGAGGATGAGATAATGGGTTTGAAGGAGATGTTCAAATCCATGGACACTGACAACAGTGGAACCATTACATTTGAGGAGCTGAAAGAAGGATTGCAAAAGCAGGGTTCTAAGTTGGCAGAGTCTGAAGTTCAGCAACTCATGCAAGCAGCTGATGTGGATGGAAATGGCACAATTGAGTTCAATGAGTTTATAACAGCAACAATGCATCTGAACAAGATGGAGAAGGAGGACCATATGTATGTTGCATTCCAACATTTTGACACAGATCACAGTGGCTACATCACCATGGATGAGTTGGAGCAAGCAATGACGAAACACAACATGGGTGATGAAGACACCATCAAGGATATCATCAGAGAGGTAGACACCGACAATGATGGACGAATCAACTATGATGAGTTTGTTGCCATGATGCGCAAGGGTACTCCTGGTTCCGATGTACCCAAAAAACATAGGCAAGACAACAGGACTCAGTGAGAAATCCCTGTACTCACAGCAGATGCTGCTGAAGTCCTCAAATGTGTAAGCCTGGTCAAAACCTAGTGCTCAGAGACAGTTGTATATCTTTACAAGCCATTCTAGGAGAAGCAGCTCTCTAGGAAGTTGTTGGTTCTGAGATTGCCCTTCTGATGGTTGATCGTATTTGGGCACAAGCAGAGGATTGTAGAGGACAGACATGTGACATAAGAATTAGTATTTGCTTATAAACTTTGCTTTTCGTGTGTGTACAACTTGAAGGTAGCAGGAGGGGCTGATGAGTGTTGACAGAAACAGAGCCAGTTGAGTGTGGGTTCTGTTCTTGCAGTTCTAATACTGTCCTCTCCATTCATTCCAGCAATTCTTCTCTCAAATGTTTTCTCTTATCTATGGTTTTCACGAAGTGCTATGCTGAAAGAGCACAACTGTATATGATCATCACCCAAAGATTATGTTCTATGATGTGATCAAGAAAATGACATAATCTTGGACCTTCAGGTATAGGGGAAGGCACCGAAAGGAGTGTCTTCCTAACACAAAAGGTGATCTGATATAGCTGATTACCTTATGCCCTCCCCTGGAGAGCTTACATGTAAGATCCTCACTCTGGGAGGGAGTGGGAAATTGCACTGTGTAAGGCACCCTCAAATTACACTAAGAAATCTTGCCAAGGTTGTTATGTGTCCGTTAAGCATGGAGGCATTCCCCAACGAGGGGCTTACAATGAGGCAGTAGCTGAGTCTAGCCATGCATTTTGGGAATGTAATGCACTTGTGGGTCTTACCCACAGTAAGGCATGAGGTGAAACTGATCATAAGCCTGAAAATATGGGTATCAACAGGTGTTACATTGATCTCGCACCTACTATCCATGATAGGTGTAAGGTCAATCCTGGTCCTACACAGTAGGTGTAAGGTCCCACCTCTTTTCTAGGAAGGATATTTATGGACATAAGATGCCCTCCATGTATAGTGAGAGAACTTGTCAAGATACTGTAAAAAAAACAAGATATATATATATATATATATAAATTAGAACCTTTTTGGTAAGTAGGACAAGAGGTGCTACTAGGTGAGTAATGCATGTAGATGGTTAGTAAATAGGTTGTAAACACAGAAACTGAGCTAACCGCTGTGGTTAGCAAGGGAACTAGAACCCAATGGAAATGTCCACCCCAACATCCATCCATCCATTGAGTTGATGTCAGATTTCACCTTGGTAACTTATCCTATAAAACTTCCGTCCTTACAACAAGTCTTATAGGTATGTAAGTAGTTAGGATAAGAGGTCTAGATGGTTAATAAGTAGGTGAATTTAGATTGTTATGAAGAATGTAAGGACTAGTGGGTTGTTAGTAGGTAGTAAACTCAACTGAGCTAACCAGTGTGGTTAGCTAGGGAACTAGAACCCAAGGACAAGTCCACCCAACATCCATCTCTTGAGGTGCACTAGTGGTAATTTTCTTGGGAACAGTTGTTGGACATTTGAAGGGTTTCAATTGAGAACAATAAGAATGATAAAAATATCAACTTTGGGATGATTTTGAGCTTTCCTTTGGACATCTTGCGACAATTGTGAAATGACCTTTTGGATTCTTTTCTGAAGAAGCATGGGAACATTGTCCAAACAATATTAGGAAATCCATCCTAGTTCACTTTGGGTTTCACTACATTTGGAATGAATTTGGATATTATTACTGAATGAAATTGTTTAACCTCATAGTGAATAGGGACCAATTGCTACGAACAATGACTTGTTTCACTAATACCTAATGAAACAAGGTTACTTTCAAATGAAATACAAATTTACCAAACCATTCACTTATTAATTAATTAACTAACCAATATGAAAATCAACTAAATTTTAATTATTTAATATATAATATTATTGATAATTTCATGATTTCAAAGCTTATTATTTATTGACACATGTCACTACCTACGTTAGGTTTAAAAACCTAGCATGTGTAGGTAGGTAGGCAAGCCACGTAATCAACTTAAACACCTATTCTAAGAGTTTAATAGGAAAAACTTTGGTCAAGATACCATTGTTGACCACACAGCATCACCCATGAGGTTTAATCCTTTGACTTTAAGAATGGAAGTAAACACCTTTACCATCAAGCCACCCCACTTGTTGTGATAATATGTTATATTACATTGTATTTATCAAATACTTCATTTTAAACACTACAAAAACATAAATTTTAAAAATTCATATTTTATTTAGATTTTGTTCAAATGAAATGATTCGAATTTTCTTTTTTTTAAATGTCAATAATGTACATGATTACATTTATTCCTTTTTGAAAGTTTAAAATCGTTTGAACAAAAAAAAGTTGAATATCATTATTCAATAATAGTTCAATGACCATTCTTTTGAAAAAAAAGTTTAATAAATGGATTGTTTTGTTAATATAATAATATTACCTATGTTAAGTTACTTTCAATTGTTATATGACTATTTTTCATTAATTTAAATTATTTGACCCTACATTATTTACGGTTATTTATGGTTATTTGTAAATATTTTTGGTTTTTTTTACTATTTCACCTTATGCTACTTTTGGTTATTCTAAGTTATTTTTGGCTATTTTAAATTATTTCACTTCGGTTATTTTCAGCTATTGTAAATTTTTTTGGCTATTCTTTTTTTTTGTTATTGTAAATTATTTTAATTTAGACTTCTTGCAATTATTAAAAGTTAATTTTGGCTATTAAAAATTATTTTCACCTTATGTTATTATTGGCAATTCTAGGTTATTATAAATTATTTCACCTTAGGTTATTTTTGTCTATTATATTTTATTTCACCCTAGATTATTTTTGGCAATCCTAAGCAATCATAATATATGGCTATTGGTTGTTCTTTTATTAGTGTTATTGGTACATATTTTATTTGTGGTTATTAATGTTTTTTAGTGGTTATTCTATTAATAATTATTAGTAATTATTTTATTAATGGCCATTAGTAGTTATTTTATTGTGGCTATTGGTGGTTATTCTATTGGTGGCTATTCTATTAGTGCTTATTAATGGCTATTAGTGGTTATTTTATTAATTTTAATTGTATTATATATATTTTTAAATATTTTATGTTATAATATCATAGGCTATTGGTAGTTATTATATTATACGACATTTAAAATTATTTTTCATAGGTCACTATTTTTTATTCTAAATTTTTTTTACCTTTGGTCATTATATTTTGTTTTAAATTATTTTAAATTATTATACTTAGGATAAAATAATTTATAATAACATAAAGTAGATAGACCTTGAATAATTTAAAGTATAACTTGAAATAACATATATTAATTTAAAATAAAATAACTTAAGGTATAGCCTAAAGTTAGTTGAATAACTTAATTTAGAATAACTTAAAAGCTTATAATAAACTAATTAAAATACCTTGAGGTAAAATAACGTATAATAATTTAGGGTAAAATATTTATAATAACCTATAATAACATAAAATATAAGCTAGAGTAACTAAAATAGCTTAAAATAATATAAAATATATCATAAAGTAACATAGATAAAATATTTTAAAAACAAAAAAATAAACCTATTTATTATAGTAAATTGTAACAATGAATTATGTTAATTAATAATGAAACATGATGTCTACATAGTGATATTATATTGAAATAACTTTCGCTAAGGTGAAATCAGTAAAAATGCAATGAAGTTATTTCACTTTTAATGTCCCATAGTGATTTAAACTAGTAAATTACACCCCACTTTAGTAGTAATGAAACTAAACATGGGAAGACATGGTCATCTTTTTTTTTGGCACCTTCCTTTAACCTCATGAATTAAGAATGTGTATAATATAATGGGGGACTTCATTGGTAATTTGTGAATTTGTAAGGTTCAATGTGGAATTGTGTAAGGTAAATACTAAAGACTTGGGGAGGGGGCATCCCCAAAATAAGTAAAGGGTGCCTTGGATGAAGTTGTAAGCATTACCCTTGACAAATGTTGGGTTTGACTCATGTTGATGGGTGTGAAAGGCAATTTCCTATGAATTTTGATATTCCACATATATGCATATCTTCATCACTGTGCACATGTTGCTTAAAAAAATTCTAGAAAATTTGGATGAGAGACTTAAAATCATGTTAAATGCATGATTAAAGACAAGTTGGAAGAACAAAGAAGGAAGATAGATGTTATTACTTCAAACATAACTAATGTAGTTTGTGCCATTGACTCAAGTGTGAACACATTGAGGACTCAACTGATTTTCAATTCAAACCCAGTTTTTACAATTTGTTTGAATCTTCAACAATAAAACCCACTCACAAATCAATATCTTTCACACCTTAGCTCTGAAAATCTTGAAATAAAATTTATTATATCTATCTTGCTAAAGACTTTCCAACAACATGAGGAACACCCCCAAATTTCAATACAGTTTTCACTTTCAATTTTATTTAGTTTCATTGAAAAAATGGTTTGATAATGAGCTTCCACATCATAGTTCCAAAGAGTCTCAAACCAAGTGGGTTCACCCCTACTTTCCAAAGATACCAAGAGCATGGCATGAAATGTCACAAACCCACTTTTGGAAGAGTGTGAGGATGACACTCACACTCCCGAAATGGGGACTTTGGAGTCCTTCGGGGCTCCCAAAACTTTAGAGTTCAATTGCAGGAGTCAAAACACCTCACCTTAAGGCGTTCTTCATTTCATTGGAAAGATATTGAAGTGTAGATGTCGAAAATGGCCTTGCATGAGCCATTTGGACATCTACAGCACAAGTTATGGCAGAAACAAGGGTCGGAAGTCAAACTAGTAATTTGACTCCTGACCACTAAAAGTCGGGAATCGACCCGACCCCGGTGTGTGAAGATGGAATGCAACACACCATTGGAAAGCTCTCAACAAGAGCTACAAGTTTGCTTTAGACCTCATCCCAATCAAAGGTCTGAGCAAAAAGTTATGAACTCACAAAGTCCCGGGAATCCAAACCAGGACAGTTTTGGGACTCCTCCTTAGGAGTCATGGGACAAAAAGTCATTCGGATGTGGGTGCCACGGAGTAACGCAAAGAATATTATATGGGGGAAGGTGGTGGCTTCCCCCGAACCTGGGCCGTAGTGAATCTTGTGAGTCCAGAGTTGCCCGTGGCTTGTCCTAGCACCAAAGGTGCTCCAGAATGCGAACTAACCAACTTGTTGGTTAGTTTGATGCAGGTTCGAGTGAGTAATTAAAGCTTGTCCCTCATCCTAATTCCATCCCAGAGCTTCAGCACGCCCCTCTACCCCTTTTAGTGCAAAGAGCTGGGAGTGTGCCCTCAAATCCCCACAATTTCATTGTTTTAGAAACCAAGGCCCACCTTGGACCTAATTTGGGACTTGGAGTGCGTCATGAAGTGCCATAGTTAGGGAGATCTTAGCATGACAAAAACAAAACAAGCAGCTCATCACATAATGGCTCTACCCAATGTTATATGACCATGATCAATATTTTATTCATTCCAAAGACCAATTCCTTAGGGAGGAAAATAAAGAATCTTTAAGAATATTTTTTTTCCAAAATTGAATTTTTGAATTAATTAATTGTTTGGGAAGCATGTGCCAAACTTGCCAAGATATTCCAATATATGGAATGTTTAGAATCTAAAATTTTGAAAATTGAAATATTTGAATTCTAATGTGTGAATATTGAAAGCTGAAAACTAAAATTTAAAATTTGTATGTAATATGTTTGGAATCTGAAATTTTGAGAATTAAAATGTCTAAATTGGGATGTGTGAATACTTAAAGCTGAAAATTGAAAATTAAAATCTCTATGTGAAGCATTTGGAATTTGAAATTTTGATAAATTGAAATGTCTGAATTTGGATATGTGAATACTAAAAATTGAAAACTGAAATTTGAGATCTCTTTGTGAAATGTTGGGAAGAAATTTGAAATTTTGAAAAATAAAATGTTTGAATACTAAAAACTAAAAACTAAAATGTATGAATACTCAAAATTAAACACTGAAATGTTTGAATGCTAAAAACTAAAATGTTTGAATATTGAAAATTAAAATGTCTAAATACTGAAAACTGAAAATTGAAATGTCTGAATATTAAAAATTGAAATGTTTCAATACTGAAAACAAAAATGTTTGAAATGTATGAATAGTGAAAACTTGCAAAAACACAAGAACACTCAAGAAGTCCATTAAATTCGAGGCAAAACTATTGATTTTTAACCAACTATAGTATAGTTATGTTTTGGCACTATCAATATAAAGGTGTTGGTATGAAGACTATGTTTACAGTAAGACAAATTTAACGCCACCTCAAGGGTTAAAAAGACAACAACATAGAGTGTTGAAAACAAGGTCTAGATGTTGACATTCACCAAAAATAATCTAAAACTTCAACCATTTGGTTTGCTAGGTCATCCACGTTCAACACAACTTGATCTAATAGGATTTCAATAGCCCCAATCCAACAACATTATAAAAAAGTCATGGGTTAGGAAATTTCAATGGCATTCTGCACCTTGG
This sequence comes from Sphagnum tenellum, assembly GCA_963921925.1. NCBI lineage: Eukaryota > Viridiplantae > Streptophyta > Sphagnopsida > Sphagnales > Sphagnaceae > Sphagnum > Sphagnum tenellum. The sequence goes on from OY998144.1 coordinate 7,554,312, forward strand.
ATCCAAAATAAAATAGATATACAAAACTAGACATCTAAATTTGACAAAAGATTAATGGCTTTGGTTGCAACTATCAATTTGTCGTATTCCAAATGCTTGCTATCTACTACCTATTATGCAAAGTGTTCACCTCATAAATTGGTGCATCAACATGGTAAATGCAAAAATTATGGTACAACACCAATGATGCCTCAGGGGATGAAAAAAACCGTTCAAAATATGAGATATCTACAAACAACAAAACACAAAACCCAAGGTAAATATCAAAATGCTAGAGGCCACACCTCTTGCTCCATTTTCAAAGATGCACACTTCCAAAAAATCCATTTATTTTCCAAATGTTGTGAATGTTAAATTCTAAACAATGTTTAGAATTACATTCTAAACATTGTTTAGTAATGTAATTCTTCCTGCATCATGAATTCTCTACCATAATAGAAAAAGGTTTATGGAAGCCACTACAATTAGATAAGATCTTTGAATCCAATGGCTATTAAGACTCCAAATACTTGCATAACTTTGAAGGAGCAAAAGAAGTTTAACTTCCAAGGATGGAGAAATTATAGAAAAGTAATAAGAATAGGTTAGTCCACCATCAGGGTACGTGAGGAAGGTAGGTTTGTTTAAATCACCACACATGACCACTAAGATTGCCCTTGAGGTAGTAGGGACATAATACCCCTGTTTGGAGGAGAACCAATAAAAAAAGTCAATACAACTACATCATTAATTAAACATCTTTGTCGTAGAGTTTGAATATTTCTTTCAAGTGTATTGTGATTCAAATTTGCATGCACTTGTAAAGGGGGGGAGGAAAGAAAGAACCCTAACCCTTGCCATGTTTCATTGTTAAAAATGTATACATTTACTCACTTGCATCAAATGGTGGCCAATTGGTTCCATTTTCAAACATTGTCCATTTGGTGTGGCCAAAGTCAGCGATCTTGAGAAATCCATTTATGACCACCAGCAAATTTGAAGGTTTCAAGTCCCAGTGAAAAATTGACACCCTGTGACAAGCCACAACCTTGGCAAAAATTTGCAACATCCAGCTTTGATCTCCACCTCCCATAGTGGCTTCTCACTGATTCCTATATCATTTGCGCCAAATTTGTTGGTAGATACTCTAACACAAGAACAAGGTTAAAACCCTACATGAAATATTCAATTAGCTACACAACATTCGGATGCATTAATGTCATCAACACTTCCACCTCACAGCTAAAACATTATAGGACTTATGTTTCCTTCAAAGCCACAATTAGCCCATATGCCTTATGTCATCCCTTGTACATTTTCTCGAAGGTCCCTTCCCTAATTCTCTCAAGCACTTCAAAATAGGAATATGAATGGGAGGTAGGTATGTACAAATGTTTCACACAGATCAATAGACATGCAATTTTTCTTGTTAAGTGAATTTTCTTGTCCTCATGGAATAGTCATATGTGCACATTGCATTATGGAAGTCAAATACCATATGGTGGGATCTTGTTTGTAACTTGGAGAGTACCCAACTCAAGTGTGTGGTAAACTCTTGAGTCACAATTGGTGTTGTTTAATTCTTGATTTATAATTTAGAATGGAAACTTAGGAAATTTTGAAATATTTGATGAATCAGTGTGTTTATTGAAGAAAATGCTTCAAATGATTCTCATTCTATTGTTTTAAAGCAATTTGAAAGTTTGAAAGTGTGTCTAATTACATGACTGGAGTGACCTAGCCCCCATGACTGCACTAGTTTTGTTTAGGATGAACTCAAGTTCATCCCAATTATTGGATATGTTGTAGGCATTAAGGTTGGGCCATTTGTTTTCCTCACTTACTTCAAGGCTACCCATAAAAAAAATCTATTCGACTACCTAAGCATTTCAAACCCCAACTACCTACCTCCAACCAACCAAAAACCCTAAACCTCATCGCCACTTATGAGCAGAATCGATGTTGTAGAAAATGATGTTATAAAAACAATGTTGAAGTGTTACTGCAGAAGACAATGTTGCAAAGGCGGTGTTGAAGCAATGTTGTAGAAAACAATGTTGCAGGAGTGGTGTTGAAGTGGTGCTACAAAAAAATTGCTAAAATGGTGTTGCAGAAAATGCTCTTCCAAAAGATACCTAGTGCATCTGTGGCAAGTAAGTGTACATCAACCTTTTTTTTTTCTTTGCTTCTTTTTCTTTTTTTTTCCCTTGCAAAGCAGACGATTGCAAGTGTTGCACTCATTTTCATCTTATGTTGTCCTTACGAGATTACGACACAAGATGACGATGAATGCAACGTTTGTTGTCATCTTCTATTTTTCTTATGAAACCAGGGTAGAAGACAACAACCAACGCATTTCATCCTTTTTTTTTTTCCTTGCATTGCAAAAGACAATGATGAGCCTCTCCACTCATCATCATCTTCTATAATTCAAGGGGAAAAAAAACACATAAACCCATAAAAGGACGATGAACTTTCTGGCTTGTCATCATCCTCTACAACCCAAGAAAAAAAAACCTTGATGTTGGTTTTTCTTGGGTTGTAGGACATGACGATGAACCTCCCGGCTCATCCTTGTCTTTCAAACAAATTTTGTGCACACAAACTGAGTAGTTGAAAAATGCAGGGAGAGAACAAATCTCTTAGTTTTTCTTCAAGTGCAGAAGATGATGATGAGCCTTTTGGCTCATTGTCATTTTTATTTTTAAAAAATCTCAAGTGTAAAAGATGACAACAAGCCAAGAGGCTCATCCTCATCTGTTTGTTTTATTTCTCAAATGTAGTAGATGGCAGCGAGCCTCCCTGGCTTGTCATCATCTCTTTGTTTTTTTTCTTCAAGTGTAGAAGATGACAACGAATCAAGAGGCTCATCATCATTTTTATTTTTTTCTCAGGTGTAATAGATGATGGCGAGCCTCCTTGGTTGATCGTCATTTCTTTGGTTTTTTCCTCAAATGTAGAAAATGACAATGAGCCAAGATGCTTGTTGTCATTTTATTTTTTCTTACGTGTAGTAAATGATGGTGAACCTCCCTAGTTTGTCATCATTTATTTGTTTTTTTTTCTTAGGTGTAGTAGATGACAGCGAACCTCCCTAACTCATTTTCATCTCTTTGTTTTTTTTCTTAGGTCGGGTAGATGACGGCGAGCCAAAAGGCTCATCGTCATTTCTTAGTTTTTTTTCTCAGGTGCATAAAACAACAATGAGCCTCCTGATTTGTTGTCGTTTCTTGATTTTTTTCCTCAAATGCAAAAGATGACAACGAGTTGGTAGGCTTCCGGCTTGTTGTCATCTCTTGGGTTTTTTCTCAAGTGTGAGCTCATTTGCTACATCACCACCTGATGCATCATTACTATACCTTCCTATACGTGGGGATGTCACCACCCCCTTCTTATCACACCATAGCCTCACCAAAATTGTTGCACAAAACCTACATCAACCTCAAAGTTGCAAGTATTATCAAAGATTAGGCTACAATCACTTGGCACTCCTTGGTCACCATTCTGGCTACTAAACTTTTGCAAAGGGGTGGCATCTGATGAGCCCATATTTGCAGGCCTCTCAATCTACGGAACAATCCCTATGTTCCGTTTTTCAATAAAATACGACGCGCTACAGAAATAAAATATGGAATATACGGAATTTATTAAGAAATCTCTTCTATCATTCGCTTTCATTGCTAATTCTTCAACAAAGAGCGAATTATCAAAGAGCAAAGAGCGGTATAAGTATCCTTAGAGAGGATCCTCTTAACGAGACTCTAGATGAGGTTTAAAGAAAAAAAAAATTTGTGGGATGTTAAGAAAGAGGTTTTGGTGGAGATATATATATATATATTTGGGGAGAGTGGGTTTTTGCACGGAATCTGAGAATTGGAGTACTATTGCAAAACACACAAGAGCAGACAACAGAGCGAGAAGTAAGCAAAAAAAAAAAAACCCGAGAAAGTGAGAGAGAGTTCGAGAAGCTGGACGAGAAGAAGAAAAAGATGGAAGAAGGAGCAACAGCTTGGAGAGGCAGAGCAGTTGTAGCTGTTGGCTGCAGAGCTGGAGGAGCTACAGTATTCTTACAAGCTGCAAACTGGAAAGAAGAAGCGGCAATAGACAAAAGAAAAACCCGAAAGAGTTTAGCAATGAAAGTCGTCGACGATTTTTTAGAAGAGCCTTCGCGACCAAAGCATATGCAAAATTGGCAACGGATAGCAACAACTTCAAAAGACACCGGGTCGCGAGCTGTAATGGAAAGTCCATATTGTATGGCGTGTTTCGTTTAGAAGGGCGTCTTGCGAGCTTCAGCTTTGCAGGGACGCTTTGGAGCAGGCTCAGAGGTCTCCATCAATCAATGCAGTAAATGGCAAGGGAACGTTGTTTGGTGATCCAGAAATGCGCCATAGACTTTCAAAATTGAAATAAAGTTTTTTAAAAATTTTATTAAAAAACGTCACCCTAAGAAAATGAAATACGAAACTTACAGATTCTATTAATAAATTTCCGTATATAGAGAGGCCTGCATATTTGCCATGGTGCCAAAGCTCAAGCTTACTATGTCACTACCACTACCACTAATATTGTACAAGCCCCCATTGGTTGAAGCACTTCGGTCAAAAGGAGACCCATTCAATTCAGTTTGATTGAACTTCCCACTGATAGGAAAACGTCTAATGCCATTCACATGGTATGTGCTTACTTTACTACTTCTCCCATTGCCAGCTAGAAAAAGACCTCGGAAATAACCATCATACAACAAATCAATGTCAGCACCCAGTTCTCACTATTGATTCCATTCAGTCCACTAAGGTTAAGGTAGGAATGTGAAGAAGTTATGCTTGAGGGTCCTACTTTGTCTGGTGCATCCTTCACATCTCGAGGACGAGGTTATCGCTAAGTAATCATATTCCTCCATGGTTTCATACCCCAAGGCTTGCTTGGAGGTGGTGCCACCTTGATCTTTGTTGTTGATAATGAGTCTCGAACTCTCTACAAAACTATTTGTTCTCGCTAGAATTTTGCCTCCTCTTGCAAAATCAAAACATCAGTGACTTTACAAAAGCATCTACTAACATTTTAAAAAATTCTCTATCAAGGAAATTCCACATTGTTGTTATAATTCTGAATTAATCTTTCCTAATTTGGAAGATCTAAGATTTAATATAGATTTATACACATCTGTCCTCACAAGTATCAAGATGTTTGCTTAGTTACAACATAGGTAACCCTAAATGCAAACAAAAATTGATTAGTATGTTGAAAATGTCAATAATCAAAGCTCACCCTAAACCTTAAACCATGTACTCCTCCCCTTCTATCATGAATGTTTCTATGTTTTCTCTAGTGCTTCTTGGATTTCACATATTGCTTCATGGTAGAACTTGCTATAGACTAAGACCCTTCCTTTTCATATAAAAAAAGGCATTACCAACACATTTCATGTTGGATGTGCTCTTTTAAAAAAGAGCCCATAATGAGTTTTGACCAATTGAGAGCTCACATTACATTCTAGCTACCCAGAAAGGTTTGCAAAATAGTTATCACAAGCTTGATGTAAGCATTTCACCAAGTTTGGGATTTAAGGTTTCTAAACTAATCTCCAAAATGCTTCACACCTCAAAAAAAAAAACCAAAGTTCAATTTTAGAAAAGCACTTGTCATCCATCAATAAAAAAATTTGATGAAATGAGAAAGTGCAACTGCCACCCATCAGAATTTTAGACTCGCAAGGCCCAACATTTCAAAGTGGGTGGTAGCATAATTTTTTCAAATAGGAGAAACTCTTATATATATTTTTGAGAAGGGGTGGTGGTCCATAATGGTTCTTGTCAATTCTTGATTTTTTTCCTTCAGTGCAAAAGACAACGATGAGCCAAGATTTGGGCTCATCGTCATCTTCTATTATTATTATTTTAGTTGTTGTACACAAAAACACCACATGTCATGCCCAATATTTAATGTAATATAATGAATTCATGTAAATAATTAATCAATATAACCAAATAATTATAATAATAAAATGTAATAATATAAAATTATGATTTTTATATTAATTCAATTCAATTATTATGAAATATATAGTTACAATAATAAAGTTTTATAAATAAACTATATTAATTAATTGTAATACAAAATAAAACTTGTAAAGTATAGGGCTTTTAAACCTTTAAATTTAATGAACAATGTTTATTCTTATTGATATGGGAACATTTAAATTTACAATTCTTGTTGTTTCAAGTTGTTTTTGTATAAAAAACTTGCAGCAAGTTGGAAAAAATAAGTTACTATCCCTTTTTACATATTGTTTGTAATTGTTTGTTTAAGGGAGCTTAACGTTCTTGGGTAGTGGTGGCAATTGCTATTGTTGGAAAGATTAAAGCTTTTGTTTTTCTTTTTTGGATTGATTGTTGTTTAAGGATTTGAATGCTTTTGTTGTAGGATGGCACGTCTGTGGAAAAAACTTAAACGTTAAGGAAAGGTGACTACCAATAATCAACAAGTGAATGTTGTAACAAATGAAGAGGAAATTGAAGTGGAACAAAAAATTATCATTTATACTCCTACTTTTGAAGGTAAACCTTAATCTCACTCCTATTCTTGAAAGTAAATTTGTTATGATGGATGGTACGTTTCACATGATAGGGTTTAAAAGAATGTAATGCAACGCATTACGAATGAACAATCCCAATCCAAACCCTAAACCCCATTTTCATTCTCTATTTGAAAATGGGATGGGGTATTTTTTTGCCCATTTTTTTCCAAGCAATATCCTCATTGTTTGAAGGTTTTAATTGCTAGCCTATTTGTAATGCCCTCTTTGTATTTAGTGTTTATTTGCTAGTTTGTAATACCTTAATGTTCTTAAAGTTCTCTTGCTAGTTTATTTGCAATACCTTCATATTGTGTAGGGTTTTTTTGCTAGTCTATTTGTAATACCTTCATATTTTGTAAGTTTTTAATGTTAGCTTGTTTGTAATACTTTCGTCATTTTTAAGGATTATTTTCTAGTTTGATTTTAAATGTTGTTCTTGTAGGGGCTCTAGTGGCTTCACATGAAAGTGATAAAGTAGAAGTACCACCAAATCATGTAATGGAAGCTACAAATTGGGTGCACAAATGGTCAAGGTGGAAGTGCAAGATCAATGGGTGCACCGATGCTTATGCAACTAAATGGCTACTTCATCAACATTTGGACAACGAACACATGCTTTCATGGAGGTAAGCAAATATGGTTGTCTTGCTATTTGTGTTGGAGGACTAAGGCAACAAAATCACCATGTTATGAACGTTCAAATTTTGAGCAACCCACATGCAAGGCAAAAGCGGAATGAAAAGAAGGCTCTTGATAGAATGAAAAAGAAAGCAGAATTAGAATGGGATCAACTCCAAGCTTAAGCACAACAAATGGAATAGGTTAAATGGCCTTTGTTGGTACATTTAACCTCCGAGATCTTGTTGGGCATCATTGGATTTTGACATGGGGGGTAGGGTTCATCCCACAAAGTGCATGGGCGCACCTTGAAAAGGACGAGAACATTGTTGAGACAATTCAAGCAAGCATAATTGCTTATGCAAAGCCTTTGAAAGTTGCATGGGGTGTTTAGAATTAGACATTGAAGTCCAATAAATGTAACCAAGTCAAAGAAATGGATGGAATATCCAAGTATCACGATTCCAAAATCATTCATGGGTGGTATATTTCCATACTTATATATATTTTAAAAACATTGTTTGCATCTTAACATTGGAATGTAATTTGTTTTCTTGTTTTCTTGTGTTAGGCTTCGGGGCATAATAAAGGAGGATTTTGTTGCAAATGCAATTCAACTTGCGCTTGAGTATTGTCAATTATTTACTCATCACCATGTAGTAAAAGCTATGGAAACTATAGCAAAGTATCACACTGGTATGGGCATTCCTTCTAGTTCATCCTCCTCAAATGAATAATTATAAACATAGCTTTAGTGCACATATGCACCAATTTGTATTAAGCCATTATAGATTAACTTAGCATGATATATATTTGTCACCATCCTTTTTGTAGTGTGGTTATTTGAATATTTTTGTATTAATCCACTGTTTTAATTTTGACCTTTAATTTTGGGATTTGTAGATTTTGGGTTAATCTTATGCCATGTTGCACACAATACCCCCATCCATTATGAATGGATTACATTCACTATTAACCAAATGAGCAATACCTTCATCTAATAAGGTTAGCACATTTTGTGGCCATGTTAGAACATTTAAACAATACCTTCATTATCCTTATCATGAAATACTCACATAATAACTTTAATAAAAAAAATTAATTTAATATTTTTATATAATTGCATTGCCCATTTCCATGAAAGGACCCCTTGGTGCATAAATCAGTTTGTTTATGCAGGTATTGCAAACTTTTGATCTTCTCTTGATTATGGTTGGGTTCTCCATAAAGTGTTTCAAATTGCAATACCCACATATCAACCAACTCATGTTCATGTTCCCTTACCCTAATCTAAACTTTTGCCTAATATATTCAAATAAGTAAGGGGGACATTGGGTTTAGGGAAATTAAGTTTAACTTTTTGTCATTAATTGTTTTAAAGTAACCTTTTTCCTAACATTTATATTATTTTCATGGAATATTTTAAAAGTGAATTTATGTATTCACACACACACAAATATCTAACGAAGATCCTATTTTTCTTTTCTTTTTCATTTAAGGAGAAGAGAATGAAGGTGACTTTGTGACAAAGATATGAATGATAAATTAAAAAACCTTCCCACTAGTTGGGGTCCACCCCCAAATTAGGTCTAAAACATAAGTTGATAGTTTATACACAATTTAGGGTTATGCAAAAATAATTCCAAAATTAGGTTTAACACTTGGTTCTAAAAAATTATTAAATTCCACCATTAAAGTTATGCAACCAATTCTTTTTCTTTTTATTTAATTTAGGGTCAATGTAAGGATTTTTTGTCACATACAAAGGTTTTAACTCAATATTTTAAGGTTCATTACATAGGTTTGCTTAATTTTTCAAATTCAAACCTATGCATGCATTAGGTTGTAATGTCTACATGATGAGGATTAAAGTTTTCAATTTGTAATACCGTACTTTATCACCTTATGTTAAATCCTAAATTGTAATACCTAGGTAAATTTATGTTATGTAACCCCCTTTGATTTCATAATGCAAAAACTTATTCCTTCATCATCTAAGGTTATGTAAAATCATCTTGTTTACTAAACGCAATACCTACATTTAGTGTAAAAAAACAATAGGACATATCCAAAAGATACCTATTTAAAAAAAAAACCCAATTATCAATACCTTCATCTTTAGGTGTAGGCATTGAATATGGGCATGTCATAATTTTTCCAAATCTTAATTTGTAATACTTACATCGTTTGTAATGAGTGTTAAGGTGATCATTAAGGTAATTTTGCCTTTATTATTATAATGTAATATTACCAATTTACCATAGTAAGCTTATCATTATACCTACATAAATTTATATTGTGTACCTTCACCAAAAGCCCCCTTTTGGTTAACAAAAATTTATTATGCAAGTATTGCAAAAATTTAGTCCTTCTTCATCTAGGTTTATTTAGGGGGATCTTGTTCACCAAATGCAATACATGCATTTAATGGACCAAATGCAATAAAACATATCCAAATGATTTTTATAATTAAAGCAAATCATGATTCTAATGAAAAAGGTAGGACAACACCCACATTAAATGGTCAAATCCCCTTCTGGAAAGAGTAGGGAATTTGCAATACCTTCATTTAACATAATTAATACCCACAAAAGATATGAAATTATATGCAATATTTGTGTTAGTGTTCATTAACCTTTAACTATGATATACCTTAAACCTTGCAATACATGCATGCAATACCAATTAAATGCCACAAGAAACAAGATGGGCAAGCATTACCCACATATTGACTTGGTGATTATTGTACAATTAACTTGCAATACCCACATCTATATAATGTTTGAGTGAAATATTCTTGTTTGGGAGTTTTAGAAGATATGTGTTATATAACCTTAATAATGTAATTTTAACTTTCAAACCCTATGTGTTCATTGATACAAAAATCAATGCATTAACACATAAATAATATTTTTTTAATACAATTGTAATATGATGCACAATTTAGTAATGGAAAATTAAAGTGGGGGATAGATACAAACAAATTTGCGTTTTTTTAACTCTTGAACTTTCTTCTTACGTATATTTTCATGTTTTAACATCATCTCATGCTAATCCTTCATCCGGCGCATTGAATTACCAAGTCCATCATTGATGCAATGAAATACCATGTTCAGATGCATGACTTCATTCACCTTGGAAAGGTGAATGCATCATACATTTGTTGTAATAACACGCAATAATGATGTGGTGTGATCTATGAGTTGAACCCCACCTTCTTTGACTTCATTGATGATTTCTTGCATTATGTCATCCATTTGAGCAAACGTTTTTTCCGTGGAAGTGAATGAACTTGAAGGTTGGTTGTGATTTTAATTTTTTTCCACATTGGGGGAGGTATCATCCGATCTCATAAGCTCGCACATATCAACAACCCATGGTTTTTCAAAGTGATTTTCATCAGCCTCATCATCAAATTCATTATCATAAATGTGCAAATAGGTAAGGTTCGTAAACATGGTAGCAAAACCTCCATGATTAGATCCATACCATGTCCCACAATATTGAATGATATTTTCTTTAGTGAGATGGGTACACGTAAGAAAAATGGCAACTTGATTTTTACACAAGTTTCCATGCAACGCCCATTCACATGTGCAATAAACATACTTGGTGAAAGGAAGTGATATTTTATATGTCATATTCAGATGTTGTTGGCTTTGCACCATCCATGCATGGCTAGTTTTGTTCGAATCATCTATCCCATGGGTGACATTGGTGTGAGGGATCAATGTGGCCTTTTCAATGCTCGTTTTCACAATGCGTTCCACAACCTTATTTCTTATGAACTTGCATTTTTTCATTTCAATTGTGTGAATGTAGTGTCTTACAACCATTGTCATGAGTCTCCACACTAACCAATCAATTCGTCAACTTCAAAGCCCTTTTGTTTCCAAAGATAACCAACATTTCAATGCCCCATGGTAAAACTCAATTAATGTTTGTGTGTCTTGGTTTGAATGTGGCATTTGTTGAAACCCCACCATCCACAAGTCTACAACAAGATATAGTGTGCATCCATAAATTGTCTTGCATGTATTTCATTTCCTCCTACCATATATAATATGAATTAAGGTCAAAATGTGGGTATTGCATTTTTCCCCCATATACAATGTGCATCTTTAAAATGTCATGCATGTCTTGCATTTAAGACTCCCACATATAGTGTGGATTAGGGTCATAATGTGAATATTACACTTTTCCCCCACATATAATGTGCATCTTTAAATTATCATCCAAGTATTACATTTAATGCTCCCATGTGTAGTGTGGATTAAGGTCTTAATGTGGGTATTACATTTAATGCCCACATGGGATTGCCAATCCACCATTGGTGTTTTTACCTTAATTCAAAAAGTGAATATTTTGGGATATGGACAACATGGTGCAACAACAATAATGGATTAAGAATTAATTCATGCACCAACTTGGAAATAATAGGTCCAAAAATATCGAGTCCATGAAACATCAAGTAAATGTTGGGTGAAGCTTTCAATGATTTTGTTTCTCCCATGAATCATGAAGGCTTCAATGCTTTCATTTGGTTCAGTGGGCATCTACATGATGGTGTGAAGGTCATCCAATATTGCATGTCGCACTTCATTATCTTTGATTTTTTCCATCGAACGTAAACGCTAAACCTTTAAAACGTGCCACGCACAAAGGTAAATGGGCATTTGATTGTTGCCCCACACAATCCTAACCATGCATAAAATACCACTTTATTATCATTTCAACTAATAAAATTATTTAAAATGGAAAATGTGGGATGAAATTTTGAAATGGTTGCATTTACATAAAAGTTCAAAAAAAGGTAGATTGAAAATAAAATTCATTGCAATGTTCGTAATTCTTGTGGAACATCATCAACGATGAAACATGAAGCTTTCCATTTAAGGTTATTCCTTAAAAGCTTTGTTTTCAAAGGAATCAGCCATTGCACCAAATCATCACATGTTTGGCATCTTTTAATGATCCATGCAACCGACACTTTAATGCAATGTGCATCAAACACCATCAATGTGAACAAATGAAATTTCACATCATTGGTGCCGAAGGTGACATCCATTGAGATTGTCCCATTATCACCTAATGAAACTATGACTTGCAATTGAAATGGGGTTTGTATCCTTATTGTGAATGGGACATGAATCCCATTATCCTCACTTGCATATTGAAAATAAAACACATCATTTGGATGATTAAATGCCCATGTGTGAAAGGAAATGGCCGGATTTTGGTGTAAACGTCAACTTTTTGTGTGTGTGTGTTTGGGATCCAAGTAAGTAATGTCTTATTGTCTAATGAAATCATCCCTTTTCATTGCTTCTCCCAAATTGATTCTAGCCCACCATATTGCCTTATGTTTATCATATATTTGCTTGATGGTGTAACCTAAACCCAATTGGGTCCAAATGTGGTCCTAAGGGCTTGTAACATTCGTGGGGAAAAAGAAAATGGTCACATAATGGAATCAAGGTCATGTTTGCCATGTGCAAGCTCACCATTGACTCATGTATGAAGTCGATGGTATAAGATTATTTCTGCCACCTTAGGTCGTGTGTACAATCGCTTAATCCAAAATTGAGTTAAATAACCCCGTCTACTAGATCAATAGTGATTTGGGTCTTCATGATTATGTTTTGACCCATACCCACATGCATACTTACAAAATGTGGAATCAATTTAGGATTTTAAGTTTGGTACAATATGAGGTTAAAAAACAAGTTCCATATAACAAAAGTGAATAATAGAACATCATACCAAATATGGCCGAGGTGGTTTTGGATTCTTGGCATTTGTACATTTTCTTGTGAGGGTACCCACTTATAAATGTTCCATTCCATCGAAGAGTCTTCATGGTTTCATTCATCATTTAAAAATTCCAAGATTCATGCATGTGGGACGTATGCACATCCAACCTCGATTATATGTGCCCCTTCATGTTGAACATTTTTTTTCCACACCAAGTCCATGTTGTTAAAAGGTGATTTCTTTGGGTTTTGATTTCAATATATTGAGATTTTGAAACACGACTAATGTTTGAAACTATGCTTTGAGCTGATTGTACAAGAAAAATAAATAAATTGATATTGATGTCCAAAACTTGATATTTACAAATTGTTGAATTACATGTTAATTTTCATATTCAATACTAATGAAAATCTACATGTTTTAAGTACTTAATTAGTATCTTTCATCTAAACCTTATATAATCATGCACATAATATTGTAAATGCTAAGTATGGATAACATATGATATGGTTTATGGCCATAATTGTAAATTTTAAATCCATGTTATCTATGGATAATCTAAATGTAATACCCACATGGTAGTTAACAAATTGCATTATCTATGGAAAAAATAAATGCAATACCTACACGACAATTTAAATATGCACATTGTATATGGGGGAAAATTACAATACCCACATTATGACTTTAATCCACACAATATGTGGGAGCCCCAAATGCAATACTTACATGACAATTTAAAGATGCACACTGTACATGGGGGAAAAATGCAATACCCACAAAATGACCCTAATCCACATTATATATGGGAGCCCTAAATGCAATACCTACATGACAATTTAAAGATGTACAATGTATATGGGGGGGAAATGCAATACCCACATTATGACCCTAATCCACATTATATGTGGAAGCCCTAAATGCAATACCTACATGTATGTCCCCACACAAATTCAATTATAATTCACTTAACTAATGATACTTTTATCTAGGAAAAAGTGTAGTCAATAGGGTAGAGGTAGGTGAGGGGATGAAAATGTGAGCATTGAAACATAAGTGCTATTGGAAGGCAATTGAATGTTAAAATGAATTTCATAAAAGAGTTTATTATCATTAATGAGAATTTTAATTTTTTTTAAAAATTGCATTAAAAGAAAGGTAAATATGATTGAAACAAGGTCCAATGTGAACAAGGTATTAGATTTTTCATGTAAGGATTTGTGTGATTTAGTTTTTTGGACTTTTAAGTCATTTTATTTCTTGTGTTGTGTGTTGTATTTGGTTTGCAATGTTTATGTTTATGTTTTGATTTTATTTTTTGTTTTCCAAGATGTATGGTACTTGGATTCTTAGGATTGTGTTAGGTAATGTGTTTTTGTGTAAGTGAATAAAACTTTGAAATCTAAAAAAACAGATTTCATGTTGGTTTTATTTAATGATGTTATTTTATTTGTGTCACTTCCTAAGGAGTTGAACCCAATGGCCTTGGATATCTAGAGTGTGAAAAGAAATCAAGGATGAACTACTAGAGGAACAACTCTTGAAAACAAGGACAAGATGCGAAAAAAAAGAGACTTTGAATGAAGGCCATGTTTCTATCACAAAGGCCCCCTTTTTATTTATTTTGTTCTCCCTCTCTCTTTGGAAACCACATGAGCCATAAGGAACAATGAGGAGTTTTCGCCACTAACAACAACATTGTTGCCAACAACTAGGTAGGGGGGCACTTTCCTTCCTCTAGTGGTTGTCATGTGGTGGGCACACAACAACAATTGCCACCTTGCCAACTTAAGAGGAGTAGGAGTAGTGAGAAAAAAACTTTCCATTGTGGTCATTTTCATGAGCATGGGTACGAGCTTCCCCACAAGAAGAAAATGGAAAAAAAAAAAAAAAACAAAATAGATGTCACAAGAAAACAAAGAGAACAAAATGGAAGGGAAAATGAGCCTTTGGAGGTCCACAAGCCTTGTAAGAAGTTTGAAATAAGGGGTCATGGGGAGCCCAATCTAGGCCTTTATTCTAATTTGAATTTTCCAAACCTAGGGGAAAGGTTTGGCACCAATCTGTACCTACCAAAGTTTTATTTATTTATCTTTTTATTGTTCATTTTTCATCCATATTTCAGCCCATTTGGTGAGGAGGTTGTTTGGATGTTTTTTTTCCAAAGGTTTGGCACAAGGTGTATATAATTGGGTTGTAACACATTTCTAGGCTCACATTTGTGCTAATGAACATTGCCATCCTTACCCACAAGTGGTGAAAGGTCATACTATCAAAAAAATCAAAAGATATTTGAATTCTTGTCATAAGTTTTGGGCAAAAATTACAACAAATAAGGATTGTGTTGCATGAATAGTTACCCCACTTTGTGTTGTGATTAAATACCTTGTTATTCAAATTTTTTTCATCTTTTGTTTAATGTCAATATAAGTTTTTTTTTGTTTCAATGAACCTTTATTTCATGTTTAATAATGTTAAACTTGTCATAAATAAATTTGGTTTGTTGCATTGCATCATCCAAAATGTTTTCAAACATTTTCAACTTTTGACATTTTAATACATATTTTGTTGATGTTCATTTTTGCACATACAAAAACACATTCAAATTATTATCTTTGGTTGTGATAAATGTTATATAATGTGTTGGTCACAAAAAATTCAATAATAATGTGGTCCCATGTTTAGGTTGAAAAATAAAATCAAACCTTGGGGAAAATACTTCTTGTCAAATTAAACATATTATTGTATTTTCAAGGTGGCATAGATTTCAATTTAAAAACAATTCAAATGATTGATAAAATTACTAAAAATAATTTTTTTCAAATCATACATTGAATAAACCATTAAATTATTGAATACAACATGTAAAGATTCATATGAACAATGAATTTATAATTTCATGTCATTCAATAACATAGAAACATGTTATTTTATTTTTATTTTTTGACATTTTTTTGTTTATGAAATTAATGTAAGACCTAATGGGTTATTGACAAAACTTTTGTCCCATTGATCAGCATATGTTTTTAAGTTTCTTGTAATGTATTTGTCTTTGAATTTTTTTCTTCTAGTGTAAATACTTGCGTGATACATAAGTGAATTTTTAATCATAGTTATATTTTCAATCTCTAAAAACTCCATATCAATAAGGCAAGGTTGAAACCATTAACCTGCCCACCACACGATCATTAAAATAATATTGATGGGTTCTAACATTTCAAAAACATTATAATCCAAAATTGGAGGGAAGGGAAAACTTAGATGATCCCCTCACCTACCTTTTTTCTATTGTGGCAAAAAGGAACAAAATGAACAAACAATGAACAAAAAGGAAAGGTTCCCTATGTTCATTTTAATAAAAAATTAGGAACCAAGCCAAAAAAAACAAAAAAATAATCAAAATTTTGACACCAAATTTAAGGAGACATTAACTCTTAACTAGTTCCACTTTCCCAAATTCCTTTTGCTTTAAATGACCAATTCTTACCTAACATATTATTATTATATTCCTTAGTTGAGAGTAGGATTGCACCCACAGTCTTGAATTTTTTGATTGCATGGGGTTTTCTAATTTGAATATGCATTTTTTTATTACATTTTTTAAATACTATCTTTTAGCATCAAACATATTTTATATCATATTAGACTTAACTCATATTAAATCATATTTCAAATGTTGTTTTTGGAGTAAACAAATAAATAAATAAATTGTCATAACACAAATCACTCGTGTGAAGGTCAAGTCTATGTATAGAAGAAATAACAACAAATTTCCTTTTTTGGCCATCTAATTCAAAAATTTAGTTGCAAATTCACAACATTTTAAAATTTAGCACACAAGTTCACCATTGGTTTTTACCTTTCTTTTGTTAACAATAACTCCTTATTCATGACCCATGGCAGAAAAAATTCTTTTTTCCCTCTATTACATCCATTTATCATTTCAAATTTTCACTATATATATCCACAAAATTTCAAAATTCAAGCATAGAAATACATCTCCCAAAATTGCATAATATGATAAAATTCACGAACTACGTGTAATTTAATTTTAAAAAAATCTAGTTCAATTTTGTGAGGTTGTAATTAACATGGTAAAATATAGTTCTAATAAGCATCGCAAAATAATGGTGATTTCAAATTCCAAATATGTCTTGGTGTTATAACACATTCTTTTTGTAACACTACCATGTTTGGTCATGCCACCCATATGTGTTGCATGTTTTGTTGTTTCGTCTAATGGAACAATGTTGAGCAACACAATAACCTTTGTAAATCAATAATTTTTTTTACAAAACCTTGTCAAACTCATCTAGGGTTGCACATTTTTAAAAATATTTGTTTTCAATGATCAAACCCCAAGCCTTATGATTCTTTTCACAAACTCAAAATCATAAAATCATAAATTATGAAATGGATTCTTACTATTTGTTATTTGCATCATAAGCTAGAGTTGTGTATTGCCATTGTTTACATTTCTTATTCCTTTTTTTGCCCCTCTTTCACATACTTTCTTTCCTCCATCTTTTCAAAGACGTGTGTAGGTTCTAATTGTTTTCTTGTTGTTCCATTGACCACTAACTTTTTAGTTTGTTATACAATTTTTTTTCCTTTCATCTTACATATTATTCAACCCCATCACATTACTCTTATGAAAAATGCATGTTTTTAACAATATTTTCAATCTCAAGACTCTATGAAAAAAATAATGGCACAAAAAAAATGTAATGATAGACCCCTAAATCTTTTTTGTTCCAAATGCTATAACAAACACAAATGTCACATATTCAAATGTTTTCTTGATAATCTTATTTAATACTTAAAATACTGCCAATATGGTGGTGGATATTAATTTTAAAAAAAATTCTTGCATTGGTTGCATTTGGGTCTATTTCAATGTGACCCTAGTTCAACATTGTTTGATTATATGTGTAAGGTAAGATACTGGGAAGGTGCAACTTTAAGCTTTGGGCCACTTCTAGAATGAATGGAAGGGCTTTAGACATATGTTGAACAAGCCCTTGTAGAAACACACCTCTTACAAGTTGTTTCATAATCTTTAAAGCATGTATGAATAAGTTATGAATATTTGAAATGAAAGCATAAGTTACCCCATAAATGATGCTTAGGACCCCTTCCTAACTACAATCAACCTTATGATCACATTCAAAATATGCTTATTAACATTAGCTCGCTTTAAGTATTTTAACGTTCTAAACTCTTGTTAATGACACATCACATTTCTTATCACCTTTGTACTTCAAAATGTTTTCAATTCATTTTTTTTCATATCATAAAAGCAATAAACCATAACCAATCGTTTGAAAGTATGAACACCCATCCCAAAAGTGCACACCCATGAACCTTTATTAGTGTAATAATACTTCCGTTAATGCACATAACCCTATTTTTTTAAGTGTTTCCATTTCCCAAATTTTTTTTATGATAATGTCTTATAACCATCATCATCTATAAATTTAAATAGTTTCCCCAAATGTGTTTAGAATTTTCCTCAAGAGATCATTAGGAACATGTTCCCATAGATGTAATATTACAACCTTTAATGGTTTTAAAACATTCAACCTTCTATACAGGAGTGAAAATTATTGTTTTGCATTTAGGTTGCATTAACATGGACCTTAGTGGAACCCAAATCCAATGTTTTCAACTATATATATATATATATATATATATATATGTTCAAATCTACCAAATAATGGCACTACCTTCTCCCACTTTTTTTTGGCTAACTGTGTTTATTTATGAAAAACCTAAAGACTTGTATATAAGAAAAATATATGTTCATT
The DNA here is from genome assembly GCA_963921925.1 of Sphagnum tenellum. Taxonomy (NCBI): domain Eukaryota; kingdom Viridiplantae; phylum Streptophyta; class Sphagnopsida; order Sphagnales; family Sphagnaceae; genus Sphagnum; species Sphagnum tenellum. The sequence goes on from OY998144.1 coordinate 7,573,050, forward strand.
TTTCTCCCACATTGTGGACTTTCATAAGATCATTGTTTTAAGTAAAGGGAAGGTGGATTTACAATATTTCAAAATGAACTAGTCAAAGAAGTGATAATTATAATGTTCCAACTCATCACTATTGCATTTTATTTCAAATGAAAGTGGAAACAAGATTGAGTTGTGTTTGATTTTGATTATCAAACTTCCTTCTAAATCATTTAGATTCTAGCAAACATGTATTGGAAACACTAATAAATTGGTGTGGTGAATATGAAATTCAAGCACCAATACCACACCCACCACCTACTTTGTTCTAATAATAAATGTAGGTGGCATTATTGCTATTGCAAGATATATATTTAGATCATTTATCAAATGATCTTCCTTACATGCTAGGTCACATGTCCCAAATTATGCAAGAGTCTAGCTTTTTTATCCCTCATGTTTTTATTTTTTTAGTCATTTTGCATTCTTTTCATTCCAGCAAAATGTCACTACTTCTCCTTGTCTATATCCCATGCTGAATTTCAATAATGGTCAATCATTCAACTTCTATTTTAAAAAGTATATATGTTAAGGTTTTTGGTGCCTTGTATTTGAAAAAAAACAAATTATGAGTCATAGTACATGGATAAGTGGGAATCAAATGCAATAGTTCAAAAATTAAGATCCACAAATTTTGTAAACACATTTAATAATCACATAGGATCCATGAAGTTTAGAAACAATGGAACTAACACAATGATTTCCCAATGATTTCCATCAAAGTATACAATTCACAACATTATGAGGTTCTTTTCACAATTGGCTTACTATATTAAGCCAAAGTGTACCTAGGAAATTCATTTGGAACATCTACGGCTTCTATGTACATCACTTGGACAATATGCAATTTTCATGTTCCTATGTGCATTATAAACTTGAGATTTCATGAAAATGGACATGTAGCACTCTTTTTGTGGGGCCAACACATCGTGCATATGTTTCTTGATTCCCTTACATCATAAGGTTTTGAGTGTTTATATGTTATCAAGATTGTGAAAAGGTGATGGGTTTTCACACTTTTCAAAAATGTGTAAGTCATAAAAGTTGAATTTGTGAATTGGCAACAACACATCAATGTGGTGTTAGTTTTTTTCTTTTTTAAAATTTGAAATTGTGGGAAAATTTTATGGCATGTTCATGATGCAAACCATGGAGCATGAAGGTGTGGATTTATTGCACACAATGTTCATGAAGTAGGTTCCCTTGAAAGACATAGGTGCATCGCTTGGAGTAACAATACACCCATAATAGTTGAGACAATGGATGACATGTGGTGTGGCATATATGTGGGTAGGTGATAGAGCATTGGTAAAGGCACATGTGGAAGAAAGTTATTCTCTTTTGTAAGAATTATTTCAAGGCTATGGAAGAGGTTGGAATTCTGAACGTGGATGTCCAATAATTTCTTGAGAGAGGAGTCCTTCATTCGCCTCACCATAGTGTTCTTGCATGTACTACAAGATGTGCTAGATGAGTATGTGAACATTGGGAATATTCAGAGGGTGAGAATAATAAATGAGAATGGACATGCAAAAAGCAAGCCATGTATGTTCATATCAAATATTTTCAAGAGTACAATTGTTTGTAAGCTCAAATGCTTTTTAAGAGTTCACCTTTTGTAGTTGTTGTTTGAGAGCCATGGGTCATCAAATCATTAGATGCCAATAGGCTAATGAAATATTATGAATGTTTTGCAACTCAAAAATTGGTGTTAGTTTTTTTTTTGGGGTTTGTTTTGGTCATTGTCAAATTGCCTTGCAAGGCATTGGATTTTATGACATAAGGGAAATGCATTGAGTCATGTACAAGTTGGGTGAAACAAAAACTTAATACAACATTGTTTTCAAGAAGAAAATTGGTGAAGAAGATGGCGAGATGGATCAGGAAACAAGAGTGCTGCAGTCTCAATATCTTGCCTCTTAGATGACATGATGATGATGATGATGATAGTAGTGGGCTTCACTCTTTCCCATTCCTAGGAATCAAGCAGTCTTGCAGAGAAGATTCAACATTAATTGTTCTTTCTCTCAGCAAACATGCTGATGAAGTGCTGCTATTGATCATCAGAGCTTCTCTGTGCACCATCGAACATCAGGGCATTCCCTGTGCTTGTTGGCAAGGAGGATTCAGGTGTGTCAGTCCGAGGCTATGAGCAATGCAGGGAGCTTGGTGTGTGAACCATGCTGGTTAGTGAGGGAGAGGGAAGTGACATAGCTTTTCGTGGTGCAGATGGTGATGTTGAAGCTCGTGAATTCAGAGGGTTTAGGCTATGGAGGGATGTTGGGATGAGCAGGAAAGCAATAAAGCCATTGCAGAGGTTGAAGGGAAGCAGCTGCCTTCAGAAGAGTTCCAATCTTCACTCTGTTGTGAAGGGTCTGAGAAGCTAGGATGTCAGTTATCAGATTTCTGGGGACTAGCAGAGAGGTTCATCACAGCAACAGCAACAGCAACAGATGAGACAAAGAAAGAGTTCGAAGTCTCAGCGTTTCTCATCAGCCAGCTCAGGAACGTTGCTGCAAAGGAGAGAGAACTCAAGGCAAGGCTTCAAATGAGAGGGTAGAATATGTGGTTGAAAAATTTGAGGAGGAGGTTGAGTATGAAGGTGTGATGGAACAAATGTGGCTGAACATGCAAGCTGATGAGGAATCATGGGAGATGGAGCAAAGAAAGCAGGACTTTCAGGTGGAGTGCCACAAAGCACAACTTGAGGATGAGGTTCGGCTGTTGAAGGGAAGGGTGTGGCGTCTGGAGGGAGAGCTCAAAATTGCACATGCTGAAAATGAATATACACTCCTGAAGAAGCAGGATGAAATGGATGGCATTGTTGAAGGCATGCTGGTTGAACTCGAAGCTGAGCACAGGAGGAGCTATCGATAGAGGGAGGGAATGTGAGAAAGTCAGGAGATTTACTCATGGTTGCAACAAACAGCAGGCGAGCTGCAGTCAGTCCAAGTGAAGCAATGCTTCTGGCCTGTGAGGATATGCTGAAGGAAGCTGACCAGCGAGCAGAGCAAGATCACCATGCACTGGAGTCTACTCTCCATGGAAAAGAGGATGCAGAGAGCATGTTTCAATGGCAGCAATTCATGTGGCATGAGAGAGAGCACCACTTGGAAAGTCAAATCCTCACTTTGGACAAGGTATTGAGCAGGATATCAGATAAGATGGCAGAGGCTGAATCAGGCTTGGTAATCAAACAAGAATGCCACAAAGAAGCATGGTTTGAAGCTGATGGTCTGCTGGAGACATGTAGAGAGGAGAAGAAGATGTGCAGTGACAGCCAGGAAAGGTGGCAGAGGCTGGTTGAGTTTCTTGTCAAGATAAGGGAGAATTTGATGAAGGAAGCTGGAGATGATCTCCAAGGAAGACTTAGAACTCTCTTACAGGAACTTGAACAAGAGTTACAGAGGGCCAATTCAAGGAGATCAAATGAGATAAGCTCTGGGGCATCCATGTCAGAGCAGGATAATCGGAAAGCTGAGCGGGACCGAGCAGAAACAGAGAGAGATAAGCTGGAAGCAAAACTGAATTTATATTTGAATCAAGATTTGGAAGCTGCGGATGTGGAGCAACTGAAGAGGCAGCTAAGTGCAAGAGAACATGAAATGGAGGTCCTAATGCAGAAGTTCCACAATGAAGTTTTGAAAATAGACAGGGAGGTTGAGAGTGAGCAGAACAAAAGAGAGGAGGTGATGGAGATGCATTTTATTGGAAAATGACAGCTGGTGGATGATATACAAGAGAAAGAGCAGAGATGGCAGAATGAGATAGATGCCATTACACAGGAATTGAGTGACCATCAAGCTTCAGCAAGGCAGAAAGATGAAGACACTACAACACGTAGAGAGAATTTGCATAGCTTGAAGGAACATCAGAAGACTGAGGATCTTAAGGTGACCAAGCTGCTTGCCTCTTTCAAACAGTAGAATTATGCTCTGACCAATGAGCTTGACCACCTGCAAAAAGCTGGTGAACTTGCAAATGCTGATAGTCAAAAGGGTGACAGAGTTGGTGGTTCTTGGAGTGGGTTACCTAATCTCTCTTCTTCTGAATATAGGAAAGCATCCATGAACTTATTTTGTCCCAGTTAATGATTGGCTGTGTTTTATCCAGATACCATTCACTTCTTGGCTTCTCCGGATACTGAAATTCAACAAATGTAAACAACAGCAAGGCCAAGACACACCTTTCCAACTTATGTACTGTATTTACACTTGGTTTGTGGTGCTCAGGGGTTGTGGCTGTACATGATACTCAAAAAGATTACAGTCAATAAGGATTTCCAATCCAAGTTATACCCCATGGATCACCACAGCTGTTTGAATTTGGATGGGCTCCATCTTCAACATCACTTCCACATCACTTCAAATGTTGAGAACATCAATGAGTTGGTGAAAAATCGCTTCACACAATGGAGATGTTATACATACTAAGGTGCCTGAAGATTTGTCAAAGCAAAACAGGAAAGAGAGAGAGAAGCAGGAATAGCAGATCCAATTCAAGATCCAATTTGAAGGATGGGTGCGTCACACATCCTTGAGTAGCAGAGGGTAAAATCAGATTTCACAGGCCAGTATTCCAGCTTCAGTTTCTTTAGTACACGAAAGAAAAGCCTCAAGGACTTCTCATCCATTTGCATCTGTGAGAGGGTGGGAGCAATGCTTATGCTGCATTCAAGGACCATCATCCCTATCACCAATCAAATTGCAGATTTCACTGCATTCAATCAAGCTACACAACCATTTTCCACCCACAAAATTCTGTTAATACTTTGGCCATGTCTGAAGATAAAATGCATATCCATAGTCATGCAAAGCTTTCTCTCAATTGCTGATACAAAGACCTAGATAAAGTTAGTTGCACAACTTCTGATAGATGCTGTTAGAGCAGAGGACAAAATCTTGCAGAGGATAAAATCTTTGCTCATTACACCCTTGTCTTGACACAAAACCTCCTCAGCATGAAACGTATTTTTGTGAATAGCTGCTCTGCATGAATTCACATGGTTGCAGAGCAGGTCTCTTCTAGGCTTGGTGGTCTTTCAGGTTTCCCACCCATCTCTTGTGGGATCTGCTTCAGGCAACTGGTCAGGGGTTTAGGACCTAGATTACTCTTTTGAGACCCCCACTTGTGCATTTGCACTCATGGGTGGTGTCTTTTTGTTGGATGTTGGTCCTCTCTTTTTGTACCTCCCTTTCCATTCTGGATGGATGCTTTTTCTTTTATTTATTTTGGCAGGGTTTCATCGATTCACAAGGGAAACAAAATTGCTCAAGTCAATGTGTGTAAGTCCATACCAGTATTGGCGACTCCGGAAACCTTCCTTGAAAACAACCAGTGGCCTGCACCACATTGCAACCAAATTTCTCGTATTGTCTTCATAATTGTTTTGAGCCACTGGATGCATTTAAGGAGCAGAGGACAGAGCGCCATACCAAAGATAGCTTGATTTCCAAGCAGAGAGAAAGGCCCATGAGGTGATATGTCAAGTAGATATATAAGCAGAAATAGCAACTTGACTCCAATGAAATGAAGCCGATATGAAGGGCAACAGAGATTCATGTACCTGCGCACATTGAGAGGTCCTTCACCAGGTGCCCCAGCTCCACCCCGGATGCAAGTAGACACACACTTGCGTGTACATAATTCTGCTTTTGCAGACTTTGGCCTTTGTATCCTGTGTGCCTTATCTGCACCTGCCAGCAGAAACAGAAAAGTGATCCAATGTTGACAAAGAAAGAAGGAAACAGTGGACAGTGATTGATGATAAATTTTTATTTAGGGTTTACACCACCCCAAAAAAGAAAAAAAAACACATCAAGCTCAACAACATTGTTGTCTTTGGTTCCAAAGAAAAATAGAACTTATGAATCTTCTATATCTGAATCCATTTGAGATCCAAAATTCGAAACAATTGGTCAAAAATAGAGAATGTGAAGCTGGCCTGGCTTACCATTGACTCTGCCACTTCTTCCAATTGGTAGATAACAAGGATAACAAATTAATGTGCAGGATTTAGGGTTTAGGGTTTAGTCTGGAGAGACCGAAGCACCTGAATTGCGGGAAAAGACAGATACACAGTATCAGAGAATGTTAGAAAAAAAGAGTACCAGAAAGAGTTTGAGGAACATTTTCAAATGTCTCCATTGAGGAAGGCGGTGCATTTTTGGTGGTGAGTGCTAGGGCAAGTAATAGGGAAAGCACGCCATGGCCGACATGTCTTCTTTGCGATGATCGTAGTAAATCAGTGGCAACGACGACGACGAAGTTCCAAGAATCAACTAAGAGAGACGTGAAACCTAAACCAAACTCATGAACGGAAGTATCGATTACTCGCCAAAGAAGCACAGGATTCTTCTCTTGGACGTGAAATAATGGCTTACGGTAACGGAGCGGCCTGCCGGATTCTTCTTCTATCCTCTGACTCCTTTCCGGGTGCTTATCTGCTGCATGTAATAAGGAAGCGACGGGCAGAAATGCACACATACTCCCCGCTCTTCTCTCCACAGATGTGAGGAGAAGGCGCAATCTTTGGGAAGTGCAGACGGTTGAAGAAAGGGAGTAGATTAGCAAGGAGGAGGAGGAAGAAGGTTTGGTTTTATTGGCTGCAGCTAGAAGAAGAGAGTGAGAGCGCTGCTGCTGCTGCTGCTGCGGCGAGCTTGAGGATTGAAATGGCGAGAGACGAAACACCCACGAGCACACCACACACGACATCGAAGAGCTCGGGCGCACTCGAGCTCAGCAAAATCTTGAGCGCGCACGAATTGCACTCTTTCTGACAAGATAGGTACCCAGAGGTAAACCCTAAAACTTTAATAAAAATTTTAAATAAATTTTTTTCGATGTAGCCCAGTTGGCGATCATCCATAAGCTGTTTAAGCCAAATTTGGCTATTAAGAACCCTCAAAATTTAATCAAAATTCTAAATAATATATATATATTTAATGTAGCCCAGTTGGCGAACAATGTGATCATCCATTAGCTGATGAAGCCAAATTTGGCTATTAAGAACTATGAAAGGAAAAATATTTTGAAAATCCTTTATATATTTTTGGCTACCTACTTGAACAATGTGATCATCCATTAGCTGATGAAGCCAAATTTGGGTATTAAGAACTATCAAAGGAAAAATATTTTGAAAATCCTTTATATTTTTTGGCTACCTACTTGAACAATGTATAGAAAATTGGTGATTTTTTTCCGAATTTTGATGCCTCTTTTGCTTCAAAAATTCACACCCAAGATTATAAAAAAAGGTTGGTACCCACTAAGGATTTGCCAGAAAATCACAAAGTTGGATTAGGGCTTTTTTAACCCCCTCTCTACAGACAAGGGTTATAATTTTAGTGTATTAATGTACAAAGGGTGTTGAATACACTTGTGTTTAAGGTGTGAAAAAATTATTGTTATTCTCGAAAAGAGAAATTCATAAGATGATCTTGCCTTTGGGTTCTTCTTTCACCCTCTATTGTATTTTTTACTTCAATTTTGTTATTTGCAATATTTTTAACAATATTGAATAAGGGATGAAACTTTATATCACAAATCTAATGCATGAAATTTGAAATAATTATGACCATAGTAAGCAGAGTAGTAGACGCAATAACAGTGAAGACATTCATGAAATTTTTTAGGTGTAATCTGAGTTTTATCTGATTTTCAGTCCTCATTTAAATGCAATATATATTTTTAATTTAAAAAAAATCTCACTCCCTTAGGGTAGACTGGCCCATCATCGATCAGCTGCTTATAAGTGTTATTTATATTTTATGTGCTTCATAGTTATTTATAAATGTTATTTTTATTTGCATCATATGTGTTTCATTTTGAGCGATTTAAAATGTTATGGGAGTGCTACCTCAAGCTCTATAAATCATCTTTGAAGTGCAAAGGAAAAGAAGTAATGAAAAAAATATAGTTAGAATGAAAATAAGCTTTTCAACTTACAAAACATATTATTTTATTTTTCTTTGGACCTCTTTTGCTTTTAAATCTCATACCTTCTTTTATCTTAATTCATTTAAAATGATTTAAAGTGTTCTCAAGTTGCCCCCTGAAGTTTTACAAATCATCTTTGAATTCTTATAACAACAAAGAAACATAAAAATAATTTTTTGGATGTTCAAGATCCAACCTTTGTAAGGTTTAGTGGTTTGTTTTTTTGAGTTCTTGACCCATTTTATTTTGGGGGCTCTAACTTTTTCATTTCATCTGTTTCCAACAATTGTTAACGTGTTAGATGTGCGAATAGAAGGGGTTCACATTTTGTTTGGACACCAAAAAAGAACGAAACCCTCCCCTTGATCCAACCTACCATGAGCGCTTAAGTGTTTGATCCTTAGCCAATCTACCCTAATGACTATATTCAATGTATTGATATTATGTTTTTTTCACTTTACAAATTTGTCTAATAAAATTGTTAAATTTGGTAGTTTGAATTTTGTTTTTCATTATTTAGAGCGAAAACTAACATTTAAATGTGTAATAAAGTTTGATAGCTGTGAAAATTTTAAATGACCAATGAAAATGTTAGGAAAGGACCATTATTTTCAATGTTCAACAAAATAGAATTGTGTGTAAGATTCAAGAATTTTTGGCAAGCCGATAAGATTGTTACGATGGTTTAGATTCCTTGTTTTACTTATCTTGAATGAACTAACAATCAATATGTAATAACTAGTGTTGGGTGGGTATCATAAAATTATGAAATCAGTTGGGTTTGATTTTTCACAAAGTATGATAGTCATTGGATATGATTCTCCTCAAAAGAAAATTCTATAATTTTTACATTGAGTAAGGGTATCGACATTTAAAAAAAATAAAACTAGTTTTCACAATGCTAGTTTTTAGAAATATGAAAATAGTTAGTTTTCCTTTGCAGGTTTTCATAAATCGGGTATTATTATTATTAATTAGAAATTAATTTTCAGAGATTAAAAGTAAAATCTAAAAATTATTGATCTGATTTTTTTAACAATGAAAACAATATAAGCAATGTTAAAAAAGAAAATCTAGAATAACCACCAGTTTATTTATTGAACTTTTACACTTCAACAACTTCATCCCTTTCAAATTCCCCTTCAAACTTTTAAAACTATTTTTCTAAGTCTATATACTTTACAAGGAATTATAATAAGTTAAATGGAGATTCACATATTATTCTAGGATAATTAAGCCAATTTTTGTTCACAAAAATCAACTTATCTAAATTTTATGTTTGCAAATGATATTTTTTAAGGTTAGTAAAAATTCCAACCAAAGAAAAAATCCATCCTATTTCTATTTGTGATTCACCAATCCCCAAAATTTGTCAAGTTAAAATTCCAACTATAAAAAACATTACCTCATGTTTCTGGCACCATTGAAGAGGACATTTGATGTCCTTAACATGCAATTGATACCTCTTAAAAATCAAAAGCTTTTTCTTAACAAGTTCTTCTAGTGGTTCATTTGTGTTTGAAGTCTGTTCAAATATATCCAAACTGCAATCCTAATCAAAAATATTTTGGTTAGCAGAACTTGTTTTTGATCTCACCAAAGGATGCAAATGCTCATGACATTTGACCAACATAGGATATAAGGATTTCCTATCATATTCGTCAACAAGAGCAACACTTTGCTCCCTTCCAACAAATGAAGATATTATATGGAGGTTTTTATACCTAGGGTCTAGCATCAAAGAAATCATATTATGGGCTTTCCTCTTATCATAAACCTTTAAGAATGAGAGGAAAGAATCCAACACATTGATTACCTCCATTCTAATGTTAGAAGATAACAAAAAAACTCGTCATTGGCAATTGAATCAGCATCCATTTGACTTTCAAATGAAGGTAAAATTTGGTTTCTTCCCTAAGTTTCAAACTCATGGAAATGTAAAGCATCACTAAGAAGCAAATGTACATGTGACTAATTAGGAACACATGCAAAAACAAATAGGGAAAAACAATCAACAATCGTTTGAAAAATCTACCATGTCAAAGATGTAAACACTCGACTAGTGATTTTCATAACACTCTATTTGCCATAACATAGCGCAATGGAAGATCAAAATCGTAAAGCTTCTTGAAACATAATGATTTTACTAACAAACTTGCAAAAAAACAATAACAACTTGATTAGTTATCTTATCAAATTTTAAACCACAAAAACTTTAAAGAGTTGAAACAATAATGAGTTTGACAAAAACTACCTTGTTTTGACTAGAATGTTTAATTTTTTGGGTTGAATTTTAATTTCAAGACAAGCCTTATTCCATTCATGTCTACCTTTCCCAAACTTTTTTAACCAAATGATGCATTTTTGCAAATTTGTTTGGGTAGACTTGAAAAAAACATATTTCAAATTTCTATAAACTTTTTCCTATGCAGTGCCATATTGACATGCTTTTGAAAATGCATGTCCAAAACAAGTACCTTGAAAGCTTTCTTCCAACCCAAGAGATTCATAATTTACAATAAATTTCAATGCACTAGTCATTGCATTGAGAATAGATCCTTCATTTTTGACATAAGGAATAATGTTTTTCCTTAAACCATACTTGTCCACAATTTTACTAAACTTTTGGCCAAGGCTTGCCCTATTGTTTTTGTTATTTTAAATAAGCCAATAATCACATGTTTGGGTTACTAATCATTACTTAGAAAAACAAATCATAAGCTCCTTTAGACATCCAAAGGTTCCATTTTCCAAAATTACATTTGTACATATTTTGATTGTTTCATTATTCCCATTTACCACATTATAATTTGTTGAAAATTGTTCCATTAACAATTTTCACAAGACTATGTTTAAAAATAATGCAAAAAAATTCAATAAACTATGCAAAATTTCTAATAAAATTTTTAATCAAAAGAAAGCAAAGAAAAAAAAACATTTACAAGCAAATGGGTTCAAAGGTTTAAAAAAGACATTTACAAACAATGGGTTTGAAATTCAGAAAAATTATCAAGAAATCACTCTTCTCTCTCATCTCATCGTGGAAAAATTCATCATGGATATGTAAGTTTAGGTTTAAGGGTTTTAGATTTAAATCAAAAGTTTGAATTTTAATCTTACACACAAACAAACAAAACAACAACATATCAGAAGTCACAAATTACAATAAAATAAAAATGTATTCAATTCAAAATAAAAATGACAAACAAAAACAAAACAAACAAACAAAATATAAATTAAAAAAAAGAAGAAAAAAACTCAAGAATTGTAGAAAATAAAATACTTTTGTTGTTGGCTGAAACTTGTCAATGTTGCTCCAAGCTCTTCCACCTACACAAGAAAGTGAGGATGGAATACCAACAAACAAGGCAAAACAACAAGCTATGATAGTGAGCATATGCAACAAAACAACAATGGGGTTGGAGGGTAGGAGGTACTTGAAAAAGGTGAGTATCAAAGCACAATGGTACGGCAACAAGGCCTAGCAATTAGCAAGGTAGAACAACAAGGTGCAATTGCAAGGTAGCAAAGTGTGAACAACAAAGTGGCGCAAATAGCAAGGCGTGAGAATGAGAGTAGCAAAGTGCGAGAATAAAAGCAATAAGGTGCAATGCAAAAAGAACAAGGCATGACAAAGAGGTGTAACAAGGCACGAAAATAGTAAGGTGTGATATGATAAGATTAAAGCGTGACAATGAAGTGCAATGAGGCACGAGAGCAACAAGGTGCAAAACATGAAAGCAACAAGGTGCAAGGCGTGAAACAACAAGGTGCAAGGCATGAGAGTAGCAAGGTGCGATGCAAGAAAAACAAGGCGAGACTTCAAAAATAACAAGGCACGAGGAGAGCAAGGCACAATAGCGAGTGCAACAAGGTAGCAAAAACAAAAAACAAAAACAAAAACAACAATAAAAAGAGACATGAGACATAACCCTTTTATGTAAACTTTTAGGGTTTGCAAGAAGGAGTTGTTGCATTGCGGTTGCTCCAATTTAACCCTAAGTTTTCATGGCAACTAAACCATGAGACCTAGACCTAAATAAAGGGTTAGATTTTATTTGGTTCTCATATTTTGTTTTTTGTCTTTTCAAATTCAATTTTCACATCCGGTTCTCACATAAGTGAAAATTAGTAGTCGAGTTTTCAATCAGTACATCACTCAAGGTGATACTTTGAAGGGATCAAATTGGGATGCCCGAGTGATGCCCGGGGGTGTTTGTGATACCCACCTAACATTGGTAATAACTATTGTATAGATAGGGTTTTAGCATATTACTTGTGCCCTTGGTTATTTCATTTTTATGATGTAATTAAATTTGATGACTATTGATTTGCAACAAAATTTAACCAAATTTGGTTATAGACCAAATGTGAAAGCACATTTTCTTAACGAATCCTTTGATATTTTGGCTACTTGTTGGAACTCAGTTTGGTGACATTATTGTTATTTCTTACAAAATCTTGTGATTTAGGGTCATCTTTTTCACAACAATTCTAATAATGTGTTGAAATCCTATGTTCCAAGTTGAAAAATATGTGAACATTTGCCACAAAAAAAAACAATTCAAAGTCATTTTTCTTTGTTCTAATTTGCTCTTGTGGAAAGTAGAGACTCATTTAAGGCCCTAGATCTTTGGTGAGTCCCTCATTCATTTGAGATCATGTATAGATGAAGGTTCTATTGTGAGAGCATACGCCCTCTTACTTCTACCTCACACTACCTTGATAATTACATATAAACAAATAAAAGATGGAATCGCACCTAAATGTTGTTAAGTAATATAAGATTTAAATAACATCATCAAACCAAAAAAGACTCATTTATATGAAGTAGCACTAACTTATATGTTAGTTAACTTTTTTATTTTTCATTCACATCTAAATTAATGGTTAACTTATATTAAGATTTCAACTTTAGAAAATAACAACTTATCTTTTTGCATGACAAATTCATAGCATCCTAATGAATGTGTACAAGAGGAAAACGAAAGTTTCATAGCACCATGGGGAAACATTTGTGTTAATTTAACATTGACTTAAAACTTCTTTTTATGGGTTGTTACTTAACATAATGTTTTAATTTTAAAATCTATTATTTTTGTAAATTTCATGATAAGCTAACACTTACTTAACATTATGTGCCGTGTAAAATTTGATCTAAATTTGACGTTAGCTAACATTCTTGAATGCAGTAAAAAGAACTTGTTCCTTCAAACATTGACTTAGCACTCACTTACCATTCAGCATACTTGAAACTTACCTATCATAGGTAAACGAGTTAAGAATGTTGGCTTCTAGTTCCCTAGCTAACCCGATGGTTAGCTCAGTTCGATGGTTAGCTCAGTTGTGTTTTTTCTTTATAAATGTGCTTGTGGGTTGTTAGTATGTAGGTAGTAAAAACAGCCCTTACCTATGTACAAATCATCTAGTTACTTAGGCCCACTTTACACTAGGAGTCAGGGCCAATGTTGGACCCGAATCCAGCATTCCTAGCAATGCAAAAGTCGAAATCAGCCCCAAGGGCTTTAAGCTAGGAGTCAAGGCTGAGAGAGAGAGAAAAACTTTTCAATATGCCCCAAGTTACTAATAAATGCTGAACTTTAAGGCCTTGTATTGGCCCCAAGGCTCAGAAAAGGATACCATCAAATTTGAGAGGCCAATTTTGCAACCCCTAGGGCAAATGTTGCAGCAGTTATAAATATCCTGACATCAATTCTCTAGCATTTATTATAAACTTGGGATCAATTTGCAACCCCAAAATGCTCAAAGTTGGCCCCAAGTTTTTTTGGTCCTGACTCCTAGTGTAAAGTGGGCATTAGTAGTCACCTTTTGCCTACCTATATATGAGGCCTAGTTCCTACAGAATTGGTTACCAAGGTGAAACCAAAACTCAGTTGAGGTTTATCCACAACTGAGTACTAACGAGCATCCAGTGCATGGTGCTTCCTTCATTCAACTCTGATTATCTTATGTGATGCGATTGTCCTCGCCTTCCCCTTCTTGAGGTTGGGTTTGGTCACTCATTTGTTGGAGTGGCGGGTTGATCTTGCTTCTAGTGAAGTTTCGTCTTGGCAAGCATTAAAACAAGCAGCTCATTTACATGATGGAGCTGGTGGGTGTTTGGTTCACTCTCCCACCGCTCATTTGTTGGAGTGGTGGTTCGTCTTGCTTTGAGTGAAGTTTCCTCTTGGCAAGCATCAAAACAACCCATCTCATTACACGATGGAGCTGGTGGGCTTTGGTTCGCTCTCCCACCACTCGTTTGTTGGAGTGGTGGTTCGTCTTTGCTTCTAGTGAAGTTTCCTCTTGGCAAGCCTTTAAACAAACAGCTCATTAGATAATGGAGCTTGTCGGTGTTGGTTCACTCTTCCCACCACTCATTTGTTGGAGTGGCAGTTCATCTGGCTTCTAGTGAAGCTTCTTCATCTCGGCGAGACCATCAATCAGCTCATCACATGATGGCCTTGCCATTTTAGTCCCACGTCTGAACAAAAAGTCCAGGCACACTTTTGGGTTTATGCACGTATCAGTGCTCAGTATGCGGCCCGGCACATTACAATCAGATGAACAAAAAGTCAAAAAGTGCCGGTTTAGCTCAGGAAAATGGTTTTGCTCCTGCGTACGTGCTCTCTTTGCTGAGGCTGTTAAAAGGCACAGCAAATGAGTCCACGTGCTAGAGAAAGTGTAATAAATATGACTAGTGGGTGCCCGTGACCTTCGGCCACTGTGAAGTCCCCCTCATCCTCGACAACATTTGCCAAAGCATATGGGATAAAAGTGAGGTGCTTATATGCAGAACATGTTGAGGAACGCATTGTGAACTTGGGGAACATATTGGGAACCCATTAGGAACTTAGAGGGAACATCGTGAGAACACATGGGAAACAGGGAAAAATGGAAAAAACATCCTTCTCGCCCCCCCAAACTTAAAAGGAATAAAAGCAAGGCACCTTGGGCCTTCCCATTGGTCGAAATTCTACTGTCCGTTCGGCTTAGACGGACCTGCAGGGACTCTCCCGTGCCCAGCCCGCCCCTGCTGCCCACCATCACAGCCAGTCAGCCCCTCTCCCGTGCCCAGCACGCACATGACCTGCAGGGACTCTCCCGAGCCCAGCCCGGCCCTGCTGGCCACCGTCACAGCCAGTCAGCCCCTCTCCCGTTTTTGCCGGGCCAGGCCCGGTCGTCCGTCCGGACCCGAGCTTCGTCACAGACGGACGTAGTGGTTTTATATATAAGATCTGACTGCTGGTACTTGCTTTTGATTGGCCAAACATAATGATTGGTCCAGGTGGTTTGCTATTGGTAGTTCCCACATATATTTGCAATCCCAGTTTCACTTTTGTGGGTGGGGTTGCGAAAAAGTAAATAACTAATACTTGGTGGGGATGCTCTAGAACAAGCCCAAAAAGGTATGTCAAGGCAGCAGCACTCTGGAACAAGCCCTGGTAGAACGTGTTGTTACCACCACTTGACAGATTTGGGTATCTTGTCCCATGAGGCTCAACATACTCTGGGGTGGAATGGGCCCCCATCTCCACAAAATGTAATCTTCTCACAAAAATTTTATTCAGCATAATCTTTTTTTTATGTTAGAACATGATGATGGTTCATAATCCACATGGCATGTGGCAATGTTGAGGAGCATGAACCATGTAACATGGTTAGATGATTTGACATGAATTATTCAAAAACAAAGTTGCACAAGTTCTGTGCTAAACCCTCTCCATAAATAGCAGTTAAACATTGATTATTACTTCACTCAATAACTTTTTCTTTTTAAAAAATTCATACCACCAAATTCAGCAACCCCATTGGCCTGGGAAAAAAATCTTCAGACCTACATTCAACCCTAATTTTACTGAATATTGAAAAAAGTGGTCCCTTTTTTAGCATTTCCAATTATCCTCTAAAACCAGACTACAAAACTTTCAATTCCAATTCTAATGAATTAGCCAGCTTTGGTTTGCATCCAATTCCACTGAAATGCATAAACTATCATTTTAGTACATTTTCAGATCTGGTGGTAATTAAATGATTTTTTTGGAACTTCGGAAATTTTTAGAAATTATTTGTTTAACATGTCAAAATTTAAGAAAATTGCAAGGGAAGGAGTTTATTTTATTCTTTAATGTTGAAAACCCTAGGAGCTTCTTGCTTCATGCTAGTCCACCATTCATGTAGAGGACATCCAATAATTGACAACATTTCTCTATCCTATAAGTTTGGTGACACATTAGATCTTCTCATTCTTTGAAAAAAGAAGCAACAAAAACAAATTGTTGTAAAAGGTCTCATTATGATTCCAAGTCCCAATAAGAACTTGCCAAAGAAGCTACCTATATTGTTTTTGTCAAAATGTCATAAACTATTTTTTTTTAATTGCCAAAAGTGAAATTTGAAAAATAAAATAATTATTCAACACCCCAAGTGCTCGACTTGAAAAGTTACAACAACATGCACACAAGGCCCAAGATTATTGTTAAGTACCAATATTGTACAACATAAAAATTGGGATTTTAAAAAAAAATTGTGGGGGAAAAAAATTGTTATTTCCTAGTGTACAATTTGTGTAATATTTTCTAAATTTTTTTGGAGAAAATTTCACTAAATCTCTGATATATATATGTATCATTAAAATCCAAAAAAAGAAAATCCCTGGTAAGGCTAGGGTTGTTCTCGAGGAGAATTTGTTTTTCCAACTTGTTTCATTTTCATTGTTAGAAACAAAGGGTTTTGTCAGCTGCTGAGATAAGGTTTTTCAAGACAAGGACATTGACAAGACTTCGTACATCATCAGCTCACACAAAAGCACACAAAATCATAAGCTTACCGACCATGAAGGGAATTTCAGTGCTATGTTGGCACCAGAAAGATGGAAGCCAAAACCCTAAACCCAAAACCCTAAAAAAAAAGGGGCACCCAGCTGACTGTACATTATTATATTTATCTTGCGGAGCAAGTCTTGTATCCTGGGGGACACATATGTAGACTTTGCATAATATTTCTCATATTCATTATCATTTTATTTACATACAATTCTCAAGTCTCACTCATCAACTGAAAAAAATAGGAGTAAGACTTTTACAAAGACTCATGAGGAATCACTAAATAGTAAAGTAAATGAACCAATCAAATCATACAAGCAATCAACAATAAAGGAAGATTGTGCCATGTGGATCAATCAAGCAATTTAACCAATCCATAGCAAAATTTAAATTGTGTGATGATCTATTTTTTAATAATAATCACATGTGAACCAATTTAAGCAATCTAACCAATCCGGAACAAAAAAATTGAATTGTACAATGATTTTTACTATTGTACAATTTAAATTGAGAAAATATGTTGTCCCAAAACCATTAAATTAAATATCAAATCAACAAGTTTTTTCTTTAATTAGTCTTCATTCAAAACATGCTTTATAGTGAGTGAGTAAGTGAGTGAGTGGGCATGCTCTTATGAAAATATTACTACAATGCACCATTACTACTTACAAGGGGTATAGTAAAGAGAGAGAGATGGATAGAGGTGGATGATATGGATGGGATGAATGAGGAATGAAGGCCATCATAGATGAGGTACCACATGTAACCAGGCTAACCGGGCTAAACCGCCATAAACCGGGGCGGGAAGCTTCCCTTCAAGGGGCTTGCACAGAAAGAAGAGAGAAGTTCGCGGCGCGGCGCATGCATGCAAGCGTGCGTCCAGGATCGATGTCGTGTGTTGTTGATAACGGACAAACGTCTGGATAAGTTAGCAAGAGCGCCGGAAGTTGCCTGAGATTTTGCTTGCTGGTGGGTAGTGGTGATGATATATGATTTGTGGCAATGGAGCTTCTTCGTCCACTCCCACCCACTTTGTTGCAGGACCTCCGGTTTATACAGTACTGTGGTGGTGTTCGAATTTTAGTTAGACTCTAGCGGTTGAGTTCTTGGGCGCACCCAAAAAAGATTTTGGGTGTTTTTTTGTTTTTGTTGTTGTTGTTGTTGTTGTTTTCTTTTTTTTTTTTTTTTTTTTTGAGGGGTAGGTCCTTCCTTTCATGTAGAATTTTGCTTGTGCTAAATGCGCGAAGAATTGGGTATCCGAAATCGAGAGCCTCTGAAGTTTTGAGTGCTTTGGGATTGTTCAAGAATTAGGATTGTTAACATTTTTTATTCGATTTGCGAGAAGGAATCATGATGGAGACTAGTGTGATCTCACGCTGTGGGTCTTTGGTATCTCATCAGCTCACCCATCCAGCTAGCTTCTTTCGGAATAGTAGTAATACTAGTAGTGGCCGCCATAATCAGCACCAGCAGCAGAAAGAGAGCAACAGAGTTGGTGTTGTTCCGGTAATCAGCGCAACAGCAGCAACACGTACTACTCATGGGGCCAAATTGTCAAAACGTTCTCCACGGCCAGAAAATGTCGATGGAGATTTCTATGTGGGTATGTCATTTGTTTGGATCCATTTCTGTAGGGCAGCTCACTAGCTAATATTACATGATTCAGTCAGTAAATCGTTTCATTCTACATGTAAGAAGTGCCAAATCCTTCTTGCTGGAAGCATTTGGAACTCTGATTTTGGCTTTCAAACATTTACCAGGAATTTTGCCAAACCATAGATACCAAATTCTGAGCCTGAGAGACAAGCACTACCACGTGCCAGCGTTGCGACTTGTGTATGTGGAATTGTAGGATTTAGGGTTTAAGTAGGTTAGTCACGAGAGCTGAGATTTGTGAACGTGGAAATGTAGGGTTTAGGATTGAAGTAGGTCAGTCACTAGATCTTGAAGGAATGTACATGTGAATCAAATTGTTCTGATCAGAGTTTTTATTTCTGTGTGTATTTTGATCATGGCAGATCACACGTGCATTGATTGTAATGTATGCCGGATGATGACACCTGTATGTTCATTTCCACACTGCAAGCTTCATTTTATTTTATTTTACTGTGGCACTGTATTTAGCATGCTAGCATATTGGTGATTCAAAGACCCAAAACTAAAACATCTACCACTTTTTTTTCCCCCACAAAGTCAGTCACTTGCAAGGGAATGAGATGTTGTGGTGATAATTACCATATTTGCACTTGTGCAGATTCTTCTTTGATGCTATGTTTTTTTCTCTAGAGTTCTTTATTTCTATGTTGTTTATTTCTGTAGACTGAAACATTCCCTGATTGATCCAATTCTCTGAGGACACATCTGAATCTATGATTGATTTCAAGTAATTGATGACTGTTGTGATGTTCTCAGTTGATATTTAGTAGTGCAGCTCATTGTGTTGTATTTTCCAGAGTGTGAGCATGATCTCATGTGTTTGTGGACTTGCAGACTGTATATAGCAGATTGGGTCAACAATCAATAGTATACAATCAGCCATCTTCTGATGAGGAGCGCCTTAGTGCACTGCAGGTAGTGCACCATTCATTTCTGTTCATGACGATTGATTCTGTAGGAGAATGGTGCTTTTTTCAGGGTTTATAAATAATTGCACATATCGTTGGCAAGTATTTTTCCATTGTTCAGCACTTTGATTTGATATCTGGCAGTTTTTCCAGGAGTTCAAACTTTTCAACTGTACTTGATGTATGTTACATGATTCTAAGAGTGGAAGGGATACCACAGGCATTGTTGTCGTGTCCAACAGCATCAATCCATACAAGAGAGCCTCCCACTGATATCAAAATGGCACATGATTCTTTTCCACTTGCAATTGATCCCAATACAATTGAGGTACATTCCATCCAACTCTCTGGGTAATTATTATGTTGTGATCCACAAGTCTCCAAAATCTGATTCTTAATCTGTGTCATCCTGAGTTTCCTTCCCTACCCTTTGGGTGGACAGGGCTTAGAGAGAAATGTAGGATTGTGAGCAATAACCCAACTGTAATTCATAACAAGAATTGAAGCAATTACCCAAGGACTAGTTAGCAATATTTGGGTGGAGGAAGCATTTATTGGATATGCAAATACAGTGAGAAAATTTTAGGGCAGAGATAGCTTCTGACACTTCCTTTCACTAGGTTCCAAGATTCTGCAGAGTATAAAAATGTGAGCTTTCTCCTCACACCCTAAAACCCTAAAAGAACTTGTGCCTCACAAGTACCTGCAGTGCTCCATCCTAGGTGATTCATATTGTTTTGGGTCCACTGTGGTGACATTTGGCTTGATGTAGGGAGTGTACCATTGTGGGTATCATTCTGAAGCATCTTTTGGGGCAACTTCATACTTTATTGTCCATCCTGGTGGCAATATTTTGGTTGACAGGTGCAACTCTAAAATCTGTTCCACTTACTTGGGTTTGTGTCAAGTTATTTTGTTTGTAGAGCAGTTTTTCAATTGAGCCTGATGGTTTTTGAAAGTGTGAAGTCTCGATTTGATGACTCTTATGCATCTCTGTTAAAACTTGAAATGTTGCAGTCCTCGATATTCTGTGCAATTGGCAAAACGGATGGAGGCCATGGGTGGTGTGCGCTATATGTTTCTTACACACAGGTTTGGTTGCTGAATCCATTTGTGAATTTTCTTTAACTGTTGGTTTAAGTTATATTTGGCCCAGGTACTAGTGTGTTTGTGAAGCCACAAACACTGTAGGCTGACTGCTGGTCACATCCTGACCAATTGCAAAGGCATACATGCTATGTAGCCAGTAATGTATGACGTTTCTGAGTGTGTGGGAGGTGACTTGTATGCACACAGAGATGATGTTGCAGATCATAAGAAATGGCAAGAACACTTCAAGTGTGAGAGAATTTTGCATGAACATGAGGTATCGGACAATCTTCACTATCCGATCTGACACATTGATCCTTGTACTATTATCAGTCCTTGATGATGTGACACAGCTTGAACACAGTTTGTTGTTTGAACTCTTACATCTCCTACACCAACTTCCAATTTGGAGAATCCTGTCTTTTATACAAAACTGAACATATCGTATCTGAGATTCTAAAACAATTTTCACAAGGCATGTTGCCAGTAGTTGCATGCATATTGCTCCCAGGTGATTATCATGACCCTGAGCCCTATAAAGGAATAGATTTTATCGGCGACACAGAGTGCTCAATCCTGTAAATATTTGCTAAGTGGGTCTTTCTATAACTAAATGGATAGTTTTGCTAATTGGGTCTTTCTATATCTAAATGGATAGTTTATCAATGTCTTAATAAATGAGGTCTTGGAAGTTACTGTTAACAGAAACTTGACTACTGGCAATGATTTGAAGTCAGTCTGCATATGGTTCTAAGATTATGTGTGGGGTTTTTTTTCTTTGGCATGAATTTAGGTGACATGGTCAACAGCAGAAGTGGAGATGAAGTTACAAGGGGAGGGCCCTTGGAGTTTAGCACCTGACATTGAGCTTATTTTCAGCCCAGGCCACACTGAGGTGTGTAGGATATAGCCACCACCAACAGTCAGTTGTACAATAACATTACAAATAAGAAGCAGAACTCAAAAAGTCAAGTGTGGGAATATTGCACATGTACACCTTTCTAGTGCTGCAGAATCCAATCATAGTGTGTTTATTGAGCAATTTCTATTATCAGCTGATGAGCTCCAGGATTTGAAAACAAGGAAGAAAGAATTATTCAAATCATCTGGTAAGTAGCTGTTGGACCTGTGGAGGAAAGAACTTCCAGGCAATTAATCTAAATCTGATCAAAACCCAGTTTTGATGTTTTGTTGGTGTTCTCCAAATGGTTTAATATTGGCAGGCATGTGTCTCGCTCTTGTATAAGACAAAGGGGGCCCTTTTCACAGGCGATCATTTAATGGGCAATGGCAAGGGATTGATGATGGATCACGTCCACAATTGGTACAGTGGTATGTCTTGTTGTTTTTGCAGTAGGACCTTATTTGATTGTGTTAATTGTGAAAATGCCTTTTTCTTTCCTGGATGATGGCAACTGGAGAAGTGTAGCCTCTTAGGTGTTTTTCAACCCACTTGAGGGGTTGGTGCCAAAAGAGTGTTTTATCTCATAACTCTTTCTGTTGCAGTGCCTCTGCAAATCGAGAGTATTCGGGCCCTTCTCCCCTATGACTTCACTTGGGTTCTACCTGGTATGTTTGTCTTTCTATGCAGTCACAACTTGGCTAATGTGAAGGGTAATTGTGATGAATTTTTTCTTGACATGGAAATAATCACTGGGTTCTGTCTTTGCTTCTTCAGACGAAAATGTTCAGAGCATTCCATTTTGCAGTACTAATTCTTACTCAAGCAAACTTTTGTCTATGTTTTTGACACAGCACATACAAGACTTCCAACCCCTGTGGGTGGGTTTTTGCAGGTCATGGATATATGCATCATTTTAATACTGTTGAGGAGAAAAATGTAGCTCTTCGCAACCTAATCGAAAAGGAGTCCATGTAAATTTACACGAGAACCTTTTCTTTGTGTGAGTTAGGAATGTAAATAGGGCAAACCACTATCAGGTGTTACTTTGAGAGTATGAGTTGATTGATAAAGAGAGGTGATCATTTAGAACCAAGCATTGTTTTTATGTGTTCTTGGGTGTATATTAGGTTGCATATGTACACTAATTTTGATTGTTAAAAGTTTTGTTAAAAGTTTTGGTAATTAAAAGTGTGTTTGAAATCCAAGTTATCCCTCTGTGGAAGAACTTTTGTGTTCATTGGGTTCTAAGATTTCAGCAGAATTAATCATAATGCCAAGTATAGGTATAACCTTGTTCCACACATCAAATGTTTTTAACCTAAAAACTGAGCATGTACAAGTGATATGTGTGGCCAGATTTAGAGACATGAGCGATATTAGCGTCCAGTCCATCACATATGTTCAATATATCCAACAACGTTTGAAATATCTTTTGAATTAGGAAAGGAGAATTGTTTTTACCACATATCCTGTTGACCACACCACAAGCACCACAGATATGCATCAACATGAGGTGCCCAGAAGATGTGCGACTCTGCTGTTCAAACAGACCTCCAAATAGAGGACAACCTCAAGATTGCTTTTACATGGCAACTGCATATTGATTGAAAACCCAATTTGTGGAACTTTTATTTTCATCATCACTTCTGGAGTACTAAATTCCATGGGCCATCTTTACACAGTTCCTACCAAATCAGACTAATTGGGTCACCAACCCAACTCTCAATAACTGTGAACATTTGCAAAAATACATGTTCTATCAGAAGACCCTTCTATCAGAGAGCCCTTTGCAAAATTACAAGTTCCATCAAAAGACCCTTCTGTTAGAGAACCCTTTGCAAAATTACATGTCCTATCAGAAGACTATGCCTACAGAGAACCCTTTCTTTCTGGCATAGCATTTACTCCAGGTAGTACATGAAATGTCAAATAAGTGGAATAAGTTCACAAGAAAATTACACCAAAACTTTCTTGAGTAGCCCCAAATCTAACTTGAAGACTTCCGCTTGGCTCCTGGTACCAGTCCTGTGGTAAACAGTCAACCACCCATATTAATACAATCCACAGGAACATACCCATCAAACATTCACTATTAAAGTTAAGAACAATTGTATATGGAAAGCTTTACCAGGAAGTAAAATCCCTTGCTCCTTGGCCATGGCTGCCACCTCCTCTGCCGAAATACTCCCATGAATCTGCTAGTTGCATATGAAACTTTCAAACGTTCACCTTGATGAAGATAAAATTGCAGCTTATCCAAACATGTGGCAATCAGGCCCCAGTGAAGCTGACATAAGTTCAAATTTCCTATTGAGGCTGGCAAGATGAATGACAAATCCCTGAAATTCCAGAGAAATCTCCACAAAAACAACAACAATTTGAAGGTAAAATGACAGCAAGTGCAATCATAACCTTATGAGAGTCACTCACAAAGTACCAGACTGTCACCTTCATCACAAATAGCAGTGATGCAGTGCCATGTCTACCCACTGACATCATCATCTCCCAATGGTGGGTGCTAGAAAAACCAGAACAAAAATCTGGACAAACAGTTATGCAAAATCCACATAATCAGTTTCTATCACATTTGTGGAAGCAATGGCAAGATGAATGAAAGAACGAAAAACTGTGTGTCAGGTAAGGAAACGACGATGAGAAGGGAAACAGGGAGACGCACAGCTGCAGAAAGAGGGAGCCAATCAAAACACAAGTGAAGCGGGTCAGCAGATGATGGCAAAGTGTCATGATTCCAGTATGTCAGTCGTTGGAAAACTGACTTTGCTTCCCACTCATCATATTCTTGGGTCTTGGAACAACTATCAGTTCCTTTCCATCTTCCTGAACTTTGATGTTGCTCCTTGTTCATAACAAAGCCTGCATTATATTCGGCTCAGTAGTTGTTGAATGCCCAATACAATGCCCAAGCCACTGAGGGTTTAGGGTTTAGCTTGGCACCTTGGTAACCATCAGGAATTGTAAGAGTGGACCCCATTAATCTCCTTCCACGAAACGCTGCCTTCTTCATTTCAATACCTTCCTCATTCAACCCTACACAAAAAGAAGACACGTTAAGGAATGATAATTCCAGAAGAACACACACACACACACATTCATGACTGACAATAATACCAGCCTAGAAACCCAAAAATAAATAGAGTAGATTTCTACTTGGGTTTCAAAATTCCCTGAGTGGAGTTAAGAATTCCATTTCAGATCTAGAAATTCATGGTTCGGGGTCATCGATATGAACTTGAAAACCGCAGAGTATATAGTTCAAGAATTAGGGTTTAGCGAGGGGTTTCAGGAAAATAATAACCTTTGACCGTAAAACTTGCTTGTAAAAATACCTTTGAAACAAACAAACGCACGCCACCCAAAGCGAGGAAGAAAAAAAAAGGGTACGACGCTCACCCATTTCTGTGGGCTTGAAGTAAGTAGAGACCTCAGCAGGGCCTGTGTAGTTGATGCAGCAAGGAAGCAGATGCATTGCATTCTCAGAGTAGGGATCAGAATCTCCTAGCGACTCCCTTATTACCCCAACACATCCTTGTCTGTCTCTCCTGCTTCCTCCTTCTTCCTCAGCTCTGGCATTGGCATCCATTGGAGGAGATCCGGAATCCTGGAAAATCAAAATCTCACCAAAGCTTCTTCGTCTGCTTCTACTGCGCCAGTGAAAGCCGTTAAACCCTAAACCCTAAACCCTGAACCCTAAACGAGAGGGCATAAAAAAAAACTCCGTTCGTACCTGAGAAATACACATAAATCCATTTTGAGAAAATTTCAATGCTTACCAACAAAGTTAAAAGTGCCAATTTAAAATTAAAAAAGTTGGTCATTTCATTTTAATGTGGTTATTATTTTTATATAATAATCTGTTAATATTGCCAATTTCAAATGTTTATTGATTTATTTAGACTTATGAAATTTTAGATGATTTTGTTGATATGCCAAATTAGCATTAATGTATGTACCTTTGGAATTCCTAGAAAAAGTAGGCCTTGCAATGAAACATAATGTAGGTTTTCTCTTTAGTCTAAAATCCTTCAAGTTATTATTATAACTCTATGATAACTAATCTCAAGTTTTAACACAAGCCAAAATATCATTTTCCAAAAATCCTCATATAAAATAAATCTATTAATTTCTTACAGATCGAAATAAAATAAAAATCAAACACTACCTCATAAATTTAACATGCAACAAATTAATAATAAAAATTATGCAAAATTTGTTCATTTTTAAGTTGATACATTTTACATGGTAAATATATCATATGTTAATAACATGTTTAAACACATGAAAAATTAAGCTCCTGACTGAAATATGAACTTATAAATGAACGAATTTCACATTTGTCTCTGTATCAAATGTAATTTCAATGCATGATATCAATATATGAAATATATAAATTGAAATAAATAAACTTTGCATGATTTTCATTATTAAGTCCAAACCAAACACATGCATTCAATTACAAAGGTAAACATTCCACCATTCACAAATTAACTCACTTCAACACAATCTTGAAATAAATTAAACGCTAGAAACATACATGAGTATTTTGATACAAAAGGCACATGGAAAACCCCACACCTTATTGAGGGTTAGGGTTTTCACCAAGACATAAACTCATTGCCTAATTTGGAACTTGGATAAACCATGAAAAGTGAAGGGCGGAGCAAAAGCGCTGATAACCAAATTCTCAACCCTTCACCATCAAGGAACACTCATGAAAATTGCTAACAAGAACATGAAGCTACTACATGTGTACCGTCAAACATTAAAGCTTCCAAACTTCCTTATATAACATCAGTTGCATTGGATTCAATTCAGCCACACCTGCATTCACATGTACCTCCCACAGCTCATGTACAATACTGAAGAGCGGCAGAGATGCACTTGAGCATCTTCAAATCCTAGGGTCAGCAACTTACTGTTTTCACACCTGATCAAACATCATAGCAGCACTCAAAACCCATGAGATTTCCAGAAATGCATTGATATATAAATTTGCAATTTACATCAAACAGCTATGTCCAACAACTTTGCTTCCAGGCAACTTTCAATGCTATCCTATATACAACATAGTGAATACATGTCTGTCTGTCTCTGTACAAACAAACAAACCTGTGTTGCTTACTCAATTATGCATCTAGCAGATAGTTCTCAAAGAACTTGGCTTTTTGTCCAAAGACTCCACACCTGAGACCTCTCTCTATATACAGAGGGGTGCTTAGGTATACAGACTCACTATGAAAGTGCCTGCATCCAATGAAAGCCAACATTAGGGTGTACTTAATCAGTGTACCTAAATACCTCATAAAAGAACAGCAAAGTTCAATGAAGGTTGCTCCCTGAAATTTTTGGACTGGCTCATGTATTTCACCTGCCGAACCCAGGTGCTACTCAGCTGGCTGCTTGAGCTTTCTGATAATAAACTTTAGAATACACATTGCTGACTAACCCCAGAACTCCCTAGCATCCTCTACGCCTTCTAACGGAGATGGCCACAGCAGAGTTGCTTATTTGAGGTCCCTAAACACAGGGACATCTGAAGCTAGCATAAAGGATGTGAAAAAGTACAAAAAGGAAACCCATTCCTAAACTAGCTCAAAACAACTTAAGGATCATGAAGTGCATCCAAGGGTCTATCATTGTGAGGACTGCAGAGGTCAGGAGACTCAGGTGACCCATTAAGTCTATGATTTCTGGTGCTCTCTGATTCAGATTGCCTCCTTGACCTGCCACTTTCAGTTTTCTCAGAACCACTCTGACTTGAAGCCGGTCTAACAGTCTCTGATTCAGACAGTCTACTAGACCGAAACCTGGAACTCTCGCGGTCCTCAGACCGCCTAGGCTTTGCACTGTCAGCCCTCTCTGAACCCCCATTTCGAGGGCTCCTGACACTCTCAAGATCAGCAGACTCCTGTTTCTCAATCTGATTCTCTCGCTGATGATTTAGTGCTGCTTGGTATGCTTTTCTGATGTTCCACAGGCTTTCTTGCACCTCTTTCATGTTGGGCCGCTCAGTCTTTGAGGGGGCAACACATGAGATGGCCAACTCAAACAAGCCAGGCAGTATTGCCATGACTGTAGCTGTCTTCCTTATATTTGGATCAAGGATGTGTCTCAGCTTCCCATCCACAAACTTTGTGAAAGCCTGTCACAAGCAACTTGAACAGATGTTAGCTATGATGCCAATAGATTTATCTTGAAGACTCTTGCTTCTCCATACCTTAAATTCTTGAAAACAAGCATAGAATGCCAGCAGTGAGCAACAGGAACACAGCATTCATCATACCCATCTCACAGTGACACGTTCATCACTGGGCCTATTGATCTCTATTGGTCGCCTCCCCGTGAAGAGTTCTATGAGTAAAATTCCAAAAGAATACACGTCACTCTTCACATTCAGTTGATATGTTGTCAAATACTCAGGGTCAAGGTAACCAGCAGTGCCCTTCACTTGAGTGGAGACATGGGTGGACCCAAGTTCTGACGGGCCAGCACGGGAGAACCCAAAATCAGCAACCTTTGCACGATTTGATTCAGTGAGTAAGATGTTGGAAGACTTCACATCTCGATGGATTATAGGCCTATCTGCACAGAACACATTGCCCCAAATGTCCAGTCCTCTTAGTCTCCTGGAATTCTACCTGCTTCTGTACATTCATGGATGTTCAATAGTATACTGGTATCCTGTTCTATAGACAGAAAAGTAGTAATCGAGGATTCCTGCTCAAATTGGGACCTCAATAGTGATGCTCAGATGTGAATGTTCATGCATCTATTAGATACCAGGGAACCCATGACATTGATAGACTTAAGTTTGTGAAGTGACACCTAGAGCAGTGTGCTAACCAAATGGACATGTAGATTCTTCAAATTTGCAAGATACTATTACAAACTTTATCTGTGTGAATTCTGGTGTACCTGTATAATAATGGAGATATGTGAGGGCATGGGCAATATCAATTGCAATATCCAGGCGTGTGCTCATGTCCAGGATTACTCCATCAGGTGGACCTGCATCAACATCGTACTTCTCTTCCTGAATGCTCAAACAAACTTAACTGTATGCATGATCTCCCTCCCCTACATATTAAACCTCCTTATTCACAGGATCAGGTTAACCTCTCTGCATAAGTCATTGCTTAATACACATGTATGTCTTCATGACAACTGTACCATCAAGGTGCCGGCGGAGGTTCCCATTGGTCACATACTCAGTGACTAAGATTCGCTCATCTCCTTCCTCCAAGTAGCCTATAAGCTTCACAAGATTCAAGTGCTCCACCTGTGAAAGCATGTTAACCTCATTCTCAAACTCAGTTGAAACCCGTGTCTCAAATAGCTCCTGCCATCCACACAATACAAACATCAGTCTTGGGTCTTCTTTGAAGGGAAGAAGTCAAAATTAACATCCTCACAGCCTACAAAGTTCTTATAAAATAATGTAGAGACTCATATCACCAATGCAAGACCTCACAGAGAATCATCAGATCATGTGGGTAAGATTAACCTGTGACCAATCAACTGAATACCATGACAACCCTAGAACTCCCATCACTAATTCCGAATTCTAGGCACATGGGGAAAAACAATTTTAAAATCAAGTTTCAATGCAGATCCCAATTCCTTTGATATTGGGAGCACTTCCATCTCACTTATCAAATTCACATTGCAACAAGACAACCATCTCCAGAATAACCCCATGTCAACACCACAAATGGGGCCCTCTTGGGTTATCCAGTGTCCTTGTCAGGAAGCAGTATCACACTGGCCCACAAGGGAAGTACTACCTTTTTGGCTCGCTTAATGGCAACTAGTCGACCATCATGGAGCTTCCCTTGATACACAGAACCAAAGCCACCTTGACCAATCTTGTGTGATTCAGAGAAATTTGATGTCATCCTGTTTAGCTCGGCCATTGTAAAGGATAAAGCACCAACAGCCTTTGGTGGCAATCCACGGGGACTTGCAGTTGACCCATCTTGGAGTGTATTCACCTCTGAATTGACTACAAAAGCAAAAACAAATCACCACAGCATAGGAACAACTATGAGTACATGTATGCACTGTATTCTCAGAAGCTCTGTTATGGTGATTCCCTCGAAAAACATGCACAAAGAACTCCCATCATCAAGTATAAGCTTATAATGCTCGTGAAGACTGATTCTGCCCATCGTGATTGCATGCTTCATATGGTTGTTCCACGCCAGTTCTCAGTGTGTATCAAGAGAGCTGAGATTTTATTTTATTTCATAAAAAAATCATACTTATAAACAAAAATGTGTTCTTCTTTGTGTTCTGCAAGTGTTTCCACTTTACACCTGACCGCATGACACTGCCCTTATATTGTGCATGAGGACATATGATCCTCTAACTAGAGATCAGGCAACACACAACGCTGGGTGCTAGTACAAGGCTTCAACTGAAGCTAATTGGATCCAGATAGAAACCATGTTTGTGCAACACACAATGTGCAGAAAGAAAGGATTTGTAAACGCACAATTACTCTTGAAGACTCTGCAATAATAGGTATGCAAAAAAAAAACACTCACCAGAAATACTTGCAACTTTGCTGCTGTCCTCGTTTACCCTTGGCCGCAGGCACGGAAAGCAAGACATTGAGCTACTGCTGAATTCACACCTAAACTGCAGCGAAAACTGCTGATCCTTCCTTCTGTCGCCGATAAAAGCTTTAGCCCGGTTGCTAATTGACAAAAACGAGGATATCCTTGCCCCCCGTACACGCCTGCTCAACACAGTCCCTGTGCTCTTCGACGGACTTGCTCTTACCGGAAACAAAAGGCCACTAAGGAATCTCCCGAGTTCCCGACCGTGCCGCTCTGAACGAGCGACAACAACGCATAAGGCGATGCAACGGAAGGAGGCACAGAGAGAGAGAAAAAGGAGTCGCCTCAACTCCCAACGACAGCTTCTAGGAATCGGAAGATTGTCTTACGGAACCGAGCTTGTGTTTCAAAACCCCGGGATCGTGTTCCCGAGAGTAGCAGGCGTATCTGGAGTCAACTGACGCCCCAACGCTCCAGTCGCATCATGCTACACATATCCTTGGCAGCCATGAACACACACACACTCTCTCTCTCTCTCTCTCTCTCTCTCTCTCTCTTCTCTCCGCAGCTTGCTTCCCTCAGGGCTCCCTTCTGTGTCCGTCCCTTTCACCGAACACGTTTTGTGCACAAAACGAAGAACAACAAAGCTCCCCCGAAAGGTTTCCCTTCTCAACAAACCCCAGAAAAAAAACCAAAAAAAACCGGCCTAAGGCAGCACGAACTTTCCTGCGACAACCACGACGTCAGAAGAACCAGAGATATTATAATCCGCGGCCACTGATCCGAGAAGCAGCAGCAGAAGAAACAACAATAACAGCAACGACAAAGAGTTCGGACAACAATAAAAGCAACAACAAAGGATTCGGACCACTTGGTTGAGTAGGAAACCTCGACCCGAGAAGGAGACGAGAAGACGACGACGACGACGACGACAGAAACAGCGACACCTTTACACACAAGTCGCCCCTCCGCCGATTTGCACGCAAATCCAACGCTCAAGAACTCATCATCTGTCTTTTTGAACGGCTATTACTTGTTCGAGGTAAATCCCTCTTCTCTCTGCCCGTGAAGGAAGGGAAGGAAAGGAAAGGGAGGCCGGGGGGGGACAGTGGGCGACGGGTTCACCCGGTACAGGACCAGGACCAGCCCGTTTCTAGTCACCGGGTGTAGGCGGTCAATCATTCATTCGACAGGCTATAGCGGTGAAAGTTGAAACAGACAGGAGACCCATGTGTTTTTTTTTTTTTTTTCTAAATTTTTATTCTTTTATTTTATTTTATTTTATATTAATACTTTCTCGTGTATTTGGACAAAAGAAACATCAAGTTGGGGGATCACGAGGATACCTACAAATGGAATACTTTTTTCTTCTAGTTTTTGGCCTTTCTTACCAAGGAAAGGCTATTATTGTGTTTAGGTTCATTACAAAGGGTATTATAGTAGCTTAAGGGATTTTGGCCCCTAGGTAATATTAATAATATTATTATTATATTATATTATATTATATTATATAGGTCTTTATTTTTATATGAGGATTTTTGAAAGATGATCTATTTTTTGGCTTGTGTTGAAACTTGAGATTAGTTACAGAGTTTTAATATCTTGAAGGATTTTGGTTTCTTTTTAGAGGGGGATTTTTTTGAAGATTATATTTTTGCATGGTTGAAATATTTGAGTTTCCATAATTCTTCTTTTTTTGCCTTCAGATACTTTTTTTATTGTCAATTGCAAGGCCACAGTGTGCAAACTACAAGCCCATTTTATTTTATTTTTATTTTTTATTTTTTTTAATTTTTTTGCCCGGGTTTTGTGGAGTAATAATAATAGTACTTGGATTTTCTGTTGATGGAAGATTTGGCGTTGGGCAGGTGATTTGTCTGTTTTTCTGCCCACGTTAAAAAAAAGCCGTGCGTTTTTTCCACTGTATTTTCGCCACGATTGTTACGTGGAAAGATCGCACCAGAACTTACCATTCGCGTCAGTTCCCGGCAAGGGCTTGGAAAAATAACTTCAGAGCTTTTGGAAGTTACTTTTTCCTCGTTTTTGTCTCTTTCTGCCCTTTTGTCTTTTTTTTTTGGTCTTTTCGTTTTCTTTTCATTTTCTTTTACTGTTTTCCATCATTTCTTTCAGGAACAAAAAACAATAAAGCAGAAAGATACCCCAAAAAATGAAGAAAGAAAACGCTTTGTTTCTTTTATGTCAGAGAAAGAAAGGTCTGTGTATAGACCCTTCCAGCCTCTTCTTTTGGCTTTCACTTATGAGACCATTTTTAAGGCTGTTCAGGCCCCTATTGTCATCTCACATTAAGGGCCCAGGACCAAAAGCTCGGGGACCAATTTGAAGCAAATTGAACCTGGAATTGGACCTTCTCCACATTAAAATTTTTTAAATCATTTTTCCTAAGGTATGATGAGTGTGTTTAAAGGGTTGGGGTCCAATTCAAGGGTCCAATATCAAAAATGTGTGATGAACATGTGATTGGATTATTAGGTTAGCCTTTGGTCTTTTCTCTCTTCTTCCTTTCTTTCATGGTTTTTTTGTTTTATGTTTTTTTTCTTCATTTTTACTCTTACTACATACAATGAATGAGTGTAAACACAAAATATCGGTGGCTCTTGTTTTTACTATGGCCATGCATCAAGTGATTGCATAAGTGGTTGATTGCACAAGTAGTTATTGGACAACATTGGAATATATGATGAGTCCAATGTTATTTTTCATGGAGTTTGTTGACATAGCATAAGAAGTTTGTAACATGTGGAGGTATGAAAAGGCGGGAGGATACATGAAAAATCAACTTCTAGGGAGCTTTTTTTAAAACATGACACATTTCGCTCATTGATTAGGGTTGTGATCCAAGTCTTGAGAAAAAAATACACATGAGAGAAAGCATCCCAATTGAAATTCAAATAGCAAAGGCTCTTGCACGACTAGGTAATGGAGATCATTTGCAAATTGTATGAAGAGGTCTATGGCATTGCAAAAAGGACATCATCAATTATAGTGAAAGAATTATATTTAGCAATTAAAAAGCACTTGAAACCATTGGAGATCCCTAAATTGACGAGAAACAAGATCAAAGAAACCATTACTAGTTCTAAAAGCTTGCATCGGATTTTGTACATTTTAAGCGCCATAAATGGTAGTCATATTTCAATTCTTGCAACCTAAGGTAGCTCCAAAATCATATTATTAGTATAAAAGGTTTGACTCCATATTGATTCAAGGAATTGTAGAAGCAAAGTGTAGTTTTTAGGATTATGAAGATGGGTGGACAAGAAGTTTTCATGATTGGGCTCTTTCCAAAAACATATGTAGGAAGCCATGTGATGAAGGACAAATTCTTACCTTATAAGTTGATAGGAGATGCCACTTATCCAATGTGTCTGTGGTTTTATTCGCACTTCAAAGGTGAAAAAGATGGACTATTAAAACACAAAGCACATTGGAATTTTATACAATTTAGTACGAGGATGTTAGTGGAAAGGGTTTTTGGAATGTTGAAAAATAGATTCAAAATTATACTAGAGATAGTAGACATTCCATTACAACACATGCCACACTTGGTCATAGCTTGCATATGTTTACACAACATGTGAATTATTAACTTAGATGGCTTTGACATGGATTCAACTTTGGAGGCTCAAAGAAATGTAGAATTTGAAACAAAAACAACATTTGGAAACTTGAAAGGAGTTAATATTTTCAAGGCCGCTAAAAATTAATAATAATAATGAAAAGGTTATAAAATCCAAGGATGGTGGATGGAGATGGTAGAACTAACATGGAAAACATGGAACATCAAGGTGAAAATGAAAATCATGTGTTGACAAACATGGAAAACAATCCTGGCAGGAAAGCAAAAATTAAAAATTAAGAAAATGTTGATAAAAATTATGGTAATTCATGAAGTTTTAACAACAAAACAATTTTAATTTAATTTTGAAAAAAGATGCAACATTGCCTTCCCAGATACATCTGATTTTAGGTCAAAATGTGATGAATGATTCATAGGTTCACAAGTTCAAAGAAACGATGGATGATGGGTTGGACTATGGGTCCTTACAAATGTTGTCCAAATCATGCTTTAATGTTTTGCAATAAAGCTTGAAGTTCATCTTTCAATTTTGGCCTACATTCAAGTATTGGAACCTATTGTTGTGACATTATGAAAGTAGTACCTTATTATATTGAATTTTGAATCCTTAGTTTGAACCTTCCATCAAATGTGAATCATTCTACTAAAGAAGATCTTACAAGTTTGTCAAATGGACTTGTGTGTTCTCCTGGTTTTTTGTGGAATGTTCATAAATAATGTAAAACATTGGTTAAATTCATGTGCTTTTCCATTGCAATTTGAATTGAGGGCCAAAGTTGTGGGTCAAACCATTGTGTGTAAATATTGTTTTTCTTCTTAAGCCTTCAATTATTATTTTTTCATTGTTTTCTTACTTGATTTGTTTGTTGAATGAATGTAATGTCAATTGAGGTTACAACTTTGGCCTTCCAATTGGGCATTTAGTTGTCTCCATTGCAATTTTTTATACATTAGTCATTTCATTATCAGCTACCAACATTTTTGTCACATTGTTGTTAAAACCAATGTGATGTGCCATTTTTGTCAAATCAACAGTAATGTTGGCCAAATGTTCCCACAATTAAATAAAAAGTACAATGTTGTTATTGTGCATGTAAGTTTAATAATTAATAGTTTAATTATCAGTTATAAAATTTATACTTCATCAATAAATAATTTTCAACCAAATTTCGATCATTGAACATTAACCAAGGTGACCATTGGTTGCAACCGAAAAATCGTGGTTGTTGAAATGGCGACCAAAATTGGGTCACCATTTTTTATTGATCTAGATTTTTTTAAATCTTGGACTATGATCGAGGTTAAAACAAGTTGACCAAAAAATCATTGCTATTGAAATGGCAACCGAAATCTAGTCACCATTTTTTAATGGTCCAAAATTATTTTTTAAGGTTTTTTTTGGCACTAATGATTAAATTTAAGTTGTTGGACTATGATTACGGTTTGGATAGGTCGACCAAAAATCATGGCCATTGAGATGGTGACCAAAATTTGGTCGCCATTTTTTTAAGGTCCAAAAAAAATTATGTTTTTTTCTAGCAATGGTAACTAAATTTAAGTTATTGGACTATGATAGAAATTTGGACAAGTTGACTAAAAAATTGTGGCTATTGAGATGACAACCGAAATCTGGTTGCCACTTTTTAACAATCCAAAAATAATTAAAGTTTTTTTTTGCACTAACAACCAAATTAATTAGGTCGTTGGACTATGATCAAGGTTTAGGTAGGTCAATTGAAAAATTGTGGCCAACTAAGATTGCGACCGAAATTTACTCCGCATTTTTTAACAAGCCAAAAAAAATTTAACTTTTTTTTCACATTGGAAACCAAATTTAGGTCATTGGACTATTATCAAGGTCAAGATAGGTCAATCAAAAAATTGTGGCCATTGAGATGGTGACTAAAATCTAGTTGCCATTTTGTAACAATTTGGATTTTTTTTAAGATTGTTTTCTACACTTGCAACTTGATTTAAGTCAATGGACTACAATTGAGGTTTGGATAGGTTGGTCAAAAAATCATGGCCATTGAAATGGCAACCAAATCTAGTTGCCACATTTTAATAGTCCAAGTTTTTTTTTACATTTTTTTGTTTTACATTTGTGACCAAATTTAAATCCTTAGATTGTGATTAAGGTTTGGACAAGTCAATCAAAAAATAGTGGCCATTTAAATGGTAATTGAAATATGGTTGCCATTTTTTCACAGTCCAAATTTGTTTTAAATTAATGTTTTTCATTGTTGATCGAATTTAGGTCATTGGATTGTGACTAAGGTCTAGATAGGTCAACTGAAAAATCATGGCCAATGAATTTTCCAAATGTTGAATTTAAAAGTTTAGATTTTTATTTTTTTGCGACCATAATTTTTAATTTTCATTAAAGTAAAACTTTTACCTTTATATGAAAACCTATGTTGACCCTATGTTGACCCAAAATTGACATGATACAAGGTTGTGCTAGTGTTTAAATAGATGTGATGTGACAAGGCCAACACTAATAACCTTGATTTCTACTTCATGATGCAAGGCTTCTTCATGTTCTTCCTTTCCTATCTTTTGAAACAACTTGGAGATCATGGTTTAGTGTGCCATGACTTTGTGTTTTAAATTTCCCTACTAGTGACTTGGTGCAATTGGAAATTGGGAAAGGTTACACTACCCAAGGCAAAGACATATTTGTACCTATAAATCATCCAAAAGAATGTTAGTTTTATGAACATTATCAAAAATGGGATAAGTGGTTGAAGAGGGTTGTAAGTTGTAAACTTCTAACTAAAACCATCCTAATGCATTAAAAGAATATGTAGGTTTAAAACAAAATAAGAATGAGATTATGAGTATTCATGCTTGCATAATTTGTTCTCATTGTAGTTCTTTGAAGCTCCAAATTGAATCACATGCACTTATAAAAGCATTCATTAGACTCATGTTAAGGATATTAACGTTCATAACTCAAATACATTTTCAAGAAATTAAAAAAAATAGATGTTGAAAAACTACCTTTTCGATTCTTCCAAATCTTGCACAAAACATTCAAATGATTTCAACAATACAAATGAAACAACAAGCAGATTATTTTGATTCATAACTTTCCAAATGTTTATTAATCTTGTTTTAAAAAATTATAATTGATTCTTGATCTTAACAAAGTTAGGTATGTTGTTAGATACACATACATCCACAAAGTAGGTAATTTTAGTATATACATCCAACATGTGACAAATGTTTTAAAAAATTATAAATTCAAATGGATGGAAAAAAAAAAATCATTATGCTCAAAAAAAGGTTTTTTGAAAATTTTAAAAATATTGTTTTACAGTGCTGAAATTGATCATAGGTTGTGGTATAGACAACTATATATCCTAATTTTATGTTTGTTTTGAATGATCTAAACAATTGTGGGTGCCAAGTTGACTTCTAAAAAACCTTTTGAACTTAAAAGGCAAAGGAAAAACATTTTAAGATTTGATGTTTTAAAGGAATTTAAGTGTTTGTTCTTAACCATGTTTAGCCTATGCTTAGTCATGAGAACCTTGATTGAAAACTGTATTTCAAAACCTTCCTAAGCACAACTTTCCACATGAAGTTGACACCCAGTTTAACTTCATGTAATTTCCTTGAAACAAGGGTGTTTTGCTAGGATGGAACCCTAGCCATATACTTAATGCATCTTAAGTTATCTCAACCATACAACTAAGGAGGTCTTAACTTATTATGCCCGAAAAGGCCTTGCTATCTTAACACTACAACTTGTACCTATGGTTTTGCCCTCCATTCCCCAAAGTCCAAGGTGTAATGCCTTGACAATGTAATGTTTTGATAGTAAGGCCTTCTTTTACATAAATTGTGCCCAAACAATTTTCCAATCAACACATGCATCAAATTATATATTAGAAATTCACCCTTTAGTACACCCTACAAAATGCACTTTGCCTCCTAGTGATTAGTAAGGTGAAAACACCTAGCTAACCTAAAAAATGCCTCCTCAACTATAATTGTTTACCTTAAGATGGAAATTGTGTGAACGATCTATAAAACCATTGACACCCTTTGCCTTTACATTGAATGCAAATTGATAGATGAGTTCAAGCTATAATGAATCCCTTTTATGAGTGTGTTAATGGAAGAATGGATAACATTCAAGTTTCCCAAATTAGAAGATGATGTTAAAAAAACAAGGGGAGATTTGAACCATAAAAAAATGGACAAGAGGGATGAGTTTGGACAATTGACGACCTACCACATGAAGTTTTTGAAATATAGTCGTACAAAACACAATGTTGAAAACATTTACAACATCTACTTACATCACCACCCATTTAAGGTGAACATCCAAGGTTACATGAATACCATGCACCACTACCTCACACCTTCCACTATTTGTAACACAAATTAATGGGGGATAAATGAACCAAAAATTATGTTGTAAAATAGCAATCATAAAATCTTGTTCATGTTAATTGATGTAAGACCTCTCCCATTGTAATCAGTCAAAGGTTTGACTGTGATGTCAAAAGTCCCACAACTTCAAAGGCCCAAGCTATGCACCCAAGGATATGACATGTGGTGACATATGAACACGTTAAGAACAACTAAAGAAAGTCATAGGCTAAATCCTCAAGGTCGAACAAATCTTAAAGGTGTTCAAATTTCATGTTTAAAAGGCCTCCAATTGAAAGATGAAATACATCGATGAATGTTAACCTAAAATATTCCATAGAAAAGTCCAAGTATGTATTTAGTTGAAACTCCATCAAGGAATTGAAGATGGTAAGGATCAATTCGAAGGGTGGAGAACCTACAACATGTTAATTATCTCTAATGTGTATGGGGCAAAGGGTAGGGGGATAAGAGCCATAATAACATGAATATTTTCCCCAACATGCCCCAAGGCTAAACTCTACTCAAGATGAAAATGAGGGGGGATAGCAAAAAGGGAGGGGTGGGGGAATCTAAAAAGAGGGCATGATCAAAAGTGGGTAGGTTTTCAAATAATGTTGTTGTAGGGGCTTATGTGTGTGATAAATGTTCTTTTTAAAACTTTTCCCAATCATTTGAAAAAAACCATCACAAGTGCATCCTAATTCTTATGTTTAGTCGTTCCCCTTCAAGCATGTAGGAGAATCCACCATTGTGAGAATAGAAGAAAAAAATGTCATGCAACTACATCAAACAAGTCCCAAGCCAAGTATTTTGAAAAAATGGAAAGTAAGTTACATTTCTTATTTCAAGGCAACTACAATGTGCAAGTATAGGTGCAAGCGGGGGAATCCAAAATGAAAAGCACCTAGGGGTAAAAATTCAATACCCATGTCCAAGTTGCCAAAATGGGAGGGGAAAAGGCCTAAAAGGTATCTAAAATGACTTCCTTGGTGCTAGAAAAAATGCCTTGAAGAGTTTAACATCACCTCTAATGACAAGACATGCCATGACTTTTAAATAGGTCCTCATGATCGAAACATAGGATGTCACATTAGTGAAGGGTTTGATTCCTACTTCCAACATTTAATGAAAGATCGATTAAAGCACATGTATGACATCCCCTAATCGATTGGGACAAAGGAAGATAGACATGATAAGAAACCTATATTACACAAACACAAAAAAAAGACAAGGGAAACGAACTAGCAACCAAACAAAAAACTTAGGAAAATACAAAAATGAATCAACAACCCATCAAGGATGAGGAAGGGGTAATGTTAGGGGAGTAAGGGGTATATTTCCAACAAAAGGTAAGGTTTCCATTGAAATGGATTCAAATAAAAAAATTTGAAAACCAAAAGAAAATAAGGCCTATGAATGCTTAACAAATAAACAAAAGACATCACCTTATTCCATTGTTAAAATCCATTCCTTTAACTACATCCACCACATCCATTGGAAAAACCATCAAACTCAAGCACTGAAATCAAGTTGTTATTACAACATCACACCTTGATGTGATTTTGGTTTTTCCTTTCCCATGGGTCTTTACATTTCTTGGAGTGACATTAGGGTTTTGGGCAATCCATTGGTTGTCATTCTTTTGCTTATTCTTTTTTCAAAGATGCCCTCAACAAAAATGTGCATCATGCAAAAGCATTCCAAGTTTAACAGATGTTGATGTCTTTTGGGATCTTTTCTGGATGTTTTACCCAAAATCATTTTGTTTCTTTTCTTCTCTCCCCCCTTCCAAAATTTCAATGTCAAGTTGGCCTCTGTTGATTCAACCATCATCTAAGTTTTGAAGAGGATTTTGGGCCCAAGTTTTGTTAAGTGTTTGAAAGCTTCCTTCGTTTTTCAACAAGTTATTCTCCCTATTTCTAGAGGGGGGATAGGTTTCATTACCGTTGTTGATATTATTTTCGTGGCCTACTTGAGAAAATAAAAGCTTATGCCCCAATCATTGCATGTAAGTTCTTACAAGATCATTGCCCATTTTCATTAAAGACTATAGGAGTTAGTAATGTAGATATGCTTTCATTTCAATATAACTCATATAAGTGATAAGTTCTAAGTAATGAAATTGTTTAATATGAAGTTTGAACCTACCATAAAAAGAAAAATCATTAGGTGATTAATTGTTTGTTATCACATGCCCAAAAAGTTGTGATTCAAAAATGTATCATAGATTGAATAGAATGATAAAAAGAGTTAAAAGATTTAGAAAAAAGCTTGATAATGCTTGTAAAAAAAATGGAACATGGACAAAAAAGACTAAAGAGGTGAAGTTTGTAACACCAACTTAATTCTTGCACAATAATGAAGCCCTTGGACCTTGAATACAAAGAATTGCAAGCTTTTTTTCCTTATGTTTGAAATCGTCATTCAATACAAAAGATGCATCATGAATGGAGATACATTTAAACATTCACATGCAAACCTTCCACATTTAGGTGAAAAAGATTTTTGCATTTTACATTAATGAACGTTTCCAATTCCCTCACACCATCCTCCCTTAATTTTTGAGCCTATTGCCTTTGGGCTATTGACCTTAGTTTTATGGCCCACAAATTACGGAAGGCCCTAAAGAGCTGACCTTCTTGTATACTTCCATACCCACTTGGATAGAGAAAAAATCCAAGTTACCGCTAAAGCTAAAGGAAC
Organism: Sphagnum tenellum; assembly: GCA_963921925.1. NCBI lineage: Eukaryota > Viridiplantae > Streptophyta > Sphagnopsida > Sphagnales > Sphagnaceae > Sphagnum > Sphagnum tenellum. Next base: position 7,613,663 of record OY998144.1, read on the forward strand.
AAAGCCATGGTGAGTTGCCATTTTTGTGTTGCAATGCGTCATTGGTAATGCCCATGCCACCCTTGTCTCAAAAAGATCTTATCCAATTCCACTAGGTGAATATGAACAATTGGTATATGTTTCATTACAATTGAAGCCCCTTTACACCATGGTGAGGGATTGTGACCATGAATATGTTGAGAGTCCTTGAAAACAACGAACCCATTCCATGGAAATTCAAAACTCATTTATGTGGGGGCCCAAGTTATCAAATGTAATGTAAAGTGAGAATTAGAATTTATTAAGGTAACAAAATATTATAATACAACAGATTTTTTTAAATTTTTAATTTAAAATTTTGATTTTAAACTTGATATTGTTTGTAACTTTTTTCACTGTTGTTTAGGGTATGTCCTTTCTTTTTGGTCATAGCTTCTTCTCATTTCTTATGTCTCCAATTTCTTTATTTTAGTGAGGCACATCACCTTGGATTGTAGAAGAGGAAACAAAAATTGTAAAAAATGTAATCAAACATAGCCTTTTTTTTGGCCCATGCGTTTAAAAAACTCGTTTTTTAATTAAAAATACTTTACATAGGAAAAAGTTATGTACAAATTTTTTGACCAATCATGACTTTTTTTGGACCATGGGCTAACAAATTTGGCCTCAACTTCAAAAAATTTAATTTAATTTAATTAAAAGAAATTTTATGTTCAAAAAATAATCCAACCAATCACGACCTTTTTGGCCTGTGGGGTAATGATTCCATTAATTTCAGATTCAGAACTCTTTTTTTCCTCATTTTTTGTTGGCCCCCAAATACCTATTCAACTACATGAAAAGGGGAAAGAAAAAAACTTAACAAAGCTAGAAAGGAGCAACTTTCCCAATGATTTTTTTTATAAAAAAAATAAATTTTCCTATTCAATTTTTTTAATTTATAATAAATTTAGAGAAAAGGAGTTGTGTAGGTAGGTTTTGGAAGGGGGTGCTTTCTTTTGAAAATTTGTCATTTTCTCTCATAAGTCTTATGCCATTCATAAAGTGCATAAAGCAAGCTCCCGGAAGAGGTGGGTTTCATTCGTCGAGAATGAGAACAAGAAAGGCGGTCGAAGGCATGAGTATTGGCATGAGTATTCTTGGCATGAGTATTCTTGCTCGCTCGCTCGCTCCCCTACTTACAAGTGATGCCGGTCAAGCAAGCAAAAAAAAAAGTTACACATGGCATTTCGGGAAATAGAATGCTCCGTGAGATTTTACAGCACATTACCAATCTTCCGAAATTTTTCGGTGATGATTTAATTTAATTTTCAGTGAAAAAATCATTCAATATTCAAGAACTTTTGCACCACAAGTCCAAACGTCATGGAACCAACAAGCCCATGACCCCCTCCTTGTCGAGAGCTTTCCAAAGACACCAAGAACATGATCTGAAGCATCCCGATTCAGTGGATCTCACAAGTACAAAATAATAATAATAAATAAATAAATAAATAAATAACCTACCTTCATAGATAGATGTTATTTGTTGAAATAATTTTAAAAATCAAAATTTTATTTATTTATTTATTGAACAGACATGTGTCCAAGTTGCTAGGGTACTCATAGTCAGAATTTAGTAAGTTATGACAATAATATTGCCAGAACCTAAAGTAAGTTAGGGCCATAGATGGATTTGCTCGAATCAAATCAATACTTGGACCACTTCTTCTTCGACAACCAAACCAAAAGACAAGCAAAACAAACAAAAATGAAAACCAAACAAAGGAAAGGAATTTAGTCGCATCTTTGCCTTACCAATTGGAGTTCCAAGGTCCACACGGAATTTACGAAAATGCGAAGAAATGGAGCCAAACTCAATTGGAAAAAAAATGAAGAGAATAACACAAAAGCCTTACCACTACTATGGGTAGTTTGAAGAAGTGAAAAAATGCCCACTAGAAGAGTGGGCATTTCACTTTTCAAAAATTTGTCGGCCCCTTTTTTTTCTTTTTTCTTTTTCCCGTGATACATGTTGGGAAAAATATCATGGGAAAAATGGAAAAAAATAATAATAATAAATTCTGATGGGTTTTTATGCTAGATAATGCCCCCTCAAAATCTTGGGTGTTCCAAAAAATAAGTGCACCTTGATTTCATCTCATTTGGGCACCTTAAAACATATGTATCTATGAAGGAAAAGTAGGTTGTTTTGTTGGCCTTGCCTACGCAAGGCAAGGATATTGTGTTAAGATTCACTATAGAGTGTATAGTAGCTTAAGGGATTTTGGCCACTAATTTATTAGGTCTATTTGTACATGAGGATTTTTGGAAGATGATATTTTGGCTTGTGTTGAAACTTGAGATTAGTTATCATAGAGTTATAATAATAACAACTTAAAGGATTTTGGTTTCTTTTAGAGGACTTTTTGAACATTACATTTTTGCATGGTGAAATATTTGGGTTTCCATAATTCTTCATTTTGCTTTGAGATACTTTTTGATGTAAATGGCAAGGCGACAATGTGAGACACCCCTTGTTTTGTTTTGTTTTGTTTATCACATTAAGATCTCGCAAACCATGGCACTTCATGCCACACTCTTGTCATAATCGGAAAGCTCAAGCTCTCTCTCTCAATGAGTAGAGTTGCATCAACTTGGTTTGAGAGTAAGTGTTTGGAGCTACGATGTGGAAGCTATTGATTATTGAACAATTTTCTCAACAATGACTGAAATAAAAATCAAAACTGAAAACTGCATTGGAAAGCCCTCCGCTAGTCACATTTAATAGAGTTTATTTCACAATTTTCAGAGCTAAGGTGTGAAAGATATTGATTTTTTAGAGTGGATTTAGATGCGAGAAACTTAAACACATTGCAAAAATTGGGTTTGGAAGTAAAAATCATTTGAGCAACCATGTCGATGTCGATAGCCTAGAAAGACTGTAATGTTAAATTTAAGTTATTTCTTAAAAGCCGTTTGAAACTTTCAGAAATTAAGAAAAAACAATTGTCAAGACATGTTTTTTTTTCCTTTAAATAATTAATTATTTCAGAAATAAAAATAAAATGGGAAACTTATTTGCTACTATGATGGCAAGTTTTCTTTTTTAAAAAAAGGGGTTAGGGCAAAGTAGCCACAAGATATAATTTGATTAAGTTGATGATAAAATTAAGAAACTTCATTCTTTTTCATTTCGGTAGATTATAAAAAAAAATTACACCTAGGGAATCGGAGATAGGTTTAGGGTTTAGGGTTTAGGGTAAATACCCTACTACCTTGGCAGCTTCAACACTAAATTATATTATTTTCAGAAATGTTGAAATATTTATTTTTAATTTTTCTTCAATTTATAAAAACATTGTGAAGGAAAATATTGAATCTTCAAGACTATTCTATTTGTCAAAGTGAAAACTTCAAAATTGATTAATTATTTGACAAACATGTGTCAAAGTTGCCAAGCTAGTATGGTGTGTAAGTCTTGCACAAATGAACAGGGTGTCCTAGACATGGTGGCTTTGCCCATTTATAATGAATAAATGAATGTAGTACTAAATGTATTGTATTGTTGCCTTTTAATTACAAGGTAATGTAAAATTGAGGTATGTAATATGATAATTTGATTAATGCTAGATATATTGTCACCAAAAAGAAAGGGGTCAACACAACACCTCAACTCCTCTCATGAATTCACTCTCTCAGAATGAGAATGACTCCTCTTATATTAATTAGACCTAAACACAACACTTTTATTGAAATGCACTGCTTGTATCCTCCCAGTTCTACCGATTCCCAAAAAGATGCACAGGTCAACTGATCCCTAGTACACACTAGTAGCGCCCCTAAATTAGTTCCAACAACAAAAAGACAGAGGGTTCTAGCCCCAATTCAAATGTAAAGAGCTGCTCACTGAACAATCCAGACAAGGTCTCTTCCCCCATGCAGAACTTCTACTGGTATAGTTTCTACCTGTATCCCTGCAACTCAGACCACCTTCAAGGATTCCTTAGCTTTCAGTATTACCCCCTGCATATACCCAAACCTCACCAGATCACGGAGCTGGCCATCTTCCAGTCACTGACGCAGCGGAAGAGAAACTCAGCAACTCGCTCTCCTCCAAGCTCCTATGCCTTCTCTGCCAAAAGCTTCTTACTTTCTCCTGTCTATCTCCTGATCTCCACTCCTCTTCTTCTTCTCTGGTTTGTTTCTCTACATACTCCACTCCTCAGACCAAGCGAGACAAACCCCCTGATCTCTCTACTTTTCATCTTCTTCTCTGGTTTCTTTCTCTACATCCTCCACTGCTCCGTCAAGAGAGCCGGACCACCAGATCTCTCTACTCCTCATCTTCTTCTCTAGTTTCTTTCTCTACATCCTCCACTGCTCCGTCAAGAGAGCCGGACCACCAGATCTCTCTACTCCTCATCTTCTTCTCTGGTTTCTTTCTCTACATCCTCCACTGCTCCATCAAGAGAACCAGACCACCTCACCTCACTGCCAACCAGAACTCTGCACTTCCGCTTCCTTCCCAAGCCTCCTTCCAGAAGCTTCCCCTACCGTTACTGTCCTCCTCCTCGAAATCATAAACCCTGCCGTTTTTTTTTTTTGAACGTTCCTGGCGGGCGTAACTCTCAAAACTTAAAAAATGAAACTGGCGTTCACACTACGGCAGTGATCAAAGATCACTTGTTCGGTTACTCCCCATTCGGTCACAATATAACTATATGATTAGTCCAATAAGCTTGTCTAGAATTTCTCAACTTTGAATGGTATTTTCATGTAGGTGCCACTAATAGTTCATATATGGTTTATTTGTGTGCCACTATTAGTTGTATGTTCTATTTTTTTAAAAGTTTGAATTTTTGTTTGTTCACAACATTTTGAAGTGTTAAGGATTGGGATGTTTGTGCTAGTATAACATTATAATTTTTAATTATCATTGTTGGAAATTTATAAACATTTATAAGTGCTGCTTTCTAAAATAGAACAAAATAAAATTATTTGCAATTTGGGCAATTTATAAGTTGCAATGCGATGAAATGATTCACATGTGTTTTTGTTAAAAAGTGCAACAATAAATTCAACACATGAATATATTATGGAATTTTTTTGTGATCAGTTATGCACCATTTTATTATAAAGTATCATAGTCTTGTATTCATTATAACATAATAACAAGATGTTGAATGCATTGTAAAATTTGTATATACATACATAATTCTTGTTTTGATTCTACAAAAAATATGAGATGCTAATAAATGTGAATATACAATAATGTATTGAAAATGTAGTTTTAGAGAATGAGTATCAAGGGATAATATTATTGTGAATTATGCACGATAATGTTGAAAATAAGGGATTGTTGGTTCATATTGAACATTGGTTTTGAATCACAATATTTATTATTTAACAACAGAATCTACTTGAAAGTTTTTGTTTGATAATGTGAAAAACAAATATAAATGTTTTAAAAATTGGATTCAAGATAATGTTGTACATGATAAACCATGTTTTATTATGCCTACATGGTCAAACACTACATGTACGAGTGTTAAACCTTATGTGCAATGTATAGTATGTCATGTGGCTAATTTTATAGGAAATTGGACTATTTTAATTATGTGAAAAATGTTATTACCTATTTGTATTTCAATAATTTTTTGTTCAATTGGCATCCAATTTTTGTTGATATTAGGAAATTATTCATATATGCGTGGATTAATTTCTATTTTTATGTTAATTCCAATTTGTGGGTTACGGAAATGTATTCATGTTAATGATTGGAACTAGTCTTTACATAATATTCAAAAGTTGTGTTTGCACCATTTACAAGACCATTTTGTGTAAGGTAATTACTTGAACACAATTCAATTGACATATATATTTTAAAATAATAGTTTGTAGTGGAGTCCTATTATTTAATTAGCAATAATTGATAATTGAAGTGCAAAGGGCATGTTTTGGACTGACCATCTTGTGCTAAAAATCTAAATGTTGCACCTAACATTTTTTTCAAATGTATTTTTATTATGAATGGTTGTTTTAACATTTGTGTAAAATAAATGTGGTAGATGCTGTCACTTAATTGTGTTTTCAAACAAATTGGATTAATAAAATATATGTCTTGAAGTGTGTGTAGTTGTTTAAAGTGAACTCAGATTTTTAATGAAATTTGTATCATCTTGTTGGATAACTTGTTTTGATTTTTACATTTTCAACCCAAAATTGTGTTCATTTAAGTATTGATTTTATTAGTTTTTTGTTTCAAAATTCACAAATCATAAACTAATTCAACTTGATTAAAAGTCACTTTTCATTCTAACATCAATATCATACGTTGCAACCCCCCTTTGAGGCAAGTGTGAAGATGAGACTCACACTCCCAAAAGTGGGAACTTGGAGTCCTCCGGGACTCCCAAAATTTTAGAGCTCAATTGCAGAAGTCAAAACACTTTGCCTTGAGGTGTTCTTTATACTGTTGGAAAGGTCTTGAAATGTAGATGTCGAAAATGGCCTTGCATGAGCCATTAGGATATCTGGAGCACAAGTTATGGTCGAAAGAAGGGTCAAGAATCAAATTGGCAGTTTGACTCCCATCCACTAAAAGTCAAGAATTGACCCGACCTCGATGTGTGCAGGTGAAGTGCGACACACCGTTGGAAAACTCTTGAGGAGAACTACAAGTTTGCTTCATACCTCATCCCAATCAAAGGTCTGAGACAAGAGTTATGAGCTCCCAAAATCCCAGGAGTCCAATCCGGGACAATTTCAGGACTCCTCCTTGGGAGTCCCAGGATTAAAAGCCATTGGATGTGGGTGCGGCGGAGCAACGTAGAGAATACTATAGGGGGGAAGGTGGTGGCTTCCCCCAAGTCTGGGCCACTTCCCCTAAGTCCGAACCGTGGTGAGTCACGTGAGTCTGTGTTGCCCGTGATTTGTCCCAACACTAATAGTGTTTCCGAAGGTGAACTAACCCACTTGTGATTGGTTGTGATGCAGGACCGAGTAACTAAATAGTTGTCCCTCTACTTAGTCTAGTCCCAGAGCTTTCAACACACCCCTTTCACCCCCTTTAGTGTTGGAAGTTGGGAGTGACACCAAGTTCCAACTACTTTTGCTTTTTAACATAGTTGATTTTTTTTGAGTCTAACAAGGAACTTGGGGGTGCGTCAATATCCATGAATTCAATATGAACTTGTTTTAGTATACCTAATTTACATTTTATGAAAGTTAACATCCTATTTTGTTTACTAAAGTAATTGCAGTTGATTATGTGTTTATATTAAAATGACACATCTTTAATCATTTAACACTTCAAATTCATTGCAATTTTTATTTAATGGGATTGTGAGTGCAAAATGTATTGTTGTGCCATTAATATTAAATATTGATTTTTTAATATGTTAATTCATAATTTGTGGTTTAAGAGGGTTAATGATTGTGATTTGTTTCATATAATGTTGTGATATGTTTCCTTATCCCTAAATTTCATGTTAAGAAAATATGCAAAGGTTTTGATGATTGTTTTTATTTTTTAGTGTAAAATGTCATCAACAATAGCTTTTTTTATCATTTAATTATTTCATTTTTGCTAAAACCTTTCATATGATATAAATCATCTACTTATTGATTATCAATATATGTTGGTAGTTGATTTTTTTGGTATTGATTTTTAAAAAATTTAATGGTTTAATCGGTTTTTTTGCATTAATAATCATTTCATCCCAAATAATATTTTCCCATCCATTTGTTTCAAAAAAGATTAATGTGTTCTTTTACTTATGATTACAAATTGTCCTATTCATTAGCTTGTTCACCACTAATATTTTAAAAAATTACAATATATTTTTTATTTTTTTCAATATGAAAAATTTCCCACATTTGCAAACTTCTATGAAAAGTGATAATTATTTTGTTTAATTTTTTCTCAAAAAAAAGGTCTCAACCACACATAAGGTGAATTGATTTTAAATAAAAATTGTGTTTGATCATGTGATATTCAAAACATCAAATTTTAGCTTGTTACTGTGTTAGAAAACATACCTTTAATAGTATTGCATTTTGTGACCTTGTAACATGCCTATGTAATTTGCCATAGGTCAAATGGTTTTCTTGTTGGATAAATTGAAAGTTGATGGAATGGGTATTTTTCTATATGTGTAATACTATTTGGAATTATTAGGGATTTATTTCATGGGGCACATATTGTAGACAGGTTGTATGAGGTGGAGGTGCATGGATTGATGTTCCTAGATGTGCCAGGGCCTTTCATAAATTATAACGATGAGTCAACTAATTGGTATTGAAGCAAATTCAAATCCAATTCTCATTATGGTTGAAAAGTGCAATGATGCAAAAGGCTAATTAAATATTTGTCCTTTTCAAATATTGTAGTTAATAATGGTGCCACGAACAATATGAAACTTGTGTGGAAATGTTTCATAATATTAAGTTCTTGGAGTCTTCTAATGTTGTTCACATCTCCTTGTTCCATTATATGTTTCGATCATTTGATGTTTATTTTGATTTGAAATTAACATGCAAATGGAGCTCTACAACTAGTGTGGACACCAACAACTTCCTATGTAACTACCTTTCAATTATTGTAATTGTATTATGACCCTCCTAAGCAGCTACATTACAACTAGTATAGTTGAATGCATAGTGGCACAAACAAGTATGCATGTGATTATTATATATACTCTTATGACCAAATTATGCAACTATTGTAGTCACTATTATATCATCCAACCACCATAGTTGTAATTACAACTACATCACATACAATTAAACGTACTTGGTCATGCCATGTGGCAATACTTAATTAAATATATGTGTTTCTATTCTAATTTATCCAACAATGATGGGTCCAAGCATGGTAAATTAGATCATAAATGTTCCTTGCAGCATAAATGAAAAGTCATCATCAAGTAGGCTTTGATATATTAAACTTCAAAATATTATTTAGTTCAAGGATTAATATGAACATTTTCTTCAAAATTTGTTAAATTTTAAAATAAAAGCTACATGTTTAGAATAGGTTCAAGTAGATTCATGAAAATTCAATTAGAGTTCACAATCTACTTTATAGCCTTTAAGTAGATTGTAGTAGATGAAATATTACCTTGTCAAAAAAATAAAATTAATGGGGTCCTAAAATGTACTTGTGACTTTTCATCTTTTCACATTCTAATCAAAATATATATAGCTTGTATGGTATAAGTAGGTTTGAAAAAAAATTGCCAGTCAGTTTCAAACATGCTTTTTGCCTATCTTAATTATATTTAAAAAATTCAAAATTCATATTCAACTTACCATAAACCCAATGGAGGCATAAATGTTTTCAAAATGAAACATAAAAAACTTTTCTACTTTCTTGTGTTTTTGACAATATTGTCATATTTTTAAATGGGATTTTCGGCAAATGTATTTTTTTGTCTAATTTACCATGTTTGGACCCTAATGATCTACCATGTGTGCATATTTATTCACCACAAAGAAAATTTAATTATAAAAAATGTATATATTTATCTTATAGCAAATAACATTTTGCCACATGGTACCAATGTAATTAATTTAATATATTTACTTTTTTTGTTAACCAATAATAAAATGTTGCATGCATTTTTTGCACGTGCACCACTTGTTTGGTAATCTCTACTCAATGGTGAGAGATGTCAATATAATTCTCATGTGACTATGTATTAATCACCCATTGTCAAATGCATGGTGCCATCCCACTATGTTAGTAGAGTCATATATGTAGTCGCATGGGTCATCACATATGTAGTTGCAACTTGAACACAACACACCTATAATCATCCATGTAGTGGATGAAAAATTAATTGGTAGTCACAATTCTATGTGATTATGAATGCAACTATAGGTGTAATGTGATATCCTTGACAACTATTTGTCTTATGGCACTTGTCCAAAGTGACTGAGTGGAATTTCAATCACAAATGTTCACTACCACTAAAATATAGTTCTAAAATTAGTGGTTAATATCCAAATCTCTTTCAATGAAGGTAGATGAATGATAACGGAAAGATTTAAAAATGATGGAAGAAAATAAATGAATCATGGATCCCCAAAAGTTGGGTATTCCTTGTTAGAAAACTATTGTGAAAAGTTATGATATGTAATGATAAGTTATGGTGAGTTGAAGAAATGAAATTCCATTCATTAGTAGAAAAACCCACTTTGTGACTTGTTTTATGTGACTAAAAGTGTCATTTGTAACTATTTTGGTCTTGTGATTTTATTCATCTTTTCCTAGAGCCTAACCTCATAGCCTCCTCCATTTGAACATTCAATTACTTCTAAAAGGTCCATCCAAAACCAAATTCCAATGGTAGCATTTTCACACAATGTTTTGATTATCATTGGGTCAAAACACACTCAAAGGAACCACCTACATTACTTTATATAAAACTATGTGTCCTTTTTCCCCAAAATAATTTTTTCATATGATTAAAATTTTAAATGAAAATTTCTACAATTTGTTATGAAAAATGCTTGGAGTTTCCCCAATAAATCATACCTTTTTTTAATCAGCAAATTTTATGTTTTGTTTTGAAATTTTGATGATAAATTCAAATCATAACAAGAAAGGATCGTTGTTGTAAGGTCAAATTTCATGTATTATAAATGAAAACTTTGTAAGAAACTAGTTTTCACTTTCAAAACTCCTTAACTAAACCAAAAAATTTAATTGAATCAAGTGGATTTTTAATTTGAATTTCTTAACATTCATTTGTGCTATAAAGGAATAATAATTTGCCATGATTACCATGGTTTCAAAAGGAAATACATTAATAATTCTCTAATTTTCCATGATAATTTGTAATATCCAACACCTTTTTTGCTCCTTTGAGTGTGTTTTGACCTCATCCATAGATTTGCCTTTGAGTTGCCTTGAAATGGCCTTCAAGGTGACATCCAAACATGTGTTTTAAAATGTGTTGAAAGCCACAATGGATTTTCAAATGGTTTAGTTCCTTCAATTGCATTGAACATTTTGCTACTATGTTGGTATTTATAACTATCATTTCGTTGGATATGACCACATCCCATACTTTTTCTTTCACTAGGAGCATATTGATCTTGACCTTCTTAGATCGTATTGTTTGATGGTCCTTGTAAGAATTATATTTTGAAATGATATTATATTCTTGGCTCATATGTTAAATGATGATAATAACTTGTATGTCAAAATTGTGAAAATATATATGTTCAAAGGTGCTATGAGGAACTATTCTTAAACTAATTCTAATACCATGTGTGTAAACATACAGTATGAACTTTATTATTGCTCAAATGGTCAAAAAATGTTGTCACAACTGTGACATGACTTTCAACTTCCGCCGAACCAATATTAAAAGAAAATTTCATAAATTATACTCAAAATAAAGTAGTTCAACTACCAAAATAATGTAATTTTCAAATTAAATAAATTTTTATTAATATTAAATGACTAAATAATAAATTTGTGAAAAATTAATACTTGTACCAATATATTGCAAAGTGCAAACATATTATAAGAATTATTCAAATAATTACAACACTTGATGAAGTGTATAATCATATATTAGATATGAGTTAATTGTACCATTTGAATTCCATGTGAAAAGTTCCATTCATGTGATTTCACAAAAACCATTTAGATGAGATTTTTCATTCAAACAAACATAATTATGTTGGAAAAAAAAGTTTGTTGAATAGTCACTTTCATTTGAAAGATAACAAGAATTATGTTGAAGACCTTTATATCAAAATTCATTTTACATGTTTATCAAAACACTAGATGAAATTAAAGTAAAACTACCCCTAAAATAATACAAAATGTACTAAAAATAATATAATTTTTTGCCTAAAGTGGCCCACTTTAGTCTGTTTTCACCTTTAAAACATTTTTTTATAGTGAATAATAACAGTATATATGCACACCATGTAGATTGTGAAACAATGGATCATTGTTAATTTTTTTGGTGGTAGGTCACATGGTTCACATCTTTATGGTGGGTTTCAATTCTATCACTAATTTATAACTTCTCTTTCAATTGCCACTATTGTCATAGGCTTTAAGAAATCTTCTTAGACAACATCATGAATTCCATTTGCTAGGTTTAGTAAAATATAAATTATTATTTTTTAACATTTCAAGCCTCCGTACCAAAAGGTAAAAAAAAATACCAATATAAATTTCTACATGTCATCAGTTTTCACAAATGTGGGAATGAGTTAATCATATTAAAATTGAAACAAGGTGGTAATTCAAAATATGAATGTTTTTGGTAAACAACCTAATAATTATTGGGTGTTAAATTAGTTAATTAAACACATGTAAATTGTAAATGAGTTTGAATATTAACATTTTAGCTATGCTGATTTTAGCTATACCAACTGAAGTTTATTAAAAACATTAATTTGAACATAGTTGAAATAAAAATCATTAAAGTACACAAAATCATCAGTTTATGAAATTAGATTAAATCGTGGGATAACTAAATTTTTTTAAAATACTGGAAAATTTGTGCCAAATTTTGATTTGGAAAAACAATTTCCTCCCATATTAAAAACATTTCAGGGAAAAATGGCTCAAATTTAGAATATTGTATGATTAGTTTTAGTAAATAGATAAATTATTATTGGATCTTGGTTTTAAAAATCATATTTGGTATGTGGGTTCGGTTAGATTTATTAATTAACTAAATGATCACCACTTTTGCTACATCACAAAATCCTCAAAAACCATTGGTAGGATGCACCTTTAGTGTAACCAATGCTTAGATTTGAAGGTTTTATGCTTTCGAAATGAATGAATTTTTATAATTTTGTAATTTTTTTGCATGGATATTTATTATGGGTTATGTTGTTAAAATCCAAAGTAATAAATGATGATAAAAAAAATAGGGAATGCAAAAACACAACAATGTGTGTGTAACTAGTCCTTTTGCTATTTAATGGACTCAAAATAAAAAGCTTTTGAAATTTGTATTTATGACATATTTATGGGGATGTTTTAAAATAACATTTTCACATAATAACATAATGTAACATTTTTTTGGGTCATTAGGATTTAATTTATTTTCTTGGCGATGTGTAGATCATGATTTTAAGAATGTTTTTTTCAATCAAACAATCATAATTTGCCACATTCATTTGGTTGCCTCATCCACTCTTTATAAGGACTTTGTGAAATTGGTGCTTGTGGTTTTTAATATAACAAATGCACCTATATTTAATATTTAAAACAACATTGGTAAAAAATAACTTACTTGCCGTGCTAAAAATATGTAAAACACTTTCGAGCACACTAGTTTCATGATTTAGTATAGTGCAAATATTTTTAAAATGCTACTATTGTTCATGTCAAAAAGTAACTAATAAGAAATATATAATTTAAGCACCTTGTTGCCAAATGAACCCATGTGTTATGGTTTTGTAATTGCTAATTGATTACACTTATTGTTATTTCATAAACATTAAATTGGTACTTTTATCAATGTTAACCATTGGTTAAATTCAATACTTTAAAATATTGATCATCAAAACATGCATTTAGTTAATTATGATTAATTTGTTAATCCTAGGTTTTTAAAAAAACTTAATGGTTGAAATTAAGTTTTTTATATCAAACTTGAAGCAATACGTAATTAACATTTATTTGTTGGATCATCTAGTGAAACAAAACATTATTGTCTATTGTTGCATCATTTGGTGGCCCCCAAATCAAAGTTTCTTTCCAATTTTCCAACTTCCAAATGGTTAATTGTTAATTTTAGATTTTTCAATTGTCCATAATTAACTAAATACATTATTCAATTAAACCTTTGTAAATATTAATTGACCATCCAAAATAATTAAATGCCAATGTTAACTAGTTCCATGTATTATACATTATTAGTGCATATGGATGTTCATTGTTAAATGTTAGGTAACACTATATCCTTTTATTATATAATTTAATAGTGTACTTAAAAGTAGGTAATTAGAAGTAAGTACTTGAATTAGCTAATGGTTAGTTATTGGTTAAGGTACTAGCTATTATCCTAATTAGTTGTAAGGTAACTAGTGAGACAAAAACCTATTCAAAAATATTATTAGTTTGAGGAAAGGATGATCTTTTCATATCACTTTTCATGATATCTTAAATTATAACTTCATTTGTAATCCCCTTTCAAATATGAATTTCATTAGTATTTTGGAGTTTTAGTTTGAATTAGGTTCTTACTGTTATATATATGGTTAATTCATGTAAATTTTCCATTTAGAAATCTACATAGGGAAACAAAAAATACTATAAAATTTGAAGTTTTTTTTTGCTAACAAAATTTCAACAATAAGATAAAAATTTGAAATAAATAATTGAAGAAAAATGAAGGATTTTTGCTTCATTATCCAATACATGGTTCAAAGTAAGTAACCAAACTTATAAAAAGAATGTTTGAAAATTTTAGCTTTCATACATTCTATATGGGCACATTTGGAAAATAAATCTTTGGGATGTTCACCACTTTGGCTACATGTCGTCACAAAATGTCCCCAAAGAAAACTTTTCATATGAATTGTAGTAGTGCAATGACTTGGGATTCACAAGGAATTGAAATGAAATGCATATTTTGTAGTTATCATATTAAACATGAAGAATTGGTAATGTTTTTTACTATATGCGGCATTTAACCTCCAATAATGTTTTTGCCTTCACAAAAGATGGCAACTTATGCATAAGGTTGTCCTTTCCTTCAAGCAAAATATTCACAATTATTTAATGTTTGGTGAGATTTTACTATTGGTAATGATGTAAGAACCTTGAATTGGGTTGTTTTAAGAATTTAGGTCTCACACTTGATTCTTGCTTCATGTTGTATCTTCATTCCAAGAATAGCCCCATTTTCAGTTCATACCTTGATGTGTGAGTGAATATACTTGAAGACCAAGATCCAATGAACTATGGACCTAATGAATGAACATTGATGTGAAAAAATTATTAAATTGTTATGCTATCATCGTCAATCTAAAAGATAGCTTGCTTAACATATAAATGCATTTTATAAGCCCAATCGGTATCATGTACTAGACATTGCACTCAAGTGCTTTGTCCATTGATACTTATATACACCATGGGATGATAGCAATCGATGTGTCATCTTGTTTTGTAGCCCAAGCGGCAATTTTCATTAAAAATATATTTTTCAAAGAGTCCTTCGTAGAAATCCTAAGTTTCAAAAGACTCGTGCATCATGATGAACAAGTTCAAACACCAAATTAGGTACAAACACAATGATACACAAATACAATATGTTTATTACATGTTTCGATGCCAAATAAAATTTGGCAAGGTTTGAAAACATCATTCCTATTGTCCACAAAACATGTTGTGTCCTAACTATTGAGTGACATTTGGTTTATGTGGTAAATTCTCACACCAAAACATAGGTTTATCACTAACTAATTAAGAACCTCTAATTAATGACCTTTTATGTGAAAAGACCTTTACCAAAAGGAATATAAGATGTTAAAATTAAGACTATTTATTTAGGCTTATTTTAAAATATTTAATTATGGACCAAATTTACATCAATGTGTAATTCGATTTGGGTAGAGGCTAAATCAAACATTAACATAGATTCAACATAAATGTTTGAATGTTTTTTAGGATTATTTTTTTAACAATAAAAGTAGGTTAGCTAGGGGCAAAACATGTTGTATGCAAGCAACTAAATGACATTTGGTTTTTGTGGTTAAATGCTCACACCAAAATGTAGGTTTAGTGTTATCTAATAACTTCCAATTAATGACCTCTTTTGTGATAAGACCCTTCATAGAAGGAATAGGGGATGTTAAAATGAAAACTATTTGTTTAGGTTTTTTTTTTAAATAATTAATTATGGACCAAATTTACCTCAATGCTTAATTTAATTTGGGTGGATGCTAAATCAAACATTAACATATATTCAACATAAATGTATGAATTTTTCTAAGTATCTTGTTTTTTACATTAAAAGTAGGTTGGCTAGGGGCAAGTTTGGCTATTAGTGTGCCCATAGGCTCACACATAGATTTGTTAGGAAATGAAATTGGCCTTAACCAACTTGTTTTCTAATTTGTGATGATATGTTTTGGATGTCAAATTGCTAATGAAGTGACATTGTAGAAATTTTTTGGTGGGTCAAAACTTGATTAAATGTGCCAATATATTCGATCACATTACATCACCATCATATATACTCCTTTATTAGTCATATTGTTTCACCATTCATGACAACTCCTTCTTACAAATTACCCCATAACAATTATACTTTTTTTTAAAATTATTTTATCACCATTTCATATTTTGATAAAAAAAAATTGGCATATCACTAATAATTCATGAAAATACCACTATTTTAGTTTCAAATTTATAAAATTTCTTGACATGAAAATGTTTATTCTGAAATTCAATTTACTCTTTTGCAACTTGCTATTAAATTAATTTTTATTCTTGATTGATTATATAATTTTGATTCATATTGCCTTTCAAAACTGTCACAAGTTTTGAAAGGGGTACACAAGGTGGAATCAATTGTGGGCCCAATTTTCATAAAGTATGTCCCAATGGCTTTACGCATGTAAAATCCATTCACACTTTTATTTTCTTTTACAATACTTAGTATCATGAAAAAATAAATTAAAAAATGTTAATGGGCATTATGAAAAATGTAATGCTTGCATATCATATTAAAATGCCTATCACATTTTTTTATGTTATGTAATGTATTATGTAAATACATTAGAAAAAGTCACATGGGCTTTTACATGTTTGGGAATCCTTTATATTTTGATCATGTGGCACATTAATTCAAATCTTGAACTTCACTTTCATTTTTAGCCCCATACAAAAATTCAAAGTGTTATAAACACAAAAGTTGTGATTACCATGGTATAAGAGCAACTTCAACATATGTTTGCCAAATAATTAATAAAAAAGGTTTTATGTTAAAAAAAAAACAATTACACTTTATTTTCCTTCGTAAATTTGAATACATCTTATTATTTAACATTTCAACATTTTATAAACAATATATATAGTGTGGAAGGTGCCTAGGTACCACAATCTTGTGTTCAAAGTCATTTTCATGTTCACATGGCCAGAAAACATGAATAATGGGTTCCAATGTTTTATAAGAAATTATTTCATTTGAAACAAGACAAAATGAATAATTTGATAAAAGCACTTGTGGGCCATTATTGCAATTACAAATAATAGCTCAAACAACTTTGTTCTTGGTGTCTTTGTAGACAACAATGGTTCAATTATCAAGTTAACTTGCAACAATAGAGTTATCATAAAGCTTTTGAAACATGGTGTCAAAAGCTTATGTTAGTCACATACATGGTCCAAGATTGTAAACACAACATCAAAATTTTACTTAGTAGTTCAATAAGGCTCAAAATTGAATTTCGCAGCCAAACTCGGTGTGAAGCAATTTAGTTCCTAGTTGCAAGTGAGCTTGATAGTTCCCACATTTAGAAAGAAAGTAGTAGCAAGGAATGGAAGTTAAAAGCAAAAGCCAACATAAAAACCCATCAAGTGAGTTCAAAAGCTTTTACACATGAAAAGAGAAATGGTAAACGATGGACTTTGGAAATAGAATTTGACCCAACAACACATCAAATGTATATTTTCCATGTTAGATTTTTGTATGTGTGTTGGAGAAATGTTTTGCCTCCTTTTTAAAGTCTTTTTTTTTATAGCTTTGGCTTTCTTGCCTTTTATACTCCTCTTTCATCGACCTTTACACAATTTTTTAGATGTTGCACATAAACTCAATGAATTGGTGGTTTTATAACTACAAGAATGATTTTCTTTTCTTTTCTTTCTTATGGGCCAACTAAAGGATAATAAACACACATCTAGTTTTGATTTTTGTGATTTTTTTTTCTATAAGTTATTTTCCATGTTAAATTTTGAATCAAATTTTAGTTTGGGATCATGGTGAAGGTGGGGAAAGGGGAGGAAAGAGAGATGGAGAATGGGGTTTGGTGGGGCAATTTTGGTTTTCTTTTTGGGGTGGGGGTGGAAATTTTGATATTGTTTGCTATTTTGTTGTAGTCAAGTGTGTAAGTACCTCGTGTTGATTAAGTGTGCAAACACTTTGCGATTTTTACGGTGTGTCAAAACTAATGGAGGTATGTTTTTCTTTTGTGGTAGTGAGTTTTTTTTTAAAAATAAAAAGCTTTTCATGTAGGGCTGAGAAATTGGAAAATAAAAATAATATACAAAAGTTAAAATAGGGCATATGAGTTAAAATTTTGTTAGCAAAGTTTATTGTGTGCACTATGAAGAACCCAAGCTCCCCATGGTGTGGTTTTTTGTTTTGGCGTGCGTGTATTTCCTTGCAATTGTTCTTTTTTGTTTTTGGTACATGTGGTTTCTTGCATTCTATGTGCTTGGACATGATTTTTTTGAACTTTGCAAATAACATAAAAAAACATGTAGAAACAAATAAGGTGTCAACCAAGCATGAAATAATGTTGCAACATATCATGATTTTGTGAAAGAATTTTAATAGTTCAATATTTTGTGTATGTTTGTATATTTGTGAAATTTGATTATTAAAATTCAAAGATCAATAAAACTTGTATTTCATTTGAATGGAACTTTAAAAAAATGAAACCAACAAATAACCTTGGTCAATTTTTATGACATTCGATATTCAAATTATTATTTATTGATCTTAAAGTGATGCGTTAATTAAACAAAATGTTGTTAATAACTAATCATATGATAATTAATATAATTACCTATGTGGTTGGTAAAAATGCAATTAACAATTTTTGTGAATAAGGTAGATTATAAGATAGATTAGGGTTGTGCAAAGGACCTCCAAGGACATTCATTATTTGGCATAACCATGGGAATAAATCCTTATGATGATAGGGGTTAGATTTTTGAATTCATGCATTAATTAAAAAGTTGGAACCATTTTGTATGCATGTAATTTTAATATCTAAAAAGTAATAATATAAAATTATAGTTGAAATTATAGTTTATGGAATAATTACAATTATTTTGATGATGTAAAGAAACATGGTTGTCGATAGGTATTATAAGTAATTTACCTAATTTGATGATTACAGATGATTGTACATGAAATTTGAAAAAAAAAAGATTCACCAACTTGGATGGCATTAAACTATATAAGGTATTCAAAATGCCAAGCCATTTGGTGAGACCAAAGGGGATGTCATCAACTTGTTATTTTAAAATTGAAAATAATCATTGAGAAATAATCATGATGCTTCTATGAAAAGGGGGAATGAAAAGTGAGTGGCACATTTGATCTTGCATTTGAAACTTTTGCCCAAAATATCTTGTTATATTGTAGATTGTTGAAAGTGTATAGGAGTAAAAATATGACCTTTTTTGGAGGTAAGGATCTAGCTCAATCAAATAGGATAAAATGTATTTAATCAATCTTTGTAATGATAGAATGAAAGTAAAAATGATGAAATCAAAGGAAGAGAATTTTTGTGTCGTTTGAACTTTGTGTTCATACATTACAATTAAAATTGGTCATAAAGTTTCACAAATACATTTCATAATTGAAATTGATCAAAAAATGTTTTGCAAATGTGAAATCATTAACAAGTCATTTTAAAATAAAGAAATAATGGGGCTTTATATTGCATTGCATTCATGGCCCGAACTAATAGGTTTTTGAGGTTCAATGGACACATTGTTGAAGAAGGTTGACATATTGCAAAATGAAAATTTAAAACACATGCACAATGATAGCTACATGTTATGGAAAAAAATGATAAAAAAATGGACATATTATCAAGGTTATAATTCCTTTACCTAGAGTTTTAAAACATTGCAAGTAATTGTAATCGATTATAAGGGTCTTAAATCCCAAATAACATGTTTAATTGATTAGAAAAAATTTGCTATGAAAACTATATCTATAGTCGATTGGTGTTATTATTATGTCATTCATATTGATTGTTGAAATAGTTTGGATCTAGCTATTTGTTAATGGTAAGTTATTCAAAATGTATATTATATTCACTTTTTGATACATAGTTTGTCTTGCAAGATGGAAAAAAGTTGGACCATGGCTTAAGGAGTGGTCCAATATCATGTCATAAGGTTGCTTCAACATGTTGATTTCATGATTAATTAAAGAGAAATATATGTGTAACAAGAATTGTGGAACACAAATTGTTTACCCTAATTAATAATCAATATCTTTCAATTGACATGCATACACAATTTCATGGATGTTGGGGTTTAATACATTTGATGCCATTAATTTAACATATGAAGTAAATTACCCATGGTATGTTGAGGACCCATTTACCAACACACATTCATGTTTATAAATGATAATTCTTGGTTATTTGATTTTGAGAATACGACCATTTATAAAAAACCATACCATATTATGTAATGATGATGGTTATGCATTATGACTACTAGTTTGGCCTATGTAGTTGGCCCAAATGTGAACTTGCTATCCAACTATTTTGCATCCCAAACCAATTTATTGTAATTTAATTCAATGTTTCCCCACCTTAGGTTTAGAAATTACAAAATGATTTTAACACATCCCTACTCATTCAAGGTTTCCAATGGTACCAACAGCGCAATGGAAGACATCATGGTTTAGAATGAGGCAAACAAACTCTACACATTAATAGATAGGTACTAATTAAAAATAACCATAATTCATTTGCACTTGCACTTCTATGCATTACCATGAAAATATGTTAATTAATTGATAATAACATGAATTGAGTTTGTGAAAATATTAAGTTCCATTCAAATGAAAATATTGAATGACATTGCATGGAATTTGAATTTAGTTTAATTGTATTCCAATCAAAGAAAAATAAAATGAAAATTGGTGGAAAAATTATTAAAAATTTACTCATGAATATGAGGGATTTTTTATTTTTTTCCCAAAAAGACACAAATTCAAAAATACACCTTTCCATACCTTTTTATTTGGGAATGGATTAAATGTATTGAAATTTGGAACTATCCAAGTGACAACTACAACTTATGGAATATAAAGTTATCCTGCTTAAACGAAGCTCCGACAAATCAATGTAATTGAAAATATGTTAATAAAAAATACAACCACTAAATGCCATTTGCTTTTCTATTTCCATCAATTTGTCAAGTGACCAAAAAAAAAAGGTTGATCCACCCATTGCATGCTTCCACCAAAATGAATATTAGGTCATCCAAAGGCATGTTTGGAGTAAACACATGTTTGAAGCATGAAGACGAATTGTTCCCCCACCAACTTTAACTCCATAAATTACCTTACCATAAGGTCATTTTCGCCATTAAATAATCCTCAGAAGAGTGAAATGAAATTTTGTGAAAATACGAAGTTGACATGTTGGAAATCATCATAAATTATCATAGTCTACACTCTGAATAATTTTCACTACTCATATCACAATGTTATATAGTAGATGATGGAAAATTATATAATTTCAATATTTTGAAAAAAAAACGAATTTAATTTTTGAAAATAAATAATCATTCATTTTGTGAATGTGGAAACTGACCCTAGGCTATGGTATTGCATATTATTGACACATAGCGTAAAAACCTTAAAAGGTACATCTTTAACTTATACATGAGGAGGCATTGCATGTCTTCCTTTGTTGTTTGCAATAAGGACCCCTTCCTTATTTTAGGTCTTCCTTGCTGGTAGGCATGACCCCACCAAAATTTATTTTAAAAAAAATAAAAAAATTTCATGAGTGACATTCATGCACATGCATCATTTGAACAAAATGATCAAATCCCTTAGATAAATATGCATATCTTTTAATATTATCCAATTTTAAAGTGCAGTTAAATTAAGGTAACTTCCTTGTATTAAAAAATAAAAAAAGCAAAATTTTAATTTTTTTTCAAAACATTTGGGTTACATTATTTGGATTTAAAGAAGGGGAAAAATGGACGAAAAAGACACAAAATAATAAGACAACAAAATTTGTGTCTGGGCAGCACAAAGATGGTGTCTAGTCATCTAGTCATCACTAGACGCATCTTGGTTGGGAAATTGGGCAGTCCGAGAAAAAAAAGAAGCAGACAACACCTCTTTGGGGAAGGCCAATCTCATTTTCTCCATGTTTCTTGGCTCTCCTCCCCCATAGGGGAAGAGAGTGCACATTGTTGTAAAGATTTTGGCATAAAATTCCGGCTTGAACTTCATTCAATGTGTGAGTGATATTTGAAATACAATATGCACATATCATGGGATGGTAATGTTCAATTAAACAAGTTTGTAACATTACACATTTTTATATTAATTTTTATTATGGGTGCATTCACACTTAATGTTAAGTCGGTGCTAATGAAAATATAGGTGGCATCATAGGTGGCACCCGATGTTAAATGGGTGATAGTTTATGATAAGCAAATGTTAGCTTAACATTAAATTTTTTCATGATAACTAAGTTTAGCTTGTCCTAAATGGCTAACATGGTGTTAGGGGACTCAACACTATATATAGTCCCTAAAACCATTGTGAGAATGCACCTTTAAAAGATGACTAGCCTTGCAATGGGGCTTTGTAAGAGGCCTTGGTGAACCAGCACCTACATTGGTACCATGATAAAAACCAAGAACCCCCAATTTTTTTAGCTTTGCTTCTAAGCATTGTGAATACTAGTCGGTGCCCATGGCCAAAGGCCACTGTGAAGTCCCCCGTGGGTGCCCCTGCCCCCGCCCTGCCCCCTGCCCCCCGGCCCGCCCTGCCCTACCCCCTGCCCCCTGCCCTCTGCTCGGCCCTGCCCGACCCCGCCCTCCCCTGCCCTGCCTTCCCCCCCCCTGCCCTCCCCTGCCATCCCCCCCCCCCTGCCCTCCCCTGCCCTGCCCTGCCCCGTCCGGTGCTGGCCCCCCCTGCTGGCCCCCGCCACCCGTGCTGGCCCCCCCCCTTCCACCACAGAAAACGCTCCCAGAACGCGGAACTGTCCAACTGTTCGGGCCGGTTCCCGTTCTCGGAATCCGACCGTCCTGGCCGGTTCTGCCGCTCCATTAAAACGCGGAACTGTCGTCGGACGGACGCACGCACGAACACACACCCATGTTGTAATTATATATAAGATATCTCTTCCTAGGTCGAAATCCAGGTGAGATTTTAAAAAAAACCTGCAAAAAAGTACATTAGCCTTCATTCAAGGGGCATCAAACTCAGAAAATGCACCACTTTTTGTGCTGAACTGAGTTTCTTCATCCACTTTTGACCCCGTCTTTCATTTTTCCTGAGCGCCTTCACTGCTGCTACATACATTTTCACTGCTCCTGCAACTAGTACACCTACTATAACTAGCGAGTGCCCATGGCCGAAGGTCACTGTGAATCCCCCCTGTGCCTGTAACCTTTGGCCACTGTTTTTTATTTTTTACTGCCTTGGGCGCCCTGCCCTGTCCTGCCCCTACCCTGCCCCTGCCCTTGCCCTTGCCCCTGCCCTTGCCCTGTTTCGAATTTTTCTTTTGCTGCCAGGGACAGGAGGAGGAAGTTACAGAGGGAAGGACAGGAGGAAGAAGTTACACATACAGAACCCTCATTTCTTGAGACCCGAAACGAAAAGGTATGGGTCTTTTTTGGGATATGGGTTTCAGGACCTGGACGGTCCGACCCGGTGAGAACCTTCTGTCTCAGCGGTCTGGTCCGATCCAGACACGAGAGCTCATTTTAGGGTTTTGTCACAGTGACATAAGGTTCTGCCGGAATTTTACCTGGCAGAACCGATCCATCCGACTGTCCGGGCCGGTTCCGCTGATCGATTAAAACGTGAAACTATCACGTCGAACAGACGGACGAACGCATGCACTAAGTGAATTTATATATAAGATTAGCTCGAACCTTGTGTGCATTAAATGCTGAGTTTCAGCATTTCATATCATACCCAGATTTAATAAAGCTTCCTTACTTTGCATACCTCACCCAGAAAGGGGGGATAAGGGGGTGAAAAGAGGCCCAAAGACAAGATGACTTTAAGGAAAACTCTCTTAGACAAGGAAAACTAAGGCCCACTTTAGACAAGGGTCCAAGGTCCAATTTCCTAGGAACCAATTTGGACTCATTTGAAGCAAATTGGGTCATTGAGTTGGACTATACCTTGATCCCTAGCCTCATTCTTGGTTCTCCAAATCAGGAGGTCTCCTTTTAGCATTTTTTTGGGGGGTCCAAACCAATTGATTTTCCCTCCAAAACAGGTGCCATTTAGGTTTAGCCTCAATTTGCCACTTTCTTGTCTTGGACCCTCATCTAAAGGCCTTGGGACCAATTTAAAACTTTCGACCAATAAGATTGCTTGAATTTATTGGTCTCTGGACCCTTGTCTAAAGTCAGCCTTAAGCAATTGCTGAAAGATTAGTCTGTGCTACCCCTGCCCCCCCCCTCCCCCCCCCCCCGCCCCCCAATAGTTGCAAATTTTGTGATAGGTGCTCTCCTTCATGTGATTCCCTGGTTGCCTTCATGCAGCACTTCCCCTGTCATTGCATGCCAAAATATAATGTTCAAAAAATCCTCTAAAAAGAGACCAAAATACTTCAAGGTATTATTATAACTGTACAAACTAATCTCAAAGTTTCAAAACAAGCTAAAATATCATCTTTCAAAAAATCCTCCTATAAAAAATAGATCATCTATTAGAGTTTTCCTTAAAGTCATCCTGTCTTTTCACCCTGTCTTTGGGCCTCTTTTCACCCCCTATCCCCCCTCTCTTTGAGTGAGGTCCGCAAAGTAAAGGAAAGTTTTTTTTAATATTAAATCTGGGGTCTGAAATGCGGAAACTCAGCATTTAATGAACAAGGTTCGATCGAGCTAATTATAGTAGTTGTACAAGTAGGAGCAGTGAAAATATAGGTAGCAGGTAGCAGCAGCAGCAGTGGAAGGCGCTCAGGAAAAAAGGAAAGACGGGGTCAAAACCGGATGAAGAAGAAACAACTCATCATCAGTTTGGCACAAAAAGTGGTGCATTTTCTGAGATTGACTCCACCCTTGCTTGAAGGCTAATATAATGAACTAGTGGGTGCCCGTGGCCGAAGGCCACTGTGAAGTCCCCCCCTGGGTGCTTGTAGTTTTTTATTTTTTCTTATATTTTTTTACTGCCCTGGCCGCCCTGCCCTGGCCTGCCCTGTCCCGCCCCTACCCTGGTATTAACCCTGGGCAGCCCGCCGGAAAAGGGAGGAAAAAAAAAACCAAAAAAAACAACCCTGGTATTAACCCTGGGCAGCCCGCCGGAAAATGGAGGAAAAAAAAAAACCAAAAAAACAACCCTGGTATTAACCCTGGGCAGCTCGCCGGAAAAGGGAGGAAAAAAAAAAAACCCCCCCTGGGCAGCCCGCCGGAAAATGGAGGAAAAAAAAAAAAAAAAAAAAAAACCCTGGTATTAATCCTGGGCAGCCCGCCGGAAAAGGACGGAAAAAAAAAGGCCGAATTTGACTGTCCGGCCCGGTTCCGCCGCGGAACTGTCCGACTGTCCGGGACGGTTCCGCCGGCGAAATTAAAGCGCGGAACCGTCGCGTCAGACGGACGCACAGACAGACATGTTGTAATTTCCCTTCTTTGCGGATACCACTGAAAGAGGGGATAGGGAGTGGAAGCAGGCCCAAAGACAGGGTGACTTTCTGGATAACTCCAGTACACAGAAAACAAAAGGGGGACCAAAACTGGTTTTGTCACCTAAAGCCGTCACTGCACTTCGACCCCTAAAGGATCACCCTAACTCGACAAAACCAAGTCTATTATATATATAAATGTACTTTTACTTTTTTTTGGTGCAAGTTCTTTTTGAATCTCACCCGGTTTTGGACCAAACTCAGAGTACTGGTGCTGTCTTTTTATCTGACATTAACAGAAAACTCTGTTACCTAGGGGGGACCAAAATCCCCCCTTAAAAAAGCTAGCTAGTAGTGTTAAACTCTATGAGATGAATCTGAAAAACACCATATCCTTGCCTTGGTAAGCAAGGCAAGGCCAACAAAGCAAAGAGAAAACAGCATTCAAAACCCTAGAAAAAGAAAACAGCATTCAAAACCCTAGAAAGAGAAAACAACAGCATTCAAAACCCTAGTCCAGTCACCAAAGTGCAGTGGATTGGGGTTGCAGTATAGGCTAGGCGAGGCACACACACAATGGCTACTCAGACACACAGACTGACAGATAATGGGCTAGAAGCAAAAAAAATTAAACATTAAAAAAAAAAAAAAAACCCATGATGTCAGATGACACATGACACACACTCCTAATGCCAATCCAAACTTCAAATACTACTTACTAAAAAGGGTGGCGTATCCATATCAGCTCTGCATTGGAAAGTCAGCACGAAACAACATAAATACATACATACATACATACATACATACATACATAGAAACATACATGCATACATACATACATTCATAGATACATACATGCATACATACATACATACCCACCAGTTGGTTAGCACTTGCTCATCTTGTGCATACATAAAGACATACATTAATACGTACATAAATGCATACATACCAGTTCGTTCATGCTTGCTCTTGTGCGTACATGAATACATACATGAAAATATACATACATACATTTACATGCATACATAATTCATACATTCCAGGTCTTTCGCTCGTTCGCGCTTGCGTTTGTTGCGTGCATATGCACACACGGACGGACATTCTTCCGGCATCAAGCAAGAAGCTGTCCATCGTCTCATTCATTATTGCTTCCCAAGCATCGCTCCCTCTCCTAATTTCCAGTCAGGTGTTTTGTTTTGTTTTGTTTTGTTTTGTTTTTGTGGCGTTTGTGTTTCCATTCTTCCTTTTCGGAATTATTGAAGTGATTTCGTCGATCACGCCAAGAAATCGTCATCACGCATATCAAATCCAGCGCTCTACAAAGAGCCAAACAGACAAGAGACGAGAGAGGCGCAAGATCGCTCTACAGAATCAGACAGACTAAGAGCCAAGAGCCAAGAGACAAAAAAAAGGGAATAGAGGGAGGAGAGTTGGATGGCGGTAGCACGGCAGCAAGATGTTGGTTATGACTATGTTTCGGATCAGGCTGCTGCATCACAGTGGCTGTCCAGCTTGACTCCTACGCCTCGTCCTCCTCCTCTCACTGTGGAGTCCATCAATCCTAAGGTATGTTTGTAATTTTCCTTCTTTTTGTTTTTGTTTTTGTTTTTGTACTCCCGCCCCCTTTTTTTCGCTTTCTTTTCTTTCTTACTCTCTGCTCTGTTTGTTGTTTCAAGTTCTTCAAAGATTCTGATCTTTAATTGTTTCAAGTCCGTCAATTCGTGGAGATCTGTGTGTGTGTGTGTTGTGCGTGGATCTTGTGAAATTGTAGAAGTGCTTTATTTCGTGTCTGGTCAAAGAAACTCGATGCTTTTTTAGAAAGTTGTTGTACACTCTATGGTTTTCTTGAAGCACACTGTTCCCTCTCGCGGTTCATAGTTTGATGCTCTATATTTGGTTCAAATGCTGCAAGTGCGTTATCGTGCTCTCCATATAGAGAGAGAGAGACACACACACACACACACATAGACAGAGAAACAGACTTCTTGTTAGTTTGAAAACCTGGCGCATAAGCAGTCGAGCTTAACTTGTTGCTCCGTGTGGCCGCATTGTTTCATTCGATCTGTGTCAATCATGAGGTGCAAGCTCAATTCCCTTTCTGGTGACCATAAAGGAGTGCCAGGAATGGTCATGGATGGGCCTTTTATTGCATGAAAACTAGGGGCAAGGAGGTAGCTCAGGTTGCATGAAAACCTTGGGAGTGGTTGTGATAACAACAATCTACTGTTCTTGAGAGAGAGAGAGAGAGAGAGAGAGAGAGAGAGTCTACTTCCCATCTTGTTTTGCTTGGGTAAATCGTAGTAGTTTTTTCCACGCAGTAGACAGAGTTTCTGACTTCTGGCAACACATGTAGTGTTTTTCACATTAGTGCCACAGTATTTACTTGTTTTGAATGTAGAGCTAGATACAGTAATTGATAAATCTTCTTCCACAATTGCAACTCCAAAACAGATCCATTATCCTTCTCCAGGTTAAAATTAGAGCTGTGGGTGCTCCAGCATCCCTGTTACCATTTTTTCCAAAACATTTTGTGGGATTGACTTGACAGGTGATCAAGTGTGAATATGCAGTTCGAGGTGCAATTGCAATTCGTGCTCAGGTTCATCTTCTCCTCCTCCTCTGTAGTAGAAACTAGTAAATTTTTCTTTTGCTATGTTCAGCATGAGAGCTACCTAGCTTACATCTGGGCAGTTTACACCTGATGGGTGCTTGTTGTCGGGTTCTTGTCATTCTCAGATTTCCATACCCATGTCTGAAATTGAATCAAGGAGGATGATGAATGCCACCCTATAAGAGCTCACTGAAAATTTGCATGGGCTAGTTGCTGTTAGTTTGGCACATTTCTTCATATTGAACCATTAGGCCCTTGTAAAAATGTCATGACAATCCTGAAACATTTATAGAATAATGTTGTGGGTCTTTATGCAGGTTCTTCAACAGCAGTTGATTGCAGATCCAGGGTCCCTTCCGTTTGATGAGGTTAGTTGCTCTCTATATTATGTCTGAGCTATCATTCTAGTGTTGGCTTTCATGCACTCATGTCGAATATATCATTGTTGTAGGTTTTCATGTTGAAGGTTGTGGCCCCTTGGCATGTGGACACAAATTAGTCTGAGAAAACATTGTGGCTATTTCCTGAGAGTCATGGTCTGATGTCCCTATCTGTAACTGTGAACACACTTTTCCAGTCTTCTGGAGGATCTTGCTTAGGTATTTTGTGAATCACAGTGGGCTATTGGGCATCTTAATGAACTAGTGAGGAAAAGGTAGACCAGAGGTGGGAGAAGACCAAAGAGAACTATCCTGTTAGTCATGGAATTTGAGCAACAGTCTGACTTTGGACTTGCAGGTTGTGCAATGCAATATTGGAAACCCTCAAGGTCTGAATCAAAAACCAATCACATATTTTCGTGAGGTAAAATGTCCATCTCTTTGGTTGTGTCCTCTTTCATTGTCCAGCATATAAGAATTGATTATGAATACATGCAGTGTAAAAGGACTTAGAACTCCATTAGTCCATCCTTTAAAATTAACTCTCACCAAGTTGCCTGAATAAGAGCAGTGTTGACTACCAGGGTTTGAATGTTTGAATGTTCAAGCCCTTCCAAAGTTGCTGTGAGCCCTACCACAGATATGCAATTGGGTTGATGCCCTTGCATGATAGGACATTTAAAGATAACCATGTACTATTTGATCACTAAACAGGTGTATTGGTAATAGATAATCTGGCCATCTGGAACCCACCCAGGGACTGATGTTGTTATTACTCAATGCTCTATGATCCCAATGTATACATGTCTTCCCCTGAAGAAGAATGCCATATCTGACGAGAGCCCATATTAACTTTGCATATGTTGAGTTGACACTCACAGTTTGATGCCACTGTGCAGGTTGTTTCACTTTGTGATCATCCTGCTCTTCTGGGCAAGCCACAAGTACATGAGCTATTCAGGTTCTTCCCTTTGTTCCTCAAAGCCAACTGCTCGTGTAAATATTGCTTCCTTGGTTGGAGTAGTGTACAAATGGGTTATGAGGGAGCTACTGTTCTTAAGGCTAACTCAGAGCTTTTTGCTCTAGCTGTTTTTTCCAGTACATGCCTCTTCATAGTGAAAGGCACTGGTGCTTGCAACCAATGTTTGCATGATATGTGGGTGTGTTTACTGAGAGTTGATGTTTTGCAACAGTGCGGATGCAATCAGAAGAGCTCATCGAATCATTGATTGTCTTACTGGACGATCCACTGGTGCTTACAGTGACAGTCAGGTAAAATTTTCAATTTACCAAGACATGCTTAGCTAAATTATTGAAAGTATTTGCCCTCTAGCTGTTGAGACATGCATGCTTGAGACTGCCTCCAAGAGTGAACACAGAGTAAGTGACAGTTTGTATTGGCCTCACTACACCCCACAGTAGTCTTTGTCCAGAAATCCCAAATTGTGAGGATCATTCCTGAGTTTCTATGTAATTGGCCAATAGGGACAGTTTGTAGCACTTCCATATACTTGGTGACCAGGAGGATCATTACAGGAGATTTTGTACTTTGTTGAAGTATTATAAGCCCTGACCTGGTTTTTGGTTTTGTAGGGAGTCAAAGCATGTCGTGAGGATGTTGCAGCTGGTATTAGTGCTCGTGATGGCTTCCCTGCCAGTCCTGATGACATTTTTTTGACTGATGGAGCCAGTCCAGGGGTAAACTTATCTGACTGATCCTTGTGAGGTGTGAGTGATGCTATCCTCTTCATTGGTATCTTGTTTTCCTGTAACACATACATGCATAGTGATTTGGTGTCAAGGAGAAACTACATGGTTGTGGTCTTATCCACAGAATTGTTGGCAAGTGGGTTTGCTTCAAACAGAGTTATAACACTTCTCATTTTGTGTAGGTGCACATGGTAATGCAATTGCTTTTGAGGTCAGAGAAGGATGGAATTTTATGTCCCATTCCACAGTATCCCTTATATTCAGCCTCCATTGCACTACATGGGGGCACACTGGTATGTACAACTAAATTCTGTCTGTGGAAATTAAGAGGCTAGAATTTGTCTGACACCCTTCTCCCTGGCATTGGAACTTCTCATGCTGAAAGAATAAACTTGTGAATATATGAAGTGAATGGTTGGTGCTGTCATGAGGTTTCTTTCAACATGGTTGAAATCAGTGCATATATGGCCTGTGATACCATCTTGTTTACACCTTCCATTTGGCTGAGGTTCACCTATCTCCAGACTTAAGTTCAAGGGTCCTGATTATGATGTGAAAGGATGAATCAGGTGCCATATTACCTGGATGAGGAATCACAATGGGGTCTTGAAATTACAGAGCTGAAGCAGCAGCTTCACACAGCACGCAGTGCAGGCATTAATGTGCGTGCTCTGGTTGTTATCAATCCTGGCAACCCTACAGGCCAGGTGCTAATGCTCTCCACTTTGTACTATATTTGTGAATGCAGTGGTCCTTTGTCAGTTTCCAAATGATACTAGGTCATAAGACATGGTGGGTGAAGAGGGGCTACCCATGTAACAACATTAAGCATACAATTTGGCAGCTCATTTTGGGTTACACTGTTATTGTGCATTTGCTGGCAGCATATACCCTAAAACGTCCTGTGAGTTAAATTGTAATTTGGATTGCTTCACTTATTAACTTGTTTGGACTTGGGCATAACCCAAAGTTCTAAAGGTTTTTCTTGATAAACATAATCAACCAGAGTATGCAGGTATTGATATGAGCTGTATGCCTCACGTTCATTCCAATGTTTCTATCATTGCTAACTTGGGCATTATCAATTACTGAGTTCTACAGGTTCTTGAGACTATATAGTTCCATAATTTTCTTCTTTTGTCAGATGATCAGTCTCATTGTCTTCCAAAAGATTAAAGGCTACCCTCTGAAGATGCTCTTAAAAGAGGAGCAAACCTTTGCTCAGAAAAGGGAGTTTTCCTCATGGAATATCACATTCTGAGTTGTCCTAACGATTTTTGATAATATTGTAGTGAGCTTTCTAAATCCCACTTGGTGTTCGTTCGTCTTCTCCCTGTCTCTGCTATTTTCTGTTTCTTCCTCATGTGCCCTCCTCTTTTTTTGTTTTTTTTGTGTTTTTTGCTTTTTCCCTGTCTTTTCCCTCCTTTGGTCTAGGGTGCTCAGCCAGTGTCACAGCTGAATCTTCCCATTGCTGACTTGTGACAGAAATTGTTTTTGACCTAATTCTGGGTACCTTCAATTGGGAGTGTGGAGATTTCTTGATACTTGTGAAGAGTTATTGAATGTTGTTTTGCATATTGGACTTATATCTTCTGGATGTGATGGCTGAAACTTAGATCTTGCATTTTCTAAGTTCCATGGGACTAAGTTTCATTGTGAAATGCAGGTATTATCAGAGGAGAATCAGCGACGTGTAGTGCAGTTTGTTCGGGATGAAGGGCTTATACTGTTGGCTGATGAGGTTTGTTTGCTCTCATGAGAACTGGAGAGTTATATTCTTTACCACTCACAACACAAGAGTTTCAATTATGGGAGCATTTTGTTCTCTGTCACAAAGACAACTGCATCTGTACATCAAAATCCACAACATTGCCACTACATGCAAATTGGTTCACTTTTGAGATTGATGTTTGGCATTCAAGCTGGTGATGTCAGGGACTGATGATGTCAGGGACTGATGCTGAGGGTTCTACATTTGCAGGTCTATCAAGAGAACATTTATGAGGCAGGGAAAAAGTTTCACTCTTTTAAAAAGGTGTCACGGGCTATGGGTATTGGAGAGAAGGACCTTGCTCTTATCTCATACCACTCAATTTCCAAAGGTTATTAATCTCTTTTCAACTTTTTTTGTCCCAAGTTCCACTAAAGAAAGTTGAGTAGTGCCTGGCTTTGTGTGCTAGCTTTCTGCATTGTGTGAATTGATCATTTAAATTGGGCTTGTGGGATGTGTGCTAATTTGTTACCATTGGTGTTACTTGTGCTGAATTCAGGCTATTATGGGGAGTGTGGACGACGGGGAGGCTATATGGAAGTGACAGGGTTTAGCAAAGAAGTGCGGGAACAGATGCTTAAGCTTGCATCAGTAAATCTGTGCTCCAATGTGTCCGGACAAATTCTCATGAGCCTTGTCATGAAACCACCTAAGGTAACAATTGCCTCTCTCACATTTCAAACTCCTTATTTGAGGATTTCTTTATCAGGATGGGATGTCTTTGTACACAGATTCCAGCACACATTTGAAGCTCAAGTGTCTATACCAGTGCAGGTGACCAAGCCAAATGTCCCTCATCTCTGCATATGAGAAATTGCTCTGGTGCAGACTGAAGTTGTAGGCCCATGCATTTTCTGTTTTTGACAAGCAGCCATTTCACATGTGTTTTAGGTTATATTTGTTGTCATAGAGATGTTATGGTCATCATCAGACTGCCTCATTGTTATTCTCTCATAGCAAGCTATATAGTGAAATATTACCTGAGCTCAATGTGTGCAGGCTGGTGAAGAATCATATGAAAATTTCATAAAAGAACGGGATGGTATCTTGTCCTCTCTTGCAAGGCGTGCAAAAGTAAGTTTTCTTCTTCTCTACACATCTTAGGCATGTGTGTGATAACATCTACCTTCAACCTTGAATTCAGTCCCATAACCTGTTTTGCTTCTTAAAAGTAATAGATCATGGCCATGGAGATCACTAAAGAAAAGTTGAGGGCCATTGGATTGTCTGTATTCTCAGATCCTAACTGTTGTTTGGTCAGGCTGCTCAACACAAAAGACATATGAAACTTGACAATTTGTTAACTACATGGTCACTGGTGCATTCTAGCATAGTCACTTGGTTGAGTGTCTGGTGTTCAGGTTCTTACAGAAGGAATGAACAAGCTGGAAGGTGTGACTTGTAACCAAGCAGAAGGTGCTATGTATGTGTTCCCCCGCTTAAGGTTTCCTGAGAAAGTGTTGAAGGTGGCAGCAGTGGCAAAGGTGGCTCCTGACCTCTTTTACACTCAGAGGCTCCTTGAAGCTACTGGAATTGTCATGGTACCTGGTTCAGGCTTTCGGCAGGTATGCAGCTGCTACCTGCTTCTATTCAAAATGCTGGAGTCTAACAATAAGTTACAGGCACTAAGCTCATAAATTATAACTGAGTTTGAGAGTCCCATGAAAGACTCCTTCTGGAACACAATGTCTTCACATATCCATCTTCAACAAGTAGTAGTTGATTAAGCTGCTTGTTTCTGAATGATCCTCAGGGAAATTTTCACTTCTTTGAAGTGAGGATTCTAGATGTGATTTTCAGAAATTGAAGCCATTCCTAATATCTGTTTATGTTGCTACATTTCTTTGGCAGGTACCTGGAACTTGGCATGTGCGATGCACTATACTCCCCTCAGAAGACAAACTTCCTGGTGTTATCTCTCGCCTGTCTACCTTCCACCAGAAGTTTATGGATGAGTTTCGAGATTGAGCATTCATGAGGTTTTAGGGGTTACAGACATCAAACAAGATGGAGAAAACTAGATAAGGTCAAGAATCATGCAGCAGAAAGCTTGGTTGTTTGATTCCAGTATTGTGAGTTATTGAGAGAAAGGCATCAATCAAAAGAAGCTCAGCTCAAGTGAATTTTATGTCCGGTTGCACTTTAATTTTTCTTGCTGATGCATCTCTTTCTTAAACTGGTATTGCTTATCAGGTAGGGTTTCCACACTGCCGAGGATTCACCTGAGAAAGCTTAGTTTTGCTTGTGGGTATTGGAGAAACTATGTTGGGAGAGGATGGGTATTGCTCGACATCTATTATAGTTTTGAGAAGATTGAAGTTGATCTTCTTGAAACCTTTTATGGATAAACCAATGCTTGGAGAAACTTTGATCATTTTGTCGGTTCTTCTGAATGTGTCTGTTGCTCTTTCTTCTCATGAAACCCTTAAATAAGGTGAAATTGAGCTTGAACTTGTAAATATGCACATGATGCAGGGCTCTCCAACAAGGCGAGTTAAGAAATTTGGCGGGCTTTGGATTCATTGGTCACAATGCTTCGCCTGTGCGGTGGTACTTAAAACTGATTCTTTTTCACTTTCTGCTGTTTCAGTATTTCATGTATATGGGTGGGGAAATAACTTGCATGCCCCACCATTTTGAATGTTGGAAACATTGGTGAACACAGGTGGCAATTTCCCATGGTGCATTTTGTATTACAAATCACCTATTTGCCTTCATTTAAACCCTATAAGAAAGAGGTAAACCTTGGTGATCGATATGAACACTACTAGTTGCATAGGTCTCATGGTTTTCAAGTAAAACCATGAAAGAAACACACCAGAGCGAGAGTTATCCCGGGACAACATGACCATAAGTCTCCGTAGCTTTGATCAAGTTCCCAACCATGTTATTATACCTTAAGCCCCTTTCAATGGGGTTAATCCAATTCTAATCTATGGAATATAATTGGCTCTAGTTCGGCAAGGTTAGAATTATGACAAGAACAAGAGCTAAGTGTGATTTGATTCAATCACAACAACCTCGTTGTTAAGATTGTCAACATTCATTTATGAAATTCCAACTCAAGTTATCTAATTTGCAAAAACATACACATTTACACATTACATTCAACAAATTAATGGTCAAATTGTGAAAATTGAATCTCACGGCCCATTTTACCAAGTTTTCTTCATATTGGACAACGGTTCCAACTATTTTGACCATCATCAAGCAAAAGTAATGCATTTATCCAACTTATAAACAACATGGTTTCACTTCATTAAGTCTTCCAAAACCTACAAACATTTATTAACTTATCAAAATTGAGGTCTCAATATCTTTGACAAATAATTAAATTGTAAATCAACCCCGTTGCCTTTCATAATCGCTCAAACAAATCCATATGCATAATTAATTTTGTGGACTTACATACAACTAAATAACAATTGTAAGGTTTGCTCATAGGTTTTAGGGTTTGGCATGCACATTACACCCATGAAGACATAAAACCCTTTAAAGGTTTGCAACTGAGCGACACACAATTTCACCCATGATTTGAATTCGTTGAAATTAGCAGGTGTTGGTTCTAGCAACAAAAAAAATTGTAGCAATATGAAAATCACAAGTTAAATAATCTTAACATGTTAATTTCATCAACACCCATGTTTAACTTAGTGCATAGTTCAAGCCACA
The DNA here is from genome assembly GCA_963921925.1 of Sphagnum tenellum. Taxonomy (NCBI): domain Eukaryota; kingdom Viridiplantae; phylum Streptophyta; class Sphagnopsida; order Sphagnales; family Sphagnaceae; genus Sphagnum; species Sphagnum tenellum. The sequence goes on from OY998144.1 coordinate 7,649,349, forward strand.
AAATTTGTCTTAGGGGTTGATCAAACTACCCTATTTTCAATTTACAAACTAAAGTTATTATAAAGTTGGGCTAATTTCAACGGGGTTTAAATTTTCATTGGAAGCAAAGTGGCCCAACTCCTCCAACAAATTATTTCCCATTATTCATTATCCCACTTCACGTTAGTTCAATTGGATCATGGGGTACATTGTATTAAAATAAACATTTTTAGAAGTTCATTTATTTCACCCTAAAAAGTAGACTAGATGTGTGTGAAAGGAAAAGGGAAAAAAATGTGGCTGTTCTTCTAACTTGGGCAAGAAGCATTTGAAGTGATCAAGAATAGAGCATTCTTGCTCTCTTGTTGCACTTTCACTACAAGCCAACTTCTAGCGGCTATGATCATGGGCATTCTCAAGTGTTTGTGGAAGGAGGGGTCCATCACACACACTTTGCCTCATCAAACTTGAACATTAAGCAACAAAGGCTAAAACATGTTGAAGGCCAAACACAAACAGTTAAGGACAATTGAAAATGTGGGGGAGTTGGGAGCAATGAAAGCACGATGAAAATCGAACTCAATGAAGAAGACATGGACCTAAGAGGAAGAGGAGTAGAAAAGAACAAGCAAAGATTAAGAAAGTAAGGAGTGAGAAGGAATTTTAATGAAAGGGAGTGAAAAGAGCTAGGGTTGAAGGAGCTACATAGACATTGTCCACCATCCAGCCATATGGATTGATGAGCCAAATAATGTGCGAATACAAGGTGCCCTCCAAATACACAAAGGAATTTTTTTGAAGTGCATGCTTTATGTTTGATCAAAGACTAGTAAACATCACCAACAACATTGAAAATGCCAGAAGGTAGTCTATTATGAAATTTAACCGCTGAGCTAATGTCCAATGGTGTGCTGCCATATAAGTGAGATGCTCCTTATGATCCATTATGGAGTAGGTTCTGAACCCTCTTGTATTTTGTCCCTAAAAAAGAGTGCAAAGTAAAACGTAAAATTGTTCTTGCCAAAGTGCTCATTTCAATAGTTCTAGGTGCTTGGTCTACCTCGGTAGAAAGGTGAAAAAAGACTAGAGTGGGCCCAAAAAAGGGGGTATTGGAAGGGAAGGAAGCCAGAAAAGCTTTGCTTCCTTGGTCAGTACAACTCATTAATCCTTCCACTTTTGGCAATGGAACAAATTTCCCCTCTGGGATCCTACACCAATAAAAGGACAATCCACAAAAGATATTCCAAGTGCTAAAATCATGTTACAGTTTGTGTGGAGATTTTGGTACCAGATTCTCCTGCTACAATGGCAATTGTAGGAGGATTCATTCATTAGGGTCAGCAATGATAATCCAGAATTTAAGTATTGGGTCTTGCAATCCACTCACCCTCTTGCCCATCTTCACAAATTTTGAAGTATGGGACCTTGAAATTCATCACCCATGACTTCCTCTGAAAACATCTTGTATTTAATACTTAAAAGGTGTATCACCTACAAAGCTGAAGCTGTTTCTAGATAATTGCTCTTTATCAAGGCTTTGAGGCATCAAGGTGTCAAGTCTGGTGGACTGATGGACTAGCACATTTTGAGTAATAAAAATAATCATAATTCGGTTGAATACTACACTACCCATTTGGCACATTTTGAGTAGTAAGATAGTAATAATTTCTGTTGAATACTTCATATGCAACTTCTCTATTTTCTTGGTGTGCTGTGCCAAACCCTCCTCTAGTGGATGCCATTTTTAGAATTCCACAAATGTGAAGCAGATAATAATGCCATATCTTCCTCATAATAAAAACCATCCATCCTCAAATCAAGCACATCTAGGACATATTTGTTATAATTCCGACCATTTTCCTTTTTTGCTTAATCATGCCAATTCTCTATACTCCTATCCACATAGTTTCTAGCGGGAGCAAATAATCCCCATCACACAATTCTGACTCAAGAGTCAGTCACTAGCGAGTTGAAGAGAGCTGCTTCAACTTGTGAGTTAAAGATCGGGTTCACATATGTGCGAGCAAGTTATAAATACTTTGTAGTTGGGTGATTTGATATACAATTGGATCACATTGATATGCAAAATATATGTGACATGCATAACAAAATCTTTCTGTGGATCTTTGGATAAACTATGATGCAGATGGGCACAAAACACACTTTCAAGTTAAACTCTGCAGAGAGCATATTAAGAATTGTTAGCAGTAAGTACAAATTGCAGATTTGAAAATCCATCATGATATAAATGTCAAAATTGCAGATCACTTTGCTTATTATTTTGCCCTTGTGTGTGATCTTCAATGTCAAATTGCCTGCTCATTAAAACAAAACAGGGGTTGACATACCAACAAAATCTTGATGCAGATCTCCCTGAGTACCCATGTGGATGGCTACTGTACTTCAAAAACCTTCCAGTGTATGTAAGAAGAATTGTGAGGAGTAGGTACTAAGTACAACTGAATCTGGATGACATAAAAAAAAAACAAACAGGATGTACTAGAATTTATCCTTAAAGTCATCCTGTCTTTGGTCCCTAGTTTGACCATGTATTCACTATTTCATCCCCAATTTGAGTTAGCCACAGCAAAGTGTGAGAAACTAAAGTACTCATTGATGAAACAGGATATCAGTTCACAAAATTTGCCTGTTTTGGTTCTGACAAAGATTTGATTTTAGTGAAGAGTGTGAGTTGCAGTGGAGGCATAGTCAAAGCAAATTCAAAACTGGAATTGAAACCAGTGTTGTTCAGTTCTTGATTTTGAAAGGAACCTTCGATTCCAGTTTTTTTTTTTTTACTTTTATTTTTAAATCATAGAACCTCGGGTGTGAGTTTGGGGATAGCTTTTTAGATTTACAAAAACTCTAGTTCACTAGACTTCACAAGAATTTGGAGCCCAATTCCAAGTTAAGAACCTATTTGGTTCCATTTACATTGCATCCAACAAAATATTAATAACTTACATTAATATGTACCCACATTCACAAAGGGTAAACACAAATCTCAACAACCAATGAAATAAGATATAAACCCACTAATTTTTCCACCTATTTGGAAGGGAATGTCTTGTTTCTTTGAGAGTGGGATGCACTTTTAAAAAGCCTTGGTGCTCATATTTTCAAACAACCCAAACCTCTTTTACAAGTACCATTTACCATTTTCATGTGAGAAAACCAGTTTCAAGTTTCAACCAGTGTTGTTGGCACAATATTTTTCTTCACCTTCCTTTGAAGATTTGTTCCTTAAGATTAAAAAAAAGAGGAATATAATATATTTTTGAAAATAATAATATTTTTATTATATGCTCCCCTATGCTTTGCATGTCCACTTCCACTTGCATGATACTTGAATGCTCCATGGGGCACCAAGTGTGAACACAAGTTATTGGGGCGGAGATCGCACAAGAATGGTGGAATGGATTATGGGTTTGTCCTCTGACTATGAGAGACGGCTTTGGAGAGATCTCCGTTAAGGAGATTGTGATTTTCATACCTCCCTAATACCTTTTTGCACGTTCCTTGTTGCTAGTTGGTTGAACATCATAACTTACCCTCTAGTGTCTGTCTGGTAACCAGTTTGCTTTGCAACTGGTATGCTTGCCACTCCCATACAATGGGCCATGTCTGGAAACTGGTTCCATGGTGTTGGTTACCAGAATAGTCTCAATGCTAACACACCCCGACTATTTGGGGCAATTAGCACCCTCTCATCAATTACTTAGTCCAAAGTGGAACTGTGATTTTTCAACATTTGTAAATTCAATTACAAGAAAAGGTAACCTGGTGTAAAGTGAGTATGTGAATTAAGCTATTTTCCATTATGACTAGTTTAGTTATTTAATTTTCTCCAACCCCGCCCCTAAAATTGGGACTGCAAATAGGTGAGAGGCTACTAATAGCAAACCACGTGGACCAATCATTTATGATTGACCAATCAGAAACATGCATGGAGCAGCGGTTAGTCAGGTCACATTTATTACACTCTTTTTCTAGCAGGTGTTATTAGGGTTTGCTGTGCCATTTAACCAGTCTCAGCAAATAGTGTTTTAACTTTTCTTCATCTCAATTTGTTCTGCAGGGTCACATAGTAGCGAGAGCACAACTGGGGATGCTCTAAAACCTAGTGTAACTTACCATTGATCATCTTCTTCTTTGCATGTGGGTGGGGGGGTGCTTAAGAGAAAACCCCTCTTGTCCAAGTCCAGGACACAAACTATAATTGGGGAGAGGGCAAAGGTGGAGAAGTACTGGGAAGGCAGCCAAGAGGACCAACATGAACAAGGCTTCTCTCTCTCTCTCTCTCTCTCTCTCTCTCTCATTCATTACTTTTGCATGTGAAGAGGAATCCTCTCTGACCCAAAAAATAAAACAAGCTCCTGATGATGACCAAATGTTTACACTTGTCTATGTCCCAAGTGAAAGTACCTCATATTGTCAGAGTTCTGCCATGCACCACGTGATCCACTGGCCTCTTTCAATCTAGTGAAAAAAAGGACTCTGGATTGGGCCTCTTTCAATCTAGTGAAAAAAAGGACTCTGGATTTTTTAAAACATAAATTGTAAAAGTATAATAAGAAAATTACAAAATTTAACTAGGTATCAGGTTGGAAGGTTTCAGGTAGTATGTGCAATTATAAAAAATTAGAGATTTTATTTTTTCTGAAATTAATAATATTTTTTCTAATAATTAAACTAATTACTCAAAAAAATAGGCAAATCCAGCTTCAAATCCAGATTCTACACTCTTCATAGAAGCAGCTCAAAGAAGGCTCCCAAGTCCACACTGAGCCATTATTCATCCATTAGCTGATGATCAGGCCAAGCAAGAGGTGTGGCCATGAGCCAGGTCCGACCAATGGCCATTGGAATGATGTTATTGGCACCCCTTATATATTAGGTAATGGCCATTGGGATGATCCGACCACTGAGCAAGCAACAAGTGGGCCTTGAGCCAGCTTTGAGCAATGGCCATTTTCTGATGTAATTGGCACTTTGGAAGAGATTCGGCCACATCATTAGCAACTTTGTAGACTATTTGCTAGATCTCACAATGTTCTTTAGGCCGGTTGCATCCATTTCAAAGACCATTTGGCTCTAAGAAGTTTAGGCCTGGTGAAGTAAGTGTGAAATCTCATTGCCCGATAAGGCCACAGAGTGAACCAGATAACTTGAGTATCAAAAGGAAGATAAAAGGAAACCTAAAAGTGTGGTGTGATCAGTCCTTTTTTTTCTTTTTGGGGCTGCAATATATAGCCAAAAAGAGAAATGAAAATTTAAAAGTGCTAAAATCATGTGCTTTTTGAGATTTTCAATTGCCAGAATTAAACCAAAAGTTACAAAACATTGCCAGATTTTTCTATAAATGGTTCAAGTGGGTAGCCAAAAATACAGAAGGACTTTATTTTAGAAAAATCATATTTAGTTTATGGCCAAATTTGGCTAAATCTTCCTACGGAAGATTACCACTTTGGCCATATCACAAAATTGACCCAAAAAATTAATAAAAAATAAAAAATCAAATTGGGTGTGATAATCTATCTATCTATATTGGGTGGGCTTCCCCTCTCATGAAAGGATCTGTTTTGTTAATTACAGGTGATAACTAGCCAGGGATAAAGTTGTCCAAGGGAGAGATTTACTACTAGTGTATGCACTATGCAAGAAGAAGGCATCATAAACAAAGCAAAAGTGCCAACTTCTGGCCCCCACCCCCCCCACACAGATGTTTATGACATTTAACCTTCCACACCCAAGGATCTTAGATTGTCATAAAAGCTTGAAAGGATTTAGGGATTACTTACCCTAAAAAAATTCTGAGTTCCAATGTCCACAACCCCTCTTAAGTTGTCATTCCATCATAATTTTGTCATTATGTATTGTTCCCAGCATTGTTCTTGAGGATCTCAGGATCTTACAATTCCCCTTGTCAACATGATCTTTACACAAGTGGAGTACATACAATCCCAAAACAATTGTAAACTAGTCAATATTTCTAGAGAAAACACTCCCCACAACTTACACTGCATACACATACACTATTAGAGCATCTCCAGCGAGGGAGTTTCTCGGTATGTGTGAGACCCTGCAAAAATATTTTTCACATCCAAGTTTTGTTACTTACAGTTTTGCAACCCCACCCATAAAACTGGAACTGGTACAGCATATATGTGGGGGACTACTAATAGCAAACCACATGGACGAATCATTATGATAGGCCAATCACAAACACGAAGCAGCAGTCAGATCGTATTTATTTATACTATTTTCTGCAGGTGCACAGGCTTGCTGTACCTTCTACCAGCCACTGCAAAAATTGTGCAATTGTGCTGAGCCAAAACCAATTTCCTGAGCCAAAACCAACCAGAAACACTGGGATATTTTGACCTTTTCTTTTCATCCAATTTCACTGCGCAGGATCACATACTGAGTACCGCTGGAGATGCTCTTACACAAACACACCAAAGCAAAAAACTCCAATTACCACAGGTTGTGTCCCAAACCCAAGTTCAAAGAAAACAAGCTAAACCCAATTTCAATGAAAACAAATCGCTCATAATGGAATGGTTTTGCCCATTACGGCAAGTTCAAATGAAACAATTAAAATAGGAAATGTATGTTTCATGAACTTCACAAAACATGAACTCCAAACACTTTATATTGCTTTTAAAGCTCTCTGAACTTCTTTTAAATAACTTTTTTTTGTGATACCTAATGGGTACCTGCCGGGTACAAACCCTTAAAAAATTTATCATTGAACTACCTAACATGGTTACCTGGGTCATTTGAATGCAAAATGAATTGGATAAAATCAGCAGTCTAGTATAGTAGGTTTAGGGTTTACCAGATGCACCCACACATTGTTCCAAGTTCAAGCCAAAAAAAATTAAATACAATTTAGGACGCAATTTGGGTTTGAAAAAATAATTTTGTGACAAAAAAATTTGGATACAGCTTTGCAGTAATAAAATTTTTGCTTGAAAAAGTTTGTGGATAAAACATTAGGATACAATTTTTTGGCTTCGACAAAACTATGGAATACAATTTTGGCATGGGAAAGGCTGGGGGATCCAAATTTGGCATGAAAAAAGTTTGAGAAACAATTTTGGGGGTTTTTGGCCTTTGGGAAAAACCAACAAGGAGTTGGAATAATCTGCAAACCCTAATTCCCAACACCCAAGGAAAAAAGAAAACCCTAATTGGATTGAATTCTAAATTAGGGTTGAATTAGGTAGGACATACCTACACTTACATATACGTACTCTCACGAGCGGGAATCCTAACAAGGATTTTTTGGGCGGGTGGAAAATCTGTTTGCAGGATTGTGTCTGCAGGTCCCCCCTCCCCTCCCGTTCTCATCTCCATGAAATCTCAATCTGATTTTCTGGATTCAGATTTCTGCCACACTTCTCAGAACCATTTACCAACAACAAAATCTGCCACCCATTTGTTTGTTTGTTTGTTTGTTTGTTTGAGCTGCTGCACAGAAGTTACACACACACACACTTTCGAGGGATGGACTTTCATATGCAGAGATTTAGGAAATCCTAGAGAGTGTTTTTTTCTTCTAATTCCTGACATCTGTAGGTTCTATTAGGTACTGCCTTCCTTGTTTAGAAAAATTCTCCACGCAAATTCTTTACAAAGTTGCATCAGGTAGGTTACAAATTAAAGCGGTTTCTGGAGTTCTGCTATTCTCTTATGAGAAAAAAGAATAGCCCACATGGGTTTTTTTTTGGCAGACCCACTGATGGAAGAAATTTGCTGCTTGAGAAATGTGGGAGAGATGAAAAATTCTGAAACCTCATCAAGTTTTGTCTGAGATTTCTTTTCATCTGCGTAGTATCAAAGTATTAACCTTTGCACCTGGAAGTTGAGAGCTTCAGGCAGAGAACTTGGCTTGGTCTCATTCTCGTACTGGTGCACACAGCATGAGAGAAATGCAAAGACAAAACAAAAGCACACTGTTGGATGTACCCCTGTTCAGAGCACAAAATACCATGCAATTGCAATTCATTGGGGAATGGCCATCACTTGTGCATGGGACATCTGAATTATCAACTGAAGGCAGTTGGTTTTTCAGCCCTTGCAAGGAGCATAGAAATCATGCACATGTAGCATGTTATCTGGATAGGGATTTCTCAGCAAACCCTGAAAACTCATGAATCCACTGATCTGATGCTTTTGTACAAATAAATTGGTGCAAAGGAGAAGACACTAATATCTTGTGTGGAGAACTTTCACTACTGCTCAAGTATGCCCAAGCAAATCCAATGAGCTCTTGGTAAGGGCTTGGATCCAAAAGCTTGATTGAATTGTCAACCGAAAACCTCACACATTGTCCTTCTTGCAGTCACATGAAGGAATCTCCATTTTGGGGGCCCAGGATTCAATAATTTGAATGATTTGTAGATGTCTCACATCCTAGTTACAGAGAGTGCAATCATCTGATGCTGATGCAAAATTTTGTACACAAAATTGGAGCAAACTCAATTACTGCTGCCTGTGGAGAATAGAGATGGCAAAATGGATTGCTTTGTTACAAATCTGAGGGAGAGAGAGAGGGGGAGAGGACTAAAAGACTGGCCATGCTTACAACATGGCTTTGTAGGCAGCAAATGAATGCTTGGCAAAATATTGCAATGATAGTGGGAAGTTGAAAGATGTCAAAAGATGCTCACTCCTACCACATGATACTTAGGAGAATATGAATCCTTAAATTTATGCATACACACATTCAGAGCACTGTAGGAAATACTCAGGATCAAATAATCCAATACAGACCCAGAGAGGTTAAATATTCAAACTGGGGAGATTTGAAAGAAGTAGAAAAAGCAATCGTAAGGGTACTTATACAGCAAGCATGCAATTTCTGACCACATAAGTCCAGCTCCTTCATTTGCCTTGTTACAAATTCATACTTCTTCTGGAGCCACAAGTGCAACTACTTGCAACAGCAGAACAGAAATGTTTGGAGAAATTTCGCATGGGTTACAAGATGTAACACTTGTGGGGTGCTGCTGGATGCACAGATGGGTCAATAGAGGTCAACGTGAATAGTAGTGATAAGACATCTTACAGTCGTTATAGAGCCCTACCTAAACCCGTATACCCATTGTACAAAGAGGATTCTACAAATGAAAGAGAAACACAACTCCTTAGAGAAGTTGGTGCTTGACCCATTACAACTTTATCATACCCCCGTGCAATTTTTCGATCGAAGAAGGTACCCTAAACCCTAAACCTTCATAAATTCTTTCATACTCATGATTCAAAAGTCGAGCTCGATGGAATTGAAGCAGTGACTGAATCTAGGGTTATCGAGATTTCAGATCCAACACCATATCAGAGATAAGGGAAAAGAGGAGATCCCAACAATAAGAAAAAAACACAGGATATTTTTTATGTCTTCTTGACAAAGATGAAGACAAAAGACAAAGGGTAGTCACGAAGCTTACAGAATAGAGGAACCCGTTGAACACACCCTCTTGACCATTCCATCTGCGAATTTGAAAGCTCGGAAATCTCTTGAACTCGTTATGAAAAAACAAAATTGGGTAGCAAAATTACCAAATTCTGGTCGCGATCTCAAGCCCCAAATCACCAACTATACTCCCACAACTGTCTCGATCGCCAATGCACCACTACGTTCATTCGTTGTCGAAACCCTAACCCTAATCTTCCATGGTTCTAGATGTTCTCTAGGTTGTTTCTCCATCTTCCATGGTTCTAAATGTTCTTTAGGTTGTTCCCCATCTTCCTTTGGTCCCCAATTTTTGATGATTTGGGATGTTATTTTGGTTTGCCAAACTTGGGGTTATTGTTCCTTGTATCATCAAACTAACATAAAGGTTGGAATATTAATATATTTTCATTTGCTCCTTGAATCTTGCAATATCAAAACAAAATTTTATAGTCATGCAAATTTTTGATGCCACTTCCATTAATTTTATAACATGAAATTCAATTTTTGTCTATCAAAAAATATTCAAAAATGTTGTGTATTGATTTCACCAAATAAACTAATGAAATCATATCAATCTTAAACACAAGATTCAACTTTTTACTCAATTGAATTCTAATGTGTGTTGGTGTTGCTTAAGAGGAGAAAAACATTGAAAATTGAAAGATCATGATATGAAAAGTTTTTGGCATGGAATTGTTGATGGAATTGTCATCTAAAATGACAACTAATAATTGTGGAACCTAAATCTAAATCAATTCCAATGTGCCATCATTGACTTAGTTGAGGTTGATGGACAATTTAATTATCGTAGGAATTCAATGAATTGTGCATCGGTGGATGTTGGTTCATTATGGTTGTTGCCAACATCTTCTTCAAGGTTGTCAATTTTGTTAACTTTACTTTTGTTGGTTTTATGTGTTCCTTAATTTATCATACTAGTGTGAACCCGATGCATAATGCACCCCGTCAATCTCCCTCACCTGATCTTTCGCATTTCCCGCTCCAGTTCTAAACAGTGACGAACTCTTTTGGGAATAGAAATTTCATGCAGCCAATGAAAGGCCCAAGGGTGCACTCAAAGTGCCTTACTTTTATTCCTTTTAAATTTTGGGAGGAAAGGCTAGGGGGATGGGAGGAGGGTTTCTTTTCATTTTTCTTTGGTCCCAATGTTTCCCCAACATAATATTACATGAAGTGTTCTTTCTCATTTCCACCTATTAAGACCCCTAGAACCCCACCCCTACCCCCTCCCCTCCTCCACGAAAAAAATAAAAATCATGATCAGATGCTCCATAGGAACGAGCAGTGATTGGAAGAATCTTTCAAGCACTGCCCAATTTTTGTCCACACAGACAAACAGACACATCCAAAAAGGCACATTGAACACGAAAACTACACCCTATTCACAAGGATTCAAAATATATTGTCCCGAACTGACTTACTGAATTAATATATACGATTTTATATGATAATTGACCTTTTCAAGCTTGCCAATTTTTGATTAGTGTTAATTTTTTCATGGTCATAGATTTTTTAATTTAGGGTTTTCCTTTGGGTTATTAACATCCTTAAGTTTGTCAATTTCGTTGGCATCAATCTCTTTTCAGTTTTAAATGTTTTTTAATTTGCCATATTCTTTTGGGTTGCTAACATTCCCAGAGTTGCAAACTTCATTAGCCTACTCTTGCCTTGTATCTAAATTTTTTTCCTTTACCATTTGCCTTTCAGTCATTGACATTCTCATTGGTTGTGCACTTCATTAGTTCAATCTTTCTTTGATTTTTCCATTTTCCTTTGGCTTGCTAACATCCTCTCAAAGTCATCAAACTTCAATCTCTCCTATGTTTAAAATGTTCTAAAAATCATCTTCCTTTGGGTTGTTGCTATCTTCAGAATTGTAATTTTTTTATAGCCCCAATCTAGTTTTGGTTTTAAATGTTTTTTAATTTGACATCTGCTTTTGGGTTGCCACCATTTTTATAAAATCACAAATTTCATTACCCCTAATTTTTCTTTATCCATCCTTCTTATGTCCACCTCTCTCTCTCTCTCTCTCTCTATATATATATATATATATTTGTTTAGATTTCATTCATGACTCACATCACATGTTCACTTAAGAGCATTTCCACAAACACATTACATGACATGTTTTAGATGAAGATTAGTAAAAAATTACTCAGCATGTTCAATAAAATGGTTGTAGCTCAACATTTTTTATCAGTATGTTGAGGTTGGCAAAAGTCATATGACACAATGTAACACATATTCTTGGTTGGTATGAGTTGTTTGGTATTGGTAGGTTTTGATTTTTTTACTATCATAGCTTCAAGTTTATGGGTAGAATTTGTAAATAAATAATCTTGGGTGGGAGAAATCTTGTTGCAAAGTCAAATGTTTGAATATGGGTTGAGTTACATTAACATTATTGAATTTTTTAAAACTTTTTTTCATTTTCACATCTTTCTTAATTTGTTTGTTTAAATTTTCATTCATGGATTATATCCTCTTGAATGAACTTCACCTTTCAATTTGAATGACGGATTAAAATAAAAAGAATATTTTATGTTAATAATGTACGATAATTATGATAGAAATTATGTTGTACATCGAAATATGTCACAAGATGTCATCCATGCCAAGTTGGTTAGGAATGGAGAATGTTAGTCAATATGAGATTGATGTGATTAAAATAAATGTAGTAACCAAGTTGAGATGTATATTATATAAATTGTGTGCCAAAGTATGAATTGTTGTGATTTTAAAAAAAATTGCTTGTGTATGAGATGCAACCTTTATGAGAAGATGATCATCTTGCCCCCCAAAGGTTTTTCAATGTTCAATCTTATACAAACAAACATGTGAATTCAAAAGTGTCACATCACATGTGTGGAAAGGAAAAAAAACACAAAACCATGCTAAATGAAGAATAACAATGAAAAGTTTGGCATGCTAATGAACATGATGAAGTTTGAGATATATGCACATAAACTAAACTTTTTAGGTATCATAATTTAAAAGTTGCATTTCCAAATTTTTCCATTGTGAATTGAATTGGGTTGTGACACATTATTTGTTGCACGTTTTGAATATGTATCATTGTTTCCTTTGTTTTATTTCTTTGTGTTATCATGTTAAATCTATCTCCCAAATTGTAGGGTCCATGACTATATTCACTAAATGTTTAAACTTGCAATGCAAAAGTTATCGAATATTTAGTATTTTCATCATTAATTATTTAATAAAAATCAACACAACGAGAGAAAGTGGCTTTTATCACATAAGAAGTCATGGTTCACGACACTTGTGTGAGTTAAATTATGTGATTTCATCCATTAAAATGTAAAATATAGAATGTTTATTGTGACATATAATACACAGAATTACAATTTGACACTAGAAAATGGCATGTATGTACGTGCTTTTGATGATAGAACTCAATAGTGAAAACAAAAAAATAAATTTAAAATTAACTTCCAATGACTTAAATTATTTCAAAATTCAACATCTCCCCTTACCTTAGGTCTAAAAATGGCAAAATGGGTCTCCAAGAAATCCACTCGTCAATTGCTTTCCAACATTACCAAAGCCGTGTCCCAAATTTTTAAAAAAATTAGTTTTAATTTTGTTAGATTTGTTTTTGACAAAATTGTTCAATATTCAATAACTCATGAACCATACATAGGTCTAAACATTACCAAACCATCTCTAGTGGAACCCTCCCTATTCATTGAAGGCGTCACAATGGTACCAACAAGGTTGCAAGCCAGGGTTTCTTTTAAGGATTTTGTGATGTAGTCAAAGTGGCAATCATCTAGAAAATAATTTAGCCAAATTTGGTTACATACTAATTTTGTTTATATATAAAAAAAATCCTTCTATATTTTTGGCTACCTTGCTAGAAGTCATCATAAAAATTTGATGATTTGAAAAAAAAAAATCTTTTGAAATCTGGCAAATTTGGGTCATTTTTTGGGAGGCATCTTATGGGTCTTTATAACTAGTAGATTTATTATTATTTATTATTTCTATTTTTTTTTATGTGGAAGGTGCCTTACATTTTTCTTCTCGAGATGTTTGTTATCATTATTTTTTCCCATGATAATGGGCACAAGTACTTTATATGTTTTTTATATTTTTTTCTTCCCTCAAAAATTAAATTAGTGATGTTTTTCTTTTGCCAATTTTTGACCTAAACAAATTTGATTTCAACCTATACAAAGGATTTTTCATGAAAAAAAAAGGCCCAAATTCACCAGATTTTGAAGAAAAACAATTCTAAATCGCCAGATTTTTATCATAAGTTCCAGTAGGTAGTCAAGAATATAAAAGGATTCTTGTTTTTTTCTTACTTTGATATCTAGTATGTAGCCATATATGGCTAAATCACCTTATGGAGGATTTGCCACTTCAACTACATCACAAAATTGAAAAAAAAAAGAAAAAGCCCACTTACTCCAAATACATTAACAAAAAAAAAACAACACAAAAGAGGACAGAGTAGGCCAAATTCATGCAGAATACAAATCAAAAACCCCCAAGCTGAATGAATGAATGAATTATTCGAGCTACTTATCTTCTACATGGATGAGATCCATTACTGACTTTGAGTGAAGAAAACGGAAGCTGAGACCCCCCCCCCTCCCCCCAAACAACGGGTGATTGAATTGGAATAGTAAAAATTTCATCCAAAGAGTGGGGTACGTAGTAATAACTTCAAAGCAGAGGCAGTAATAATTCTGATCAGGTAAACGGATGTAGCAAGTTGATTCTGACGTTTTTTTTCATTCGTTAACCGTATGCAGGGGAGGATGTATAATGATGGACTAATGGATGAATAGATGAATGAATGAAGGAATGAATGAATGACTGACTGACTGACCGACCCACCTTGTCTGCATTTTCTCTGACGCGGAGACAGGTCACAAACAGTGGGTTTTTTGTTTTTCAATTTTGTGATGTAGCCATAAGTGGCGATCATCCGTACGGCGATTTAGCCAAATTTTGGCGATGAAAAAACATCGGAAGGAAATTTTTATTTTTTCACCAACCTTCTAATATTTTTGGCTTCCCCATTACAAAGACCATATGATAATAGAATCTTAGGAATATTTTTTTTATAAAAATATTATATACAGAAATTTGGCGACTAATATACCCAAAAAACACTCAAATTTCGCCATTTTGGGAAAAAAAAACACACACACACACACACACAAAAAAAGGGTGGCAACAGAAGTTACTATCATGTGTGGGGGGCGGTGTTTGAAAGTCACCGACGGTTAAAGTTTAAAGCTTAACTTACTGTGTACCGGTTGATGAAAAGTTGTTTTTTACTGCAGTAAAAAAACAGAAATGAGGTTTGGTGGAGGCTACGAGTGTGTGAGGTTTTCTCCTCTGCTGCTCTTGTGTTTCTTGTGCGGTTTTCTTGGTTGCGTTTTTGATCGTTGTTGTTGTTTGCCCGTCGACAATGTGACGAGATCTGGTGTTGTGTTCCGCTTCCGTTGTAACGCTTGATGATCTCCTGCGGTCGTTTGTCTATGAGGCCGCCTCTTCTTTGTCTTACACTTCGTGTATTTTTTTTATTTTTTTTTTGTTTTCTTGGTTTTTTTCCTCTCATTTTTGGCACTGTTTCTTCTGTCTGTCTGTCTGTCTGTCTTTCTTTCTTTCACGACAGCAGCATTTCTCGCTTGCTTTGCTTTACTATTTCTGCTGGCCATAGTTCACAGTTGGAGCAGGAGGAAGAGAGGCCAGGAGGAGGAGTTGCTGCTGCCGTTGCCGCTGGGAAGTAAGTAGTATTTTTCTTGTATTCTTTGCATTGACATTGTTCTGTCGAGCTTGTTGTGACTGCAAATGTGCTCTCTTGCAGAACATCTCGTCCCTCTCTGGCGCGTTTTTTTTTTTTTTGGTTGCTGCTACCGGACCTTTGCTACTTGTACTCAGTCGTCTGTTGTTGTATCCTCAACTGCCTATAGATGACGGTTTTTTTCTTTCCTTTTGTTTTTTTCCCCTTTTCCGCAGGAGAAAGTTGCGAGAGCGATTCGTGTGTTCTGCAGTAGTAGTGACGTCATTGCTCATGCGGTTTTTGTTTCGTGAGCTTCTCTCTCTTTCTCTCTTCCTACTACTGCTACTACTGCATGTGGCTGCTGCCGTCGCCGCCACCTGTGGCTTATTCGCCGCGTCTTCTTCTTCTTCTTCGTCTTCTTGTGCAACAGGAGATTGGACTGCATCCAGCAGCGACTGCTATTCCTCGTCTTCTCTGCGCCGGTCCTGCTCTCACTGCATAACACTGAGATTCGCTCTGTAACCAGGGATGCAGTGGAGCCGCACTCCAGCAGCAGCTTCAGCACTGCTCACAGACAGCAGTGCTGCTGTGCCTTTTGTCATTGTCTTCTTCTTTTCTTCGGCTCTCGGAAAAGAGCGTTGCAGCGAGCAACTCGGGTAGATGACTCCCGTGTTTCAGCGTTCTGGAGGTGGAGGAGAGGGAGAGGGATGCAAGATGCAATCAGCAACTTCAAAGAAATGGAACACGTCAGCTTCTGAGAAAAGCGATAAACAAAGCAGATAGGAAATCTTGCAAGAAGCAGCCACATCGGAGAGTCTCTGGACATGCAAGCGGAAGCGGGATATTGGGCGGTACACAGACGGCATTCTCCGCCGGGAACGAGACACAGAGTTGGTGGAGGTTAGGAGCGGAGGAAGTCTGTTGTACAGGCTGAGGGTACACAACTGAATGAACCAAGTGTTTTCACCTCCTGTGTCTTGTTCTGCGCATGCACTGTGGGCCGCAGATGGTATTGTCAGCAATGAGAAAGAGGATGTGAGAGAGTCTGGTGGAAGGCAGCCAGCTGTGTATCCGTTGCCCTGGGACTACTTCTGCATAGCAGTTCATCTCATCTGTATTGGCTTCTGCATTGCAGCAGCTCAAGCAAGCTGACATTGATGAAACCTCATGCCAAAGCCAAGCAGTCTCTGGTATTGAGACCTTGAAGACAAAGGGATTGTGTTGGCTGGCCACAGTTTGGTCATCCTACTTTGTTTCCAAGAGTGTGGGTGCTTGCTTTGCAGTGATGATTGAAGTACAGATGGAGCTGGCAGAAACTGCTGCTGTCCCTGCTGCTGCTGCTGACAGTCTGCTCATCTGTCAAGAATTTGTTTCATGGAAGCAGAAGAAGAAGAACAAGTGTCAAGCTGAGTTTTTCGAGCAGCCGGACCACCAGCTCCTTCTTCAAGATGCTGCTGCTCATGTGTCATGGGCTCAAGTGGAGCTGAAAGCAGGAGGTGAACTCCTCCCCACTACCACCAACATGCAAGGGCTTGGACACCAAGAGGTTGTCTCCTGGAAAGATCTCATGGAGTGCAAGCCCACACTCTCCACCATGCTTCTTCAAGGAGTATGTCAAGACACACTCTCTTGCAAAAGTGAAGTGGAGTCGAAGCTCGGGGAGCTCCCTGATCTTCAGGGATTCTGTCAAGATGCCACTGTCTCGTCGAAAGGGGTAGATGGGAAACTGGAGGCTGCGACCAGTTTGCCATCTGCTGGTCAGGAAACAACTATCTGTTGGAAAAGGAGAAGCAAACGGCGGCCAGAACAACACAGTGGCAGCCTCCTTGCTGCTGCTTCTTGTACAGATCCAGTTTCTCAAAAGAGATTTGCAGCTGCCATAAGCAGCATACCTGAAGCCCATGTTCTGGCTGTTGATGATAGCATAGTTGATAGGAAATTAATAGAGGGCCTCCTGAAGACTTCATTATACAAAGGTATGAAAGATTTCTTTCTTTTGTCTGGCTTTTGTATGATTTATCAGGGGAAATCACTTTGCTCAATTGCAGTGGAGGTTTTATTTTTGAAGGAAGTTTATGTCAAAAGAGATACCTGACAGAGCTGCTGGTTTGTATGGCATGCAGTCACCGCTGTGGATAGTGCTTTGAAAGCCTTGGAATTCCTGGGTGTTCGTGATGGATGCTCAACATCTCTCAGACCAAATGTAAGCTTCTAATGTTCTTCATTTCTAACAGTGTTGTGGCAGCAAATAGTTTGCAACCTGCTGTTATTGTTGTTACTTAATTGGTGGGTGTCACAAGTGAATTGGCGCTTACCCTAAGCTCTGTTTGAGGTTTTTTTGTGGTGACCACCTTATTATATATTGGAGGTTTCCCTCACCTGTTCTCTGATGACAAAGCATCAACATTGTTTGTTGCAGGCATCTCAAGTGAATCTGATTATCACAGATTACTGTATGCCAGGAATGACAGGCTATGATCTCCTCAAAGCCATCAAGGTAATGCACCTTATTCACTTTAACATGCACAATTTGATTCATGTTCTGGATAGTGCTCAATATCAACAAGCATCTTGACATACACCGTGAGGTGATGCAGCAATTGAAGTTGGTGATTGCTATTAGGTATCAGGAAAGACTGCTAGCACTGATTGCTGGTAAACAATAGTATGCTTGCAAGGAAATCCCTAATGATCAATGCCACTGGAGATGATTTGTGAACTATGACGGAGTTACATTTGCATCTAAATTCTGTATGATTCAACATTGGTATCTGATTATATAGATTGTCTTTTGATTTTGAAATTATTGCAGGACTCAACTGCCTTACGGGAGATTCCTGTTGTTGTAATGTCCTCGGAGAATAGTCCCAATCGCATAGAGAGGTGATCTTGGTTTGAAGTTCAGAAGCTTTTGTTCATTGCAAACCTTAAAGTTCAAACTGTGCAACCCAGTCACATTTCCCACACTAAAACATGTATCAACTTCCTTGACTCTAAGGAAGAATGTCTAGGAGGTAAAATCGAAGTCCAGCTTCACTTACACAAGGTTAATCTTTTGTGAGGATTTTCAATTTTTTAAGTTTGTGCCTTTGCTGTTTAGAGGCACCTTTAGCAAGTGGAATTAAAACCAGCTGTATCCTCATAGTCTTATGGTTTTTGCTTATAACAGCTGTCTCAAGGAGGGTGCTGAAGAGTTCCTTATCAAGCCAGTGAAAATCTCTGATGTGAAGCGGTTGTGGAGCTACATAAGAAATCCAACTAAAGCTCCTTGCTCTGGGTCAGGTGAGACCTTAGGTCCTTCACCAATATGTTCAAAGAGGAAAGTTGGGTCTCTTGAAGGCCTGCAAGTAAAGTCAAATCCAGAGTCACAGCCATGTCTAAATGGAGTAATAGTTGCTTGAAGAACAACTAGTAGTTCATAGGCATCAAATGAAGCAGATGGAATTTAGGATGGCTTTTTTTTAATGGAAGTTCAGGAAACCTCCAGAAACTACTGAGGGTATTGTACATTATTTGGCACAGTATGAGTTGCTAAATTTTTTTGGCTGGGTAGTGTGTGTTTTTTTTTTTGGCACTTCACTGGTTTAGCTGATGAGGACAGCACAAGACCAAACTTTGTGCACTCATGTGTGTCCCGCCCTTATGACCATTTTGCTCACAAGTTTTATCAAGTCCCTCGTTTTAATTGCAAGCTTTCATGCAATCTTGGTTATTTCAAAGGTATCAGAAACATTCTTCACAGTTGGTTTCCAAATGGCACTCAAGCAAATAGTGCACTGATTGTATAGTACGAGTTATCAAGAACTGACTTGTGTTGCGGGAAGTGAGTGTTCTGTCAAAAGGTTTTACTAGAAGTGTGTTGCAGTCTGAATTCAGAGATGCAACTACTGACTAATGACTTTGGATAATAATTCTGATACTTCGTTTGATTGCTGATTTTCTGCAGCTAGACATTCAATGAGGTGAAAATGAATATTGTAGATCTGTTGCTAACCCAACACTGGGGAAACACTTATAATCTTTGATGAAAAGCGTGAGTATGAAAATGTTGGACCTCCTTCCAATGAGTTGTTCGATTTGCATGATCAATGTTCCCCTATTTGGGTGTCTACAAGCGTTTATCACATTGAATGCAGTAGTAGGGTTAATTGTTTCTCCCCTATTCATAGAACATGCAGAATTTGTCTCTGGACTAGGTGACTGGTGAAAGTGCAGATTACTGTGAATAGTTGAGGTGAGAGTGTGCATGGTACTAACAAGTAGTTGAGGTGTGTGAGCATCAAAACTATTCATGGTAACTGATCTGCTCAAGCCAGTTGCCAGACATTTCATTCTCATCTATGGTCCAAGGCAAGAGGTGAGTGTGCATGCTACTGGATGAGGTGTGTGAGCATCAAGAGTATGCATAATAATTAGTCTGCTCAAACTGGTTACTGAACATAACCAATTGTATATGAGGGTTGAACTTCCAGGTTATGGGAAATAGAAGAGGGTGAGTTATGAGGTCCAGCTGATTAGTGACCAGAAACATGTAGAAAGGTATTAAGGAGGATTGAAAAATATCACAATGTAACAAAATATGTACGTAATAGAGTTCTCTGTAAAGCCAGAAAACACAGCACTAAAACGCTTAGTTTGGTCCAAAACCGGGTGAGATTAGAAAAAAACCTGCAAAAATGTACATTCTGTAAAGCCTTAGTGGGGTGCTGAAACTTAGAAAGAACAATTCTTGTGGCATATTGAGTGTCATCCTGTTTTGACCACCTCTTTCCTTTTTCCTGAGCGCCTCTACTGCTGCTGCATATATTTTCACTGCTCCTACCTGGACAACTCCTATGATTGCCTCGAACCTTGTGCATTAAATGCTGAGTTTCAACATTTCATACCCAGATTTTATAAAAATCCCCTGCTTTGCAAACATCACTCAAAGAGGGATAAGGGGTGGAAGGAGGTCCAAAGACAGGGTGAAGACAAGCTGATTGTAAGCAAAACTCTAATATAATCAGGGACTTGTTCGACGGTGTGCTGGTGCGATGATGAGATGCTCCCTACTTTCCGTAAATCCTATCATCTCAGCCAAAATTGGGTAGGAAATAAGAATGATGCTGGGCTATCATTTTCCACACATTTAAAGGTTGATCCCATTTTGACACACTGTTTGAAGAGAAAACTTCATCCTAAGTACACTGTACAGGCCGATTTTCTTCTGCTGGTGTACCTGCTATAACAAATGAAACACTGGAAATTTTCTTATCTTTGATGAAGTGTGAATATGAATGCATTCAACTTCCAATATGTCATGTATAAAAACAAAGATTGACTGCCAACCCATTTAAACAAAATTCCCTTCACATAAAATGTTTGGCAATGGCATTCATTAATGCACTTGTGGAAGTAGATTCTTGAAAGACATGATTATTACTAGAAACTTCCATCTCCTAAAAACTTCCATCTACTGTGATGAATCCTGAAACTATCTAGCTATTTAGACGAACCTCTAGGCACACAGGCAGAGCAGGTGCTTTATTCCCCAATGTAAGATCTATAGCAGCCTGCAGTCATGTAGAAGTATTGCAGAGCCATCAAAGAGGTTGAATGAGTTTCAGTAGTCTACAGGCAGTGAAGAAGTAAGTGATCATCATGCAAAAATGTGCAGAAATAATGAGCACAAAGTACAAATTCCCAGAATCTTTCTTTGACCTACAATTTCTTATCCTTGCTAACTCCTGAGACCTGCTTCACCTTCTTAGTGTTTGAGACTTTGTAGTACACTGACATGAAGGCACCTTCTGCTCCATACCTGTGACATGAATGCATGAGAGTCAGTGGTACATATATATGTATATTTATAGTGAGAAAAGCTGGCTTCCTCTGCAACAGAAAATTATGGAAAGAAACTTATTGAAGAGTCTCCACCACTTGCAAACGACTGCTTTTATACACCTCTGAAATTGGTACCTGTCCGGCTTGCAGAAAGATAGAAAAGAAGGTAGAAGATGTTCTCAATGTCCACTGAAGTAGAACCCAAAAAGTATTAGGTGGGAAAGAAGCATTACTTTTTGCGGACAGATGTATACAGCGTCGGATTGAACATTTTCCAAAATTCCTCCTCAGATTGCTCAATCACAGCATACAGGCACTGGTATGAGTTGTTCTTGCGTAACCACTTTTCCATGCTCAGAGTGGCCTGCACACCATCCCAGACCTCCTGCCTGATCACAGGTCCTGGGACTCCCCAGATGCCCACATCTGTGAACATTTGTGCATAATCAGTATCACCTGGATACTTGTCTTTGACAAAGTCTTTCTCAGCATCAAGCATCGTGCCAGTTCCTTTCTTGAAAAGGCGGTGTGGGCATAACCACACTGGGTATGTCTGCAACATGAATGAAAGCAAACTCAGAACTTCACAAATTATTTTCATTCCAAATCACAAGTATCAACAATTTGATTGTAATACAAAATTTGTTCCTGGAGCATGATGGATAGGCATCCTATTTCTGAGAATGCTGAGAAAAGTATCCATCCATAATTTCTGGGTTTTGCAATAATCTTTCTCCTTCTCCATCTCCAACTAATGTCTCTCTATTATGGACCAGAAGGAGGGGATTGGGGATGATTGACATGGAACAAACCTCAAAAGTCTCATGGCAAAACTCCAAAGCTTCAGCAAGTTTGTGATTTGGAACTAGCATATCCTGGCAGGCATGCCTCTGGATGTAATATCTTCGGATGGCATCATTCTGGGTCAACTTTAAGATGCTAACCTGCACAAAAGAAACAGCCAAAGCACATACCAACTTTCAGCAACAAGATGAGGATCCAAGGAGTTCACATTACTACATATCAGATTCCCCATGCATTCAGTGTTGTTCTCCTCAAAGACAACAGCAGCCAAGAACCTGAAAACAACACTCTGGTACATCAAAACAGTTCACTGCCTCACAGTTGGAAGTTCATCTACTCTCTGATGTAGAGAAACCCATAGAATCCAATCTTCCCCCCTGTACTATGCACTTTTCCCTCTCCTATGTCCAGTTAGCAGCTGGATATTGGACCTCAGATTCCCAATATTTGAACCCATAGCAAGCTACATCATAAGAATGCAGACTTGGGGGAAGGTAGTGTGGAATGTGGAGATTTACCTTTGGAGGCATGAGCCAGCCAAGGAAGAAACGAAAGAGGGGATGATTGCCCATAGGCACAATAAGGCCACCTTCCCAGTAAATAGAACGGGTGTGGCGGTGATAGTATTGCCTGACTGGTACATACTCCACAAATGAACCTTGTGTGAGAGCAGTCTGTGCATGAATGTGAAACCAGGGCTTGTACCACCGCCCCAGTGGATTAATAACATTACCCTTCTGTTGTGCCTCCAGCTTGCTTGCATACTGTCCAGTTGTAATCACTGCTTCTGTCTCTGAGTACACAATTCCTTCCACAAACTCTGGCACCTGTTTGTCACAATTGTCTCTTAGTATCCTTACATGTATCTCAATCTCTCAAGTATCTCCAAATCTCTCCTATGTGAATTTCTGACACTTTGACCGTCTGCTGATTTCTCTGGCAAACTTATCAGAATCTTTTTCTTCTCGCTGTACAGGTATGTTAGACAAAGATAACAAACCTTCTTAGGATTGTCTTGGTCAAGATCACGAGGGCAATAGGCATCACAGAAAGCTTGTGCAACATCCTTGAGATCACCATGGACAGGGGTATAGGTGACCCGCATGTAATCCTTGATTTCAATCAGACGAAACTCTACACCAACCAGGAGTCCCAGAGACCCATGTGACCAGGGCACAGCATCAAAGAGATCAGAATACTCATTATCAGCTGTTGCTCGCACAAGAGTACCATCTGCAAGAACTAGTTCAAATGCTGTGCAGGTCTCAGCAAAGAGGCCATATATATGGCTACTGCCTTCAATACCATAGCCATTGATGACACCACCTACAGTAAGATCATCGAGCTCAGGAAGAACTTCAGGAGCCAATCCAAGAGGCAGAGTGGCATTGCTCAGTTCTGACATAACAACCATTGGCTCACATTTCATCAGCTTCCTGTTTGTGTCAATCCACACAATTGAGGATAAGCCACCAAGCTCCACCTCATATCTTGTTGACCGTTTGTGCTCAGAATTGCGGAGAGCGACTCCAAGCCATGGTGCCCGAGCTGTGCAAATGAGTCCATCAACTGTAGGGTTGCGCTTGCGAATACTTGCTTGAACTTTTTGAACCTCTGCTGAGTGCTTCTTCTCAGATGGAGGTCCATAGAGGTAAGCTCTGATGGCAGCACGCCAGTGCATCCACTGGTAAAACAAGAATGAAATGGGAAGAAGAATAGGCACGGCCACAATCCATCGGAATTGTATCACAAAGTCTGCAAGGGATGCTGGCCTCTTCTCTCGAGGTGGTTTTGTCTTCTTTGTTCCTATGCTTGATTGTTGCGTCATTGTTGTCTCTTGCACAAGATTCTGTAACACAACATCCACACAAGCCAATGGATTGTGGATTTAGTTTCATACCTGCAAGCATTGCTGCCACAAATGCCTCACTGACACACTGTAGGAGTTGTTGATGAGGGGGCAGATATAAGTAGAAAGAGTTGCTTGCTTGATAGAAGACCTAATGACTCCATGCTGAAACTTGAAGAGATTTTGAATCTATTTTCTTGTGTTCATGTCGCAAAACTACACAAAACTAGCATTACAGATACCATTTCTTAAAGAAAATTTCAATCTACTTTCTGGTGTTTATGCTGAAAACTGCACAAAACTAGCAATACAGGTATGATTTCTTAAAGAGGTTTTGAATTCACTTTCTTGTGCTTATGTCGAAACTACACAAAAATAACAATACAAGTACCATTTTCACTCCTGGACACTTCTTTTGAGGAGGGAGGAAAAGATGTGGCCTCTTTGCACATCATGTTTGAATTTTATTATTATTATTTTATTTTATTTTAGTTTTTTGACAAAAACAGAAACCTCGTCTCTTCTTCAGAGACTCATAACGCCCTGACAAGACTGCAAACCGTTTGCAAAGCACCCAACAGAAGAAAAATAAATGCAAACATACATGTCGGGGGGTGTGAAAGATCCAAAATGTGATCTGATCTCTTTTGAACCTTTCTTCTCCTTCTTCTTCTTCTTCTTCTTCTTTCTCCTATTCTTGCAAAGAGCTTCAAATCCGAAACAAAAGAGACCCATCTATGTCCCAACAAAGTTTACTGATTCTGAAAAACCCCAAAAAAAGAGACAGAAAAAAATGCCAACATGGTTTCCATAATAAGGAGGCAAAAGGAGAGAGAACCTGCAAAAGCCGAAACAGAGCACGAAACAGAGCACTCTTCTTCTCTTCTTCTTCTTCTTCTTCTTGTCTTGTACCGGTTACTGCTTACGATCTTCAGGTATGAAGCATTCTCCCAAAAACCCACAAGAACCTCTTTCTGCACTTCACTTTTTCTTCACACGATACAAGGATCCCAAACTCTCTACAACAACAACCCGGTGCTTGGGTAGCTAGCGAGTACTACTAGTACCTAGCTAATAATGCTCTCCTTTTTTTGGCATTCAGATTTGTGTCCTCCTGGTAGTGCTTGACTGGAGACTATTGTTCTTGATTGCCAGGTAAGGTCCTGCAAGAAAGCAAGAAAGAAGGGAAGAAAAACATCTGTCTTTGTGTGTGTGTGTGAGAGAGAGAGAGAGAGAGAGTGTGTGTGTGTGTGTGTATGTATGTGTTTCTAGGCCAAGAAACACGACAAGAGAAGAAGAATCTTTTTTCGCTGTGTGCATGGGGGGCGGGGGGGGAGGGAGTCACCATGGATATTGCTTTGCTTTGTTTGTGGCTTTTCTTTAGACAAATGGGGCAGCTCTTCGGCGGCAGCTTTTTACCAACATACATCATATTTTCCAATAGGTACTAGCCTAGGTACCATTAGGTATAATGTATTTATATACCCCACAGTACATTGGTAGCTTCTACACTATTTTTATTTTTATTTTTATTTTATTTTTGACAAATGTTGAAAATTTTCCCAAAAAATTCTTTTTTTTTCTTTAAAGCCAATATTTGGTGAAGGAAATGAAAGAATCCTCTGAGAATATTTGTGGAGATTTTTATTAATTTTTAAACCAATATTAATAATTATTCAAGAGACATATATTGACACTGCCCTTATATTTCCATATATAGTTGAGTAAGTTGGGCAGTGAATAATGGCAGTTTATGAACATTTTGGCCTGATATTATGATTATCTTGAATACAATTTAATTTTTTAAATGATAATTGATCATTGCATGCAATGTTTTTTGTTTTTTTTTGGTGGCAAAAAAATCACCAAAATTCTCCAAAAAATCAAGGCCAACCAACTGTAAGCTTAAATTTCAAGGGTAAAATATGGCTATCTTTGCTTAAAAACATCATGATACCCTCAAAGGTCGTTGAAAAACCTCATTGCATTGTAAACTTTTCGCCTATCTTACAGCAAAGACACACCAACATGTCACCAAACTACGTTCTTTATGAACCTTAATTCGCCTACTTACCTATCTTGGCCATTTGATTGTTGCCACCTTTTTCCCTTATATGTAGACCATTCACCAAACCCTTCTCCTCTCTCATAGAAACCTTCACCATTCTTTCACAGGTTTATAGGAGCGTTTTGCCAATTATAGTCACCAGTGTATAACATGAATTATTAGTTACCAACTTAAGATTGAGGTTGGAGTTCAAAGTTAAACCTTGTTTGTGATTGTGTTTGATTTTCTTGCCACATTTGCTTTCAATGTTTAAGGTTTGAATCCTAGAGTTGCGCCATAATAGTATCAAAGCAATGAACTCCAAACTCTAGGGTTTGCAAGATGCAATGCATTATGATAATGTTTGGTTGTTGAGCAATGGGGAATTAAAATGTTGTGGATGCGAAGTAAAATCAATCATGGTCTATGAATGATGGATATTTGATGAATATTCCCAACATCAACAATGTCTCCAAGTTGAACTTTCAAATATGTTGGTAAACACCTTTGGATTTGAATACAAGATGTATTTATAAATATATTTAATTTATTATTTTTATGTAAATCAAATGTTAATTTACAACAAATCAAGTAATGGTACATAAATTAATAATTTTGTGAAACTCTAATGTTTATTCATTTTTATAGATATGAATGTCTTATTATTATTTTAAATTACAACATTAATTATTAAGGTACATGTGAATGTTTTTTGTATACATGATTGGTTATGTATGATGAATTGTTGTGTGCATATAAATATTACACTTTAAATTGAAAATAAAATTTGAGGAAATTCTGAAATATAAATCAACTTAATAATGTGTATGTTCAATACATGCATAATTTATTATTTCAATATAAATTCAAATTAAATTACAACATATCAAGTAATGATACATAATTAAGATTTTTTAATTTAAAATTTCTATTCTAATTCTGGCTATTAATTCCATTTTTCCCATTTTTATAGAATTATTCATTTATGTATTTATGATTAGAATAATTAGTAAATATATTCAATAAATTATCATATAATTTCAGGAATTATTTTTATTTAACACTACTATAATTTTAAATATATTTTCTGTATTTTTTAATTTATCATTTATTTTACTAGGTCATTTAATAGTTTCAACAAGTTAGATAAAAATATCAATAAAAATAGTCAAATAACCAGCCTAGCCTAACTACTAGCTACAATATTATTATTAATGTTCTCATTGTAATTTTCATCAATATTAATTATTGCTACATTACAATAATTATTGTAATTTAAATATCATTTAAATTTTATTATCGAATGTTTTTATTGAATTACTTCTTTTTTTATGAAAAGTTAATAAAGTTTTATAATGAATTTAGAATTTAAAATTTTAATTAGTGATAATTAATTATTTAGTAGATGATTACATTTAATTGCTCTATTTTTATTTAACTAATCACCGTATTATTCAATAAATGATGAAAATATATTAAATTGTTCAATTCTACAACTACACAAGTAAACATAGTTTATGAATAATCATTATAAATAATTAAGGTAAGTAGCTAGACCTAAACTAGGTAGATTATTACTTTAGGTTTAGGCCTAACTAATCTTATACTAGTTTGTACAACTAGGTTACAACTATGTGAGTTGCAATTTAGTTGCAACTAAGTTACAACTAGGGTAGACATGCCTATCACCAAACAATACTCTATCATTGAACATTTTCAAGTTTTCCTTGTTTCAAAACCACATCGAACATTTTTTATGTCATTGGAAGCACAAAACAAAGAGCTATAAATATTCTTGCAACCTCGAAAGCAAAGGAACAAATCATAAATGGTAGGAAGAGAAAGAGTGATATTTTGTCTCAAATTTTGTTTATAGACCGCCTTTACTTCCAACAACTATATCTTGTTCATTTTTCCCTCATTTTGAACAATTTCAAAGGCTACAAATGCGCAATCTCAAAATCTATAAAATTTGTTTAAAGTGAAAAGATAAAAAAACAATAGTAAAAAAGCTTAAGCTTCAAAATCATACCAAAGCACAACCCCCTTCACTTTGAAACGGCATATCTTACTCATTTTCCATTAAATTGAAACGTTTTTTACAAATTTGGATATAATAGGTGGAGGATTACAAAATTGTTTTAAGTTCCAAAAGTAATAAACCGTGGACAAGAAAGTTATAATGATCCATCGTCAAGTGTTTAGTGATAGGTGTGTCTATCTTAGGTTATAACTAAAATGTTTATCCCATATTGTTTCACTTCCTTCTATGAATCCAAACTATATAAAGGAATGCATTAGGATTGTTAGAAATCACAATAAACATGAAAATTTAATAGCCATTTGGGATGAACCAATAGAAAAGGTTCAACCTTAAAGGCTAAACCAAATGGAATAGGATTTCATTTATTAATCACCATGTGGTTTAGGTTTAGGCCTAACATAGGTGCCTAGGTCTAGCCCTAACTTAAACCTACATTAAATGGCCTATGTTTAGGTTTAGCCTAGGTACTTATGTTTAGACCTAACCTATGTTTAAGCACCATGTGGCCTAACCTATTGATGTGGATGTGCCATGTGTCATTTAACTATTTGTTAACCCCAAAAATTGTGAGCATGCCACATGTCATTTAATTATTTGTTGATCCCACTGTTTATGAATGTGCCATGTGTCAACATTGTGAGTATGCCACAAGTCACCAAACCATTAGCCAAATGTTTAATTTACATAATTGCAACATAATCAGAATGTTCAACTTACATAGTTACAACCTAATTGAAATTGTAATTATATTTTTGGTTGACATCATGCCTAGTCAATGGATGAAGTTCATCCATCAGTTGAATGTAGTTGACAACATCGCTTGAGTAAATTGGTAGAGCGATTTTCAACTAAATTGGCAAGTAGTGGCATGTAATGGTTATTGTTGTGGTGTTGACATGTGGCATACACTTTCGATTGTAATTTCACCTTTGATTTATACTTATTGACATAACTAGTTAGCAATTGCAAAAACTATTTCCCAATTGCAAAATATAAGTTGCAACTATATGTGTAGTTTTCAACTTGGTTTATAATTGAACACTAGTTGAAAACATAATTACAAAAGAAGGGGTTTTTTACTAGTGTATTTAATCTAGATTCCAACTTAGTCTCAACACTCCAACCTCAACCCTTCAAGTATGTGAAAATCTCCTTCGTCACTCTAGTCTTTGGAAATTGGACATGGTGTAAAGGTCTTGCAAATTGTAACCTATTATATGGTACATTTAATGTTTTTTTCTTCGGTTTTACGAGTTCAAAGTGTTGGCGTTGGGCGAGTGTTGGTGGTAGTTTGTAAACAACTCCAATTGTATTTGGTTTTGTGTGTCTAGATTCTAAATTCCATAATTTTTCATTGTGCATTATGTTGTGGTTGTGGTGGCAGGCCGTTGGGCATTGGGTTGTGAATTTTTGCAATCTAAACTTATGTGAAGATGTCGCTACTTAAACCACCCTCCAATTTCAAATTCAAGTACTATAATTCATGAAACCTTGGTGACAGTGTTCCATTAATTACATGTAACATGGCTTCAAATAGAAGCCAAATTTAGTTTGTGCATGACCTTGTCACCTAAAAAGGTAAACAATTTGCCACTAAAGTATCCTTGAATTTTTACCTAGCTCAAATTTGCATGCAGAGTCTCCCAATGTTGATTCAATAAAAGAGGTGGTGGAAGTTTTGGATCAAAACTTGTCACCACCAGAAGTTACCAAACCCAAGGCTTATGAATCAAAAAAGAAGTTTGAAGTTTCTTGGATAGCCAAGATACCTTGGGTTGAATTATAAGTGGGGTTGGATAGTTTTGTGCACATTGTGAAGTGAATTTTTTTTAGAAGTTGAACATAAAGACAAAATTCTAGCTGCAAAATGGGATTCACTACAAAAACATGCCAATTGGAAAAAAAGTTGACAAACCTATGCAAGGGGTGAAAAAAAGGGAATGGTATACTAGTAACGCTTGTAAACATAACAAAAATCAAGCTACTTATGTTTTTTAAAGGGAGATAATTTGTTTTACAATAAGTGACTAATGGGTTGGTTAGTGAAAAGCACAAGAAATTAATTCAATTGCTACATTGTTTCACACATTGAAGCATGGCAAGCCTATATCATGAGTATGAGGCTCACAAGGACATGTTTGATTTTTTGAATCTCATATTAATGCTTTGGTATCTAAATGATTTTTGAAAACAAAATTTGCATTTGTTTAAGATTGTTAAATTGTAAAATTTGGTTGTTTTGAACAAAGTGCCAACTCTACATTCCAAGCATTGTAGTCCTACTATTCCAATGTTGGTTTGTGAGTGTAGAATAGGCCTTCATTAATGTCATGGAATGCACCACAACATGTGTAGAATGGGCCTTAAATGTGGTGATTTGTATAATACATCATGATCCACACAACACTACATGAGAATTGTAATTAATTGTTCAAATAAATTCTACCTTTATTATGGGTGGCCTTTAAGTTGAAGATTTCTTCTTCTCCAAATGCAGATAATCCTTTGTTTAGACCGGGAATGCAAAGGTTATTGAATATTTAATAATTACTACACAACTACCAGTGATGATAAAATTTATTAAAAAATAAAAATAAAACTTATGATTTCATATAGTTTTCAATAATTCATCATTATTTATGTCAATGTCAAATAACATTCAACCCAAAATTATACAATTTAATTTGTTTTTTCATATCCATGTTGGTGGATAGGGGGAAAATTTGAGGCACTTATAAAATGTAGTTATTTATTAAAAAGGTGGGAGATAGTTGCTAAGAAAGTTCATAGGAAAAAGAAACAATTTATTAAAAAAGAAATGAAGTAGTCAGGTTTGAAAATAATAGTTATTTTAAAAATTGTCTTAGGAATGGTCCATGGATGACCATACAAAGGATTCCAAAAAATTCCCCTTATACCAATTATGATTACTTGTCACTAGGATTTTTTCATTGAAAATTTAATAATTTACTTGCAAGGGTTATTTAATATTTAATAACTTTTGAATTGAAAATATAATAAAATCAATTTAAAAATTGGGTGCACTTATAATATTTTTGGAAACTACTCAATGGTTAGGATTTCATAATTTGTAAACCTACCGTGTAAGAGACATTGAATTTTGGATAAATTGTCGTTGGAAATTCCTTTACAAGTCAAAATCAAATTCAATTAGTTGGGTAATGACTAATGAATTTGGGCCAATCGCATAATCCATATTAATAGTGTATGATACATTATACATGGTGGTTCTCAATCTTATATTACATGAGCAATATGTATTTTTCAAATTTTTGTCTAAATTTACATGTGGTAAAAGACTATTGAGATTTTTTTTAATTTCATATATTTTTAATTTAAAAAAAATTTAAAT
Source organism: Sphagnum tenellum (assembly GCA_963921925.1). NCBI lineage: Eukaryota > Viridiplantae > Streptophyta > Sphagnopsida > Sphagnales > Sphagnaceae > Sphagnum > Sphagnum tenellum. The sequence continues at coordinate 7,680,516 of OY998144.1, forward strand.
TCCATATCTTTTTAATTGCAAGTGTCTTTTGAACTTGGGGGTAATAGGTTATTATCATCTAATTTTTTTTACCGTCAAAATTATCTTATTACAATAGTCGATTACCTAGTCCTTTGTAAAATTAACCACAATCTAACACAACACCTATTCAAGTTGAAATGTGGTTTTTTAAAACCAAAACCCAAATTTTAATAATGAATTTTAAATTTGAATTCCTCAACATTCATTTTAGTCATTTAACACAACTTGAAATGGTTAACATAACTTCAAACTATCAAAAAAAAAAAAAGGTAAAAAAATTCACAATTTTCACCACTATCCAACATGGTTTTTGGCTCCTATCTTTGTACTTGCATCCCATCACCTTTCGACTTCTCATTAGACCTTATGAATGTTATGCTTATTGTTTTTGAAATTTGATGGCATTAAATAGTTATATATGTAGCTCACTAATGTGGATCTTGCCATCACTCCATCCATTATGATAACCTTGTAACTAAATTCAATGTTGAACCTTGTGTGGGTGTGTCCACCTCCCTAGTAGGATCTAGATGTACCTTGCCCAAAAGCACTCATTGCCATAAGGGTCACAATTGCCAATTCTAAAACCCACCACTTTTGTTGTTGTTTTTTTTCAAAACTTGTCACCAACAACATACACCATTAAACTTCTTGTTCACCTAATTATGTTGTGCATTGTGCAATTGTGATGGTTTCAACTTGCAAGTTGAACATGGCACAAGGCACTTCTAAGTTTTCATGAATTGTTTGAGCTTAATGTTGTTGTTCACATGCAATATAAGGAATTGTTATTACGCAATTGACCACAAAATGCTCGAAGATCAAGTTGAAGTATCAAATCTAGAGTATGGAGATGAGAAAGCTTGGAGCTTAGATTTGAAGGTGGGCTAGTGGTGGTTGTAAATTGCAAATCATCATCACATACATTGTGTGATTGCATATCACACACATGATTTTGTTTATATTGTGCATTGTGCAAATCATGACTCATTGTTGGAATTTTACAACACATTGAACATCAAGCAATGCAATTGCCATCTTGCAACATTTCAACATAAATGTACTAGTAAGTCCCTTTTGCTCTACACAATTTGGATTTTGTGTGTGTTGGGTTTGCATATGTGTGAATTGGAAATTGAAATTCCAAAATCAAGAGTCCAAACAATTGTGCATCATTTTTGTTTGATGTTTGAATGTCAAGAATTAAAACCTTTTATGCAAAATCCTTGTTTTCGCATTTTTGCTAAAAATCCATAGTTTAAGGTTTTAATTTCAACTTTTATGGGTTTGATTCATGAGTTGTGGTTATGAATTTTTTGTTGGTCACTCTTCAAATTGCTTATTTTGTTTTTTGTTTTGAGTATTCATCTTTCAAACTTCAAACTTTGACCTTGCATTTTGTAGTTGCAATCATACTTCCTTTGCACTTGTCTACCAATTTTAAGTAAGCCGTTTTCATATCTTTTTTCCCTAAGAATGTTCATTTTTTGTCTTCTTCTTTTGGTAACCTCACCTTGCATCTTCATGTATTAGCACCATTATTATTGTCAACCTTACAAATGTTCAAAAGCCTCTTATACCTTTGTTTGAACAAGAAACAACTCAAATGGAAATAGTATGAAGCCCATAAAACATTTCAAGTTATTTGGTCAACTAAGGTTTGTTGGGTTAAATTTGTGGTTGGAAGTGATGGGATCATCAACCAAGTTCATTGTGAAATCTACACTTCCATTGAAGGTAAGGATAAACTATTGGTGGTGAAGCTTGATTCCTTATACAAACATGCAAGTTGAAAGAAAGCCAAGGTAAGCATTGCCAAGATGGCAAAAGGTTTAACCTACTATTGTCCATGTTTTGTGTAGATGAAAAGAAAGTCTTGTATTTGCAAATCTTCATAGTGAAGTACTTCATTAACTAGATTTAAGGGAAATTGGGGAGAAGAAAAAGAAGAGGATATAATTTGAAATGGTGTTTTATTTGTTGAAGGAAGGTCATCCAATGACAAATTGAGAGTCATTTAAAAATTTGTTTCATTTTTTAAAGTCATAAACATGTCAAGAAAACCCTAGTATGATAACATGGGTTGGAAAATTTTAGAATGTAAGGGTAAGTACAATTGGGTGGTACCGTTAAGAACAATTTCAAGAATTATTTAAAGAATCATTGGGATTTTATTTATTTTAAGTCGTTAAATATTTGTGAATTCCCTATTTTCCTATTGGTTGAAGTTAATGTATCATGAGCATTTCCTTGCTACCAATGTTTATTGGTTTTTGATTGAAGCTCATCGTTATAGTTCACAAGCACTTTGAAGCTTGTTATTCAAAGTGCTTGGGTGATAAGCATTTGAAATCATGTTCTATTATGCAAAAAATATATATATTCAACAATTCAAAATCAAGCATTAGTGCGATGACAACTTGGTCCTTGCTTCTTTCATCCATTAAGTTTAGTTAGTTGGGTGTTCAATCCTAAATGTTTTTTACATTTTTCTAATTGAATGTCTCAACTAATTGAATGTCACAAATTGTGTTCATTTACCATGGCAACACTAGTATGTCTATTTAGGAATTTCTATATAACTTTATGGGTTTGAATATGCACGTTGCAATGCACGTCATTGTTTGATTATGTCCATGTTTACATTAAGGTTTAATTTCATTAGAAAATGTTCATTATTTTCTTTTTCAAATATTTTTGATGGATCTTTTGTTTTGGTTTTTAAGAAAGCAAAATAAACTTGTAGTATTTTGTGCAATAGCAAGGGATCAAAGGCTTTGGTGAAGATATCAAGTCCCTTGGAAAGGTTGACATCTCATAAGAAAAAAATTACAAGTTTTTAGGCCCAAAGTTCGACAAGCATGGGTGGAAGTTCAAACTTCACATAGATCGGGAATTACAAGACACTATTATCAACCTATACACACTGGTGTATGAGAAACACAAAGTTTTGAATGACATTGTAACCCTGGAGTTTGCACAAAGGTTAGTGGCAAAAAAATTTGGAATTCAACTGAATTGGGTGACTTATGCACTTGTTATGGATGAAAAGCGCAACAATTTATAGACTACAAAGCAAGTTGCAAAAGAAAATAAGATACATTTGCAACTAGTCTTATTGAAACAAGCTTTTGGAGTTACACAACATGTTATAGAATCATCACTAAAAGAAATCCTAAAATCTATGACTTTGTCTATGACTAGGAAACCAATCATATAAGACATCAATGATTAAGTGCCACATAGTTGTCACGGATGAGTGGCTTAAAACACGTAGTCATTCATTTTGTGACATGGCGGGTGACATGGCAATTTTCATCCACTAGTCATAGATGACACATGGGGCCATGTAGGACTAACCACGTGACACATCACCGCATGTGTTAATCCTATGTGGCTTTCCAATTTTATTCAAGTGTTCACATGGATGACATCATCAATCCTACATGTCACAAAGTTCAATGTCTAAAATATGACTCACAATTCACTATAAAGTTGTAGACATGGATGACTATAATTGATCCATGTGGCAACATCTAATGCAATAATTTTAAAATTGTTTAATGTTAGTAATGTATGCATTGGAATCATCCATGTGGCAAGCAAGGATAATGACACATGGCAATAGTTTATTCAACTAGGTTTGGATTTATGTAAATAGACATGTGGTAATCTACACATTCGACATGTGTAAAGACAACTGGGCCCCCAATTTTTCATTTATTAGTAGTGACACACTCATAGTTTTATATGATTATAAGATAGGTATAGATAAGTCATTATTTAGTTGTGATTTTCACTCCTCAAAGTGATTTGCTTACATTTTTAGTCATATGTGATTCATTGAAAATTTATTCATAGTGCTAAAAAGGGCTGGCATGACAAAATATTAGTAAATTCATAATCATTTTATGGTTTCTATCATGCTTATGAATAACTACATATATGAATCATACATGTTCTAATAGTCATATAAAAGTTATGCTTTAGGTCATATCTATAGTCATTTGTACCTCATATAATAATACTATAAATCAAATTCTAAATGAAACTCCAATTCACATGAACATTTCTCCTTTAGCAAATAAAAAATGAGTATACCTTATGGTCCAACATTTATAAAAAATTTGCACATTAGGAGGAAAATTGTGAACCAATTGATTACATCATAAACTACAATATGGTTTTTGGAACCAAAAAGAAGTCATGATTTATTGTCCGCCCATGAGACAAAAGAGCAAAACAATTTACAAACTCACATTCATCATAATACAAGCATATCAACTTTGACATATTTTTAGTTCCACAATGTGCAAGTGCCTACCACATTTTTCACTACAACCTAGTCAACATCTTCATGTGGATGCATAAGTGGAACCTCATGTAAAAAAGTTGACATGACATCCACTTTGTACCAAACTTCAAGAATAGGCGAACAATGGAATTTTTCCAACCCCCAACAACTATTGATTTTTCCAAACCCCACCTTTTGCCTAAGGTTTTTCAAATTCATCAAAACCACAACTTGTCCAATATTAAACTACAACCCACCCAACAATTCACAACATTAGCATTACTGGTTGTGATTACTGGGCAAATAACATTCATTATATAAAAAGTAATGCAAAACCCTGAAAAATGTAAAACATGATGAAAATAAAGACATTGAAACATTAAGGAGATGAAATGCATGCTTATTGTGAGACGACCTTCTCCTTATTACTTCTTGTGGGTGCAACCACCTTACCTTGTAACTCCAACCAATTCCACAACATGGAAACAAATTAATGAAAAGCCAAAATGCACCTAGATGTGTAGAAAAAAAACAAATGCACACCACACAACTTGTAGCCATCTTACTTGAACCACACCTTGAGCATTTTGACCTTCAACATTCATTTTTAAAGGAGATTTTTGCATGAATAACCTTTTCATGGGTGATGTTCTTGGTTGCAAAATGACCCAGTCCTCACTTTCCACACTTAAAGGTGGTGGTGTTAGCTTCCTTTGTGGAGTTTTTTTCACAACGTTGTCACATGTTGGGGTTGTGTTCTTTTTTGGTTGTGATTACAATCTATCCACGCATTCAGTCCCAATTTTCCCCATGGAAAAACTTTGTGATATTTCATTTCCACCACCTAGGATAGAAAGTTCCTTAGGCTCCACATTAGCCATGGGGCCTGATGTTTCCTTTAAATTATGTTGAGACAATTGGTGTTGTTGCTTGGAAACAACAATTGGTTCCATCTCAACAGTTTTAGTTGGGTGCTTTTGCCCCCCTAGAAACTCAAAAGAAATTGACTTAATGTCAATGAACACTTGAGTATGAACATGTTGACTTTCCAACATGGTAGCAAACTTGGCATCCATATCATTTTTCTTTATTTCAATGGCAATCATTCAAGCTGACATTTTTCCATAAATGTTTTGTCAAATCACCCACATGCCCTAATATTAGATTTATACACCTTTGAATTTCACCTTTATACATAACCAAAATATTTGCATTTATTAATTGTAAAAAACATTATCAATGTTGTGACAAAATATTCAAGACGCATCCATCATACATGGACATATCTAAAAATCAAAGTTGTTTTGACATGTGTATGAACAAATCTAATCAATAAAGTACATCAAAAGTTGAAGTTATAAAAAAAAAATCAATTAATGTTACAATAATAGGAATAAAAATAAAAATATTCAATTTTAAAAACTAAACCTAAGGATTTCAAAGTTCATAATGTACTTCTAAAACATGAAAATCAAACAAGTAAGTCAAAAATCAAATGATTCAAGTGTTGATTGACACTTTCAGGCGATGTAAGGTCCTCAACTTATATAGATGTTGGGCAAGTCTACTTTGAGCCTTGAAGTTCCTCAACAATCTCTGTCAACCCAAGGTTGCACTACCTTCTCTTCCTTTGTAATGACACATGAAAATTAATGGCAATGGAAAAAAATAATTCCTCTAACATATTAATATTTGATGCACAAACATTGAAAGAATGGGGGGCAGTTAGAAATCGACCAATTATACCATCCTTGCTTCTTTCTTTGCTTTGCCCGATCACCCCAAATTCATCAAATTCTTCATTTTGCTCCTAGCATTGGACATTTGTTCAACCTTCCTCTTGACTTTAGGTTTGGACCAATAAGCCTTTAACTTCCCCTAGTGAACATGTTCAATATTAATTGGGCAATCCTTCTTCTTTGCCATATACCTTGCCTTCAATTTGCTCCTATCTATTTTCAACCACCTTTTCACAACATTCTTGAATCCAACCATGGACAACTCATTGTCCACATATTCAAATTCCTTATCCAAACCCGTTCTCAATTTCTCCAACGACTCATGACTATGCCCTTCCCATTCCACAACACTTATAACTAGTATTTGAGGAATTAATGTTTTTATTGTCTCATCCCAAGCATTTTTACCATCACATCCCCCATCTATATCCCCCTAGGTCTTATTTTAATTGTGTGGGGTTTTTGCCTAACAACTACTCTCTTATTTGATTCTCTATCCTACAAGTTGTTCTAGCCATGCTTTCTACTTTCACCTCAGTTACACTTGTAATAGGCACTTGATGTGCATTTGAAGGGTCGACAAAATGAGTTCCAATATTGGGTTGAGGCACTTGTATCCACGGCCTTATATATTGAGGTGCAACAACATGTGGCATCATCATTTGTTGTGGTTGAATCCAAGTTGGTTACAATTGCCATTACAATTGGGGTGCAAGAACTACATCTAGTGGACCTGGGGAACCCACAACCTTTGGCAGAGTTTGAACATTTTTCCTTTTAGGGGTTATGAGTTATCGTCCAATTTTGTTCACATTTGTTGTAGAGGAAGTTGTAATCGTTCAACTACATGATTAGGACATGACTCCACATCCTCTTGATATATCCCTATTTTCAACACCCTAAAGTCATATATATTGTTGTAGCTTTAATCTCGAGCTCGCAACCAACTCAAGGATTTGCAAAGGTGCGGGCCAAGAGTGAAGCTCGGGAATCACATTTCATGCTCCTGAGAGTGTAGGAAAATGTGAGGGGATGAACTTCCACACTCCCAAGTGAGTTCCCACTTTGGGAGTTGGAGTCCAGATGGACTCCCAAATCTTCAAAGAAAGATTGCAAGGGTCAAAACCTATTGGATTGAAAATTTCCTTATATCATTGGAAATCACTTGGAATGTAGATGTCTAAAAAAGGCTTGCTTAACCCATTTGAGTATTTAAAACACAAGTTATGGCCAAAAATAATTCAAGAGTCAAATTGCAAATTTGACTCCCAACCACTAAAATCAAGAACTGCCTTGATTTCCTTACATGCAAGTGGTGTGCCACATATTGTTGAAAATCTCTCGACGAGGGCTAAGATTTTGCTTCATACCTCACCTCAATTGGAGGTCTACACAAAAAGTTATGGGCCTCCAAAATCATAAGAGTCCCAATTTTGGGAATTTCGGGACTCCCACTTGGGACAAAATGACATTTGGGTGTTAGCCTCGTGGCTAGGCGCAAAGAATTCTATAAGGGGAAGGTGGTGGTTTCCCCCAAGTCCAAACCATGGTGAATCTTGTGAGTCTGTGTTTGCCCATGGTGAGTCTGTGCACCAAAAGCGTTCCGACTATGCATTAACCAACTTGTTATTTAATTTGTGCATGTTCATGTGAATAATTGAACCACTTGTCACTTGTCCTAGTCCCTATTCCGGAGCTGTAGCACACCTTTCTACCCCTAAAATGTTGCAAATTAGGGAGCACGCCCCAACTCCTTCACCTTCCATTGTTTTCACCTTTAGACTTGTAATTGAGTCCATCAAAGAACTTGGGGTTGCGTCAACATTTCATTTTGCCATTGGAAAAATAATTCTTATCATATTCAACAACTAACAATATTTGGTCATTGGTTAAACTTTCTAAAACATATCTTGAACATGTTGTCTTACTACTTTGCCTCAAAATTATGAACAACAAACTCAACCAATTTTGGGCTTCAAGAATGTAACAAGCTCTTGGGGAGGAGTTTGTTTGTACTCAAGACACAATGCATGCCAACCTTTGTCATCATATGATCTCCCCACCAAAACCTTATCAAATTGATGCCATGGTATTGTTGTGTCAGTAATATTATCAACTTCACAAGGGCATAATTAGAGTGTTTAAATGCCACAATTAAAACAACTACCCTATATACATTTTAACTTGTGGAATTTCTTTGTCCCTCCCTTGGGGCACAAAATATGTTCATATATGTATTTCACACCACTCACAATGTTACTATTAACAATATAAGGTGCTGCTATTGCTACTTTGCCATGGGACTTACAAATGTTACAAATGTAATTACAATTTTGATGGAAAAACCCAGTTGATGCAATACATTGAACCCATCATTTATTTATGCCATTTGTACATGATAGTTGCAACAACATGAATTGAACTCCTTTAATCTCTTAATAAACCAAGATTTCAACCTTTCAAAGGCTCGAAGCCTTATTTGCACATTTTTTGCTTGTTCCATAAAGTGAGTGTAAAATGCAAGTTGTAAGCCCAAAACAAACCCATAAATTAGTCCTTGGAACATTATAGACCATGTTGCAAGCTATGAAATATCATTTATTAATAAGGTGAAATTTTAGGGAGATTTAGGAAACACAAAGATGAATAAATATTTACCAACATACAACATGCACCCAAGGAAAGTCCAAAGGAACTTGAAGAAGTTCCATTCCAAGATTTGACATTTGATTCAAGAATGCACATTTACTTGCAAAAGATTATATAAGAAGAAGTAAGTAAAGAACCACAAGGAATGCTTGTCATCCTTGTTGTATATTAAGATAAGGAAATATGCATTTTGTAGTCTTAGATTTAGGTACAAACATATTTGAAATCAAGAAAGATAGAGGAAACTCAATGAAACATTAAGGAAATTTATTAGGAAATATTTTTAAAAATTGGGAAAAACAAAGGAAACTTAATCAAACATAAAGAAAACCAAAAAACACAAAGGAAAATTGGGAAACACAAAGGAAACCCATGACTAGACATAAAGGAAAACTAAGAAAAACAAAGGAAAATGGGAAAACATAAAGGAAATTCAATCAAACATAAAGGAAAATTAAGAAATACAAAGGAAATTCAATCAAAATAAAAGAAAGTTAGGAAACACAAAGCAAATTCAATCAAACATAAAGGAAAATTAGGAAACACAAAGGCAAATTAATAACTTCATAAAAAATGCAATAAACATGAAGTAGATTTCCTGACGCACTCCCAAGTCCCGGGGTGAACCCACTTGAGGGTTCACCAAAGTGTAGTTGCGGAAAGTTGGGACTCGGAAGGCACTCCCGGCTTCCAACTCTACAAAGGGGTAGAGGGTTGAATTGGGAGCCCAGGGATTAGACTAGGAAGAGGTATTAGTTGATCAAGCTTGAATCTGCACCAAAACGAACCACAAAGTGGTTAGTTCACATTTCCGGGACACCCTTGGGTGTTGGGACAAGCCACGGGCACTTCGGACCACAAGACACACCATGGCCCAGACTCACGGGAAGCCACCACCTTCCCTCATATAGTATTTTTTGCGACGCCCGCAAAGACTACATCCAAATGGCTCTTTTTCCCGAGACTCCCAAGTTGGAGTCCCGAAATTGTCCCGAAATGGTCCTGGTTGGAGTCCCAGGACTTTGGGGGGCTCATAACTCCAGATTGCAAAGTCCAATCGCAACAAAGTCTGAACCAAACTTGTAGGCCTTGTCGAGATCTTTCCAACGACGTATTTCACACTCAATTCGAAGGTTGGGAAAAGGTCGATTCCCGACTTTTAGTGGTCGGGAGTCAAACTGCCAGTTCGACTCTCGGCCCTTCTTTTGCCCATAACTTTAGCGACAAATGTCCAAATGGCCAATGCGAGGCCATTTTCGATATCTAAGCTTCAAGACCTTTTCAATGACATTAAGAACACCCCAATGCAAGGTGTTTTGGGTCCTGCTGTTGAGCTCTGAACATTCGGGAGTCCTGGAGGACTCCAAATCCCCACTTTTTCCAAGTGTTGGGCTTCACCCCCACACTTGGCCAAAGTAGGGTTGCGACATTTCCTATTTTTATAGGAAATTTCTAGTATAGTGGTCCTACTAAAATTCTTATGTCATTCCTAATAGGAAAGGTCTAAGAAAAGGAAAGGAGAACCTTATTCAATTGCCTTCTTAGTGGTTGATCATGAACAAAGTTGAGGATAAATGTAAGTATGGTTCCTAGTTGATTATTCATAGTAAAATTAAAACTCATAGTAAACCCAAGAAGTTTGGGATAAGTGTACAAAGTAAACAAAGGGTGCATCACATATATATTCCTACTTGAATTTAAGATCATTTCAACCCACTTATGGACCAATATCTAACAACAAAAACTTTCAAATAATGTGTAAAACATGCAAGATCAATGTAAAACATGGCATGGGTTTGATGTTCAATGTAACTAACACTCAAGGAGGCGAGTTAGATGTGATTCCCATGACTTTGGACTAAGGCACCTCCTTACAACATCCTTCATGTTTGGACTCACACATGTGTTATCAATCCAAAACTTAACAACATAGTTGCATACCTTAGTGGACAAAACATCTTTCCTCTTAGCCTTGCCACTAAAAGCCTAGAAAACACTATCCATGCGAGATTCAAGGCATAACCTCCTACCCATCCCTTGTTTGAAATTTCCTTGGTAAATCCTTATGAGTAAGCTAGTTTGGTGAACACTATGAATGGAATTAGAAGCCAACATAGGAATGACAACATTTTTGGTAGACTAATCATCTTTAGAATGACATCCTTTAATATACTACCATCATTTTGAGAAACTATTTATCGCATTATGTGCATTCTCCAATTTATGGGAATTCAACACATCTTGCCAAATTGGGTTTCTCAAAATCTTAAGAATCAACAGCCTTTGGTATTCAAGACCTTTACTTGCACTTTACTATAACCAGTCATGTGTAATGATTTTTGCATATCTATTAGTATATTTCTCTAGGTTTATAGCAAGGTCATATAGATTTATAATAGAGTTTTTAACATTGTTTTCAATGGTAATTTCCATCACAATATGTTGAATGGCTCTTTGTTGTTTTTTGTACTTCCTAGCCTTCTCATTATGGGCAACTTTTCGAGTAGTTTCATTTGTTGAACATGTGTGCATAGCTTGACCTTTTTGATTTGGTCCATTTGCAATCATCTTTGATTATAACTTTACAAAACATAACATGTAAGACATTTAATGAGCTCAAATCACAACACGTCAATCCTGGTTGAAGCATATGTATGCATAACTTTGAAAAATTAGCATTGTCACAATATACTACAACCTAATCCAAGGCAATCTACCTTTTGCAATTAAGAAGTATCCACCTTTTTACCTTTATATCCACATTTTAATTAGTTGGAAGAACCTTAGGTAAGCTTACCTTTGATGACCATGTCCACCAACAAAGAAAAAATAATCCTAATTAAAAACAATGTTTTGAGGATAATTGCATAGTGTAGCAAACACAAGATATATGATATCCTAGTCACAAAGGAAGTTGGAAAATGTCCAAGGAAAGAAGGAGTGTAATTAACATGTTGGTTTGTAGATGGATTTGAATTTTAGGCCTCAAACATTAATGTCAACGTGTATTTGCAACCTTTGCACTTCAATTGCCCTTATAGATTTGGTTGATGTCAGCGCATAAGAAAATACATTAGATATCAATAATAGATTTGGTGAATGTCCAAGTAGCTATTGGAGGTCTGAGATATGTTGACCATACATCAAATATATCAACCTAGTTAACTACAACAAATTTTTGGACAATAATATTTATATTTTATTTTCTCAAATTAATTTTGTTAAATTTACACATCTTTATAAAAAACCACCAATTTGTTATTGTACATGTACTCAAGTTGATCAAATTCATCAAACCCACATGATTTATTCAAAATAAATACAATGACTTAACTTGTGAAGACCTTAAAATTTAGAAGCTTGGAAAGGACAAAAGAAAACCTCTTCACATGAACAAGTTGAAACATGCATGCGTAACAAAATACCACCAACTTGCTTACAAGTAAGGGCATTGAAGAATATATACACTTCCTTGAAAGCTTGAAACACATTTTATGTTATGTTTCAAATGTGTTCCAAGAGTAGATATAAAAAATGAACCTTTTGTTCAAGTTTGAGGTGCACACTGCAAAATCTACTACAAGCATTTTTGCACACTATAACAAGAGCAAGTGCATTACATTTAGATTATAATGTGAAAAGGAAACAAACATGGTACAAGGTGAAAATATAATCCTTTGGTTGTTTTAACCATCTTCAGAAACATTTAAATGTAGGTCATGCATTCAAATGCCCACATTGATTAATATCAAAGCCAACACTTTGCATAATGGGGAGGTTTTTAGTACACACATGAAATCTCCAATAGAGTAGTCCATGATCTCCAATTGAAGCTCAAACTTGCCTTCAAGTGGAAGGCCTTGTTTGTCAAAGTTAAAAAGGTTGCAACAAGGTTGAATGCTTTGGTGGATCAAAAAGCTATAAAGTAGTATTAGCCTACTAGTCAGTGGTAATTATATGTGGCAAAATGTGTTGCATAAAGTTATGAAAAATTAAGAAAAACAACACAAGGCCATAAAAAGGATCTTTGGAATACTAAGTTATGATACATCGTGAACCAATGATGATTGCTACACTAATAACAAGAGCAACTCCAACCACCAAAAGGTAATCCAAATTAAACTTGATAATTGTTACAATGCCTAGTGCTACCCATGCCCTAGGTTGTAAAAAATACATTCATGTTAACTTAATTAGTTTGAATCTAATACCCAAGGAAACAATTCAAAACCTATAACAAGACATGCAAACTTGCTAATCAAACATCAAGCAAGTTATAACTTTATGTACATTTTAAAAACATTTGCAACAAAATAGAAAACATGGTTATTTGGTACAACAACTTACAGTGAGGTCCATTGACCCTAGAAAAGCCATGCATCCTTTTTGTTCAACATCTCCAACTTATGTGATATAATACAATTAGATATATTCCATTAGTAGCAAAAACATCTATCAACACAGTTTGCATCAGGTTTACAAACTTAATCAAATACACAATGAAAATTATCATGGTAACCAATAGCAACTTCTAGTTTTACATAATCTTTAGTGCATAACACCAATAGAAACATTGTCTGGTCAAATTGTCAAACAATATATTAAGTTGTTTTCACATATAATTGACAACCTTCCTAGCAGAGATTAACAACTTTCATTTGTAAAAGACTAGTGTCCAAGAAACGAAATGGAAGTAAAAAAAATAAAATTATATCACATGTTGATTAAGAAACTTGTAGTGCCACACATTTTAGTCTTCATCGTTCACTTCATTCCACCATGCACCACAATCCAACCGATATTCACCCATTCACATTTTTCATTGTCCAAAAGTTGAATGCTATTAGCAACATTGAAACAACAAATTGGATGACAAAGCTCTAGACAAATATGGAGCACAAAACATAAAATGCAAGGGCAAAAAGCTACAAATAGACCATCCACATCACATCATCAATCAAAATCAAACATGGCTTTAAGGGAAAGTCGGAATGTGCCTTGCTATTGTTGGGGGAACTTTTTCACCAATGTCCCAAAGCTTTGCTCTTACTTTAAAAAATAATTGTTAAACATAATGGCTAAACCTAATGGCTAAATTTAATGACTTGAAATAATGGTTAAACCTAACACAAAATTTAATGACTTAAACATAATGATTAAACCTAGTGATTTAAAATAATGGTTAAACACAATGATTAAACCTAGTAGTTAAACTCAATGACTTAAAGTTATGGTTAAACATAATGACTAAACTTAGTTGCTAAATTTAGTGAATTAAAATAATGGTTAAAATAATGGTTAAATTTTGGTTAAATTTAATGGCTAAACATAGTGGTTAAACCTAATTAGACCATGTCATATAAAAGATTAAAGATCATTGGCCATCCTGATTAAATGTTCAACTTGACTAAAGATTATTGGTCATTTTTATTAAAGATCATTAGCCATCTTGATTAAATGTTCAACTTGATTAAAGACCATTGGCCATTTTGATTAAGGTTGTACAACTTAATTATGTGTATTTAGTCAAATAAACCAATATAGTCAAATTGATCATCAATAAATACATGTGTCATTCAAGCCCTTGGCTTTTAATCAAAACTTACATGTGTAGTAATAAAAAAATGACAAGTTAGTATATTTGAACCTTTTAAAAAACATGATTTGTAACAATGTGGATTTAGATCTTGAAGAAACACTTAATCAAAAGATAAACAAATGTGGAATTATGTTATTGTATCAACTTTAAAAGCTTACATCAATAGGAAAAATTCATCATTGATGTGCATGTGATGGTGCATGGGTGGATGGTTGAGGTGTAAGATTTAGTTAACTCCAACATGGAAAATTTATAATTAAACATAAATAACACATGCATTTGGAGTTTGTACATGGAAATATTCCAACTTCACATTAGACATGTGTAAGACTTCATAAGGAGTTATATATATATACCTTAGAAGACGCATATGAAACTTAGTGAACTCTTTGAATGTATTTCAATGATGTACCAATTGACATCATTATGATTGAAAAAGATGCCCAAGATTAGGATGTTGTCAACAATGACAGGTAAAAAAAACAAGAACACTTAAAGGAATTATATGATAATATTTTTGGATCAACAAAAAACAATGGTGATGGTAATCTTGAAGATGATTTCATAAATGAACTTGTTAAAACAAGACTTTATGACAAAAATGGTGTTGGCAAATTATCAGATGTGTTTTTGCTTTTAAACTTGAAAGTAATCCAAGTTGGGTGGAGAGATATTAATTTTAATACTCTACTTTGGTAAATGTTGCTACAACCTTTTGCCTCTAGGAATTTGGTTTAAAATTTGGTGTGCTTGGATTTGATGATCATGTATAATATATAATGAAAAACTTGTAATCATGGAAATCTTCAAGGTTAAATTTTGTAAACCTATAATCAAAGAAATTTAAACCAAACATAAATTCAACCCGATATTGTTAATGTATATTCATTAAAAACCATGAATTTGGGATTTGTGTAAGGTTTTGAAAAACACCCAAGGAACCTTTTACCTGAATCAAATTTTAAATGAAAGGATACCGCACATGTTTCATTTGTGTTAATCATGTGGAGCTTGATATTTTCCTCATTTGAAGAAAATGGTTTACCTTAATTTTAGGCAAATATTTTTTCTTATAGATCACCCATTTTGCACCACCTTGAAGATGTTCTTCAATGGATTTTACGAAATGTCTCCAACTCCTATTTGATGCATAATTCAAGAGTGGTTGGATTTACAAAATTCTTCTTGGGAAGTTCCTCCAAACTAAACATAAAGACTTTTTTTGGTGTTTTGAAGTTCATCAAAACACCAACTATAGGTTATGGTGTAGATTTCAAACATGCCATAAACAAGAAAGTTCAATTCATAAGTTTCAAGTTGCACGACTTTTTCAATATGCTACAATACACACTAATTGTGGCAATCATAGGTTTTATTATTAATGTAATTCATGAAAACATTTCTTGTCTTTCTAAATTGGTGTGGTGGGTTTGTGTTGAAGTGTTTGATATAAAAAAACTTCTAATAATGAAAAAGGAAAGTGTTCTTACTTTGTTGGATATGCATTTGTTGACATCCATTTTCAATTTTCAAGTTCATATGTTGATTCACTTAGTGCAAGAAGTAGGATTGGTTGACCTTTTGGCAAGGAGGTGTATGTTTTTCATCAAAAGATTTTTAACAACCTTGAATGGCTTCATAAGACAATGTGTTCAATCGGAAAGAAACACAATGGAAGGTTATTTGATACAAGAAACAATGACTAGGTGCCATAATGTAATTGGAGATCTTGACGAATACACCCTTCAAATCTGGAAAGAGCACATTGATGCTTAAAAAATTGGTATGATTCTCATTGTTACTCAAATAAATTTCTAAATATTTATGAAGTCAAAACACGTAAATTGAGTTCATGTTCAATGAGGTGAATAAATAACATGTTATGTTACAACAAGTGAGAAGTTGCCAACAAAAGGAAAATTAAATAGAATTCAAAGTTATGACAATATGGCTTATAAGTAAGTTAATAGATTTATTCCACAAAGTGTGGTGTCAATTGAATTGTAGTTGGAGGCATATGAAGACAAGAAATAAGAGGTTGAAAATGCAGCATGGTTTATCAGTCATAACCACATCAAAGTTTTGATGAGGCATCATAGTTTTTGAAAACAAACCTTCCTTCTCTTTTTCAAGTTTGTTGTGATTTCAAATGTCACCATCACCATTGCTAACTTTGGCAAGTTCCTACTTTGACGAAGGTGTGAGAAACCTTAGTCCCACGAGAACCAAGGGTCTAAATCGATTCCACTTCAAATTATATGGCCAAGATTCAAGCAAGTTTTCATGATAAAGTTTAGGATATTTGGTTCCTAACCTAATATTTTCAAGAATGCTAATAAATTTCAAGTGTTGATTTTAAGCCCAAAACTTTACCTTTTTAATCAATTCCAAGTGCAATAAGGGGGCATTTGGAAAGCACTACAAGTAAGAATTAGAATTGGGCAATTTTTTTGAAAAAAATCGTTCTTGAATGAAATGGCCCTAAAATGGGTACTTTCCTACTACAAATTTTTTTCCCTTTAATCCATATTTCACATTTTAGGACTGTTGATGATTGTTTCATGTAGGCATATGTTATGCGGTTATCCTAGAACAAAAAATTAAATTATTTGAAATTACTAGAGGTTCCTTTTAAGTTCCTATGTGCTTTCCTAAAAAATGCGATGTTTTTGAATCTTTTTATATAGGAACAATGTAGGAACACATAAACATATCCAAATTTGATTGAATGCATGTCATTAGAATCTCCTAAGTGTGCATGATGTAAAAATGTAAATAAGTTGATCAAATTTTGTATGAAAAAATCAGAACGCATTTTTAAAGTCAAGGTGGTATAGAAAATGATGGTGTGATGTTCCCAGTGGCACCACCCAATTGTACTTATTCCCATGCATGCATGATGTGGTTTTACAATGCATAAAAGAAGTTGTTAGGGGATTTCTTTTCCTCCTTGTCTTTGTAGATCAAGTGACAACTATAGACAACAAGTCTTGGATTTCAATTCATGGTTAGAAAATTAATGCAAGTTCCTTTTTTATTCAACTTGGAGAAGGGCATGACATAGTACATTTATGGGGTAATGTTAAACATTTTGTTGATTCAAGGAGGCTTAACATAATTTAGAATTGGAGAGAAACTCATTTCTATTGAAACAAATGGCAAATATGTGTTTGCTAGGTGTAAGATTGTTGTTTCTATGCCAATCAAGGACAAAGTGGCTCCTTTTTCTTATGTTACTCCATTGTTGTGCACACAAGATAGACTTGGTGGTTCAAAGCCTTCTCACTTTGTCCATAATGCAAACATTGGAAAAACTACTCCAATCCTTCCACTCGTATTTTGTTGAAGTCACAAAAAAATGCTTGAGTTGCAAAAGTTGTTAATGTTCTTGAACACTAAAGTTTTATAAAAAAATTCATCCAACACAAAAAGCAATTGCACTTCCATGTTATCTCCATGCAAACATGTTGTGGTTGATTACAATACACTTATTATAAACATATGGGAAGATCATGTTGAGAATGAAGCTACAAGATCCAATGTGCAAAAGGTGCTAAATGTGAAACTAATATTTAAACTATATTGCATCATGTTACTTTTTTAATTGGTTCACACTTTGAAAAAATATGTCATAGGGAAAGATGTGTATATCAATGATTTTGTTGAAATTATTAGGATGTGCAAATTTAAACTGTATGAAATGTGTAATGATTTTGAATACAAGTTCAACAATGAAGTTGTTAAAACATTCCATAGCTTCTTGGCTAAAAACCATGATGAATTGGCTTTGATTTTTGTTAAATCACCCACTTGTGATGATGATTGGTGTGTTGCAAAGTTCAATGGTCACCAAGTTCTAGTTCATTTTTAGGATAGACTACTAAGGTGGCCTTGTTCATAGGACTTGCCTTGTTTTCTAAAATTTGGGACTTTGTTTAGTTGTAATGTTTTGAAACATTGTCTGCTGTTTTCGAATAATTGGATTGCTGTTTCTTGAATTAAAATTGATGAATGTTTTTGGAGTGGTCTATCCTTATTGTAGGGTCAATGTATATTTTGAGGCATCATTCCTTTTTCACTTGGAGGTTATCGTGTCTTTTTATTGTGTATTGAAAAATATTGGTGATTTATAGATGTTTGTTTTACATGACAAACTAAAATTTGAGTCTCAAAATTTTATTTTTAAAACAACCATGCTTCCCAATGCGACATAAATTCAAAGGAAAGATGACAAATAATATTATCATTTGAAGCACATGCGACTATTGATATTAGGCTTTAGGGTTTTAACTCAAGCCTTGTTTAATTATGTGAAGTTTGCAAAGTTTGCCATGTGTTAAGTTTTGGGATTTGTTGAAGATAAACATTATTTCATCACATTATTTTTTATGAAAGGCAAATTACGCAATCATCTAACCATTCATCTAGATGTGTGTGAAGATGTTCTTGCAAGATTTCTAGATTAATGATATTTTTCCTTATGTTCAAACCATCACCACTTGTAGCAAGAATAGAGTTTGTTACATTGTTCATTCTTGAAGTTGGCACTTGATAAATTTTCCATATAGTCAAAAGGGTTCCATCTTTTTTTAATTTCTAGAATAAGGAAAGCCATCTAGTTTGAATTTTGTATGTTCATCTTTTGTTAACATTTTATGTGTGTTTGTTTAGGCAAGAGATATTTGTTATAGTGGGCAAGGTCTTTCAAACCAGGGTTCAATCCTTGCAAAAGTCATATTCTTTTAAGAAAATTGCTTCTTGAATTTGGATTTTTAAATTTAACACTTTGAATTTGGAGCTCCATCTTTGGATTTTGCAATAACATGTAGAAACAAAATCTAGAACAACATAATTTGGAGTCTACATGAGTATGCACATTCAGTAGATTTGCCACACTATACAATATATATATTTTGAGTAGCCAATAAAGCCCACAATTCACCTATGTAATTGTTGATTAACATACTACAATTTTTTTTTTGAATAGCCAATGAAACCCTCACACTAACCAAAACTATTTCCAACCTCAAGATTTTAGTCTACATGTATTAGCCAAAGCCATTCATTTCATTTGGTTTTTAGTAAGTGTCAATAATTTCTACACAAAGTTGCAAAATTGGCTGTTGATTAGAGACTTTAAAAGGAAATCTCAACTTAAATACTAACCTTAAAAAAAACCATTGTTGAGGAGCAATGACTTTCTTTCAACAAATTTTGTCACGTTTTTTACCAAAAAAATTGGCCAGTTTTTTATATCAAAAGATTGAAAGAACCCGCCTCCCTCCTCCCCAACTCTCCCCAAACTGAGGATGGGTTGTCTTTTGTTTTTTCAAGGTACCCCAGCTGAGCAAGAGCAGACTCCTTTGGAAAATAGAGTAAACTAGCTGTGCCAAAAGCTAAATGTAGAGAGATTCCAGAATGTAATCTAGTTGGATCTTTGGGAGAATCTTTGATTTGTTAAGGTACTTAGGGTATACCATTTCTAAATATATAACTAAATTGCAGAAATGGTAGGAATACAATAGTGTATACTATATACATAGTTCTTTGGATGAAGTACAGCTGCTAAATAACATCTGATTGAGTTTGGACTTTGGACATGTTAATATATGCACAAGACACAATAATCTTTGAAATGGCCGATAAAAACAAATCACCACTTTACATTGGCTGGCCATAATTATTGGTTTACCGTTTTTGGGGGGCCTAGGCCCATCTTTCTTGGCCTTTGGCCTTTGGCTGACTTTGTCCTTAGGGAAGAGATTACACATTGGTGTAGGATTCAAGCATCAAATTTTAGCTCAAACTTGACACCATGTGTGAGCCACATTTGGAGTACTATGGGTACTAATGATTTATGGCATGTTTGGTAGAACTGCATGCATTGAGTTGAGAAGTTCCAAACGGAGTGACATTGCAGCAAGGCCAACGGGACTAGCAGAGCAAACCAGAGTTCACATGAAGATGCTAGGTGTGTTAGCTCTTTTGTAGCCTCCATGTTGTAAGGCATTGCGCTTGTTCAAACTAAAGTCCAATATGATAGGGATTTGATTCTTGATTAGAGATTAACTCCAATGATCCTCACAAGTATATTTGGACATTTGTGCAAAACATGGGCTTGAAATCAATGTTTTGTGACCCCTCCTATAATTTGTCATTCCCAAACATTGGTCTTGCAATTTATTACTTAACCGGCAACTCAAATTCATTGAATTTCCAGATGTTGAAGCTCACATAACACATGTCTCAACTGTGACACCATCAATTGGAACTTGACAGTGGCTATTGTAGACACACAGGAGGCAAGAAATTTGTCTGTGAAACTGATGATGTAAAAGGTGCGCACTGTTATGAAGTCTGCTATGGAGTTGATAGAGTGGGGCCAAGTTGGGCAAAGTGGAATACTGATGATGGGCAGGGAAGTTGTTGTTGGGTGCTTTGGGTGCCAGTGACAACCTGATTCTGTCATCACTCTGGTCACAAGTAAAAGTTGATCACATCGTGGCTTCGAGTGTAGCTGTGCGATAGACAAAATATCTCTGATCTTGCTCTGAAAATAATAAAAATATCTCTGAACTTTGCTTGGACTGAAAAAGTTGTAATGAGTTCAGTGAACCCACCACATGACTGCTTCTGGCACTCCTTGCTTTACTTTCACTAGTGGGTGCCCCTGACCTTCGGCCACTGTGAGGCGCCCCTGCATTGTTTTACTAAATTTGCCAATGGACCTACTTGAGAAATTTGCCCCAAAAAAAAAAAAAAAAAAATCCTAGTATTAACCAATGTGGGGAAAAGGGCGGTGTGGGGGGGGGGGGGTATTACATACCCTCTGAATCTATGGATATGTGGATTTGAACAATTCAGAACCAAAAAATTAAAAATTAAGTTTCGGGTATTTGAAAATTAGCAAAATTAAAAAGAGCTCCCAGTTTGGGTGGCTGAAAAAACTTCAAAGATACGTCGGTTTCCAAACAGTTCGAGGTGGATACTTGGTTTTTTTCAAAACACGTTTGAAAATCATAGAGATATATGATAACCATGAATATCAACCTTGATACTCACTGTCGCAGACACACTGACCGCTTATTGACTGACTGACCAGCGAGCGTTGGTTGAAATTATATAAAGGCCGTCTGTCCGAGCCGATTCTCCCGTATAAAATCTGTTTATTCGTCCGTCCGGCTGTTCGGGCCGATTTTGTCGACGAATTAAAACGTAGAATTGTGGTGTCGGACAGACGCACGCACTACGTGAATTTATATATAAGATTCTAATCTAGCTTGCCATGTGAACCACTAGTGCTGTTTTTTATTTTTGCTCCAATTTTGTAGCTTGGGAGCCATAAATCATCAATAAAAAAACAACTTAGCATAATTTGGCTAAAACAAAATATGAAATTAAAAAGAGTTTATGCATCCTTTTTTATAATACTGCTGGCCCACTTGTTGGAAGCTGATGTGAAATCTGACTACTTTTTCTGTTAAAAACTTTCCATATTTTGGAATCAGAAGCCTCAAAAAAGGTTTAGGGTAGGGTTTAGGGTTAGGGTATAGGGTTTAGGTAGTTAAAACATTCATTCATTCACCTGCTGGTGATAATTCTCCCAGAAAATCAAAACACTGTTTGAAAGTAGAATCCAGGTACATGCTCAAAAAATGCAAGGGTTTTTCCCCAATGGCAAAATTTCACTAAGATTATAGAGAAATCCGAAAATTCGCCCCATCTTTGGGCCTCCTTTCACCCCCTAACATGCCCGCCCAACCCAACCAAGATGGTCCCATTTATGACAAAAGAATCTTTACAATTTTGAAGTGCTTTGGAAGCCTCTTTCCTGAAGAAAACAATAATACCAAAACAAACTATGGGACTTAAGGTGTCCAAAAAATTCAAAGACATGCAGAAAGTCATAAAGTTCTTTGCTCATGCAACCAAAGCTCTCAACTACTGTGAAAGTGAAAGAAAGTGAGGAATCCATACATAATACTTAAATACCCGCACCAAAAAATAGGTTCTAAAGTGTAGATTCTTGATAACTTCTACCCCTAGAATTTATACTGCCTTTGGAGGCATCTTGTATACACTGACATTTGGCCAAAATGCTGAGTTTGTGATTCTCCAAGACAATGTCAAAATGTCTCGTCCGTAGATTAAAAGGTTGAAAGTTCATGGCGCTCTCCAAATGGGACATGCATAGTTCTTGGTTGGAGGAGGCAAAGACCGTCCCAAAGAGAATTGGTCAATTTGTGCATCGTTATGAGCATAGCAAAAAAGACTGTCACAGTGTCACTTTAGATTGTTTCGACTAAAATTGTAAAGCATAATACTTTTGTCAAGTTAGTGCGGTATTTTGACTAAAATGTGTTACTTTTTTTGGGGGTCTTAAGTGGCATAATGTGTATGATGTTTTAATATTTTCATATAGTAAAATTTTAGATTAAAAACCGATGAAATTTTAGAATAAACTTAGAACTATGTATTTCACATATGAGATGGAATTAATATCATCATGAGAATTAATTATTAGTGGCTCAAATTATCAATCAACACATTATACAATTAAATCAAGTGATGAATTTTAAAAAAAATTCAACTAAGATGTAACTTAAACAACAATATTTGAATTTATAACCCAAATTGAGATTCAAAACATTACATTTCAGTTTTTGAAATGAATATCGAAATTATTATAATGTTAGTAAATGCATTACAAAATTCAATGTAATTATGAAATAAAAATAAAAAATAAAATAATGAAAAATAATGAACATAGATAGGCAAGTCATAATTAGGCATGTAGGTAAGAAGGTAGGTAGGTACTACCTACTAACCTCCACTTATTACTTGCATACATATAAAATTAACTTTGTTATGAATTTAAATATTTATATGGTAACATTATAATGTTCAAAATTCAAAACATACATATGCTTATATTTATGTGATTACAAGATTTGTCATCATCTGAAGTGATGGTTGAATGGTTAAGATATGTCTTATAGCTATGGAGGTAAGGGCTTAATTTTTTTTTTATAAAAACATTTTATTCAAGATTTAAGGTAGTCAAGTTCTAAGTGTGACTAAATTGGATGTGTTGATGTGATTAGAAAACAATAATAAATATACAAACATGATAAGGTATGCCAATGAGTCATAGGTCTAGTTACTTGTCAACATTCTAAACTAGAAAAAATAATTGTGTCTTAGTTTGAACCAATGAAAGGTTTTTTTTTCTTTTCAATTTCCAAACATAAGATAATAATAGAAAAAACATACAATGGAATGAGATGTTTATAAATTTGACATTTTTTTAATTAAAAAAATGTGATAATTTTAAAAGTATATAAGAAAGCATGACCATGTAAACTAGCATTACATAGCATGTTAGTCAACATGACACATTTTAGTTGTGACTAATCACTTGATGATGACTAATGTGCTCACAAATTGTTGATTTGAATGATTGATCTTTTTCAATTAGAGGAAAAATTGTTTGGTGTCTGTTTTGACTGAAACTTCAATCACAATAGAGAGGAAAAGGACATAATCTGTTGTAGGACAATCTCACAATTCTTCAATCACTTTTGACATGCTTGCTATTTGTCATTTCTTGTGACAATAATTTTTCTTCAAGCCAAACTATAAATTACATGATGAATAGTTGGAGTTGTTATTTTAAAGTTTAATTCCCAAGGATTAAGTTAGGGCATTTGCTTAGCAAAGACACAAGTAGACCTACTATGCTTGCACCCTCTTCAAGGTTTTGGAGAATATCCATATATAAAGTGATGGAACTTGCAAAGTTAATTTAATGGGATCTAGTCCTTTGTGGCAAAGGAAACTTGTCTCTTATGATGGCTCCATGAAAAAAAATTAAAAAATTTGCAACAATTAATTCGTAAAGATAAATAGAATATCTTGAATTCAAGAAAACATTGGACATTACAAATAATAAATGATTATAGTAAAAAACCATAAAAAATGAAATTGACTTTTGTAAATTTCACATTTGATTTTTTTCCATGGAATTTAATAACTTGAAGCTTATTTTAAAACAGGTCATATGTGATATTCAAATTCATGCACATCTTTCAAGAAATTGAAGATGTCATTAATTCAACAAAAAATCAACAAAAAATGAAATCATCCAAGTATTCAAAATGTATATCATGTGAAAGACAATTGATGAATTCATGAGGCAAAAGGCATGACAACATGTTCAATGTGACCATAGTTAATTTATGAGGTTATTTTTCACTTGTGATCATCTTGGGATTCACAACAAATTGTAAACATTTTGAAGTTTTTCTTGGCAAACATCTTCACATAAATTAGTTTATCAAGGAACCTCTAAATCAAAAGCAAGAGGTATTAGTTTTTAAGGTGAACCTATTCAACTTTCCTAATGAGATTGTCATTTTTTTTAATGAATGAAATTAGGGCCCTACCTCAAGATTTGGAATGTTAAATGAAACCCTTCACCATATTTCGATGACATATTCCCAACATCCAACATGCATTTGTGACAAGTGATGGAGCCAAAAGTGGATTATTGTTTTTTAAAGTAATTTTGTAACTATATGGCCAATGTTTGAATCAACATTATTGTTGTTGGCTATATATAGCTAAATGAAATATTAAAAATAAAAATTTATTAAACTCATGTTTTTTTTTGAGATTTTCAATAGCCAAAAAATTTAATAAAATTTAAGAAATATTACCAGATTTCTATAAATGGTCCAAGTAGGTAGCCAAAAACATAGAAGGATATTTTACAAAATTATTTTCATAGGTACTAAATATTTCTAGTACCACTAGTTCCAATAGCATGCAATTCATTGGACCTCCAAGGTTTTGGAAAGACTTGCATTCATTTTCATAGTGTAGTTGGAGGAGGGCATGTTACTGAAAATTTTCCTCTACCAAAGTGAGCATTTCAAAAAACATAATGCAAACTTATTTAATTGTTTCATTTTTTTCCGTCATGATAAATGATGGATCCTCATCAGGTCAGGAATAGAATTATTAGAGAAGTGACATTCTTTTGGGCCCTTCTTTCATCCCCCAACCTCTCTTTCAATCTCTAAACATTGTTATCTGCAAAGTAATGAAAATATATTAAATATGAATATAAAATGCTGGAACTCAGGATTAAATATAGATGCAGTACTACACATAGCATTAACTGAAGAGAACAAATTCCAGCAGCTTTGAATTGTTTTGTATCTAATCTTGATATCCTTTCGTTTATCTACTACAAAGTAGAAACAAGTCATGGATTATACTTCAAGGAGAAACTGGTGTTAATCCAGCTAACAAAATTCTAGAATTAAAGTCTCTACTTCCAGGGATTTTTATGGCAAATTGAACTGGAATTTTCTTTAAATTCTCAGTTTCAGATCCATTTCAGGGCTTAACATTTGCCCCAAAATTTTCTGTCATATTTGCAATCTTATATATTAATTGCGTTGTCTGGCTGTGACGTGACAATTTTGGATTTGCATTCTATGGCAAAACCGGCCTCTGTAAATGGCGCTGCCCAGGTTAATACCAGGGTTTTTGTTTCCCGCCTATTTCCGGCGGGCTGCCCAAGATTAATATTAGGGGTTTTTTTTATTTTTCCACCCTTTTCTAGCGGGCTGCCCAGGGTTAAAACCAGGGGTTTTTTTTTTTCCCACCCTTTTCTGGTGGGTGCCCAGGAATAAAACCAGGGTTTTTTTTTTTTTTCGCCCTTTTTCGATGGGTTCGTTGTGTACGCAGGTATGTTCTTACATTCCCATATTTGATTCTACTATTATACCCGAAACTGATGGTTCTGGAATTTTTCAAATATACGGAACCGACGGGTATGTAATACCCCCCCACCACCCTTTTCCCCACATTGATTAATACCAGGATTTTTTTTAAAAAAATTTGGGGCAAATTTCTCAAGTAGGTCCATTGACGAAGATCTCGAGCATTAATTAGCATTAAATGATGACGATCCTCCTCAGGCTATAGCATTTTAAAAAATAAAAAATATGGCGAAAACAATGCAGGGGCACCTCACACCTCACAGTGAGTGACCGAAGGTCGCGGGTACCCACTTCCGTCCATATCTTCACATGTAATGAAAATTTCTCAATACTCACAATTAACCTGAAAAGAGAGTTAAAACATGAGACCATACCTAGAAACATGAGAATCAGATTTCATATCCCACTACTGTGGAATTCAACCAAGCAACCCATGCTCTGCAAATTCCTTTCCAACAATCATCTTTTATACTATCAAGGATCCTTATTCAAAAGCTATCCAAATTTATCATTAAGAACATGCTTCACCATGAAGTGATTAGCAATTCGTGTTCTATATAAGTAGAGGTGGAATGGATCATTCAAATACATTTTTCAGCACTAGCATGATCCAAATTCCATTTTGCTCATGAACATAGAGAAATTGAAAAAAATGATTTAAACCAACTGAAGATGGGATCTCTTTGACCAGGGCAGCATCAAAGGAACCTCCACAAGAGCATTCTAAAAAGGTAACTGTTGTATTAGTTTCCACCAAACCAGAATGAAGAGGATTAGAATTGAGAGTAGTCATATGACACTCACCAAGTATCAGAGACTCACCTTCATCATGAATGGCAGTGACCACCTGCCATTACTCCCCAATGACTTCACCAGCTCCAACGCTGGGTACAGATGAGTATTAATATTTTCCTCAAAATTTGGCCTACAGCAATCAGTCTCATAACTGGGGATACATAGCAAAGCATCTTATTCACTGCTCAATTGTTTCCCCCACATAATAAATTAGGCACTCTGACCTTACAGAGTGCATTACTAAAGAAGGATCTATCTCAATGAGGTGAGGTAAAAAGATTTGAAGCCATTGAAATGATGATTTCAAAATAGTGCTAGGGTCTTTGCTTAAAGGACAGAGCCTCTGCAATTGAAAAAAGTCAGTACCTGACTATAAGACTTGTCACTCTTCTTATAGAAGTTGGGGAAATTTTGTTATTGAGAATGCTAGTATTTTCTCCACTCAACCCCCAGTTTAAGACTTTTTGAACATCAACAAAGTAGCAATTCCAATTCAGGTCTTTGCATGTGGTACAGGGCAAATAGTTAACAATAATCCAGCATTGACAAAAAAGAGATGCACAAGATGACTGGCAGAAGACATTTGTGTCCTCAACTTTATCTTCAGTCATCTTGCAGATTCAATCTTAGCCATTTAGCACCAATTTGGCAATGCAGGATCCACAAACCTTAAAAGTTGATTCTCCATCTTGAGAAACAAACGGATATCATGGCAAAAGCATTCCAGTAACTTGAGCATCATCTTCTCTTGGTTCATCAGGCTCCAGGCTGTAGAGCTTCTTCAAGTCTTCCTCAGGGGCATATTTGTTTTTGTTGTTATAGACTTCAAATGAAACATTGGGGGTACTGTGGCCCTCCACACAGGCCACAACAACTGAGGCCACATCAATTCGGGAGACCCTCCCATTGCCTTGATCCCCTGAATACCATCAGAGATGACAACCCAATTAAGATAAGTTTACCTTGAGTTCAAAGTGTATGGGCAGGGACTACCCTGAGCTTGTGAGCAGCTATGATATCCAAAATACAACCAATCTCAGTGTTAATAGTGGGGGCTAAGATTAAGTGATGAAAGATGCTGTGGAAAAGATGAAAACAACACACATTGGAAACCAAATGCCAATTCCATGACAAATATTTCTTGTTTTTGAGGCAAAGTTAATCTTCATGATGTACCTTGTTCAATTGTGAGTCCTTGCATCCCACCAAGATTGTTATTCAGGCCTCCTGGTCTAACAATGTAGTAGGCTAGATCCTCATGTCTGTATGCTTGTCTCACTGCTTCCTCTCCCTGAAGAAAGGCATTTAAGCTGATTAGTGCATGACATATTAAGAATAGTGGACTGTGCATGTCTTATGAGCAGCTCTCTGTAGCCCAACATGATAGTGACCAGCTCCAACCAATCAAGACTTTACTTCCCACCATTGCCTGCAACCAGCTGATTACAGTAAACCTCTTAAACATTCATTAAACCTTAACTTGCATACACTAAAAATAGGCTGGACATCTCTTGCTATTGGGAACCACATAAATACTACTAAACCAGTTTGGCAAACAGAGCACACTGTCCATTATTCTGTTCTTGGCCTAGAAGATGCTTCCTTATAAAAGACAAACATGGATAACTTCCTCACCAAAAATTTCCAATGGAGAACACGCCCAAATAATGTGTTAAGGAGGAGGGAAATTTTGTCACATGTCCGTGTCACAGCCACAGATGACACCAGCACAAATTTAGGAACCTGCAATGCATAAACCCCAAACAATCACAAATTGCACATATGAAACAACAGAGTAATACAAAAATAAATCAGAGAAAAACTTTACCCAGAGAAAATGGTAACAATGAACCTAAGCCTGATTGTTCCAGTAATGAGTGAGATCAAACTTAGATAAGGCTGGCTCTTAAGATTCAGTTTCTTAGTTCTAAGTCTTAGCTTCCAGATAGTGTCCACGTTTTGATATGAGATTCAAAGGTTTCTTGTTCAGGTTCATTCAGGGTTTTAGCAGAATATTGCTTGTGCATATCAGAAGACTGTTTACCCCTGCAAGTGCAGCTGCTTCAGATAAGTCCTTAACCCCCTGAAAATCAACACATTTAGGCGTGTCCAGATTCCAGCAAGGGAGCCGCCAGCCTGCCCTAGCCCCCGCTGCGCATACAACAGCATCCATTCCATGGCAAGCTGGCCACAAAGTCTCTGGCTTTGTGATATCCCCATGAATAAAAGTTACCCTTGATACCCCATATGCTGTTTCACATCACCATGCACACAGGAACCCCACACCAGCCACAAGGAGAATCTGTTAAACAACCTCTGTATCAGACCAATATGACTAGTTGACACTGCTTGAGGCATTCCTTTGGCACCTTATACAAACAATGATGTGTACTGCAAAGATCTAAGTCCCAATATAGAAAAAGCTTACCAAGAGCTTTGGCTGCCCGCTCCTGGTTACGAACTAGTGCAAACACTTGAAACCTGTCACCTTCTGTTAGCAATGTCTTGGTCACCTAAACAAACCAATACTTCTTGTCAACAAGGTACAAAGATAAAGTATAAACAGCAGGGAAAGGACAAAGGGACCTTCATGAGGTGTTATCGGTTGAAACCCTAAATCCTGCAAGAATTACAGAGATGACAAGAGTACAATTCCAAATCCACTGCAGAAGGTCAAAGCTAAAATAGCCTGAAATTGGAAATTCGAAATAAATCTTCTCTGGCATGTATGGGATGACAAAGGATACAAAAGATTGGGGTGAGAATGGAGTTACCTGAAAGCCTACTCCACTGCTGCACCCGACAACAAGTACTTTCAGTCTCTGGCCCATCTCTTCTGCTGCCAAAGCTTGGTTATTTCGGTAGAATAACAGTCTGCAACCAAATTGTGCAATCCTACTACTAAATTCAGTCGATCAGTTCAAAACAAGGAAAACAGCCTCTTCTGCCGGGGGTCTATTTGCAAACAATAACAGCCCTGCAACAATGTGTGGAGGAAAACCGAGACCTTCTTCGGCATTTGACGAAAAACCATCACCACAGAGTTTCACAGATCGGAGGCCGGGACCACACGGACAACTGACACATCTTCGGTTCTCTGTCTGTCTGTTGGTCTCTCAACAACGTTTCCAGGATTTTATCATTCTCAACAAAATCATGCATCTGACCATCCGACGCAGAAGAAGGGAAAAAAAACTGAACAATGGACACATACCAGTAAAGATCCTCTCCAAGAAAAAGAAACACAACTACAAAGAACCGCACATCACCACTTCAATAACCCCCTTGTGCAACAGTTTTTCACAACAATCTAATTGTAAGTGCGTAGGGGAGAAAATAAAATAAAATTACAACGAGGAGAATTGACTGAAGCCTTAAGAAACAAAGTCTAACAAACCGCAAAACAAGAGAGTTTTCTTATTTGTTCGTTCGTTCAAACTCTGCCAACATTCCGTAATGGATCAAGACAAAACC
The DNA here is from genome assembly GCA_963921925.1 of Sphagnum tenellum. Taxonomy (NCBI): domain Eukaryota; kingdom Viridiplantae; phylum Streptophyta; class Sphagnopsida; order Sphagnales; family Sphagnaceae; genus Sphagnum; species Sphagnum tenellum. Next base: position 7,710,879 of record OY998144.1, read on the forward strand.
AAAGCGGCCAAAAAACAGAGGGAAAAAAAAAAAAAAACAGAGTTATCATACGTTCTTTCTGTCGTGTTTGCTGCTGTTGCTGCTAATTGTTCTTGTTCTTTGTTTTCTTCTGCGGAGAGCTTCATTAGCGCGAGCGAAACCGAGTCTCCAGACTGCTCCAAACCCCCTTCCCCCGGCGCTCTCCAACAGCCTCGCTAACTCGCTCGCTGGCTCGCTGGCTGGTTGTGGCCCGTTTCCTCCGCCAGAGCTGCGAGAAGCGTTGAAACGGGCGGATCTGCCAAAAAGCGCAAAAGAAAGAAAGGGGAAAAAGAAAAGAGATATTTTAGAAAGGGATTCTTTTTCCAATTTTGTGACTTTTGCTCAATTGGCAATCATCCATAAGTATATTTAGCCAAATTTATAAAAATAGATTAGTACCTTTTCAGGTTCTGCACTCCAATGCCGAATAATTATATTATTTTTCAGAATCCACTTCAGTAATAATAATAATAATAATAATAATAATATTATTATTATTATTATTATTATTAAATTTCCGCAATAAATATAGGGAGCTTATTTGGTAGGTTTCCTGGACTCTAAACCTCTATAACATAGTGAAACAAAATTTTGAATTTTCCCCTTCTTTGTAATTCTCTTAAATTTGGACATTTCAAAGCGGTAATTTTTTAAGAAGTTGTGCATTTCCAAAAATAATTTAATTACTGCTAAACCTGAAAAGGTGCTACTGTAGTATTCAAAATAGGAAAGGAGTAGAAATTTTAAGCACCCCTCTAGCCTATATATTGTAGGTTATTGTGGCAATTGTTTTGCAATTTTTTAATAACATTTTTTTTCGACGATTTTCTTTTTTTTTGAAAAAGAGAGAATTTGTGACAGAATGTTCAAAATATTTTTTACAATATGGTGAAAATGTGCCCCCCCCCCCCCCAAAAAAATTATATATATATATATATATAATATAATATAAATAATAATAAAATAATAAAAATCGCTACCGTTGGTATTGAAACTAAGGAGCTGGCAAAAACCGCAAAAGAAGAAGAAGGGGGAAAAAGGAAAAAAGAGTAGCCTAATAAAAGAACAGGGTGGCCCAATTGGCCTTTGGAGTTGAAAGTGGAGAAAAAACTGCCCCCCCCCCCCCCCCCCCCCCCAAAAAAAAAAGCGCAAAAAAAGAAGAAGGAAGGGAGAAAAAGAAAAAGAGTAATAAAATTAAAAAGGGATGTGCCCCCAATTGGCCTTTGAATTCGTGAGTTGCAGGCCACCTGGCACCTAGTGTCAACAACTGGCGTGTGTCGTAGACAGCCACTCTAGTCACAAGTGTCTGACATGTGTCTGACATGAGGGAGCGTTCTGTCCAGCTGGCTCATGGCTGGCTCATTTCTTATTCCCGGGCTTTTTAGGGCGACACAAGTTGGTGAAACCCTAAACCTGAAAATTGTGTGAGGATTACTGCCACCCCCCCCGGGTGTTAAGGTGTAATTTTTTTTTAATTTGTTTTTCTGCCCTAATAAAGAGGAGCTCTGCCATTGGCCTGCACAGCATATTTTGGATGAAGTCCAACATTTTCTTAGCCAGTTTGGGCTTGGCAAAAAAGCAAAGGCTATTTGGGCCAACGTATTTGCACAAGATCCACATCCAATGCTTGCAAAGGGCATTGTGTACAATTTTTTTCTTCATTATGACCCCTTCTACTTTCAAACTTCATAACTTTTTTATTCATTTTAAACGATTTAAAATGTTATAAAGCACCACCTGAAGTTCTACAAATCATCTTTGAACTCTAATTTTTGGGTGTTTGAGAACTAGCCTTTGTAATGTTTAATGGTTTGTTTTTCTGTTTTGAAGATTTTAACCCTCTATTTGGGGGGGTCATAGTTTTTTCATTTCTAATCCATTTTTTATGATTGTTAGTGTGTCAAATGCACCAAGAGAAGGGGTTTAAGTGTGAGTGGAGATTTTTTTAGACTTATAGGTGTAAATTTAATGTGTTGTAATGCATCTCCATCGACACCCCTTATTTTGTGATTACCACATGCAATATACAAAATATTAGTTATTCTCCTATCCTCACCCATACACATGAAAGTGAGTAGCATAATGTGAAAAGGCTATTTAAACATCACCACCCAGGTCAATCATTATAATCTACCAATCAAAAGGAACCATTTCCTTTCATTAGCCCTTTAAAAGGCAAACCGACATATTTGCTAAGTCGACAAAAATCAGCCTTGGACCATATTCCAGTATCTGGTTGCTATGAAAGTTAAATCCAATACCAATATCAAATTGGTATGAAAATATTTAAATATTTATTAAATACCAATATCAAGTTGGTATGAAAATATTAAAAAAATATTAAACACCAATACAAGTTGGTATGTTCAAAAGCTAATACTCACCCAACTTTAGTAAAAATGCATGAGAAGTAGCTCCATCCACATTATTATTAATTCTAGGGACAATCGCTACACCAAAACTAGTTTAGGTAAAGAAATAAGACCAAATAATATAAATCACTAATGATGACCATGTAGGAAGCTAAAATGTTACAAAGTCAACACATGATTTAACATATGGATTGAATTACAATGTAAAATGTTGTGGTCTTGAATGTGGCCCTTCTTGCAAAAAAAACAAATGTTGCAAAATTTTGTGGTTTTGCTATTGAAATCAAAATGTTAACCCAACATAAGCAATCAAAATGTTTTCACCTTGTGTGAACTACCACTTGGCCTTGACCCTGAGCTTGCCCCCTTCTTACACCTATCCCCCAAAGTTTCTCATTTGAAATTGCATTATTGCTTCACAATCTATATAAATCCCTACTTCTCTTTAATCTACACTACTTTGTATTACATGTTGCATCTATAGATGGCAACCTAGAAGGAAATGACCATGTTTTAGAACCAATTGATGATCAATGCACAAATTTTTTGAATGTTTAATGTGGCCCTTTTTAATCTTGAATTTATATAATTCGCCTTGTGATGAATTTTTGTTTCATGCAACAACAAACCAATTTGTATCAATGAATTGGTGTATGACCTATTAGGGACACCGCATTGTAAGGTATAGGGTAGGGTTTTTTAGTGCTTAGTCTTCTCAACTTGCATAGGTTGTGCAGGTAGAAGAAGATAACCAAGTTGCAGGAAAAACAAGACATTCAAATATTTTGATATGTGAATGGCATGGCATGGTGTTAGTGATGAGATCAAAGAAAAGTGTGAAGAGACAAAAGTTTAAAATGATATTTAATCAAATTGAGGGATGTCAAAATTAAGGAATTTTGTGTGGGAGGAAAATTGTAATATAAGTTAGTGGTAAAATTATTGGACACACTTGCCCTAAACCTTAAACCCTAACACCAAGTGTGTATAAGCTTTTAAAATTGAATATGTTCCAAAAAAAGTTTTGAATTCGATGCATTGGTTTAAATCCAATTGTTGAAGTGGAAGGAATGACAATTGGGTGCAAGTTTATTAAAGAGCCAAAAATCAAGTTGGATGCTGATGAAAACTATAACTTCTTTACATATGTTTTTTTCCCGACATTTAAAAATAAATCAATCCATCCAAACTGTGTTAAATAATTAATATGATTATTGAAATTTATTAAATTTAATTTTGATTTTTAATTTTAGTAAATGGCTTTTGAACTTGAACAACAATTGTGTCAAAATAATCTCTTTTACAAACGACTAGAATAAAGGATTTTTTTAGTGAAAAAATTTTGACGGTAAAAAAAATAAAAATGATAATAACTTGCTACCTACACCCCAAAAATATTTAGAATTTAAAAGTTATGAAATTTTGAAAAAGTTAGCTTACAATACAAGAATTAAAATATAACTTAATTAACACATTTTGGTATGATACAAAATTATGTTAAGTTTTCAAAATGAGACTTAAATTTTTCATATTTATTTAAGAATTACTAACGCAAAAAATGATATATTGAGACAAATATATGTTTTAACAGAAAAATTGCTATATTTCATTCAAAAATTCCTTTCGTATGAAAAAATGAAGAGGACTAAGAAAGAACTCATAATCCTTTTATAATGTAATCATTTTGATTCATTTGAGCATATTTGCACCCAATTTGCTTATTATGAGTCTAATTAAGTTTTATTTGCCTTTCATGGTAGTTAACCAAAAAAATAATGTTTTGTTTTTTTCTCTTCCTATTGCACAAAAAAAATAGTATGGTTTGAACAATGGCATATTTTTCTTTTTATATAAAACACTATTATCAATTGACCATGGATACCAAACATTACAAGGAGATAAAATGAAAGGACATTTGGTCATGAGTTTGCAATCATGTTTGATGGTTCATTTATTTATTGAATTTTGAGATAATTAATATTTTTAATTCAATCTTTTATAAAGGATGACATTCAAATTTAATCATGAAGAATTTTTTATTGGGCCATTTTTTGTATGTTTACACTTTTTTTGAATTGTTAAATCATGATTTCTTTGGCTCAATAAAAGCTAACAATATCATGTTGGATTTGTTGTTCCCCATATAATCCTTCCATATGTCCAAACATGCATTTTATTGAAATATAAAACTCTCAAACGAACTAATCAAAACATAAAATATTAAACCTTTAAAGATATAACAATTTATTTTTCTTTACAAATGGATTAACAAAAAGAAACCTTGCAAACAAATGACATAAATAATGTTGACCTATAAGTAAGACATTTTGTTATACTTGAAAATCTTTGCTAAAGTTTTATGCTAGGAATATTCAATAGTTGTTTTGAATTAGTTATCTTTATTTTCAAAATGCAAAATAAGTCATTTTGTCACACAAAAATGTTTGGTTAACCATGAATGTTTATTTGAATGAAATGTTTTGATGAATAGAATTACCATAACTAATATAGAACATAATTTTTAACAATTATTTTTTTTCCTAAATTAAACACAACCATCTACAAATTTCATCGATAATATTGGATTTCATCCTAAATGAATGATGTCATTGTGTTTCACTTTTCATATTTTAGGTCATCTTGAATAAATTTTAATAAAAAATATTTTGATCAATAACAACTACCTTTGACAAACAAAAATTTGGTCATCACAATGTTCATGTGGCCGCTACCATATTGAAATAAATAAACAAATGATTAGTACTCATAGATGTGTTTTATAAGGAACCCATAATACCCACATGTCACATGTGCATGCTCTTGTTTCCATAGATTAATTGAGATGTAAATTAAATTGACAAGGGAAAGAAAAAGTTTTATTGATACAAATAGGTTGTTATACTATCAATTTTAAACATTCAATTTGAAGACCAAAACTATGATATGAGATTTCCAATTTTGAAAATCATTATGATCATTTCAAATGCCAAGTATGACCTGTTAAAAAGAATATAAAACTTTTTCAAATGACTTGAGCATACAGTCTGATGATCAATCCAAGTGTCTAATGTGGTGTGACCTTGCCACCTCCACAATGAAAGTCATGGGAAAATTCAAATGAATGGGAGAAGTCATGTAAACAAAAATAAATTTCACAATCATTAAACCATGCGATCATGGCAACAATTTTGATGGATTATCCTAATTCTTTTCTCCAAAAGGGAATTTTTTATTTTGTCAATTAAGAGTGTTTAAATGGTTTTCCATCTTATAATGTCCTTAACAAGCTTCCTTTTGGAAGTGGTCTTTTTCCAACAATCCAAACATAATGACTTAAACTTTCCCCAAGCTTGGATATGTAGGTATTAAGTATCCCATGATCTTTTGGTGGTAGTTGATTTGGGTGACACTTAATATAATTATATGGGTTATAGTAGGTAATGGTAGTATGTTCTAATGATGAATTTAGTTAACAATTAGTTGTTAAGAGGCCATAAATTCTAACAATTTGAGCTACTTGGTCCATTTTCATATATATCAATATCATCATTATCATCATTATTATGTAATGAAATATTTTTTAAAATTATAGTCAAATATATTATTATTTTTAAAAAATATATAAAGTGATTAATAGATTTAAATACGATAGTTAATAACAATCTAAATAGTAATAATTTTCAATTGTAATTTTTTAGCAAATATAATAAAATGACTTGGATAAATTTGTAATATGGTCACAATATATCTTACATTGAATTTTAATATACTCAAAATATACACCTACCATAACCATAATATCGAGGTAATTTAATGTTAATAATAATCTTTGAATACACATGTAATATGGCTATTCATATACATTCAAAATTATACGTTTGTAGATCTTAATGTACCCAACTATATCCCTTGTAATGTACAAAATATATCTTTGTATAATTTTCGGGTTATGACTGAATTGGTCACATTTGCAACTAATGTGACATACGTTGTTCTTTTTGGATGAAAACCAAATTAATGTTGTTCACATGGAAGGATGAAAATCAAAATAGTCACAAACTAGTTGCAATGTAATCATAAATATGACCAACATAAGAAATCATAGTCGTAAAATTGTGTGAAGGTAATTGCAAATCATTAATAATTGTATGCAATTGCAAATAGAATGGTTACATTTTGGCCAATTTCTACTTGTGCTTCTATTCATTGCACCAATATGTGTCCTAGTTCACTTTGCATTTTATGAGATTTATAATAGCCCAAAATAATCTAAAGTATAACCTATAATAATTTAGAATTAACTTATAATAGCCTAAAGGAAAATTGTGTATAATAACATGGGATAGAATAGTCGATAATAACATAAGGTAAAATAACCTAAAATTACTTAAACTGAAATAACTTGAAGGATGAAATCATGATCAAGTATACATTTTGTGATCCTTGTCAAAAAAAATTGTAAAATAGCCATAAATCATGCCTTAACATATCAATTTTAAAAAAGATTATTTAATTTGATGATCAATATGAACATATTATTTTAATTTATGTCAATGATATTAAATAATCACATGTTTAAAGTAGATTTCTAAAAATTGCCAGTAAAATATTTTTTACCTTCTTGGTTACCCAAAGAAACAAAGTAAGTTTCAAATAGATAAAATATTGATTTTTTAAATTTACTTATGCACTTTTAACTTCCAAGGTAAAAATAATAATATATCAATCTTTTAATGTAAAAGTATTTTTGAACACAATTCCATTAGTCAATTTCAAAAATACTTTTGACCTACTTTTGGTACACTAAAGTTTTTCAAACTTTGTATACAAGATATTATAAACTCAATATTGTGCACCATGATGGTTTGACAATGATTGAAAATGTTTTGATTCTACTTTCTTGCATTTATGTGTAAAAATATGATTGCAGTTACTCATAATTACTTCTGATGTATACTTCATCATGCTTTTACCTTAAAATAACTAAGAATAATTTAGGGTAAAATATCATAAAATGAAATAGTCAAAAATATTTTAAGGTGGAATAATTTAAAATAGTTGATAATAGTTTATGTAAAATAACTTAAAGTAATTTAAGGTGAGATATCTTGAAATATTCTGCAATATCTTTAAATAGTCTATGTTAGAATAACCGAAAGTCAAATAATTTTAAATAGTTAAGAAAAACCTTAAATAAATAGCTTAAAATAACTTGGGATGGAAACCTAAAATATCCAAAAATGGTTTAAGTTGGAATAATTTATAATAATCTTTAATAGTCAATAATAATCTAAGGTAAAATAACCTAAGGTGGAATAACAAAAAAAATTGAGAATAATGAAGCATAAATTAATTTAAAATAACATAAAATACAATAACTTAGGGTATTTAAAGCAACAACATAATAAAAATATATATTATAATGAATTATCTCAATCAATTATGTTAACTAATAGTGAAACATGATGAATATTATTACATAATGACCTTATAGTGACATAACTTTAAAGAACATAAAATGATTCAAATGGGTGAACTTATTCCATTTTCAAAGTCCCATAATGATTCAAGCAAGTGGACTACACCCCACTTTTAAATTAGTGATTATTATTATAAGAATGTACTCCCAAAAACCTAGGAGTTAACAAATTTTAAACTAACTCAAAAGAGTATCCCCATTTGTTGGGTGGTAAAATCATAAATGGGGATATTTTTAATTTAGTATGAATTATGAATATAATATAAATTAAATATGTATTTGTTAAAACCTATTTAACATATAATTTACACGAGTCTTTTATCATAGAAAATAAATTTTGAACTTATTTTCATTTCAAACAAATGAAAAAAAATCAAAACAATTTGAAAATTGAAAATTAATGAACAATAATGAAATATATGTTTTATTTTATATTTTAATTAACAAATTCAATGTACATCAAATTATTAATGATTTTTATTTTTATTTTATATCTATTTTCATCCTAACTTGACAATGTTATTGTGTTTACACTTTAACATTGGGCCATTCACAAAATATGCTGCAATTTTTCACCATTGCTAACATTCCTACAACAATGTTGAACAAGAAGAAAGGGAGGGACTTCAACATTAATGAATAACATTAGATTTGTTGCCCTTTTTGCACATCTCACAAGACATCTCATGGGGAATGGATAAAAGAGTGCAACATATTGGGATATAATTTATGCAATCACTATTACAAAAATTGTTTTATAACATCATCACAATTTTAACATGCAACAAATTATGAATGAAAAACATGTGAAGTTTGTTCATTCATAGGTTTGTACATTTGACATAGGAATATCATGTGTTGAAAACACATCTGACACATAGATAAATGTGTTGATGGATGAAATACAAACTTATGAATGAACGAATGTCTATGAATTTTGCATTTCCTTGTAAATCAATGTGTCAAATGTGTTTTCAATACATGATATTAATGTGTGAAATGTACAAATTATGAATGAATAAAATTTGCACAATTTCAATTATTAAGTTGTGGGATGTTAAGTTTGTGATGATGTGTGGGGAGGCTTATAAAGTCTTAAAAAATGAAATGGGCATTATAACAAAAGGTGACCATGTACACCAAATGATTTCACTAGATTTTGAGTGAATTCATTGGTCTTAATAAATGGGGATTAGTTAGAAAGTAGTGAATTCACTAGTTAGTGAACATGGACTAGTGAATTGCACCCATAGTTTGTAGTAGTGGGAACATCATCAAACATGATGTGTCAAAATTTGTGGGAAGTTACAAAGTTGTTGAAGGACTTTCTGAATCTCCAACAAATGTAAAGAAAATTTTATATAAAATTTTACAAAAATAAGCATCCATGAAATTTAAGCTTCATACTTTTACATTATTGGTTGATTTTAAAGGATGTATTTTTGTTGGGGTGATGTGTTTGACAATTGTTCAACTAATGAACTTGTAGCAACAGTTGCACTTATAACAACATATGCACCTCTTTTAGTCAATATAAACAATTTGTCATGAATGTTAGTTTCATTGCCTAATTTAATTTTAATTAAGTTAATGTTAAGTTGGGTGAATGTGGTTAATTAGGTTTTAGCTTGAAACCAATTCAAGTGTGAAACATTATAGTACATGGTTTTGTGTGTATTCCATTTCCTGTTTTGAGTTTTGATTCCTAATATTGTTTGTACCTAAATAGATGTTTTGAATTACCAAAAGGTTGGTCTAGTTTTGTGTTGTGCTACATCTATATTCAACTTTTTAAACATTATTTTGTGTGTTGTGCATGGGATTTTGTGTAGCAAATGTCATGTAGGTTTCATTTTTCTTCATTCTATTTGTTATTTTGAATTCATTTTTGAATAAACACTAATTAAATTTATATTTGGGTAGAAGTTGAAACAAGGGGCACTTTTTGGTTTGTTTTCTTGGTTTTGAGCTAAAAAAATTTACCTAATGAAGTTGGAGTTTTCAACATCAAATTTAGTTTAAAGTTCATTTGGGAGTTGAACCCAAATAGGGCCTCAATACCATAGAGTTGAAAGGTGAAAAAAAAAAAACAACAAAAACAACAAAAGGGGAATAGTGCAACACCCCCCCCCCCCCCCCCCCCCCCCCCCACTTTAAAAGAATAAATCTTTTTTTTTTCCTTCTCTCCCATTCTTAACAATGAACACCTACATTAACAACAATGAACACCTAACAACAACAATGATGGTAGTGATAATCATTTGGACAATTTTTTGTAGTATGACCAAACATGTCACCACATTAAGTCACATTTCAATGTGAAGTGACGCAAGGGAATAAAAGGGCATTTTTTGGAATTATTTTGGAAATTTATTATTTCATATGGTGGATTGCAATGATTTTTTTGCTTTTGAGTTTTTGGAAAATGAGACATGTGCATTTGGAAAGTAAAATTTTTGACAATTTATATTGGGCATGGAAGGTGATGTGGTTGGATTTGGTTAGATTTTCAATAGCTTAATGCTTGTGTTGGTAAACACAAGTGGTGGAGGGCCACACCATCAACAAATGGGGAAAAATGTGTTATCAACTTTTGAAATTTTTGTTGTAATTTTTTAGTAAGAATAACAAAAGTGAAAATTCATGTTGTATGAAAAAATCATTCCCATTTTATGTTGTTTGGGTTATGCTTGTGGTTCATTCTTGTTGTTGGAATATTATTTATAAATCATTGCAATGTAAGATTTTGAAAGGAATTTTATGGCTTTCTTGTGAAGTGTACAATTCATGGATTTATCATTCCCCACACTTGTGCATATTACATTGTAAGATCCTGGGGTGAAAAGCTATGTGCCTTCCCTCATTTATACCATTAATCCCAAAGGATATAACTAGTTTAATTAATGGCTTAGAGTAGATAAGGTTATTATCTAGTTCAATCCTACAATATAGGTCCACTTAACCTTCTAGGCATACACTTTGATAGTAAAACAAAATATTTATTGGGGGCTTTAAGTTGTAACCCTCTATTGGTATTCTTGTGAATTACATTTGGAAGTGATAACATGTAGACTAGAATTGTGTTCATTTGGCCTTATGAAAGGTTTTCGGTGGGTGTAGGATGAGTGCCATAAATTAGGGTTAAATTAAGCCCACAAGTTCAACATCCTTTAAGAATTACTATTTGGAACCTAGAGTTTAAATATAAATGTCACCATAGAGGTGTCATGGGAGTTGGAAAATATGGAACACTTTGAGTTAAATGGTATTGTGGGTTTATAAAGTGGGTCGGGCTTCAATTCTAACCATCAACATTGTCATCATCACCATCGTTGGGAGAAGAATCCTTGGATTTGGATTCAAGTTTGAATTATGCTACTAGGTAATTATAAATCGTTCCATTGTTGTTGGGGGACATGGATGAATTCTATGGAACCACCAAGAAACCATGTTGGTATTTGGGGGCAAATAACACCATTGAGCTAGATGGCTTCATTCATGAATTTGACAATTGGTGTGATATGTAACATATGCATAATTTGTAACTATTCACACCTTTCATGGCATGAAGGGTTGTTCTAACATTTGGAAAGGGTGCTAATGGACTTTTATTATGAATTCAATTGCGCCCATGAAGTTCAAATTAAGGAATGACATGTGTATTGGTTGCCCAACTATGTTTCCATCACCATGGTTAATATTGCCCCAAGTGTTGTCATAAGTTCAAATACAAGTATGACAATTTTGTAAATGGAAAGAAGAATGTTGGTTGAAACAAAACTATTTATAACAAAACCATTGGAAGTGGTGGTCCAAGCTTTTCCACTAGTGGAAGGGTTCATTTGTCAATAGTCAACCTTGTTGTGGAATTCTTCTATGAATCACAAAAGAATTACCAAGTGGTCTAAATGGAAAAGTTATGGAATTTTTAATAATTTCAATGTAAATAACATGAGAATTTGTGGGAGGCATATTGTGGACGAAAAGTTTAACAATATAATACAAAAAGTCATAAAAGCATAGGTTGTCCAATTTTGGTATTTTTGGACCAAAAGCTTAGGCAATGAGTGCATGATGCTATATATTATGTATAATCCACATTGACAAATGTGTTTTAGTTATCAAAATGCACCAAATTGAACATGGTGGAGGACTATGTGATGACTTTTAGATATAGTACATCATAAATTTAATATGCGATAAATTAATAATGAAAATATATGAAGTTTATTCATTCATAGGTTCATACATTTCACACACAAATATAATGCATTGAAAACAAAATTGATACACGAACAAATGTGTTGATGGATGAAGTATGGACCTATGAATGAATGAATGAATGAATGTCACACGAATTTCTTATAAATATGTGTGTCAAATGTGTCTTCAATGCATGATATTAATGTTTGAAATGTACAAATCGTGAATGAAAAAAATGCGCACAATTTCCATTACCTAAGTTTGAGATGTTAAATTTGTGATGTAAGGATAACCCAAAGAAACTATTAACATTATTTGCTGAATAGTCACATGGCCATACCACAAAAGATCAAAGGGATCAAATTAGAACAAGGTGGTGTGTCCTCATCATATTTCACCAAATAAGTAGGAAAGGGAAAATGTTGGAGATGTGGTGGGCATCATTAGAATAAGGATTGCCCAAATCCACCTCAAACCATTTTGAACCTTAAATCTAACTAGCCATGTTCCCATTGCAAAGTTTATGTGCATGATGTGAATCATTATTTCACATTATAATTAGAACCATGGCAAGGTCAATCATAGATGGTCCCAATGTTGGGGAAAATCAAAGTTTTGAAAAAAGCTAAAGGGGAAATGTGTGACCAATAAAAGGTCTACCACCAAGATAACTTTAAATTAACCCAACACCATGGAAATAAAATTTGCATGTTTGGAGGCTTTAATGACAAGCATTATGGCACAAGTGAAATCCAATGTGCCTATTTTGGACAAATTTAAGGAATGAAAATACACACCAGCCTTTAATTTGAATGTCAACCAATGAAATTTTTGTGCAACTAGATTTTTAGGACCTTTGGTTGTAGATGAAATGATGTTAGATATTTTGGAAACCACATGTATAGTAGCCCATGTTCAGGTTTCAAATTTAGTTGAAATACTTTCAAGGGCTACACCAATGAGAAGAATGAATGTTCAAACATTGAAACCATGGGGTGTTGACAAAAGTTTGGATTTTCAACTCCAAGTTTGCCTACTATATTCATTTGTGTTGGAAAATATAGTTTCCAACCTTAGCAAGGCATTGAATTTTGATATTGTGTCAATGTGGTTGAAGAGGATGCCTAGTTCCACTTATGGACCTAAGGTACCAAGCAATTTGCTAGGAGTGGTAACAATGATGTATTAGACACCATTATTTTGAAACATTTGTTACCCTTCATATTCAACTTACATTATGTTCCATTTGGTGGTCACATTATGTGAAGGTGAAAGGACACCAAGGATGGTGACTAGATTGAATAAATATTTAATTTTGACCATCGCTTCCCATAATATTTTCAAGGTGAACAAGACAAAGATACATTATTGCCAAGTTTTAAGAATTTTTGATGCATCAAACCATTATAAGGTAGGTGTTGTCCTTAGTGTGACTGTAGTGCATAATGAAAAATGTGTTTTCCAATTGAAGGGGGTGTTGGTAGAATGCTACTAACCTTAAAAGATCCTATTAAATTTAGGTGTTCAACTTTTGATGTTGTGCAAAACAATAATTGAAGGTCTTGGATTGATTGATGTTGATTTTGAACCATTCCCATACCAAATCGTAATATCAATGGGTGGTTCAAAGAAAACATATTGATTAACCAAACATGAGGTTGTGATTAAAGTTCACCCTAACAAACTAATAGATTATACCATAATGTGGGCTTGAATGGTGGTTACACAATTATGTCTTATAACATATTGTTTAAAGGAATTCAATTTTATACCTTTGGAGGGTTACATTGAATTTCTAAAAGAAAATTGGACATACTATCAATTAGGATGTAGACACAAAACAATTATAAAGTTTTATTGCCAATGAAATTAGTCAAGGGGCATTTAAAATAAATAAATAAGTCAATTATGTTGCTTGAAATTTCAAACCTTCCACATGGTTTTAAATCAATCGAGGGTAACATCCATAAATAAAATGAACCCCTAATGGTGAATTGTGATGTTAATGGTAAATGGGATCATATTCATCTAGTAATCAACATTGGATGTCATGCCACTATGGGGCACATTGTCAAAATTGTAGACATTGGATGGTCATTACATTCATCAAGCTTGGCACATTTTGTGGTCATTAAGCCCATAATTGTGCTTGGATGTTAGTAAGTAGTCATTGGGATAATCCCATTGTACATTAAGGTTATTAATTGGAATATGCTTACTAAAGTTGTTTGGAGGCATTAATTTTGGTTTAATTATGGTACTAGAATCTAACATCAAAGTTTTCAAAAATACCATTATATGGAAAGGGATCCACAAGTCATGCAAGTCATGCAAGCCTCCATGCATCATGTCATGATGTTGTTGCAACAATATCCTAATTTGTTACCAACATCAATGATACAAGATTGTCAATGTTCCCCATTAAACAAACATCACATTGTTGGGGGCAATATATTTGGATAGGATTAATTGGACCGATTGATTTGGTCATCTCATGATGGCCATGATAGGGTCTTTCACAAGCTAACATAGGTCAAAGACTTTTAAACCCCAAATCAAGGTTTTTTTGGGAATTGGTTTGTGTTCTGCAATATTTACAAACCACACGTGTATGCACTTATGTGCATTTTGTTGAAAATGTTCCACTATTAGGAGATTTTCAATTAACCAAGTTAACATGATGGTAGCATATTTGGGTTTGGATTGGTAAATTAGTGTAGGTGGATGTTACTACCATTGGTTACAAGCCCATTGGTTTCAATGGACGTGGATTAACTTAAAACCATGAGAGGTGATTTTAAAAACATATTAGTTCATCCCAAGCTCATCCACATGCTTGGTGGTTAACATACTTATCCATGATATTAGTCATGTGTAGTTTGTCATGACAATAAACCACATTTGGTTACAAGGTTAATAAGGTTGGATTTTCACAAACAACCCTATTAATGTTTTAGAGTTTTCTTTGGTTTCATGCATTTTGAAATACAAGACCAAACATGATTTGGGATGCCAATTCGTTTAGTATGGGGGAGCTCAACGTGGATGAGATGGAATGGATTTTGAACTTCCACACTAACACCACAACTATGCCTATTTTTTCCAAAGGAGCATGTCGGCAGATTTTCAAGCATGTTTGGACCTTAATAATTACCTCACATGGACTTTTAGTCTGAAATTGGCAAAACAAAGATGTTTTGCCTATTCACAACCACCCAGTCCACCCCATCCTTCACATGTTACATTTTTGGTTGGGAAAACCATGTTGATACAAAGGGGGGTGATATTATGACAAGTTGAATTATACATTTTTGGAAGGTATGGGGTCAAGAATGCCATGGGGGGATTTTTGGGTGTTGGAAAGGAAATTAATGGTGTGGAGGCACTAGGACCATGCAACACCTCCTTTGATTTTTTGTAGCAATCATAGCCACATTTTCAACCTTGAGCAATGGGGATAATCCATTACCCTAGCCCAAAATATAAATAATTGCAAAAATATGGGAATTAGAGTTTGGTCCAATGGTTACAAAAGTTGATATGCATAAAACATTTGTTCACTCCACGGAGATGTCATAACATCAATGGGGTCCTTGGTAGGCTTGGAATGATGTGGTCTATTAATATTGTATTTAGGAGAGCAAACAACGAATACTTTTAAAATTGGGTTGCCAATTTAGGGCTAAGGCACAAGGAAACTTGGGTGGGTTTGGCAACAACTTTTACTTGACGAAGGGGATAAGGATGTTTTGTAGAATGGAGACCACATGGTTGCCAAAGATTGATCAAGTTGGTCCACTGTAATGCAACATGTGACAATTGACCACATTGACAACAAGAATGATTGCCACAAGGTAAGTTCTTCACCTCGTCAATAAAAAAATACCAAATCCTCACTAGAGTTATTTATCATGGTGTTGAAAACTAAAAGTCAGAATGTTTTAAAATCCCTAAACCTTAAACCTCACCTAAGAATTTTTAAGATTTTGTTTTGAAGTTGTGAAGAAATTTTTGTTGAGTTTGGATGTTCTAGGTGTTAATGGTTTGAGCCTTGAATGGATCATAACTAGAAAACAAGCATGTTCTTTTTCAAAAGATGAATGACAAAAACTGGACTCTCTAAAAACCTTCATGCAACAAAAACCGGGTGCTCCAAAAACGTTTGCACTTTTGCTCACAAGACATATGACGAAAACCAAACTCTCTAGAAACCTTCATGCAACAAGACTCAAAATCTCCAAAAACCTTTGCACAACGAAAACCAAACTCTTCCAAAACCATTTCTCTCCATAGATATTTTCACTCTTAAAGCCAAAAGCTTTTGAACTCAAAAAAGCTTGAAAAATGTGGAGAGAAGAAGTAGAAAGAAATGGCTTGGAGGATGTGCCCATAAGAAGTATGAGGAAATGGCTGCGTATGGCAGGTCTTCAGCATCGCCTTCAAGCTTAAGCTAGAAGAAAAAAAAAACTTGAAAATGCAAAGCCCAATGAGGGCACGAGCAAAAACCAAGACTAGGGACCAATTGATTTTTCACTTTTGCAGAATTGAGTTTGATCCGAGCTAATTTGGTTCGTAAAATTTTAGTCCCCTCTTGTCAATTTCATCCCCAATTTGGGCCTGAACTGGGGGTTCTGCTCCCCAGTCCAAGAGACTCTATGGATAACTTTAATAGTCTAGATTTGCGTGAAACCAGACTGAAAGCAAGTCTGATTTTCTGAACCAGAACCAGAAGTTTAAAAGGAAAGAACTGGACCTGGAACTGGAGGTTCTTCATAAAAGTAAAGAACCTCCCAACACTAGTAAGAACTAAGAGCTTCCCTCTCTCTTAGGAGGGATATTCACATATACAAAGCTTGCCCTCCCCTCTAAATATTACATTATGAAATTTCTCCAAGTGCTTTTCACTATCTGTTACCCTTAAAATGCAATAAAGGATGAGGAATTTACTCTGTGGAGATGGCTGTTCCAGGCTTTTATGGTCCTGTGGGCCTGCACCCTTTTTCTCGCATGAAAAGGGCTTGGATGGTGCTGTATGTCTATTCTCTATCTACTACAGTGGTGTGCCTTCAATGCTTCTTTATTTTTTCAGCTCAATTATATGACCTCACAATCTCTTCCAAACCCTAAAATAGAGCTACTGATTGTGCACATGACACAAAACTTGTCAGAGGAAAAGCAATAAAAGAAAAGGATACATTAATCAAAGCACTCCCTTTCTACTCGCTCTTCTCACGACCAGAGAGGGTTTAGGAATGTGATGTTCCCCTTGTGGTTCGGCCCTCTTGGGTGGTTCATTTGTCTTCTTTGGATGTGAGTCCTTCCATTTTGTTCCTTGTATTCGCCCTTGTTTTGGGTGCTTTGGTTATTTTATGATTGACAGGGGTTTCATCATTTCTACTGGTGCTTTGTGCTTTTGGTTATGCAAAGTGCATATACAACACTAGGTGCATGCTATGAGATTTACATTGACTTCACTTAGAGTTGGTTTTAAACAGTATTTCACTTCACATTTATCTCATTAATCTTATAAGTAGTAATTTATATTCCTTGACAAGGTTTAAGACAGAACCTCGTGCATTTAATTTTGAGTTTCAGCATTTTATACTTAAATTTAATAAAAATCTATGTGAATAACAATGTTTAAAAGTTGAAAAAAAGGTGGTGGGGTGGGGGGGGATGAAAGAAGGGCCCAAGAGGAGGTGGCTTTGCAGATAGCTCTAATGGATTAAATCTTTGAAATAATTTATAAAATTATTCACCTCCCTTTACCCACTTCTGAAGGTAGTCTTTTGAGCTAGTTCTAAGTTACTCATCTTGTATAGGTGGTGTTTGAACCTGTTTCCATCCGTAAGGTTCAAGCTATCTCTGGTGTAAAGGTGTTACAGATGAGAGGGAATGCATCATCACCATGCCCCCTGCAAAGTTTCACAGCTTTACACTGGAGCACAACATAAGTTAACAATTAAAATACGAACTCACAGTAGTTTCCAGTAACACGAAATGCTATACATCTGTCAGCTTTCATGGAGGGCCACAACCAACAGATATCCTTCTTGGGAAAGAGGACAAAAAGAGATGGAAATGGTGCCCCTCCCAGTCTTCAGGAGCGACTGAAAAAACCCTTGCCCCTCGAACACCTTGTAACTGAAAGAACCCTTGCCCCTTGGACACCTTGTAACTATCTATCTTTCACTTTGATAATTTTGTCTTGTGCTTTAAGACAGGTAAAAGCCCCATGGGTGAGTGACATTCTCCAAAATGCAAACTGTAAGTCCTCTATGGCCTTCTCCTATTCCCTTTATTTGGGAGATGACTACCCCCTGGGCTTTAACCCTACACTTCAATTGGGGCCTATAGAGTGTCCAGGAGGAGTACAATGGGAGGGAATTTCATCTAGCTGTATGCAAGTGAAAGATTTAAGCATTGTTTTATAGTTTTGGCTATGTACTGGAACTTAATCTAGAATCTGGCCTTTTTCTTAAACCTCTTTTTTGAAATTTGACAACTATGTAGAAAACCAGGGAAAAAAACACTTTTGATTTGCCATTTCAAAAATAAAATTCACCCAAAAAGGAAAACACTGGCTGAAGGCTTTGGAATAGGTCACAATGACAGTGAGTTTTTGGTTCTTCTGCCGATGTTTCCCCGTTTGCACTTTCATTGTTCTGCAAATTAGAGAGTTCTAAGGTTCAGTCGCAGTGTTTTTATTTTTCTAGAAAATTTGTTGCGTCAAATTTTGGGAATTTTTTTCTCAAAAAAGTGAAAGAGAAAAACTCCTGTATTGCTGACTGGGTTGTTTGTGGTGTTATGAGAAGTGTTCTGAGAATTAGAGAATTATCTCGAATGAATGTTTTCATTGAATGGTGGTGCAGGAACAACCAAACATTTAATAATTTGTTAGCATTCTTGTGCACCCTTCATTGCTATAAACCTTCACAAGACTTTCACATTTGTTGCTTTTTGTGTTATTTGTTGTGTCCCCGATTTTAATCTTCGATTTTTTTTTTCACAAAATGTTCTGATGTCATCTCTTTGCGCCGATTGGACTTTTATCTTCTCCCTCCAGAGCATCCCTCAGTTCTCACTGACCTGATAAAAATATTTATTGGCATTCAAGTTTAGTTATTTATTCATTTATTTTCAACCCCACCCATAAAACTAAAACTGGGACTACAAATAGGTGGGAGACTACTAATAACAAACTACTTAGATAAAGGGACCAGCAGTCAAATTATATTTTATTACACTCTTCTCTCTTTACCAGCCTTAGCAAACTGTGCAAAAATGTTGGGCAAAAACCATTTTTCTGAACCAAAGCGCCATGTTTTGACTCTTCTTGATCCAATTTCACATCCAGAGGAACATACTGCGCACTGCTGCGGATGCTCTTTCTGTGATACTCACTGTGCTTTCTTCTACGAACCTTGTGAATTGCGCACAAAATTATCTTGCAGTAGTTCAGCGTCTGCTGCGGAGATTGCGTCATGTTTTTCTGACTTGAGAATCCAAAAGCTCTTCACGAGAAAATAAGAAGGAACCCGTTTTTCTCTTTTCAGTTTCGCCAAGGTACCCGATGGAGTCGTAAAAGCAAAGTTTTTCACAAAGAGAGCATATGCAAACAAGGTGTACTTGCTTTGGTTTCAGCCTTATCAAGAGCTGAGATTTTGGAGCTGACGAAAGTGGTGCACAAGACCAAGATGAATTTGGCAGATTTGCCAGATGATTGCATAGCGGCTATCATTTCTCACACAACACCATTTGATGCCACTCGACTGGCGAGAGTGTGCTGGGCCTTCAAAAGAGCAGTTGAGATTGACACAGCATGGGAGAATTTTCTGCCTTCAGACTACGAAAGCATGTGTAACAAGAGTTGGGCAGAGGAGGAGGAGAGCAGCAGCAGAAGAAGAAGAAGCAGGAGCAAGAAGGACATAGTGATGACCATGACCAAGGGTTTGTTCTTGGATCAGGGTTTTCAGAAGTACGTCTTACTGCGACGCACAAGGGGAGTCTGTAGAGTGCTCTCCGTGGCGGCCATGAATGTAGCTTGGGGTCAGGACCCTAGATTCTGGCGTTGGGAACAATCTCGAAGCTCTTGCTTTGGCAAGGTGGTGTACAACTCTTCCTTCTTCTTCTTCCTCTCTTCTCTTCTTCAATTGTGGTTTGCATAGCAGCAATGTGCTTCTTAATCATCTGCCCTAATCACCAACCACTCATTAGGACGAAAACTAGGGCAGATAATTAAGGACATCTTTTTATTAGGTTGCTGTGATCACAGTAGCTTTCCATTATGTTTTTTGTAACTAGTTGTGCTCACAGTCATCTCAAAACTCTACTGGTCAAGCATTGACAATTGCAGGAGCTGTGACTCAAACTTCAACTCATGGGATCTCATGATTTTTTTTCATGAGGACATATATTCCCAGAGTTCCTAACATGATTAATTACATGTTTTCAACGCACTTGCAGCTCTCCAATGGAAAATGTAGTGCAGCAAGAAACCAGGCCCCTATGACAGTGGCTTCCCATTAGGCTGCTGTGTGTGATCCTAATGAAAAGAGACGCTAAGGAGGAAGTTCTTCTGATTAAGCAATTGCTTGCTTGATTATCCAGGTCGCTCATTTGCTGGCGGTCTGCTGGTTAGAAATAAGTGGGCAATGGAGCTGCTCTTTACCACCAGGCTCTTACACTGCAGTCTGGCGCCTCCGGATCACCAATCCTCAAGGCGGTCGCAAAAACTTCCTCTCTTGGAAATTACCATTGACATTTTGCATTTCCGTTGGTGATGATGATGGGGAAGATTCAGCGGTGGAGAGAGAGCTAAGCTTGTCACAGATTCCAAGTGGTGGATTTGAGGAATGGTTCGAATTTGCAGTTGGAGACATCATTATCCATCCGGGGGTGGCCACATCCACCACAGCAAAGCAAGTCTGTGTTGCATATTCTATTAGAGAGACTGATTGCACCTACTGGAAGGGGGGTTTGTTTGTTGATTGTCTGACATTGAGGCCCTCAGGTTGTAAGGAGGCTGTGCAACCCAAGCTCCATGATATGGAATTGAGCAAGATTCGAGGTCGCCCTGGTGTGTTCTAGGCACTTGGAAGTCATGTCCATACATAATGTATACAACGTATGCAATGAAGTTATGTAGACTATGA
Organism: Sphagnum tenellum; assembly: GCA_963921925.1. Classification (NCBI taxonomy): domain Eukaryota; kingdom Viridiplantae; phylum Streptophyta; class Sphagnopsida; order Sphagnales; family Sphagnaceae; genus Sphagnum; species Sphagnum tenellum. The sequence goes on from OY998144.1 coordinate 7,732,106, forward strand.
AGCAAGTTTTTTCCCAAATGTGGGCTTCTCTCTCTCTCTCTCTCTATGTCCTTTCCATTGCTTGCAACTTTGCACTGACCTTTTCAATTGTGGTGAAAGAGATGGTATCACTGAGAAAAACCCCAGATGATGAAACTCTTTTGTGAAACTGAAACAAGATGATCAAATTTGCTAACATTAGTTGACTTTCTTTCTTCCAGTATTCACTTCATGATGTTCACAAAATAAGTGGAACAGACCAGAGAAATTGCTCCTGGGTTGAGATAGATGAGGAGTAGAGCTTGAATGGTGTTGGAAGTTGAAACACAAGCTGGGGTAACCCAAAGTGGAGTTGAAATCACTTACAGCAAAAAGATATCACAACATCAACCAGTTGGTTGGCTGGCTTCAATGGGCAAATACGCACATACATAGACACAGACTGATCCTCAAATTGTGAGTGATTCTCAGTGTTAACCTCAATACTCAAATAGCCTGATTGGATTATCCCATCAGAGAGCACAATTAGAATCACCAAAATGTAAATACCAAGGGGCTCATTCTACCATTTGGACAACCAAGTTCTCCAATCCAAATTGGGTATGAAGGGGACCTTACCATAGATGCCATTCCCTTGACACATCCCCCCTCTTGTTTTTGCTAACAATTATTGGTGTCTAATTCAACCAAGCTTGTTGCTAACAAGTTCACCCTATTGGGCTTGCCTAGTGATTACTTGTTTAGCAAAATTATCCACCAAGGGCCCTTTCTCTAGTAAATGATTTATATAAGGTTTATGCATATGGTTATTCATATTGTAGGGATCTAGTTTATGTGAAAAGGAAGCACCTAAGAGCATCTCCGTTATTGCTAGTAAACTTCTCGTGAATGACAACTAGATGTGCATATTGTCATTGATGTTTTTTTCAACCCCACCCACAGTTTGAGACTTTAAAAAGCTTGCAGTGCTTGGCATAATTTCTTTTCTCATCCCATCAATTATTCACACAATACTGAAAGCAGGCATGGGCTGTCAAGTGAGTTTGTTGACATCAAGCACCAACATGGAGTTTGTTGAAAGGCTTATGGTGTAATTAGATGCTGTAAAGATGGAGTCGAGTGCGGGGAGTGTCGCATGACTCAAAGACTTCTAAACAAATAGGTTGACAAACAGCCAAGAATGAATGTGGTGTGTAAAGCTCAGCAATTGTGCAAACTACTAGCTTTCACCTACAAGGCAGTGCACTTGTTCCATTTGCAACCAAAAATGACATAGCATACCCTCTCAGTTTCTGCATCCAGACCCAACTACAGTCATTGTCACAAACCTCAGTCAATTCTTGTCATATTAGGTTTGGTTTTGCTAGGGTGTACACAATAGTTAATTCAAATAGGTATTCTGGAGTTTTTTCTGCAATCTTGTAGATATGATTGACACTCTTGGTATAGGGTCAAGTGGACAAGACTGTCAACATTTTCAGGAAGTGTAGAGAAGGAGGGTGCCAGGTTACCAATTGATAAATCTGAGATGGTTATAGCTGACATGATTGCTGCAACTCTCAGGTGCCGAGTTCCAATGGGTTGTGGTTTCATTCAGTGATTTCATCAGTGCTCATAAGTTGAATTCTTGAAGCTCTCTGATTCCAAAGTGTGCAAATCCATTGCTGGGCTTTGCAAGTCAGAAGAAGAATGGGGCAAACACACTGTACTGGTTGCGGATTTTGAAGTGTCCAACTTCAAAAGTTAGGAGGCAGGAGCCCAATGGATGAGCCCCTCAATCATGGCAGTTGTTTTGCTTTCAACAGATGAGAAGTTTAATGACTTACTGAATGCAGCCTCTCAATTTCCTGAAAAATCAACCTAATGCTGTGACATCATTGACAACCTTCAGAATGATGTGAGTTCAGTATGGACAAGAGTTGGTGTGTACATCTATGGAAATCTGAATGCACCAACTTCAGTAGCATAAAATATTGTCCAAGTCATTCAACTAAAGAAGTTTAAGAAAAAAGGTTTCTCCCTTAAGTGCTAGAATATCAAGAAGAGGAGAAAAAAATTGTGCAAAAATTGGTGAAGAATATCAAACAAATCATTCTGCAAATCAACAAAAATCAGCCATAGTGGACATTCCCAATAGTCTTCTGAAGCCACTCAATCCTCACTCATGTACCATGCTAAACATATTTGAAGCCAAATATGCTTAAATGTGAGCACATTCTGAAGTCACCCACCAAGCCAAATTGCATAAATTGACCAAAAACAACAAAAAGTCCACAAAGATGGAGAAAATTCTTGCCACCCAAGTCCAAACTCAATGGATGCTCTTTCCTTTTCCCACAAAAAACTTTCCATTGGAAAACCATAGGGGCCATCAATCAACCCATGAGAGCACACAACAACCCACACATCATTATATGTTATCATTTCTGGTGGCTTATGTATGGTGAAAAGCATTAGACACCAATAATGATGTGCGTATTCTTCAATGTATTGGGAATGAGTCATTCAATCTTTGGATGTACATTCTAAGGGGTCATGAACATGTGATTTGTATAAAATATATAAATACAGAATTGTTCAAATTGCAGTTGTGAAATTAATGTGTTTGAGTTGCCTTTATAGCTCAGTGGTAGAGCGTCAGTCTTGTAAACTGAAGGTCCAGAGTTCGATCCTCTGTGGAGGCAATCTTTCGGATTTGATTTTGTGATCCGTAGGAGGTTTTGGCTGAAGTCATAATTAAACTCTTCCTTGCAGACTTAACAACAAGAGACAGGGTTTCTTTTAAGTGTTGTAGTCATAGTGGCGAACATTCAGAAAAAAGACTTGGGCAAATTTGGCTATCGAAAGTAGAAAAAGAATCTTTCTATATTCTTGGCTACCTACTGGAACTTAGCATAAAAATCTGCCTATTCCAAAAAAAAATCCCCTTGATGGGTGAACTAGGGTTCTTTTCCCCATGAAAAATCCCTTGTATAATAGGTTGAAAAAAAAAATTCAGGTCTTAGGGTTTAGGGTTTCCAGTGCTTCTTTTACTGGTGAATTTTTTGGGTTTAGGGAATTCACCAGTAAAAGAAGCACTGGAAGAGATGAGAAGGGAAATAGGGGTTGTGTTATGGGTAAAAGTATGTGACAGGGAAGAGGATGCCAAACCCTCAGCTTGTAAACCTCAGAGTACTATAAATGTAAAGACTACCGACCTCGAAGCTGGCCGTTCCGTTATGCGGATGTCTTGCTGTATGGGCAGGAGGCCCAACGACCTTGGAGGGCTCACCCCACAGGCAAGAGATCCCAATGTATGGGTCTAACTCATACATCATGCTGGGTGCTGCCCCAGAACCCTACACCTAAAGTGATGAAGAATGGACGTTAACTTTGAGTGTGTAACTTTACTAAATTTTGAGCTTCATGTTTCCCATTGTTTGTAACTGGTGTGGACTATAGACCTGCTAGAGTGAATTCAGCACAGTGCACCATTTAGGATGGATGGTGCTTGGACAGCAAACATATTTTCCCATTGCATTCATGTCCACTGGCTAACTAACCATCATAAATAGTTAAATGCTGTAGTTAGCTATGTACAATCCATCAACATGAACTTACCTACCTCATAGTTACCAAGTGCCCTAGTTCCGCATCACACTGTGAGTCATAACAGGTTTCTAATGGATGGTTCAATGTTGGGTGCTGGGGCTCCTTATCCATATGAACGCCTCTACCTATCCCAACTTTCCACAACTTAAAAAATCTCCAACCTTGTTTTTGACAAGTTATTCTTAGCTGTAATGTTCAGGTATTGAAAGTGCTTCAAATTCCTCTTGTGGATTTCGATATTCGAAATGGTGCCAAAGTTGGTGTATTGAAAGAGATAAGTTAATAGGTTCTTAAGGTTAGCTCTGGAGAAAGAATCATTTGAAGTAGTAGTTCACATGGGGGACTTAATTAGTCTACCCAAGAGAAGAAGGTCACTTTCGAAACTTTTAAAAAAATTTGACAGGCAAAGCCCTAGGGTTGGAGCATTTTCAAAAATGAGGGGCTTAGGACAAGGACTTTGTTGGGCAAGGACAAAGTCCTTGTCCTAGGCCTCTCATTTTGAGAATGTTCAACAATTTGGGAATGTCCTTCGCCCCATGGGTTGTACTCATTGTAGAACCTATTCAAACCTTATCATGAGCTTTAAACATTTGGAGATCACAAGGCATAGGAAGGTATCATGGGAAAAAAACAATGTGAGAAATTTTGAAAATTGAAAAACTCACCATTAATAAGTATTACATTTTTTGAAATGCCTCACACACAATGGAGGAGAGAAAATATGCTTGTTAAGGTGCCTTCAAATACACTAAAAAAATTGACACAAATCATTGTGATTATTTGCATTTATGAGATGTATTTGGGTATTAGATAATTATAAGATGTATTGTTAACATGTTTAAGGCTTCCAGTTTAAGAGCCTAGATACATTGGGAGATATCTGGAAAACAATCTGGATTCACTAGTGATTTGTTATTTAAGGTGATATCACGTAATAAATGATGATGAAACCTTGCCAAGTGTAAGTGAAAAAAAAACATCAACCCATGCAAAAAGAAAAAAGGAGGAACAAAAAGAGAGGACCAATTTCCAATCGAAATAACACCCAAAAATGCAAACACACCAATAAGAGCCACAAAAGAAAGCAACTAAGACACATTAAAAGGGGGTCAAAATAACAGCCTAGGACCTAAAACCCTTGTTAATCACATGAAGCATATTTGAAAAGGAGATGGGTGAGAAACTTAAAAGTTCATTCAATTTTAAAAAGGTTTCTTTTGCAATATCATAGTACCTAGGCTAGGTCAACATGCTATGGTCGAATATTTAATTAAATTTCATAAATTCAATTCAAGAATTTTAAAATTATTTTTAATTTTGATATAAAATGTAATTTTTTGGATATTTTGACAATAATAAATATCATCTATGCGTTCAATGGTAATTTTTATTTTTATATATATATATTTTTCTTTTCTTTTCTTTTACATACCATACATGATCATTCGTAGTTTGTTTTTTCTGTAACAATTTTTTTGATTTAGAGTTTTAGGACATAGGCATAAAATGTAAGATTGGTACATTGACAACCTCATTTCAATTTTTGTTACCACTTATCTATTTTAAGGAGCAATTTGCAATGGAAGATAATTTACATTGAATAGATTTTATTAGGTATATATTTGGAAATGAATGGAAAGATTAACCAGAAAGTGAATTCTTGCTACTTATTTATGTCTAGAGAGGTTTGCATCAACAATAATTTGCATTGAAGAGCTTAGATTATTAAAGAGCATACAACTACAAAAAAATTGCTAACCTGTTTCTATGGAGCATATGTTTGCAAAAACTTATTATACTTATATAGAAGTGGAAAGATTGAGTGAAGAGTAGTTTGGTGCCTAAATGGGCACTCAACAAAAACAACAAAAAATGTTAACATGGTTGTTTAAGCCCATCACAAGAGATGAACATATTGACATTTTATAAGATGAAGTTGATTTGTTGAAACAAGTTACATAAGATAAAGATACCCAAAGCACAGTGTAGAAGCGTCCAATTGGTTGACTTAAGAAATTCAAAGCAACTTTACAAGCAAATGATGAAATCCAATAAGAGTCAAATGAAGAACAAACAAGAGAAAAATTGCATGCGCATAAGTGCAAGACATACATCAATTGTGGTAGCAATCAAGAAATACCATGGTAACAAAACTAATGCCTTCCATTTCTTGGGAATTGTTTACAAAAAACCATGACGTCTTAATTGTTATGAAAAATTTGGAAGATCTAGCTTCTATGATTGGTTTACATATAGAAGAGAAGTTAAGGCCAAATATGCCCACCTAGTTGAATCATGCACATGAGTTCAAATAAAGAACTGGAAATTACCAGTCCTTGAAATTTACCTTGTATCATGACCTAACCATGTTGCAAAAGATGAAGGAGGCAAGTCAACCCCTAACAACATCTACTATCCAACCCATATTTCGTGGAATGATCAAATCTTTAGCCCCTAATGTGATTTGTGACACTAAACTTAATGGGTTTAAGGTCATTTGAAAGAGGACCCACCAATTTGTGAAACATTACATGAATTGGACATTAAAGGCTAGTACTACATGTACTAGCAAAGTTCCAATAGATTGGTAGGAAAAAGGTAAGTTCATAGCTTATCATGTCGCTTACCTAGCTAAGGCCTATGGCATTCCCCCTTCACTTGTTGTCAATAGTGATCAAACCAGCATTTATTTGGTACCTACAATAGGAGAACATACATGGGAAAATAAGGGCTCCAAACATATAAATGCATTTGGCATAGAAGACAAATGACAAGTGACTATGGTGATATCCTCATCTCTAGCAAGAATATTGATGCCACTTTAAATCATTTTTACAAGCATTACAATAAGGACATTACCACCAAATAACCAAAAAAGAGCAATGTGTGTAACAAATGGGTGGGCTCTAACTTATAGTGAAAATCATTGATCAAATTTTGATACCACCAAACACTTTGTGGAAAATGTCATGGTTCTTTACCACCAAGCTCAAATTGAGTTATTGGAACTACGTACACATCCAAAATTGTTTTGGTGATTAGATTGTCGAAGTGTACACAAAAGTCAAGAATTCTTCAATTGTATAAAAGAAAAACATCCAAATATCTTGGTTGTTTTTGTTCCAGCAAATTACATATGAATGTTCTCCAACCAATTAATGTTATTTTGTAACACCATTCAAGCATGCATTCAAAATGGTGTTCAACAAGTAGATAATTGGGGTCATCAAATAACAAATTAAAAATGGCAAAGATCCCAATGTTGATTTCAAAATGAACAATTTGAAACCATAGATTTGTGAGTGGTTAAGCAATGCATGGAAAGAATTAAAGAAGTAAACAAACAATGATTTTGAAAGTGTGGGAGAAAATAAGGCTTAGAAAAGCTTAGAACAATGAATTTCAAGTTGTTGCCATGGAAACAAATACAACCATTTTTCTCTTTATAGTAACACATAACATTGAAAAAAAATGGAGATTGATGAACCATGCACTAATCCAACATAAACAACATAAGTTGTCATGGAATGTTGTCTAAATGAAAAATCATCACCATCATCAATTCCAACAAATTTTCATTCATCAAATGTAAGTGTTGGTGGTTTGAAACTATGAACTTTAGTTAAAAAGCCAAAGTCATAAGTAATCAAGGTTTTTAGTTTTGCTCCTATTCCTAGATTCCATCACTAATTGCAGCTATAGAAGAAGAAGAAAAAGAAGGTAGAGCTCTACCCATCATCACCCTTATATCATCTATTACAACAACAACTAAATGTTATTATAGCAGCAACTACAACCATGGCACTTGTGGAAAACTATGGTCTGGTTTTCTTGTGCAAACTTCCTCCCCAACTAAATCTTGTGAACCCAACCTCCTCCTCCTACTTTTCCTCCCTCTCCTCCTTTAATATAATGTAGGCAAAAATGAGTGATGAACACAACGTTTAAGAAATACCTTTTATAGATGGCATAATTGTTCATTTCCCCTATCAGGTTGGCTTCCTAGGAATGTTGCAAAGCTCCTTGTGTTGCACAATTCGTGTTACTTGCGTTTTTAGCCTATTTCTTGGAGGAATTTTAAAAAAAAATTCCCACAAGGGAATCATCCAAAAGTTCCTTACACTAATATCATGAGGCTCAACCAACTACATGACTCTACAGATAGAATGAAACCTAACAAAGAATACAACACGTTCAAAAGAAATGAAGTGAAGGTCAATAATATTGTGTGACAATATGTGTTACAAGAAGTAAATGGTTGTCATGCTTAGAGCTACGATAAGTTAGAGTTTTGAATGAAGGTTAGAAAATTACAGTGGGAGCATTGGATTGGGCCTTAACAAACATGTGCACCTTCCTCATTCCACTAATATCTACTTCCAACATCAGAGCTAGTGTTGCAATATTCACAATTTTTAACATCTTGTGAGTCTACCCAATCTGCAATTGTTTCCATGATGATATTAGCTTGGAGAGAATACTTTTTCTCTATATGCACATCTTGGGGAGACAAGGGAAGAGGTTGAGCAACTACAACTTGCAATTCATGGTGCTATTGATTAACAACATTACTATTTATTAATTAAGCTTGCAATCATTCATTACTTAGGATCAAATGATTTCTTTATGTAGCTCCAAATCACCAAATCATGTGTTTCTTCCAATTTATAACCCAATTGTAAATCCCTTCAAAACCTATTTCTCATTCCCATCACTAACTTCTTAAAAACATTTGGTGAAGTTAAAATTTCCACTATATTCCCTAGTAGTAAATTTGGGTGAAGTAAATAGAAATCAAACATCCTTCATATCATTGGCTACCTATCAGAAATTTGAGATACAATTTGGCTATTTTTTCATTTGAATTTTGAAAAAAAATCAACAATTAGCAAAAAAACCTTCCAATAAGAAAAAATGGTCTCTAATCTTCAACATCTAACTTATAATAATTCAACTTGGATTTAGGTTCTCATGTTGTACTTTCATTGCTTTGCTAAATTGGTGTCTTTATTGATGAAGTTGGGTAGGCTTGCATGTTGCATCCTTCACTTTTGATGAGAGCAACATTAAGTTATGTAGTTCAAATGAGGTTAAAGATTATTTATGTTCCTCTATTCCTTTTCTTTTTTGCTTGGAATTATTGTGACAATGAATTTTTTTGAGGTGTGGAATATGAACCTTGACTCAAATGATTTGTGAGTTTTGAATCTCCACCTTTTTTATTTCACTTTAGAACTTTTGTAATGATCATTTTTACAATGCATGGAATTTGAATCATGATCTCTTGTTGATCTCCTATTATTGTTAATCATGTTTCATTTTAATGTGTACATGTTCTTTTTCTTTGTTGATAAAGCTACAAATGATTAGCCTTGGAAGTTTAAATTCTTTTTTTCGAGTTTGAAATTGTGATTACAAAGTTAAGTAAGAAGATCAAAAAGTTGATAGTTTCTTCTTTCAAGTTAATGGTCTCAAGTTGGGGACTCCATTTATCTTGTGCAATGTTTGAACATGCTACAAATGTACTCAATAATAAAAAGGGAGTAGTTGGGGAATGATGACAATTTCAAAAAAATTCCGTGGTCTTGGTAAGGAAGTTGGGGATTGCCATTAGATAGTTGCATATAGGGCTTTGGTATTTGTAATTTGGGAGAGAATTAACTATTGGTGTTCTTTGTAAATAATAACTTTGCATACTTAAAGTAGGTCATGGGGAGATTGAATTTAGAGAAACAAAAGATGAAAGGATTTTAGAAGGAAATCAAAGTTTTGTTCTAATTACATTTTTATGTAAAGTCAAATAGTAATTAGGAAAAAGAACTAAGTTCTAGGCATCATGTAGTTATTTGAGGTTGGATATTGCTCACATCCAATCTATATCTTGAATCTTCTATTTTGTTGTTAATAATTCCTTTGATAACCTCAAGTGTAGAGATGCATTAGTGTGTATAGTGGTATGGTGGATGCATTGGGTGTGTTAGGAAGATTGGAAAATAGTACCTGCATCATCTTGAGTTTGCATGGGGTTGGAAGGAGAGGAAGGACCTAATGTGGATATAAGTGAAAGTCTAATCCATAAGCTAGTTATTCCCACATTCTGATTATTATAAGGCATTGTAGTGCTCATGACATCTTGCAAAGAAAGGAGTAGTTTTATTTCGAGTTATTAACAACAACGTGGTGATACCCAATATAGACATTGTGTTTTGTGAATGACTCATAGATGTGTTGATGCCTTTTGGAGTAAAGAATTATCTCCATAAATGTGTGATGTCTTTCAATACCTATCTAATTAGCAACATCACCTTGAATCTTTGTGTTTTATTTATTTTTGGATTCCTTAAAAAAAGGTGAATTGAACAAAATGAACAATTTCATGAAATTCCTTTTGTTTTTTTTTACCATTTCAATCACAATATTGATGCAATAGGTGAATAGATGTTGGCTTTCTTCTAGTCCTTAATTTATTGGTTACAATCCCATGTTGCTTGGTTTCACCCTTTGGTGGATGTTGGTGGATGACGATGATTAAAGATATTTGTGATGTTCCTACACACACCAAATGTGGTTTTTATAATAGGGCATCTTGTGATTAATGTTTAAACATCATCATGTAGTCATATGCGGCCTTTAATTGCTATCATTTTAATGATTATGGTCAAAATTATGACTACATGATTATACATATGACTATAATCAGGACTAACTAGTGTGAACCCGGTGCATAATGCACCCCGTCGATCCCCCCCACCCGATCCTTCGCATTTCCCACTCCGGTTCTAAACGGTGACGAATTCTTTTGGGAATAGAAATTTCATGCAGCCAATGGAAGGCCCAAGGGTGCACTCAAGGTGCCTTGCTTTTCATCCTTTTAAATTTTGGGATGAGGGGCCGGGGGGGGGGGGGGTGTGGGGGGAAGGTTTCTTTTCATTTTTGTTTGGTTCCCAATGTGTTCCCCAACATAATATTACGATGTGTTCTTTCTCACTTCCACCTATTAAAACCCCTAGAACCCCACCCCCACCCCCTCCCCCCCTCCACAAAAAAAATAAAAATCATGACCAGATGCTCCACAGGGAACGGGCAATGACTGGAAGAATCTTCCAGGCACTACCCAATTTTTGTCCACACAGACAGACATATAGACATGTCCAAGAAGGCACGTTGAACACGAAAACCACACCCTGTTCACACGGATTCAAAATATACCGTCCCGGACAGACTGACAGACTTACTGAATTAATATATATGATAATAATTATGACTAATAATATGACTACACAATTAGTTTATTCATATTGAAACAATATTTGGATTTGAAATAGTATAACTAAATTCAATTTAGTTTGAAATGGATAAACAAATGCTTAAGTAGTTTAATTTAATTTACCATATCCTAAATTTACTTACTTTAACACAATTTAACTTACTTTAGTTTAGTTTAACATAAATAACATAGTTTAATTTGATTTAGTCTAATGTAGCCCAATTTAACATAGTTTAATATAATTTATTTTAGTTTAAATATTTTAATTTTAACCTATCAAAATATAACTAACTTAGTTGAACTTGGTTTAACCAATTTTATTTAGTTAAAAATAACCAAATTAACCAAATTGAAGAAAATTTAACCAAATTTAACCCTCATTTAGACATGTTTTGCCTTTTTTTGCCAAGTCTATTCGAGTTTAGTTTAAGTAGCCACATTTAACCAAATCTAACCAAGTTTAATGTCAATACCTTATTTTAGCCTAACTTATCCAAGTTTTGAAAAATCTAGCCAAGTTTAATTTTAAAATAGTCATGTTTAACCAAATATATCCTCAACACCCTAATTTAGTTTAATTTTTCTAAGTTTTGCCAAGTCTAACCACTTTAAAACTACATAGTCATGTTTAGCCATGTTTAACTTCAGTACTTTAATTTAGCCTAATTTATTTAAATTTTGCCAAGTTTAACCAAGTTAAACCTAAGGAGCCATATTTAGTCATGTTTAACCACAATACCCTAGTTTAGTATAATTCATCTAAGTTTTGCCAAGTTTGGTTAATTTTAACTTAAGTAGCCATGTTTAACCAAGTTTTGTCAAGTTTTGTTTCAATACCCTAGTTTAGCTTAACTTATCTAAGTTTTGCCAAATTTTGCTAAATCTAACCAAGTTTAATTTAACTAACCATGTTTTGCCAAATTTTTGCCAAGGTTTAGCCAAGTTTAACCTAAATAACCATGTATAATTAAATTTTGCCAAGTTTTGCCAAGTTTAACATAAATAGCCTTGTTTAGCCAAGTTTTGTCAAATTTAGCCAAATTTAACCTAAATAACCGTGTTTAATTAAAATTTGCCAAGTTTTGCCAAATTTAATTTAAATAACCATGTTTTGTCAAATTTTGCCAAATTTATCAAAGTTTAACCCAAATAGCCATGTTTTGTCGATTTTTTTCCAAATTTATCAAAGTTTAACCTAAATAGCCATGTTAAACCAAATTTTACCAAATTTAGCCAAGTTTAATTTAAATAGCCAAAATTTGCCGAGTTTTACCATGTTTGATCTAAATCACCATGTTTAGCCAAAATTTTCCAATTTTAGCCAAAATTAACCGAAATAACCGAAATTTTCCATGTTTAGCCAAATTCAATTCAAATAGGCAAGTTTTGCCAAGTTTAACCTAAATAGCTAAGTTTAACCTAGATAGCCATGTTTTGCCACATTTTGCCAAGTTTTGTTTCAATACCATATTTTACTTTAATTTATTTAAGTTTTGTTTCAATACTTTAATTTAGCGTAATTTATTTAAGTTTTGCCAATTTTAACCAAGTTTAACCCAAATAGCCAAGTTTTGCTGATTTTTATGAAATTTAGCCAAATTTAACCTAAATAACCATATTTTGCCAAGTCAAGTTTAATTTAAATATTGATGTTTAGCCAAGTTTAACCAAGTTTAACCTAAGTAGCCAAGTTTTGCCATGTTTAACCTAAATAACCATGTTTAACCATGTTTTGCCAAAGTTTTCCAAGTTTATCCTCAATATTCTAATTTAGCCGAAATTTATCCAAGTTTATTTTCCAGATTCTAGTTTAATCGAATTTGTCCAAATTTAACCTAAATAATTATGTTTAACCTAATTTAGTCAAGGTTAGCCTACTTTACCCTAGTCTAGGTTAACTTGAGTTAAAAACATTATTGTTTATAAATTAATGGTAAGTAATTTTCATCATGAATAAAAAATGTGGTGCAATGGCCAAGGATACCTTCCCCAAGGTGGAGGTGGGGAGTTCAAATCCTCCTTATAAACTTTGACACCTAGGCACCTAGACATCTAAACACTTAGATGCTTAGATACGTTAATGGCTTGCTTAACCTATGAAGTTTTTATAGTGCCTAGGCTAAGTCCCCTAGGTTAAGAGGCTAACATGTGGCAATGTTTGATTGAAAGGAAAAATAAATAAAATTTTGGTTTAAAAAAATTGTGACACATGGCGCTTTGTGTGGTTGCCATGGGACTCACTAGATTACGTCATCTGCAAATGTAATCATGGTGAATTATAATCATTAATGTGGCTATGATTAATGTGACTAGTGGGATTTATAGCATAGTCATTTGGATTAAACAGTCATGTAGTCAACTCTAGTCATAGATGGCACATACAATTGGATTTTGTAGTTGTAAATGCCATGTTTTGGCATTGTGCTAATTGCCCCTTTATGACCCCCTTTTGCTGTTTTTTTGTGTTTTTGGCTTAAACTTGGGTCCTTTCTTTTTGTACTTCCATTACCCTTTTCACTAGGTGCTTTGATTAATGAAATTTACAAGGGTTTCATCATCATCCTAGTTCTTATATTTGCTTCTAATGGTCCTTAAAATTCCTTTCACTGAAAAACCATAAATCATGCAGACCTTCTACCACTAAAAATCTAAACCCACTAAAACGCCACTAACTACACTAAGTGGTGACCCGAGGTTGTCACCACTAGAGGATAAAAAAAATAGTTAACTTAGAGGTTGTCACAACCCGAGGATGAAAAAAAAAAGTTAACTTAGAGGTTGTCACAACTCGAGGATGAAAAAAAATAGTTAACTTAGAGGTTGTCACAACTCAAGGATGAAAAAAAAAAGTTAACTTAGAGGTTGTCACAACTCGAGGATGAAAAAAAATAGTTAACTTAGAGGTTGTCACAACCCGAGGATGAAAAAAAATAGTTAACTTAAAGGTTGTCACAACCCGAGGATGAAAAAAAAAACTTAACTTAGTGGTAGAAGGTCTGAAAGTATTGCACTGGGCGTATAATTTTAGATAGCATCATGGAGGCTGCTGAGACTGTGGCTGGGTGAATGGGAGGTGAGCATGATAAAGCTGCACTGGAACAACTATCAAAGAGAAGAGAGAGAACATTCACATATGTGAATGAGAGGATTTTTAAAAACAAAATGCTATAAAAAAATCATTTTTCATCACGTTTCAAATTCAATACATTGAAAAGTCTAATGTGCATTACATTATGTGAGATTGAAGTTGACAATATGGATTAGAAGACAATCTTTGACATTTGGTGTAGCAAGAAACAAAGATTGTTAAATTGTATTGTCAGATTACAAATGAACAAAGTGTTTGTTGGTTTTTTTTTAGAGTATGATTACAAAATTGTTCCTTACAATATTAAAACATACAAATGTATTTACATTGTTATATTAAAACATACAAATGTATTTACATTGTTAGAAATAAATATAATTTTTCAAATTTTGCACATGTTGTGGTCCATTATAGCAAACGTCAATCATCAATCTCTATTTTCGCTTATGAAATAAATTAAAAATATTAAAACCTTAAAAGAATTGTCGAGTTTCAAGATAGAACTCCAAGTTCTTTCTTGGTTTTTTTAAAAAAAATCATTTTTTTACCTTTATTTGTTAATTTATTTCATTGCATAAAGAGCTAGGGCTGGGATCTTTCAAAGTTTTGCCTCCATGGATTATATATACCCATTATATACCCGGTCTTACATCTGAAGGGGGGTTTTGGCCCGGAATCAAAGAACCGCCCCAACACTTGTATAAACCCTCCCCTTGTCGGCCCCTTCAAAGAAAAATAATGTGAAACCGTAGGGCTAAGTTTTCAAAAATAATTTGACTTTTGAACGGACGATGATTTCACCTTAGTTTTGCTAACTTTGAACTCAAGACTCACCCGAAGTTCTCAAGGTCCTAGTTTTGATTAGCACATGTTGTCCACTATGTCAAACATTTCAAACCTTCTACCACTAAAATTCTAAACCCACTAAAACGTCATTAACTACACTAAGTGGTGACCTGAGGTTGTCACCACTAGAGGATAAAAAAAAAGTTAACTTAGAGGTTGTCACAACCCGAGGATGAAAAAAAGTAGTTAACTTAGAGGTTGTCACAACCCGATGATGAAAAAAAATAGTTAACTTAGAGGTTGTCACAACCCGAGGATGAAAAAAAATAGTTAACTTAGAGGTTGTCACAACCCGATGATGAAAAAATATAGTTAACTTAAAGGTTGTCACAACCCGAATATGAAAAAAAATAGTTAAAGTAGTTAACTTTGTAGTGGTAGAAGGTTTGAAATCATGGTTGTCAATTCAAAAGTAGTAGCCCTGATAAAAACTAAGATTTTCATTGCATATTTCAGTACCCAATGTTTTAAAAATGTCATTATTTTTTGTTTTTCTTTGGTAGTTCTTGTTGGGTTTTGATGGGTGGGTTTGCCAAGGTTTCCTTTCTTCATCACAAACTTCATGGGTCACGATTTGGCAATAATAATCTTGCGACTTTTTCTTTTCATAGGTTTGTATCGAATGGACACAAATGTCATTCATCTACTTGTATTGTTTGAACATCAATGTTGTGTGCATTGTTTAAACACGAATGTCATATGTTTGTTTGTAATGTTTTGACACAGATGTTGTATGTTTATTCGTGTTATTTACACACAAAAGTTGTGCATGTAACTTCCATGTTTAAATAATGCATGACATTTGTGTTTAAACGATATGAACTCACAAAATAATAGATTTTGCATGAATTTGAAACAAACCCATGAAACTTATAAATTTGTGATGTTATTAGGGTTTGCTCCCCCCCTTGCCCTAAAAAGACAATATTTTTTACCTTCCGACTTTGAAAGCATTTCACCATTCCCTAGAAGATATGTTTCCTAAGACTTTGCCAAAAACAAATTAAAAGGTTTTTGTAATTGAAGAGCACACAAAATAACAACCTCATTACAAATGAATTGGGTACTATTCATTTTAAGAACATAAGTAAGTTTGAAATATGAAAATATAATATCCATTCAAACATACTTTTTTAATCAACTTGTGAAGTCTAGTTTGGGGGGAGAGGGCAAAAAACAAAAAACCATGAGACCATGTTAGAATTCCTTGTAACTTTTTTTGGGGTATAAAAACACGATTTTCCCCCAAAAATGCAATTTAGTGTTTTAAATCCTTTTACAAACTAGTGAATACCAACCACCTTAACCCTACACTTATGGGCTAACCTAAATTAAAGGTTAGGAAAATTGCCAAGTTCATATGTTGGTTTTCAATGTGTAGCTAAAAATATAAAAGCATGATTAAAAGATTTTTATTTTATATTTGGTTTATGGTCAAATTTAGTTAGATATTCCTATGGATGATCGCCATTTCTTCTACATTTTCCTATGGATGGATGATTATCACTTTGGTTATAAACAAAAATTTCCTAAAAAAACCAACACTAAATTTATAATAGCCTTTGCAGTGTACTTTTGGATGAAGGTTGGATGCCCATGATGTGCTGGTGATTTCCAAAAAGGTTCAATAATAAATGTTATTGATTGGATGGTCATAATGGTTTGAACACAAGATGCCATTTAAATAGATACTTGAATGTATTCCATCCAATTTTTCATGGTTGTGGGTGAGGGTGGGAAAATAGTTAATTATTAGTTATTACTATTGTTGTGGGGTTATTTGGTTTTTCTAAAAATCGCAGTTATGAATAATATTTGAAAACTTGTATATATTGTTATTTGAAAGAAATTGTCTAGTTTTAAGTTTTTATAAAAACTTCTAATTCCTTTATATGAGGCTTATTATCTCCCAACCCAAGCAAAAAAAAAAAAACACTTTTAAATTTCCTTGGTTTCAACAACCTTGCCATGTGAAAAAATGGTGATAATTATCAAATAAAAATTTGAATTTGCAAGTGCTTTGCAAAGTGTTTGGAGTTTTCATCATCAAAATTTGAGTTAACATTCTTTTTGAATTCACTAAGATTAACCAAAATTTTAAAACACTAAAAGTGATTTGCTATAAATTAAGAATTAAGAGACCAACAAAGATCTATCTTTTCATTCTTCAGTTCAAGGACCTCATTTACAATTCACACACAACACAAAGTTCCATTCAAAAAATATGTACCAATGAAATAGAATCATATAATATACATAAGAAGCTTTAAAAGAAAGATTGAGTTGAGCAAAACACCAATTACACCATTAGTGACACTTGTGATGAAGTCATCAACATTACCTTTGAGGTCATGAAGAACCTTGCCAATTTGCACATAAAACATTGAAAGTGACCATGTATATAAATCAATTTAATTTTTAGATTAAAAATTAAAACACTAACAAAAATCAATATTGACATTCTTGTTTTCTAGCTAAAGGACCTCAATTGCATATCACACACAACACAAAGCTCCATACACAAAAATTACATTTTATACAAGTGGCAATAACTTATAACAAGATTGATTTAAAACAAAATACAAACTATTAAGTTGAATTCTTGAAGATTCATAACAAATGTGAATATTTAAGGGAGGCAGGGGGGAAGGGGTAATAACATTCTTCAAAAAAACAAATAGCTAGCTTCAAATCAATTAAAGGTTGTTAAGTTGCAATCATACAAGGCAAGCAATATATACATATTGTTTTGATCATTTTTATCAAATTAGGTGGCATTTCATTTGTGAACACTTTTTGAGAGGGAAACAAAAGTTTAGGACACAACTAAAATGCCATATCTTTGAACCATATGTTTTTAATCATACGAATTGATAAATAGTTCTTGATGTTAAACATAGCCACATCTTGCATATATGAATGTTGTTGTTGTTGTGGTGGTGGTGATTTTGTTGAATGGATCCACATAACCAAGGTAATAAAATATTATACCTAGATCGGTTTTCGACCAATTCTTGCAAAGTATTATTTCTCAAACAATTGTTCATTTCTTTTGCCAATTTGGCAATAAGGTGAAAATGCTCAATGTTATACGTTTTTTGATGGCTATAATGTTATTAGCTTAAAATTATTTTATTAAACCCTTCCAACACCTTGTTTGTTGGGTCAAAATTGTAAAGCTAGTTGTTGCATTGGAACACATATGCAACACATGAGTTACACATTGACAACATCTACAACCCTAACATCATTCACATAGAAAAAAAAACCTAAGTAATTGACATGTATGTGGTTCTAAGGCTTCCAAAACTTAGTTTGGTTATGCAAAGCTTTGACTAAATATGTTAATACTATTGCATCGAATGCAAAGCTCCATGATTTACTTGTGATGAAGGTGCAACATTCTTGATCAACATTGGAGCTTTAAGAAAAACAAGTTTTTGCTCCCTATTTCCAAACAACAAAGTTGGTGCCCCATTCAAGATAGAAAAGCTTTCTCCCTTTTACATTCACTAGAGCTACAAGTGAAATGATAATTTTTTTAGAAAAAACTTACTCACAGAGCTCCACTTTGCAAAGTTCATTACAAGGACTGATTCACAAACCACAACCCTACAACTTGCAAGCTACAAATTGATGATTACAAACAAGCAATTTTTCAATTGCATTACAAGTAGCAAATATTATAAATAAAAAAGGTTAAGAACATTTCATACCTATTGCAAAAAAATTAAAAATTTACATCAATTCCTTTGATGATGCAACATTTAATATTTAAACTTCATTGTGATGTACATTGCACAAAAATTGTGAAGTTGTCATACTATAATTTAGTTAGTCACAACAACAAAAACTCAAGGAATTGGTGTAATGCTTTTGCAACCCCAAACAAGTTTCAAAGAAACCTTCAAGATTCTTTAGAGCAAGGTTTTTTTTTTTGAGGTTCCTTGTTTAATTGACCTATGGTTCCATACACCTCTAATTTTTGACAAATTTCCCTTTAGTTGGTCAAGTCCTTATATACTTATGTTAATAAATGATGAAGGTTTGTAATCATTTCTCATAACCAGCCCCACATAACATTGGTTATTATTCTATGTTGGATTTGGCAAAAATTGGTAAAAGCCCAAATAAGGGGTGTGGGTGGAAATGTTTTTAAAGAAATTCCAATTTAAATTTTAAATGAAGCAAAACACTCATGGAAAAGAAATCACAGGAAACTTGGAACAAACTAGGGTTGGGTAGGAATTGATGGGTTAAAATTGTTAATTCTGGTTGTAATTAATAGAAATTAAATCAAAATTGGTTTTGATTTTTGGAATTAAAACTAGAATTAGGCTATTTTAAAAATTAAACCTGGAAGTAGGTTTTTAGTTATATTTATATGTGCAATTGGAACCATAATCAAGATTTTTGAAAAAAAAAAAACTAAAACTAATAGCTAATTGGAAATTAACTACTAGTTAATACCTTTTTCCAATTGGATTACTCAAAACTAAAACTAGAATTTGTTTTTCCAAGAATTGGACAAAAACATTTTCCTACCTCCATTTATGTGTGGAATTGGAATCAAAATACTTTAAGATTTATCATGAAAATTGAAGGTCCATAAAAAAAAAAAACAAAAACCACCCAGTACTACAATGAACATTTCATTTACCTATTATTCCACCTAAATTCTTAATCAAGTTATATTAAACCAAGGTTTTTTTTCAATTTTTCGGTGTTTGCAAGTTGGCTACACATGTTGGGTGGAGGAGGCATTGTTGGCAACTAGTGTGATTTTTTCATAAGTATAATAAACACCTTGTATTATTTTGAGGTAGGATTCTAGAACCTAAGAAAATAATTGGGTAGTAGAAAATGGTGATATTAAAATTTGAGATGTACGGTAAATTGGCTGCATGGATTTTTCACTTGTAGAAAAACTGGCAATCCATTTTGCATCCATGTAGGTGAATTGGTAAACATGTCCAGATTGCTTTGCAATATGTGATGATACAACAATTTTGAGTTGATTATATCTGTATTACTTATTTTTTTTTCAAGTTTAGTTAATAGCTATTGTGGTTACACAATTGATTCATTAATTAACATAGGTGGCTGAAGAAAGAATATCAATGTCCAGATCTCAATATGTTGTGTATGTTGAATGCATACTTACAAAATTTGCATGAGTGTTGAATATATAAATATAAATAAATAAATAAATAATATAAATATATATTCACCTATGTGAATAAAAAAACATTTGTGGACTTGTAAGTGTGTAATATCATTTCTTTTTTTCTTTTGTGTGAGTGAAAAAAAAACTATTTTTGAGCTTGCAAGTGTGCAATATTATTTTTCTTTTTCAATTATGTGAATAAAAAAATCATTTATGGGCCCACAATCGTGCAATATCATTTTTTTTCTCTTGTGTGAGTGAAAAAATTCACTCTAGAGCTCACAAGTGTGCAATATCATTTTTTCCTTCACTTATTGAATAAAAAATCACTTGTAAGCCCACAAGTATGTAATATCATTTCTTTTCTTCTCTTGTGTGAGTGGAAAAAATCACTTTTGAGCTCACAAGTGTGCAATATCAATTTTTTTCACTTGTCTAAAAAAAATCACTTGTAAGCTCACAAATATACAATATCAATTCTTTCTTTCTCTTGTGTGAGTGAAAAAAAATTCACTTGGAGGTTTGCAAGTGTACAATATCATTTTTCTTCTTTAGTTATGTGAATAAAAAAAACCACTTGTTGGGCTCACAAGTGTACAAATCATAAGCTTCTAAGCTCAAGTGTCAAACGTTTTGTAATTTTAAGTTTCAACAAAACTTTATTGTGATCAGGGCTAAAGACAATGACCTAAAGAGTTATCAAAGCAAGAAGAGATAGCAATGGCAACATCATCCTAAGGATTTGATGCGAAATTACAACATTAATTTTTTCAAGAGGAAGCTCTGGTAAGACATGATGAGAAAACATATGTGAAGAACTGATGATGATCTGCTTGCACTCACAACTGAGCGAACTAAGAATGGGAGAAAGAGCCTCAGGTGACAACCCACTCCCTTCTCGCATCCAAAGTGTGATCAACCCTAACCTCAATGGCTAGGATCCTAGCAAAATTAACGATTGAAAATTATTATGTTTTATTTGGGGGGCCGGGTTATGGCAAGGCAACTTTTAGGTGCCACATTGGCAAAATTCGTTAACAAAAAGAAAAGAAAACAATGTACTAAACCCTGACATGATGAAAAAACTGGAATCCGAACACCTTGTTTCATCACCTAACTCCAAGGGCCAAAATAGAAAAAGAAAACGAAGAAAACAAGCATTACAAAGAGAAAACCCTCTCTCTAAATACGAGAACTACCTTTGCACAGCAAAAATTGTGCAGATAGGTGTACTCATGAGCATCACCTATCTCCTCCACTAAAGAAAAAATCCATTAATTGGGTAGATAGATTTGTAGCTAGGAAATTGTCATTCTAATGGAATGCATGGTAGAAAGGTTGTGTCAGGTGGGCAATAAAATTCCTTTTTGGAAATTGCTTGCGCCCCATATTATGACCCCCCCCCCCCCTTTGATGACCATAAAAATAATGAAAAAAAAGATGACAACAACTCCCGTTACACCTTTTTTTTGGGGAGGCCTTCTCTCCTTCCTTCCTTCCCGTGGACGCTTTCCAAACAACAAAATAAAGCCAAAAAAAGCCGATGATTTTCAAACTTCAAAAATAGGCAAAATAACCCCTCTCTTGCCACAGTCTAGGTAGGTAGTTTTCATTTGGTCCCACATTTTGAGGGACGTTCTGCCATGTGCTATTTTGACCTCGAGTTCAGTTTTGGAGAACCTTAAGAAGGTTTCACATTCTTTTGAACCAATGTTAGGTTGGGTGGGTACCCGATCCAGGAACCTAATCAGAACCAGGTCTGGGTTTAGGGTTTAAAAAAACTGGATTTAAAGAAAAAGAAGCAGAGCAAGAATCGAGTCCTGGGAATTTTCTTCATTTGTGGTGGCAACTAAAACCGGAATCAAAATTGAGATACATTTAGTTTTTGGAAGAAAAGATTCAGTAGAACCAAGGGGGTTAATCACAGGTTAACCAATAGTTAATCATTCCAGTTAATAAAGAAACATTGGCTATGAATTGGGTCCGAGATTTTCAAAATAAAAAACCCAAGGTTTTTGTATTTTGTATTTTTTATGTTGTGTTGGTAAAGAGCCTTAACCCACAACCTAATTCCCAGTTCCATTTATGTGTGAAAACCCAAATGAGAATTTTAATTTTTACAACTGGAACTGGAAAGGGTTACAAAAGTAAACCAAAACCGGCCAACACTGAACTTGCAATAACTTCAAAGGCCAGAGTTGTTAACCCCATGAGCATCTCGTTTTCGCCCTTTTGGATGTACGTATGGGGACTCTTTCCCTTCAATTTTTTTTTTTGGGTTTGCCCACTGCACTTGTCGGTGTAAAGATGCGAGTGTACTTTCGTCAACGCCATTTTCGAGACGTTGAAGTTGTTGTTAGTGGTGGTGGTGGTGGTGATGGTGGGTGCTCCACACATTCAAAAACAATCACGCAGATCTGTGCTCGATCGCTCGATCAAGTTGTAAAGGAAAGGAATAAAGGAAGAAATGAAGAAAGGAATAGTTTCCATTTAGTGCTCAAGCCATGGATTTGGTCACTTGGTTTGTGTGCAACATTGATTGAATTGGAGTTATCCATTGTCTTGGACTTTGAAGCTACAGATTCATTATGCCTAGTATGGACTGGCGTTGGTTTCGAGTTTTCAGGGATGCTTTGCACTTTTCGTTTGCTTTCGTGTTTTTTGAGCTGGGGGAAGAGAGGAACTTGAGCTAGAAATCGTGCATTGAGGAGGAGCTAGAGACTCTCTCTCCCTGTCTCTCTCTGTCTTTGTGTGTATGTGTTTTTGTGTCGGATTTGAATTGCCAGAAGGTGATGAATGTGGGCATTTTCCAAGTAAGCGAAGAGTTTATGGAGGGTCAGTGGGCTGTATCAACGAATTATTGCTTAATTCGCAAGTAAAGTTTTGAGCTTGGTGAGGGGATTGGGTAGTCTTTCCTCTTTGCTGGAGCTCGCAAACTCTCTTGTATTTGCTTCGTTTGTCGATTTCTTCTTTCACGTAATGAAAGAAGCGCTCACGTCTTAGCGTCTCCCGAACTCAAATACTCTGCGGAGTTCTTGAGCTCGTAGCGAGAGAGAGAGAGAGAGAGCGAGCTTTATGTGGTGGCTGGCTGGCTGGCTCTCTCCTCCTCCCTTTTGATCACCAGAGCTTTACGGAGACGGGTACGGAAAAGCTAGTGTTGGTGTTTCTTCTACAATGGCTGCAAAGTACAGAGGTGTGAGAGGTGAAATCACTCGAACTTGTGCGACAAGATCAGTGCGTGCTTTTGTGTCCGAGGCCGGCCAGAGAACGCATGTCATCAAAGCAGCAGTTGCGGCAACGAAACCAGGAAAAGAAAGCTTGGAGCTTGTGAAGAAATTGCAGCAGGAAAAGGAAGCTGCTGCTGGCAAAGTTCCATTCCAAGAGTTCAGCAGCTCTGCAGAGCCTCTGAGTGAAGGAGGAGGGAGGATGATGATGACGATGACGACTACTACGTGCTTGAAGAATGTAGCAGCATTTGATCCAGACAGTAGTATTACGGAGCAGGCAAGGAGGTGCAATTTCTCCTCTCTGCAAGATCGCCCCCCCAGGAGTGCAAGAAAGATGCTGCCTCAGAAACCATCATGGTCCTATTCCACCAAATCTCCAGCTGCTCCTCTGCGGATTGTACAAGATTCACCAGTTTTGAGTATCAGGTCGAGATTGCTAACAAGGGATTTGAAGCCACTAGAGAGAACACCGACGACATTGAAGACAAGAAGAAACAGCAGCTCGTCATCAAGATCTCTGCATTCACCTGTCAGGATTTCTCTTTCACCAGCAACAATCTTGCAAACACCAAGAGGAAAAAACTTTGCACAACAAGACAAGAAAGGGACCATGGAAATCAAAGGCAGAATCATCATCACGCCTAATTCAAAGGCTGCAAGGAAGAAGAAGCCATGGGAGTGGAGCCCTCCCAAGCAAGGTGAGCAAAGAAGTACTGGTAAAGCTGAGGCAAAGCTCTCCAAGATACAAAAGGAAATTCTGAAGAAGATAGCAGGAGGAGGAGGTCCAATGGGAGCAAAACAGACTCTGAGAAAGAAGGAAGGTGCATCTAGGGCAATGCGCTCCAGTATTGATCTGTCAGTTGCAGGGAGGCGAGCACGGCGTCTTTCACAAGTTCTTAGAAGTGAGAATGCGGTGTTGGAACAGAACCAACAATATTTGAAAGAATTGCAGCAACTGCGGGAACAGATTGCTCAAAAGGATCAGGAGGTATAACTATGTGCTCACAATCCTCAACCCTTCTTCATCTGCAGTTTGAAGCTTGGTCTCTCTAGTTTTGCAGACAGACACACAGAGAGAGCAAGAGAGAGAGAGAGAGAGAGAGAGAGAGAGAGAAACATCAGTACTTCAAGACATCCAGAGATGAAGCTCAAAGCCTTTTCTTGCAACACTTTTTTGTTTGTTGCAACCTTGGCTTGAAGAGAAGTTTTTCTGCATTTCTGATCAGTGATGATGTTGTATGTCAATGCAGGTTGAGAGGCTGACAAGTGCAGGGATGCTTTTCAAACAGCTGTGCACAACACAAGGTGAGGAATTGAAAGCTCTCAAGGAAGCCTTTCCAGCTCTTTTGAAGGAGATGTCCGAGCTTCGTGACACACATGGCAAGCAAGAAAGGGAATCGGACACAGCACAAAGAGTTGTTACACTGCAAGATGAGATTTCCAGTCTCCAAGGGAAGATTGAATGTCTCACTGCTGACCTTAAGCAGGTCTTTCTTCCACTCACCACCTTTCTTTCCAAGTCTGCCAGTTCTTATTTGCAAAATCAACATAACACAACACCACAGATCTGTTCTTTATCAGTGTGCTCAAATTGTATTTGGAAAATTTGACATCTTCAGTGAACCTCATTTCTCTCAGGCAAAATGAGATTGGTGGGGCAATCATCAGTAGAATTGGTTTCTGAGGTTTGCATTCTATCTCTAGTCTTTCTGCATTGATGACAACTCTTTTGTGTTTGTGTTTTACAGGCCAGACCTGTGAGCAGCAAACTGGCAGAGCGCCTTGACAAAACGGAAAGGTTTAGTTGCCAGAGCGGTCGTCGTCTAAATCATTCTTCTGAAGCTGACATTGTGCCAGCGGCAGCAGCTCAACCATTCCGATGGAGAGAGAATAAACTGGCAACGATGCTTGCAAGTGATGGGAAGCTCACCCAGCAGTTGCATATGACAGCTATTCCAGAACAAGCTGCTCTGCGAGAGTGGTGTGGCAATTCTTTACAAGAGTCTGCCAGCTCAAATGGGGGACCTCTTTTTGATGCTTTCAAGATCAGAGTGGCCAGCATCTTGCGCACTGCTTCTCAAGGCTCACAGAATTAGCACAAGTTGGTTTGCCAGGAAACAAAAAACTGTCATGAGATGTGTGAAGACAGAAAAATCTCCACAAAACAAACCTGAGTCCTTGTGATCAAACCAGAAGCTGCTGATTGATTCTTGACGATCAGGCTCCTGGGAGAAATCGAATCTGTTTGTGGAAGATGAGAGCTTCATTTGCCTCTCAGACAGGTACATGTTGGTTGTGTGCTTCAACAATTACTGTCAAAAACTCAAACCCTGCACTCTTCGGATCCACTTTCAAGCACAAAAGTAAGGGACAACTGTTCGAAGTGTGCTGGATTGTGAATACTCAGAGGGTTTGTGTACTTGTCTGTGAAGTGTTTTGTGAATGGGCTGGAAGAAAATTAGACTTTTGCTCATTTGTTTGTTTAGTTATTGTAAGGAGCTTGCACTCTTGCTTGGAAAGAATGCTAGAATTCAAGCAAGAATTATTGAGCTTGCACTCTCTGGGAAAGAAGCTAGAATGCAAGCAAGCATCATGCCCATTGCATACTTACTCTGCACTCTCTCTTGGAAAGAATGCTACAATGCAAGCATCATGGAGCTTGCACTCTTGGAAATAAGCAAGAATGCAAGCAAGCATCATGTCTATCATCATGTACTTACTTCCAAGGAATCAAAGTTTCCAGAAATTGTTTGTAGAAGTTTTGCAGTTAAATATAGCAGAATTTTCTGCAATGTATTATCAGCAATGTGAAAAGCTCATCAGAGGATGCAACAACTATCAGCAATCATATGAATTTTGTTTCACCTCAATTGTTCTCCCAACAAGAATTTTGTTGCAAACTGGAGAGATCTGTCTGAGATGTGTTTCTTGCTGCTGGCCCAAAGGAATGAGAGTTTAGGGCCTGCAGGACTTGATGCAAAACTATCACTAACATATAAAGCTGCATCAAAAACTCATAGGACTGGTATCAACTCACAGCAATGGAATTCTTCTCCTTGTTGGGAAGAAGTGGAATCCTCAGAGAAGGAGTTCTTCTTGTTGCAAAGGAGAAGAGATGTGTTGTCCACTAATTTCATAGGTTGTCAAACACCAGATGTTTTCCATTTGATCAGAGCTTGCTCATCATTGCTTCTGTGCAGAAATGATCTCTGTCTCCATTCATGTTGTTGGCACCAGGCTTCTAGCTCTGAAGTTTGTCCCAATGGTGACAAAGGATTTTATGACTGCCTCTTGAGTCATGAGTGCCCAGAAAGGCAAATTGAAGAAGCTTACAATTGTGGTTGTGGTTGTTCTGAAAGCAATCATCATTGACAGAAACCATACACCAGCACAGAAAAGGTATTCTTGCTTGCTCTGTTTCCCTTCCTAGAGCTTCTGCTGTCTACTGGCTCAAGAGTAAGATTTCCATTGGAGAGCATGATGAAGTATAGCAATTTCCATGCATAGCTGTAATGCAGCAAAATGCTGTTACCAATTAGAATCCATATCTAAAGGAGAAATGTCATGAAAGAGCAGTAAAATCCTTGCAATGAGTGATGTCTTAACTCTGCACCTTTGTTTGCCATTGTGTTGATTGGAATTCAGGTACACCTTGTTGGGCTTTGTGGGCATTTGCGTTCTCTCATATGCTGTCATTGGGAGTACATACAGATGGTTCAAAACTGAAATATGAGCTCTATTGAAATTTGTATGTGTTCCATGGTATTCTTGGAGATAACTTGCAATGTTGTGGCTCAATTTGGATATCCATTTTCAGCATGCGAGAGAGAGAGAGAGAGAGAGAGAGAGAGAGAGAGAGAGAGAGAGATTAATCTTTCCAATTTTTCAACCCCATTCAGACTGAGTTTTGGCAAATGAGGTTTGTTTGTTTGCTCATGGAATTCTTCTCCACCCAAACTTTTCTTCGAAGTCTGCAAGATTAACTCTCAAGTCTTGGTCTATCCAGCCCTCCCAGTTTTCCAAATTTGAACAGTATTTACAGCATTCAAAGTCAGCTTGTGAACATCTGCTGTGCTAATACATCTTTTCAACGTTGTCCATTGCAGCATCATAGGTGTAAAATTGGCTGGTGCTGAAATAAAGAGATGCTGCTCTCTCGTTTTCTCAGGCTTCACAAGCGTTACAAGAACAGGTACACTAAATCCCTGCCTAACAAACCTTCGGTAGATTCTTCCCAAAATGCTATTCAGGAGACATGAACTCTGTTGCATACTAAGTACAACACCTGACGATATGAAATGAATATCTATTCACATACGATATCAAGGGACATCAAATTGTGTTGGTCGACTCAATTTCTTGTCTCCCAATGGCTTTGTAGAAGTGTTTGTTTCTTGCCTTCCATTCGCTGCTGAATCCTCCAATGTGAAAAACCTTAACAATAAGTGTTATGGACTAGGTAACTTGCGAGAGCACACAAGTCACCATGAATAGTTGAGGCGCTAAGTCACAGTGAATAGTTGAGTTGAAAAACATAACAATAATCTCTATCATATGGAACATGAAGAATCAACAATTGTGTTGTTTGAGTATCGGAGAAGCCACTTAATTATTGAACCAGTAGATAATTTGTCTTTGGGTGGCAGATTGGCAAATTTTCAGGGTAGAGTTTTCTTGGAGTTCAAAGTGACATTTAAGACAAATTTGCTTGTCGAAATCCCTTTCAACTTCAGATGGTGCCATCATAAGGTGATTGAAACTCACATTGCAAGGTAGTTCTTGAAGCAAATTGCCAACCATCAAATATGGATGATGGCTTTAATTAAGCATATCCTCCATGAGGACGTAGTTAATTAGAGTCACAATCCATATTACATTTATTTGAGCAAATTTCATCTAATGGTCAAATGCTTAGTTTTTTCTTGACTTAATCTTCTTTTGTTGGGTAGATTGTCTGATTGGCTCCTCTTTTGGAAAGATTGGTAGTTTCACTATGTTTTTGTCTGTATCTTATTCTCTATTCCTTTAAATTGCATGTTACTTAAACAAATTTCCAAGGTGAATGTCACCATACTCAAAGAAAAAAAGAAAAAGATAGAGCAATAGAGTAAATTCATTTTTGACAAAAGTAGATTCCATCTAAGGAAGGTAGGCTGTTTGTTTTGTTTGGTTTAGTCACATTCAAATCTCCCAACCCATGGAGCCCTTTGTTGCACTCTTGGTACAATTCAATTATGTTTGATTCATATCAAAGGTTCTACCAAACATCAACCATGCATTTTCAATGTATAGTGAATGTCATCACTGAATTGGCCAATGTGGCAAATGGGGGCATAGGAGTTGAATCAAAACCAAAGAGGTACCATGTGCATCATGAACAAAACATTATCAAAATCATGGATACATGTCCCAATCTTGCATATAATCCTTTACATGATCTTTAACCTCATTAGAAAATTCAACATCCATCTTTTATAAAATGTTTTCTTTTGCTTCTTCAAATGCATCCACATCTTTATATGCTCCTTTACCCTTAACACCAATAGAGAGGTCTTTTAGCCAATTCTTTATCAAAAGAATTAAGATATCCAAGTTCATCACACCAAATCAACATCAACAAAGACATGTAAAGATCCTTGCAATAGAGAACACCCTCTATGTTTCAATTTGACTAGCAAGCATGGTTAAAATTGTTTTTTTCAAAACAGGCAATTGTAAAAAATATCTTTTCATGCTTTGACCACCAAGTAAGAGGGTCTTTTGCTTCTTTCAATGGCACATCAAATGTGTGAAAGCATGACAATTTCTATCAAAACTACATTTACTCACACAATTCTAAAATAAATTAGCTCAAAACATGCAAAATAAAATAAAATAAGAAAATAATAAAATCTTATAGGGATGTGAAAAAATAAACAATAAACATTTATTTGTTCAAACCAAGTTTCATCCTTGGACACGCTTACTTTGAAAATAACATTAATCTTGTGCATAAACTCATGCACAATACTTGAAAGGACAACTGATCATCCATGCAACTTTTGGTACAAAATCTTGCGGGATGGGACAAGGAATTGGCTCTCATATGCAACAATAATTTCAATTGTTGAAGCATGGCCAACATAATTTCTTACCACGCTCAGATCCTTAGATCAGGGATCCAACATAAAAACAATGATATTGTGAGCTTTACAGCAAGTTATTCTTTCTATATTTTATGGAACATTATGGAGCATGTGAGAGAAAAAGGTAGTTTTTGCTATGCCATGAAATTTAAAAAATTCATAATGTGAAAACACACTAAAGTAGGCCAAAAAAGTAATCTTCAGAAACAACATGAAAAGAAAGAATTGTGTCACAACTAGATTAGAAAGAAGATGTTTAGTGAGATTGACCTTTTGAATTACACAAGTGTACCAAATGTGATATGGAGAAAATTTCAAAAGGTAAAGAAGTAGATTAAACTATTTAAGAAACCTACTTTTAATTTGTTTTGCAAAAACTATGCTATTTCCAAATTGCACAAAATAACCATTTCCACATTTGTGGCAAATAATATACGAAATCCAAGTATACAATGCATTGATAAAAAATTTAAAGCATGTTTTACCATGTTCCAAACACAAAATGAATTTTTCATACATACAGAAAAAATAGACTTTAAATGTTATAAGGGAAATTTATTTTTGGAAGACTTAACATTGTCATAGTTAAAATATTCAAGTTCCAGATTTTTTATTTATTTAAACACATAATGCCTCACACATTAGTAGCACATCATTTGAATTATTTGATACAGAAAAAAATTGTATTAATTAGGTTAATAAACTTGTGATAAATAAATAAATTAAATTAATGAAATTCATGAAGGATGACCACATAATTTTCATTTGATATGGTAAGTACATGCCAAAATTTATAGCATTGTTAAAATGCTTAAAGTAAACAAGAGCAAATTCTACTTTTACTTGGTGAATACGGATGGTATATTGGTATATTTTATTTAATTTAGACCCCAAAGCAACATGTGTTAAAATTGAAAATAATTTAGGTATAATTTAAGAATTTTCTCATGATTCAATTCTCAACACCCTACTTACATTTAAGTAAAAGTTGAAATTTATTTATTCTAATAGGTTGTGGCTAATATATATTTTTCATGTCATTGAGCTTTAAAGTGATTGAAATAATTCATGGAATCGAGGAATAATATTAGAACAATGGTTTCTTGATCTTGCATGTTGGCACCAAGTTGTTTCATTTTAGTGCACATGTCCATGTTCTTAGTAACATCAACTTGAAAATGTCAACCTTGACAACTCCAATATTTCCTTGGAAGGTTGTGTATAGAACCTGATTTTTGAAACAAAAATATTTGACAAATAATACCCATGGCATTAGTTAATTGCATATGTAATTATAGTAAGAGAAAAGGCATCACAAATGCTTTTGAAAATTGCCCATGTATGTGCATAGGGAATCCTATTAACCAATGCCTGTGGATGATAGCTATAACACATCATAATTATAAGCAAGACACTTTTTAAAGATGACAACCTTGGATGAAAACATTTCATTGGTTTACCAATTTTTATTTCAGCAAATTGGAATCTCTCTGAGCATACATACATTATTTTGCCCCCTTGCTTGTAACACACAATAAAAAGGGAAAAACTTCACATGAAAATGTAGATTTCACAACTTCCAAATGCTTGCTTACAAAAATGAGGAATGTTAACATACTTGATTTCTTCAACCATGTAATGTTGAAGAGATGCTTGAGTGAATTCCACAATAATTGGCATTGAATCTTTGGAAACCTTGTCATCAGTAATAGCATATTGAGTCACCTTGCTCATAACATGTTCAAAACATTAGGAGTAGACAAACTCAATGTTTCACATGAAATCATTAATTTCAACAAGGCTACCACCATGCTCCCCAAAATAGTACCTTCATCTTTGACATAACACAAAATTTTGGAGGTGAGACAAAAAGACTATAACATGACCTCAATTGCTTTGCCTAATAATGGCATTGTCCCAAAAACTTGTCTACTATAACAAGATTAGGTTTCCAATTTAAGGTAAGAGAGTTGTTGATTAGAATAAAAGTATCACATTGCCCTTATTCATCCACAAATCAAATATAGTAATATTTGTAGGCAAGGCATTAAGATGAGGTCACACATCCAAGTTCAAATAAAGATCAACCATGGATGAAATGATTTCATTATTATCTTATGAGAAGGAAAAACCAACTTGGGATCAAGCTTTAACGTCAACCTATGCATCCACATGTTCTCGCGACAATTAATGTTCAAAGGGAAGAACTTTTTAGTTGTGAACAACACCAAATTCCTTAAAAATAAAATTTTGAGTCTCATCCTATTTCTTGTTAGGAATGCTAGTTCCAAAAAATGTATAATTTGCATTTAGGGTTACCATAAGGCATTTCTTGGTGGGTAACATAGGTTTACCACCCCTATCACTCCTTGTTTGCAACCATGGCATGCCCTAAGCTCTTTCAAGTTCTTGTAGATGCAAAAAGAAATTCAAGGTGATCAATTTCAACCTATTGTTTCATAAAATTGTTAAGAAATGATTGTATGTAATGATTTGTTTTCCCCTTTGTCTTCTTTCCAGTCAATGTAGGAGAGATAACATTAAAGGAAAACAAATGGTGCATTTCAATTGTTGCACTTGGTCACAATTAAAATTTACATCCCCATTGTTTAGGACAAAAAATGCCCATGAGACAAACTTTATTTTCTTCCTTTTTGAGGGAACCTTTGAACCTAGATTTGAGATTAAAATCTTTTGGGAAGGTCAAAGGGTGGAAGTTTAAATTTAGTTTTTCAAATTTCTAAATAGGTTTGGGTTTTGGTTTTGGCACATTTTTCCAAATTCAAGAACCTTTGGGCTTGTATCAAAAACCAAGTTTGGTTTTATGTACACATTACACATTCCCCTAGGTCTTGGAGATCGTGTAGATATGGAGTTTTACAACAAATTAAAATTGAGAATATTATATAAACATATAATTTAATAACTAATTAAAATATAAAGTTTAGCTACTTGCTGACTTTTTGAAGAAGTTTAGTTTGCTTAGTTAAAGAACTTGCACCTATGTTGAATTTTTTTTTTTTGATAACTTTTTTCCAAGTGTGATAACTTGAACTTGAACCCTCAAATATAATGTTTGAAGACAACATTGGTCTAGACCTAGGTTGCAAGAGTTGTTGAATATTGAATAAAAATTTCATTGAAAACTAAATAATTTTTTTAAAAAGTTAATGAAAATTGAATATGAGATTTGGCTAAAGAAGTGTACCCTTTGCCCTTTCAAGATTCACTCAAATATTACAATATATGTGTTCAATTCTACACAAGCCAACACTAGTGATTGACCAACCCAAGGAGTTCATTGCCCCATTCAATCAATTTTTCTTAAGAAATAAATATGGTGATAACATTAAAAACCTAGGTGCTAGGGTAGCTTCATGTTTTCACAAAGGAGAAAGAAAAGGGGTTCAAATCCCAACTTGACACATTTTGATGTTACCCATTACACATCTAGGTGTCCATTAGAGATCCAAGATGTGCATGACAAGGCCCAACTTGTGTACTGGGTAGCACCAAATGTATTTGGGCATCTTCCATCTTGTCTGGAAAAAAGAGAGTTCAGGCCAAGGGAAGACAAGCATAGTAGTGACATACTCTCAATTCGATTCAAACATACGCGTATTTTACGTATTTTTGGGCTTTAAAAAAATATTTTAAAATATTTTATACAAAGGCCAATTTTCAAACCTTTGTATTTTTATAATGCTTTTTTTAAAATACTTGAAAATACTTCTTTTTGAGCACCTTCGAAAAATATTCGTATTTCGTATGTCACTACTATGAAGACAAGAAAAAGAAGAAGCAATCAATACTTTTGTACTACTTGCAATAAGGACTCATTTTTGATTTAGTGTTTTCCATGTTGGGAGCATTGGTCTCTCCCTAGTTCCCTAACTCCTTTTGGGACTTCTTTGCTTTCAGAAGGCCCATACACTAAAAAAACCAATTCTCCCAAAAACAATTTGGGGTTAATTTAAAATTTAAATAAAGAACAAAGATTTCCACTAGTTTGAAAATTAATTAAAAAATAAAAAAAATTCAAAAAAATATGCTTTAACTAAATTCTTAAAATGACACTTAGACTTTTTTTAATCTCAAATGAACTTCTTAATCATCCACTAATTTTTTAAACCCTCAATTAATTTCATAATCCTCATTAACATCAAATTTCATTCTTGATATTTAGACAATAAGTTCCAATAAGTTGGCCTTTTATAGGGGTAAATCATAAGTTATAATCCAAGTAGTCCAAAGAAAACTTTAAAAAAAAAAAAAGGCCAAAAAATGAAAGCAAGGATTGGACCAAAAAAATGCATTTGAATAAATTGAGGGATGATTTTCACAAATGTTTTTATTTTCAATCTGGTGGTTTCAAAACTTTAGGTAGTGAAGTTTTCAAAGTTTTCTGAAATTTACTTTTTTAGATTAACTCTAAAAGAATCAAATTTCCCAATTTTTTTTGTTGATTTTATTCAAATAATTGTTTCTCCAACATTTTCCAAATACTTTTGTAGCTATAATAGAAATATTCCCTTATTGATTAATTTTCAACATTCCACTATAAAAATAAAATATTTTCAAAATATTTCAAATACTTCTTGTTGCTTGGAAATTTTTAAATAAATAAATTATTTTGACAAAATAGCGTATACCCCCGTAAACCGTTAATTTGAGTTTGGGTGGCACATCTAATCCAACTTGGACTCTTTGCTGTTGTGCACTATTAGTGACAAATGAATTGATGGAAAAAATGAATCGATTTAAAAAATTATGTTCCATTTGAATGAAAATTGCATACAGCTTGAATCAAATTTGAAATTCAATTCAATTGAATTAAAAAAAACATTGAATGGAATTTGAATTTCATTGAATTGAATTCATATTTGATTGAATTTGAATTCACAATTAAAGTTTCAATTCCAACTCAATTGAAAAGAAATGAAATGTAAATTGATACATAAGGTATGGAAAATCTCTTTGTGATGATGGCATTGGAAAAAAGAATCTGAAAACACAAAGATCTAAAAAAAAAAACACCTTTCCATTTCTCTTCACTCGAGACTTGGTTACATTTCCCGACTTAAAGTTGTCATTCAAAACGACAACTTTTATGGAATCCAAAGGTACTCTACCTAAACCATCCTCAATGAATCATCATCATTCAAATTGATTTTGGTTGTGGATGGTCCATATCCCTAAGTCTTAGTGTTTGGGGTGCCAATTAGCTTGTTGATAAACCACACATATACATTAGGCTTTGCAAGGGATCTCTAAGTAGTGCTTTATTAAAGAATTTTTGTTTGTAGCCAAAGTGATGAAAATCCATAGGAAAATGTGAAAAAGGTGGCAATCATCCTTAGGATTATTGAGCCAAATCTGGCTATAAACCATATATTAAATACAAATCTTTGATCTTCTAAATTTTTTTTTCCACACAATAAAAACCAAATATTGAAACCTAGCCATTTAAACTACTTTTCTGATTTTTTGGTGATTGAAAACCTGCAAAATACCTTCATAAACTTGATAAACTAGTAGGCAAGTTTGCTAGTGATCTAAAAACTCTATGTCCAATTGGACACACTCTGGTTTGGTTTGAGCTTCTAAAGACGAGCATCAAAGTTGATCAAGAGTCACTTTCCATTAGCCACCAGTGAGTTAGTTCATTTGGTCTCATTCAAAAGACTGGCATGAATGACTTTTGAGTAGTACACTTTTTACATAGACACTTTCTAGGGCCTCTGTCCATTACGAAAGTTATTGTGATCACAAATTATGATGCTTCAATAGCAGCTTTTCATTAGATTTGTTGCAACTTCCATCTACTAACCATGTTCACAATCATCTCACACCACTATAGGTCACACATAGACCAACCGCAGAGTTGTGTCAGCTGGGGGTCAAACTGTGAATCATTAGAAATTCTTTTAAAGGTTCCCCCACATAAAAAAAATTCCTAACATTAATTACCTACATATTTCCAACCCCATTTTTGCAAGTCTCCAATGGAAAGTGCATGTCCCTGCAACAAAAGAAACATGGCTCCAATTCAGTGGCTTTGAATTAAGCTGCTTCCATCACAGCATACTCTGTGCAGTATGTAACTATGATCATCACAGCAGCGCGCCTAAGGGAAAGAGATCTGTTAACTCTTTCAAATCTAATAAAACTTGCCATGCTGCAAGTAAATTAGCTGCACCTTCTCATAAGGTGTCTGCGGGGTGAGGCCCAGGGGAAGGAAAAAGATGGCTCCCAGAGATCCATGAGGAAACACAGATCACCCCAGAGTCCAGAGTCCAGACTCCGCTGAGCACAATTGAGAGCACAATTGAGGGTTTCATTCGAATGCTTGCCAGACTTAAATGCTTTGTGGGCTTTTATCTTTCTGTATCCTCCAACTGACTACTAGCATATACGGAATTTAACAGATTGATGGTATGCAGTATGCACAGTTTTGTGGCAGTTTTTGGCACCCCATTCTCCAGACACAAAAGATTAGTCACCAGAATAGCATCATGTGAATGAGATCATTTTGACAACAACAGCTATGCAGCAAATAAGTGAGGGAGAACAGAAGCCGGATCTGATGCCAAATGAATGAATGCGTAGGTCATGGAAGGAGCTTGGTATGTGGAGATGGATTTTGATGATTGATCTGTGCGTGTTTTTACCCAAGCAAAACATGTGATGTCATGGCTGAATTTAGTGCTCATCTTTGATTGTCAGGAATCGTCTATTTCATGTGTCAAGTTCATCATGCTCAACGGGTGGGGGAGAAGCATAAGGATTATTCTTCTTATTAGCAGTTACGAGTTTGAGGAGGTATTAACAAGAAAGCTTTTAGTGAAAACTAGTTATGGATGTTCTTTGATTCTTGATTGTGTTAAATTTTAATGTTTTTTCATGGGTGTGAAAGATATAAAATACCCAAATGAAAATAAAATGGTGACCATTGTTGTATTAAATAAGATCCATGCAGGTATAAATTGAAATATTTATACCTTTGTTGATACACAAGAGCTCTATTGCAAGTGCTCAAAAGAAAACTCTAAAAACTATAGGAGAAGAGACAGGAAAGGAAAAAAGAGAAAAAGGGAGAAATCCTTAAGTTTCAATAGAGCAAAAAGAAAAAGCATGTACCTTGTGGATTATATATGTGTGAAAAAATAGTTTAGAACATCTACTCATGTCTATATGCAATGTGACAATTATACCTATTGTTGGTAATTTTAATTTGTTGTGGGAGTGCACCAAAATGAATTGCTTTTAACCGTGATGTGCATCTTTGATTATTAGCCCAATCACCCAAACTCTCAATACAGACACTCCCCAAATGGAAGAATGTGGTCTCCTTTGGCTCAATTATATGGGTCACAAGGATAAAATTTTGGACAAAGGATATGGGATAAAGTGTGGTGATATTGGGAATAACTTGAGTCACAACATGGGAACATAGTGGGGAATCCAAAATCCAAATAATTTTCAAAGCCCCCAAAAGGCAAAAAAATGGGCCTTCCTAGTATGCTCTTGGGTGCATGTTGAGCAGGCTCCATTAGATGCATGGAATTTCTATTCAGGCACAGGAAGTTGGAGAATAAGATCAATCCATAGCCTAGTACACTAGGGGGGGCATCTTCAACACATGCTTGTTCAATAATTAATTAAATAAATTGAAGATCCCATTCTTGGGAAATTATAATATTTGACAATATCCAAAATAAGGATATTACCTCAGATATCACAATAATTTTTGATACCCAAATACTTTTTACAAATGATTTCGTGGGTGATATTTGGTAGGGATATCCAAATTTTGCGGATATCCACCTCGAAATACTTCTACATATTGTTTGCTATCCTACTGGAACTTAGTACAAAAGTCTGGTAAGTTTTTTAATAAAAAAGAATTAAACTTAGCAATTAGAAGACCTGAAAATCAAATTTTTATTATTTTTAAGCCTTTAACAAATCCACCCTAGTTGCATCAGAAAAATGAAATTGTCACTATGTTGATATCCGTCTAATAGATCGATAAAAACAATTAATATCCAGGTGAGATTGAAAAATGTGAAAAATCTGATATCCGACCAAGATATTTAAATTTTCAAAAACAAAAAAATTAAAATATCCTTATCCAACGGATAAAAAAAGGTGGATATGTCCAAAAAAAAAAAGGTGATATCTGCCTGACACTGGTTCAAACCAATGTTGGACGGTTCTCACTAGGACCTTGAATTCTCTGACTAATTCTGGTAAATGATAATCAATTGATATCACATTTGGTGAAAATAAGTTTGAGAACCGTATTGACGATTCTCACTAGGTTATGGAGAATTGGTTACTTTATTAATTCTTATTATTATTATTTTATGAGATTTTAGTTGATTCTATGTAAAAACCAGAATCCGATTCTCAAGGCAACAGTTAGAAAATTTTAGGATTAGTTTAAGTTAGATTTAAAAAAAAACTTTTCAATAATTTCTTAATTGATGATTTTTTAAAATAAATTTTATTTGAATATCAAATGGAGATTCGGATTGTGAAAATCAAATATGAGAATAGATTGTTATCGCATTT
The DNA here is from genome assembly GCA_963921925.1 of Sphagnum tenellum. NCBI lineage: Eukaryota > Viridiplantae > Streptophyta > Sphagnopsida > Sphagnales > Sphagnaceae > Sphagnum > Sphagnum tenellum. The sequence goes on from OY998144.1 coordinate 7,769,973, forward strand.
GTTAGAATTGTCAAGTTTGAGAACCGACTTGATTATATATATATATATATGGTCCATGTTATATAACAGGGTACACCTAGTTCAAAACAATAGAAGACAAATTTGGTTTTCAAATTGAAAATGGTCTTTCAGAGCTTTGCTCACAACCAACTCACAGCTCTTACAGGTGAATCTCACACCTCTTTTTCTAGGTCAATCATTGATCAAATGCAGAGCTTTATGAGCTATGGTAACCTATGAATCATCACTAGTTAATAACAATCCTGATCTTGTTTCTTGGGATCAGATGTTCTTTTGTTACTTCCTTACAAGGTTTCTTATATATAAAAATATTCCCAACATTCTTAACAATAATTACTTATAGATTTTCCAGTTTAGTTGCAGCTCTCCAATGGAAAGTGCATGCCCCATGCAACAAGAAACAGGGCTCCATTTCATTGGTTTCCATTAGACTACTGCAATTGTAGCATTGTGGGGGGTTTGGTGAAAAGAAATAAAATTGTCTTGGATGAAGTCCTAAGGAATGGGCATATTATGTGTCAAATTCTGAGAACGACAAGAGATGGATTAGTCGAGTGTTTCTGGAGTTGTGGATATGAGAGTTTTTCTTTGTGTTGTTTGCTGCAGGTTAATTAGGCCAGGAGCTACCAGGAGCTGTGTGGTGTGTGCTTGCTTTGTAGAAAGCTAGAACGGTGGAATTGATGAAGGTTGTTTGAAGCTTTTCATGGCTTTTGGAAATGGAGAGCTCAGCAAGTGACGCTGGTGAATAAGAAGAGCAGGTTGCTTGGAAGCTAAACATCTTTTTTCTTTTCTTTCTATTGCAGGAGTGTGGCGTTGTAGACAAAACAAACATTTTGATTACATATAGTTGTGAAGTGTTTTATCAAGGATGTGGTGATGGGAGGAATGCCATGAACCAAAACGTTTTGGTGTATTCTAACTCCAAGTATTCTTCCGCTATGTATTGGAGTTGGGATTTAGAATACAAATACTGAAAAGAATGAATCTAGAGAGGTTGGAATTGATGAAACTCCCTAAGGGACAATGCTGGCCGATCTAAAAGAATACCAGTTTGTAGGGATTTTATTGGGTGTCATTCAAAAAGTTGAGACCCATCTCTTGGGAACTTTACGAAAGTCACTATTTGAATCATGTCAAGAGAGTTCTATGTTGTTGTGGGATATGTTTTCTTATTATTACATGTCTGAGTGAGTTGTTGAAAAAGCTTTTGTGGAATTTCAATTTGGGAAGTCATCTAGAAATCTGAAACCTTAATTTTGGGAACTCTAGGGAATTCCATGTAGTTAGGAATACCACCCTTTCTCTATTACATTTCTGAGTGAGCTATTGAGAAAACTTCTGTGGGGGTGGTTGTTGTGGAAACTGGTTCTATGTAAGACCAAGATGGGCCGCCTATCGAGAGAGTCCGTCCAAGGAGTGCTGATCCAACAATCTCTACAAGTTATTTCTATGTAGAAGTTAGTTCTGTAGGAAGATTAGATACATAGTGAAACAATATAGATGTGCTTTAGTAAATGTAATGGCTCAAAATGATGGAGGGGTATAATCGATTCTAAGGAAGTAGAAACAACCCAATTGCTGTTTATAAGTCAGTGGATTTGTGGTGAAGATTTGATAATTGCATGTATGGATTGCTTGAAGTTTCTGCTTGCCTCCGATTTACCATCACAACATGATGAGTCTACCTGCCGCGATCACAACAAGAAGGTAGAGTTTCTACCTAGATAACTCAATTATGGTTCACTCACAACTAAGCCATAATAAGGGTTCCCAATGGATGATGGTGCATTAGTAAGTGTTAGGTCATATATTAAATGGCCCTTTTTCTCCTTTTCTCTCTCTTCTTGGAAAGGAGGAATTGCCAATAGAAGAGTCTGGTAGCATAGAGTGCACAAAGAATAGGACTATGGCTTGGAGGGAGGAGTGTAGGGCATACCGGCAATGTCCTAACTAACAACTTGTTGTTGCAGGGCATATATTGCTGCTTCGCTCCAGACAAAGAGAAAAGAAAGGTGAGTTTTAATTTTTCTTAGTCATGAAGAGTAGAATATTTCATCATTTGGAAAACCTTTGATGAGTAGGGGTGCATTAATGAGGTGGGTTCCTGTTTAAACCCGTGTTGGGTAGTTCTTGCTTTTTTTAAAAAAAATGTGAGAATGAGTTGATTGTGGTTCTTACATTATTGTTATGAGAACCTGATCGATTTTCTATAATATATATTTTGGGGTTGGTGACAATTGACCAGGGTATCAAGGTTCTTAAAATTTTTAGACTCATCTGGTTCTCAGATAATGCAGTTCTTGTATATACAATAACAATTAGTTTTGACAACTTTGTTATTAAATTTTCCATTTTTAATTTATTAAATTTTCATTTAAATTATAAATTAATAATAAATTTAATAATTTCATTAATTAAAATCAAAATTTTTTACATTTCAAAGATGATTGAAAATAGATGAAATCTTGTAAATTGTAACTTTTTCTTTAATCCAAAATGTAAAACTCCATAACTTTATTCCTTTTAGAAAAAAAATTCAAACTTTTTTTAATCTTTTTTTTCTAAATTTACATCAATGTCAATTTAATTCTACCAAAGCTAGAAGGGGATTTACAACCTATCTTAGGGTCATTGGGCCAACTTTTGTTGACAAAAATCAAATTTTCTAAATTTTCTAATTGCAAATGACGTCTCCTAAAACTAGTAAGGATTCTAACTAAAAAAGAAATCCTCTCCATTTCAATTTGGGATCCAACTATCCCTAAGATTGTCTAGCATGAAAATCAACTATGGGAAACATATTTTCATTTTTTTCATGCTGTAGAAATTGACACTTAATGAATTTGACATCCACTTGATAATACTAAAAAATAAAAAACTTTCTATTAAATAATATTGTTACTAGCTTGTTTGTGTTAGTTGTCATTTTAAAGATATCCAAATTACTGTCCTCTTCAACCCCTTGATCAACAATAACCTTTTGAAATTCAACCAAAGAATGCAAATGATAATGACACTTAAGAAGCATAAGAAACAAAAATATTTTAGTCATATTCTTCAAGGGTGTATGCATTTTAAGGTGGCTCATATTTGGTAGATGCTTCACTCCCTAAAAATGCATATGGTAATGTTAAAACGACAATCTATTTTGATATCATTAATTTAGTGGCGATTTACGTGGTGGTTAATGAATTGAAAAGCCCATATGAAGCATAACCATTTAGAAAAATTCTTTAATATACATGTTAAAAAAATAGAAATTGAAACCACCCAAAAATGAATAGGATATGGATTTATGAAAATATAGTTCACTTTAAGCCATTCAAATTTTTGATAATCTTTTTGGACATATGTTCTTTTTATTTTAACATATCATATGTTGAGTCCTTATAATATATCCCAAATAAAATTCACACATAAAAATGCATGTATATAGAGGCACAAACAACAAACCAATCAATAATTTTCAATTTCAAAAGTCTATTACAATATATTTGGTGTATATATGTTGTAACTTTTTTTTAATAGATGTCTTCTTCTTCAAGTTGAAAATCTGAATCTAGCCACAAATTTTGAAGATTATTATTTTTATGCCATGTTAATAGCATGTAAATGCACAACACTTTGCAAAAAATTGGATTGCGACACAAAAAGTGAGTCACCTTACCTTGCAACCACCCTCAACAATGGCCTTACCTTGCTCACAACCAATAAGTGAGGACACGATGAAAGTTTTTAAATCTAACGTCCAACATAAAAGAAAACATATTATGCAACCTTTTTTTTTCATATTTCATTAAGAAGGAAAGAAAAAATTCAAAACCCCAACAACTTTTTAATGTTGGAAGCCAAACTTGCTAACTCAAAAACAACATTTTCATTTTCTTGCATTAAGTTGTCAAAGGCTACAAAATCAATTTCATCCTTGAATTTAGACTCATAGAGTTTAATGCATCATTTAACAAACAATGATTCCTAGACTAGTTTAGAATACAAATAAATCTACAATAGGGCCAAGGGACTCAACATTAATATGAAATATGTGCCATGTCAACGGAGATGGTACTTTTGTAATCATCCTCATAATATTAACATAATATAATAGCTTTTTAAAATTGTAAAGGTTTTTAGAAAAGGATAGTTTTACTAACAAAGAAATATGAAACTATGTTTGGTAGGAATTTGAAAGTAAAATGTAAACATAATAAATTTCAGCAAAAATAAAAAGTTTATGTTGTCTTCACTAGAGTATTCAATTTGCTTGGGGGAAGACCCAAATTGACACATGCCTTATTCCATTTTGCCTTTTCTTGATTTTTTTGGCCAAACTATGCATTTTTGGAAATATCTTTAGACAACTTTGATAAATACATATTTTAAACCTTTGCAAAGTTTTTCATCTGTTGTTGCATATTGGCGTGCTTAAAAAAATGCATTGTTCCTTGAAAACTTTCTTTGAAGCCCAACATATCACAATTGATTATAAGGTTGGAGTCATAGTGTTGAGGTTAGATCCACCATCCTTGACATAAGTAACATTTTTTTCCTCAACTTGTAAGTGTCCAATAATTCTATTAATTTTTGGCTAAAGTTTGTCCACTAGTATTTATTGCTTCGAAAAGGCCCAGGGTAACATTGTGCTTTGGCTACCAACTAGCCTTTAAAAATTAATCATCTATGGAAAATATCACGTCCACCTTTTGACATCAATAAATCAAAGCTTGTAGTTACAAAATGGCATTCTATTAAAGTTGGCAAAACATACAATTGTTTAGTTTTCATGAAAAAAAAAATTCCAAAAGGAAAAATAAGTCTTGGACACAAATGCATATTAAATCATCTTAACCAAATATTTTTCACAAATGGCAAAGAAAATGGATTTTGACAATTAAAAGTTCTAGATCCACAAAAAAATACCATTTGTAGTTATATCATTAATTGTATATTATATGATTAATCTTTTTTATTTTTAGTTTTTGGATTTAGGGTTCATGCTTCGACTTGCATCGGGTAGGAGGGGGGACACCAAATAACATTAGGGAAACAAAATTAGCACCAACACAAAAACAATTACAACACCAATGTGAGAATAGCAACAACACCAATGTAAAAAAAGTAACAACAATAGTAACGTGAAAAGAACTATAACATTAATGTGAAAAGAACTATAACATTAATGTGAAAAGAGTAGTAGGGCCATGTGAAAAAAACAACAAGACCATGCAAGAAAAGCACCACCACCAACACAGAAAGAGTAAAACCAATGCAAAAAAAATAGCACCAATGCAAAAAAGAATAGCACCAATACGAAAAAAATGTTACAAGGTGAATGGCAAAAATTCAACAAGGCAGGATGAAGATGGCTAAATAGATGGACAAGATTAAAACATTTCATGAGTTTGATTTTCAAATTACTTTTGGATGGAAAAAACTTATGATGTAGTTATGAAATTTGATGAGGTTGCTTTCTTTTGACACACAAAAATGGACTTAAAAAGTTGTTGGAGATAAAAGAGAGACATAATACATAGTTTAGAGTTTTATTCGATTATGAACCACAAAATTTCATGTTTTCATTTCAGGTTTTTACACTTTTCATTATAGATATTTCAAATGTTCAATTTTGAGTAAAAAGGACAATAAAATATTAATGAAAAAACAATGAACATACTCTAAAATTGTTGTGTTCTCTAAGTTAATCATGGAATTTTAATCACAAATTTTTCTACTCTAGGATAATTCAAAATCTAGGAAATAAAAGAATAATAATTGTATTATAAAAATTGTGTGAATAGAATTTACAAATATAATTGAATGAGTGGAAACAATAGATTACTTGTGTTGTAAGTACTATTGGTAATGTAAGTTCAATTGTTTTAAGTAAGCAAAGAGTAATTTTGGGTAAAATTTGCACCTACCACATAACAACAATGCAAAAAGAACAATAGTAAGGTGTTGACAAGGTGAAGTAGGCAAAAAAAATAGTTTGCCCAAAATCCAATTAAAAAATGGAATAATTTTTGATATGGACATAAGAAAGTAGATGCAAAATATTTTGAAATAAAAATATAAAACCATAGGGCCTTGCATTTGGTTTATGGGAAGTTGAATAAAATGATTGAACAACTTTGGTATCATAAAAGTAAGTTGAAAGTATGTTCGAAATTAACTAGGTCAAAATGGTGTTCAACCTAGCTTCATATTAAAAATTTGGTATATTATGATCATAACAACCACAATTTGATAATACATAATTATTTTTTAGGCCTCCACGAACTTGAAATTTTAAAAAATCAATATTTCATTTACATGTAACCCATTTTGTAAGATTGGACAGTTTATGCAAGTAGAAATAATTTAAATTTTTTACTTAATTTTACTTTCAAAATGGAAATTTTCAATATTTTAAATATAAAATGAAAGATTATCATCATGTTAATTATTGTACTAACTTTATTTTTTTATTTTTTAATACATTAAAACTTTTTCATGTAAATTTTTTTGACAAAGAATAATGAGCTGCGATCTACTTACCTTGCTTGCACCTAACACCAATATGAAAGGAAAAACAACAACACCAACACAAGAAGAGTAGCATCAACAAACATCACATAAAAAACTTGCAAAAAAATGAAACAACACATTTGTACTTAAAAAACCTTAGGGTTTTTTATAATTGGTATTTCAACCCTAACATTAAACAACACCTTTGTTTCCTTAATTGGTAGCTACTATTTAAGAAACCCTAATTTGGCATAAAACTTTGTGAATTAGATGTAGGTTTTATGAAAGAACTTGTTTGGTTTCCTTAAAATAAAATAAAAAATAAATGGAACTGGTTTTCATTCATGTGAAAATCTAAGGTTGGTTTTCATTCTAGACCTCACATGTAAAGGGTTAAATTTTTTGAAATTGGGTGAACATTCAAAAACTACCCAACATTAATTTAGACATACAATCCAAAAGCTATTGAATATTGAATAATTTTGTCAAAGAAAATTAATAAAGCAGAAATTAAATATTATTGAAAAATTGGGGTCCATTTTTGGTATTGCTGGAAAGTTCTTAAATGAGTATGATTTTATGAAGGCAACTTTGGTTTTTCAATGAAAATGAGATTTCAGGTTTTGGCTAAAGAAGGTGTGTTCAAGGGCACAAGCCATGATAACAGAATTTAAACATATGTAGATCATGAAGCACATAGTAATAACATTCTTACTTCTATTCCCTAAAAATGAGAGGAAAAATATGTTTACTTTTAGGTGTAAGATCTATCCTTTTTTTCTAGGAAGAATATTCATGGATATATTTAGCAACATATTCATATGATATATTGCGACCAAAAACAATGTCTAATTAATTTGAAGTGTGAATGGGGTTGGATGGAGGCATTTTGGGGATGGAAATGTAAACCTAAAGTGATAGATAGGAAATGCATGTTTCAACAAAGTAACAAGGCTTTTTATGGATTTGGATGGGTGGAAGTAGTTACGGTGAGAATGAATGGTGATTATATGTGTTGATTATCTTTTCTGAATTAGAGTTCTTTGAATTGGTGTGTTTTGTTTATATGTAGGTTAATGTTTTATAGTGATGCAATGTGTTTGTATGTGGGATTCTTGGTGTGTTGTGCTTGAATGCAAAGTATGCACGGTGTTTCTACAATGGATGGTGGGCATCTTGGCTATTTTTTTGTTGTGACAGTTTTTGAGTCTTGCAATGACAATGACATTTCTTTTCTAGGCTTAACATTTGTCTTTTGCATATTGTGGAGGAAAGGACTTGTAGTTTTAAGGAGGAGAACAACATTGAGTATAAAGGGGTGATGCATCATTGAAAAGAATAATAAACTTGATTGAAGTTCATGGACTTTTTTGTTTTGAATTTTCTTGTGTCTATTGATGAGAAAAATGCTCATGGCAATATTCTTTATAACCTTGCTCTTGATATTTCCAAGACTTTTGTTGCATTGGGGATTTTAAATCAAAGAATGTAAAAGTAGATAATTTGTTGTTTAAGGTAGAGGCATATGTGGAAATGATGAAGATCACTAAGGGATTGTTTAGTTGATTTGGATGGGTAGATCCTTTCAAGCTTGATGTGTTTGAGTGATAACTAGGGAAGTTGGGATACCTAGGAGATTTGGTGTGTGAGATTGATAGTGAATACCTATAGTTGTGAAAACTCTTAGTGAGATTTTGCTCATAAGTTGAAAATTCTACAATTGCATTGAAGCAACATTGGAATTTTTAAGGGTTATAACCAAAAAGTGGTAGGGTAATGTTTCATTTGTAAAGGCTACCAATCTAGGGTTGTTGTGGGAAATATTTTTCAAGGGAGGTTGGGGATACATTTCAAAAGACTTTAATGGGGAAGACATGAAATTATTGGCGGGGTTGATGGAGTGTTTGTGTTACCATGATTCTACAAAAGTATGGCAACATTTTGTTAGCTACTATAAAATTACAATAAGTGATTATTTTTCATATTAAATTTAAGATTGTGTTTGTTTGGGAGTTTTGTCACAATGTGGCCATGAGGAAGATCTAATAGCTCCAAAAAGAAAATTTGTAAAGACTTGATTTAAAACATGCCATTAGATTGTATATGGAAGTAGTTTTAATCTTCAATGATTAAAAGTTGATAATTAAATGATTATTGATTTAAAATTTGATGATTAAAATAAAATACAACATTTTTTGTTTTTTTGCCTTGAATAAGTCATGTGAAAACTTTGAAATAGAAAAGGAAATGTCTTTGTCCTTGTTTTTTGGGGTGACACTATAGTTTAATAAGTTTTGATCAAATGTTTCAAAACAATTTTCAATTCTTTCTAGAAAAATAACTTTTCACCCCATTACTATTACCTTTGTTTGATGATGATGAAAGGTGAAGTCAATTTAATAGTAACAATGTTCATCAACACTTTGAAAAAAAATTTACATCTTGTTACTAGTTATGATGTTTTGTTTTTTTTGTTGGTAATAGTTTTCATTTGGTTTTTTTTTTCTCTTTTAATTTCCCTCAAGTTCAAGGCATAAATGGAAGGGTCTTGTGGGGGTCTACCAAATCTAAGGTGATTTATAATTTACTAGACAATTCTACAAAATCCACATGTCCATTATGGAAATCTAAGAAAATAAATTAAATAATGGAACATGCAACATAAAGGTTATAATCCTTATTTTGTTGCCTATTTAGAAATCATGGCTTGCCATACCAAGCTCACCCAATTTCCTCTTAGTTACTTCACTAAGTGCAATGGCCTATACCAAGTTTGGGTAGTTTTCATTTTTTGTAAAGAACTGTTGGGTTCAATTTTTAAACAAGATTTTAAGAATCACCAATTTTTTAACTTTTAAAAACTAAATCACCTTTGTTTTTTAATTGCTTTAGTAAAGAAGTGTTGGTTAACATATTTCAAGACTAGATAATGTTTTTTAAAAAACTCAATCCTTTCACACTTGAGTGCTTGTGGTCCAATGGTTAATATTGTCCCCCTTGAAGAGGATTTGAGATCAAATTTTATTTTGGGGGTTTAAACTTTAGATTTGTGTTGTGCGGTCCTTTTTAAAAAAAAACAAGATCCCAATTTTGACATTTTGGAAATTCTTTAACTGAAGCTTTGAGCTTGGTTTTTTAAATTTCTAAACCTTTTGGTTTCAACTTTGGCACATTTTTAAAATTCAAAAACCTTGAGTTGGCCTAGTTAAAAAATTGGGTCCAATTTCATGTACACACTACACATTCCCCAATGTTAAAGAAAGTGTATAGGTGTAAGGTAAGGCATTGCCTTAAGGAGCTTCACAAGTTTGAACTCTTGTGAGAATGAAAAAGGTGAAATCCCAAAGAAATGTATAGATATGGAGTTCCACAACTAATTAAAACTAGTATTTAAATATGAAGTTCAACCCATTTCAACTTGCCTACCTAAAGAATGTAACCTTGAGTTCAAAAATGTATTTTCATAATTTTAATTTTGGTTTTAGATCTAGCAAAAGGGTGCTAAATATGTTTTTGGTCACAAGAACTTGACCTTGAACCTTTGAATGTAACACTACAAATAGGTATGTAGTTTTTGGAATATCTTAAGGCAAGGGTATATTAAGACCCATTTTCCCCATTAGGTTAGGTTTTGGGTATAAAACATTATAATTTTTGGTAGATGGGTATGGTGTGGGTAATCCTCATCATATACCCAAGGTCAAGGTGAGAAAAAGGGTATGTACTTTTAATTTATTTAATAAAAATAAAAAAATGTTCACAATTTGGAATTATTAGGATTGTTTTCAAATATAATGGAATTTATTCTTTAGTTTTGCACCCTAATTTATGTGTATATCTTACATATAACCAATGGTATTAATAGTACATATTATTTTTTCAATTGTATGAATTTTTTATGTGTGTTTCATTAGGGTATATTAATTTAAAAAAAATAAGTTAAGGATAATATACCTTAACCATACTTGGTGGGCCTATTTGGATAAAAAATATACATGTAGAATCTTGGTCTTGATGTGCCTAATAAGCATGCAATTAATAGTATAGTGTAACCTTTTTTTTTTCCCGGTGAAATTTCACCCAAAAAAATTTGAGAATTGAAAAAAAAAGAATTTTAAAGTTATTAGTTACCAAAAATGAAAGAAACAATTGATTAAATAGTTAGATTCATATGTTTGGTTTTCAATATGTAACCAAAACTATAGTAAGATGATTAAAGATTTGTAAATCTATTTTGGTTCATAGCCAAATTTGATTAAGGGATGATTGTCATTTTTTTATATCTTCCTATTTTTATTGGGGGCAATAGGGGCTAATAATTTGGGTCCACTTCCATTCCAAGCTCATTTAAGTGTGGGTTCGTGACCTTCTACCTTTAGTTGTTCAAATATGATTGTCATTTCATCTACATCTTCCTATTTTTACTGGGGACAATAAAGGCCAGTAGTTTAAGTCCAATTCCATTCCAGTTCATTTTAGGTGTGGGTTTGTGACCTTCTACCTTTAGTTATTCAAATATTATTACCATTTTTTCTACATCTTCTTATTTTTATTGGGTCAGTAAGCGCCAACAATTCATGTCCACTTCCATTCCAAGTTCATTTAAAATGGGTTTGTGACCTTTTACTTCCAATTGTTCAAGTTTCCATCCCACCATTTGAGCAGCTATCAAAGAGAAGAACGAATCATCTTCAAGAAAACATCTTAGAGAACGTGCATGAACATTCATTTTCTCGCATCATTTTAAAGTTGTTTTTAAATTGTCATCGCGCCTCATTGAAATCTTATGCGGGGCTAGGTTTGATATGTTTAGTTTACTACTTGCCTAGTCATCCCATGTTTTAGGATGGTGTCATGGGCACGAAAAATTACAAGAACAAGAATTAAGCCAAGGACACAACAAGGAAAAAAAATCACAAGAAATGTAAGCCTAAGCTTAACCCAAGATTGGAAACACAAAAACACAAGGCAAAAACATAATATATGCTAGCAGATGGTGAAAAAAAAACTTTATTTTGATAAAATATGAAAACAAAGGTTATGATAGGAAAGTGTATTCAAAAGTGATGTCGAACATGCTAAATGTAATGGGAGGTCTTATCTTTATTTATACCCCATTGGGGACTTAGTTCATGGAAATTTTCATGGAGGTTTCTATGTGTGCACTAATCAAGGACTTCTTTAGAAGCTTTTTAATTAACTAGCGTGTACCCGTGCGTTCGCTGCCGGGATAGGCATTGATGTGGGTACCCATGACCTTCGGCCACTGGGAAGTCACCCGCCCGTCCCCCCCCCCTCGCCTGGTCCTTTCCCCTGCTGGCCCCCCCTACTGCCCCCCCCCCCCCCACCCGTGCCCCCCAGTAGAAAGTAACTTAGGTGAAAGAAGGTAACTTCAGACAGATAGTAGATAAAAAAAGATAAGTGGGAAGTCCCTCCCCCTTCCCCCCCCCCCCCCCGCGGGACGGATGACGATTCGGGCGGATTCAGGGGTTGCTTCAATTCTCATCCCCAAAACAGTTCAAAACGGAATTAGGGGTTGTTTCATTTCTCATCCCCAAAAAAACAGTTCAAAACAGTTCAAAACGGAATTAGGGGGTTCTCATCCCCAAAAAAACAGTTCAAAACAGTTCAATCTGCGTGGACGGATGACGGTTCGAGCGGATTCAGGGGTTGCTTCAATTCTCATCCCCAAAACAGTTCAAAACCGAATTAAGGGGTTGCTTCATTTCTCATCCCCAAAAAAACAATTCAAAACAATTCATTCAAAACGGAATTAGGGGTTGCTTCAATTCTCATCCCCAAAAGTTTTCATATATAAGATAATGACTTAAAAGTCAACTAAAATTTAAATAAAGATTAACTCAAATTATACCCCATTGGGGATTTAATTCGATGTGTGCACTAACCAATTTTTTTTAAAAACTAATAATGAATGATGATGAAAACGATGATGCAAATGATGATATAAGCAACTATATTGGTGCAAGCGATGATACAAATGACTATGTTGGTGTAAACGATCATACAAATAACAAGTGATGGTGGTGTCCGTGACAAATGGTCTTTAACATTTTTTTTTCATCACTATGCATCAAATTGAGTTTCTCCCATCCCATAGTTCATGGTCTTTATCAATGTATATGCAACTAAGCCATAAATCTAATATGAATACATTTATTTTATTGTGCTCATGGGGGAAAATGCATTGCCACACATGACATAATTCGAAATTCTTTCACTTTCATTGTGAGAGATGCTAAGTTTCATGTTTTGCACAAGCAAACACATGTTCTTTCAACACCATCTTTTCACTCATCACAATGACAATTGGATATTGTGCTTATAGCAAATGGTACTCACATTTTGGCATACGTAGTCCGATTCATATGAATCTTGTTTCATGAGCCATTTGTTTTTGGGGAGTGGTTGTGATAATTGTAGCTTAAGCAAAAATTGTGTCATATCGCAATTGACACCCTAAAAATGATTTCATCCCTCTAGCAGTAGAGACATTTGGATGTTTACACCAATAGGTAGACAATTTTTTCATCAATGTATCAATATGGCATTGCGATCAAAGGGTTCTAAAGGTCCTCTTCTTTTTATTATTTGTTCATTTTATAGGAAGAAGGTGTCAAAGGTTTTTTAGAAAGTTTAGGTCACCACTATCGTATGTTGCATAGTTGTGGCAACACAAGAGGCAAAAGGCCTCTTCTAGGCTTGATGTCCTTCCAAGTTTTTTCGCACATCTCTTTGCATGATTTGCTTCGTGTCAATGGTGTGATGGGTTTAGGTCCTAGGTTTCCTGTTGTGCGGTCTTCACTTTGGGGTGTGGTCCTTTATTTGGAGTTTGGTTCTTTCTTTTTTCTTCTCTTGTTCCCTTGCTGGGTGCTTTTCCTTTATTTATTTATTCCTATGGATGATTGCCACTTTGGCTACTAAAAAAAGGTTCCTAAATTAAAAAACGCTAGTACAAGCAGGTGCAACGCTTTTGCAGAGCAAGCTTTAAGGTTGTCAGAATTGGCAATCGAGCTGGAGCCATCGAGCATGCAGACGATCGAGCTCGATTCCACTTGTCCACTTGACCACTCCTTTACTCAATAGCAGCCGCATATTATGGCCGCCAGTTTCCTTACAAGAAGAGCTGGCTGGTGACCTCCTCTGCATTCAAACATTAATATTACTCCGTAAGAAGAAGAAGAAAGAAGAAAGGCAAAGAACAAGTCGCTGTAGTAAGTACTACGAGTTCCTCTTTGCAACGTTAGCGGCAGGCAGGCTGGGAATTGCTTTGCAGCTGTGAGTACGGTTGTTCAGTCTTAGCAATAGTGTCAGTACATGAATTCGCTGACTTCGTGCAACTCACGCGGCATGAATGTGTACACCCCATTATTCACAGTATGGGTACGTAGCAGCTTGTGTAGTATCGAGTAGGATTGAACGTGAGAGAGAAAGAGAGAATCAGCAGGGTCCATGACCTGGGTTGACTATAATTTCGTTCTTGTACTTCAAGAGCTTTTGGTTTGATTTCATTTCCGACTTTTACAATTGCTGCGGCTGATCTTGTAAGCTTTGTCACGGTACACGTCGATGTTCGAGCCTGGTTGTTGCTTAGCTGATCGGGACATGCGAGCTCCTGGACTTGTTCCTCCGGTTGGGAGTGTGTACTTCAATACTCGCCGCTGCCTGCTGCTTTATACGGCTTGGGTGCCAGTCTCCTGTCGGAAAGAACAAGCGGAAACGTCAGCCCATCCGTATCTCCATCGAGCTGGACAGTAGAGGTCCCTTAGAGGTCGACGTTCGATATGTATTTGCCTGTGCCTCAGAAGAGTTCGCCCATGGATGGAGATATTCACGGATCAGGCGCGGCAAAGGTGGAGTCCCTGCATTCTTCTCTCCACAACAGCTCTGATCAACCCAACAACATTAGAGGGGCCGCCTTTCAACAAGACGCGGCAGGGCGGTCCGTTTCCCCGGAGCTTCTAATTCGCAGCAGCTTCGGAATGCAGGTAGGAGGAGGCAACTGGTCACAAACTGCGACGAACTCCAACAATGTCATGCATTTCGCAACGTCCATGGCATCAACAAACATTCCCGTCGTCGGCAGCTGCCCAGCTCTGTTGCAGACCAGGCAAGTTCCGCAAGCTGCTGGGTCGACGTTCAAGATCTTGCAGCCTGAAATCAGTGCCACGAGAGTGGGAGGCAACGTACATGGTCTCAACAACTGTGTGCCTTCTCCTCAGCTCATGAATGGTTCGACGTCATATGCAGCAGATGATCAGCCTCTCGGACCAAGGCTAATGACGAGAGGGAATAGTTGGAGCGCTCTGGATGTGCTGAACACGGCAATGGGTTCCGCGCTCAGTTCTTCCTCTCAGTGCTTGGCACGCAGCTTCTCATCAAGTCCGGGGTTTGGTGAGCCGCGAGCTGCGAAATTTTCCTCTTTGGGATTCAATGGAAATCTCTACTCGCAGACTCAGTATTCCCTGCCAAGCTCTGATGGAGTTGGCGGGATTAGATCGATCGTGGGAGGCGACAACGATGGGACCAAGATCTCCAGATCTTTCAGCTGTTCGAGACTTGCAAACCTTGCAGCCTCATCAAACATAACGGACGTGAGAATCTCCCAGTACAGCGCACTGGCAGAATCGAAGAGTTCCTGTGAGATCGAGGCGACTACGATGGAGCAGGAGGCCCGGTCTAAGTCTGCCGCAATGCAGTACGACGATAAGAAGCCGCAAACTAGAAGAATTTCAGGAGACCCAATTACCTCAATGGTGAAAGCCTTTCAAGGAGCAACTGAAACTGGTGGTGGGCCTCGGCACGATACTACTGATGAACCTGATGGAAGTCTGGAACACTCATCCTGTGCTGAGCAAGCTCATGGTAGAACTCTTCAGAGACTTGATTGCATTGGGAAGCGGAAGCTATTACAGGCTGATGAGGAAGAGGCGGATTGCAAGGAGCCAAGCATGGCTAACTCAGTCGGACCCTCAGCAGGAAGAGACAATGGCTCACGGGTACTCTTTCTTAGTACTGCGCTCAGTTGACATTGTATTTTGCTGAGAAGTTGCACTCCATTGACGAAGCTTGTGTGCGTCAAAATGTGGCACAGCTTGCTGCTGCTGTTGGTCCTGCTGCGGACGGCGATGAGACAAAATTCGCAGTAAAGCGCAGGAGGAGCGGTGTCGAGATCATCACAAAGGAGGACGCGAAGTTTCAGAGTGTAGATCGAACCTTGAACAGCGACACTTCCTATTCAGCTGGAGAATCATTGAGCTCCCTTGTGTTGATGAAGGAGAGGTGCACTGTTACAAAGCTTTCGGAACGGACCTCGCTTATGGAGCAAGGCTACATTCATGTGCGTGCAAGAAGAGGAGAAGCCACCGACAGCCACAGCATAGCCGAAAGGGTAAAGAGACTTCGTGCTTCTTCCTTGCCTACTTCTTTCTATGAAATGTTTGGTGCTTTTGCAGCGCTATGCAGATCCAAGGTTCTCTTCTGAGTCATAAGGTCATCGAAGTAATATCGAGCCGCCACGCATTTTCTAGTTCGTTCAATGCGTCTTCATTGTGCTAAAAGATTCAGCCATCGCGGTCAAAGCTAAATTGCATCATCGGTAGAACTAAATTGAGTTCTTTCATCAATTGACGTAATGTAATGTGTGTGATGCTCATATTGCTAACAGGTTCGTCGAGAAAAGATAAGCGAGCGCATGAAGTATCTTCAAGAGCTTGTGCCCGGTTGCAACAAGGTGAGGAATCATGCATCTCGTGTGCGTCGCTCGCTCTGCTATTGTCAGGAATGCCAGTTTTTTTTTTTTTTTTTGGTCTCGACGTGCTTTCATGACAACGACGTTGTAGACGTAAACTGCTAAATCGCGTCTTCTCTCATCTTCTTCAAGAAATTGCGAAGAGATCTTTCTAATCATGGCATCATTCAGAGGATTCGAGTGCTTTGGAGTATTCTCCGGGCTCTTCTTCAAGGTCTTGTGAAGAGATTTTCCTAATCACCCCGTGTAGACGTAAACTGCTTTCGAGTCTTTCTCCGCTCTTCTTCAAAATATTGCGAAGAGATTTTTCAAATCATCTTTTGTAGACGGAAACTGCTTGGGAGTCTTCTCCCCTCTTCTTCAAGATATAGCGAAGACATTTTCCTAATCATCCTATGCAGACGTAAAGTGCTTTCGAGTCTTTCTCCCGTCTTCTTGATGAAATGGGCAAGAGATTTTCCTAATCTTCCCGTGTAGACGGAAACTGAATGCGAGTCTTTCTCTCCTCTTCTTCAAGATATTGGAAAGATATTTGTCTATTCTTCGCGGGTAGACATGAAGTTCTGATTTCGAGACTTCAGGGTCCTCTTCTTCAAGAAATCGGAATCTTGAGATTCTCCCAAGGTTCATCGGACTCTTGATCATTCGTCCTCTCGTCTGGGCATTGTGCTATTCTTTGTGCAGGTCACAGGAAAGGCCGTGATGCTTGACGAGATCATCAATTACGTGCAATCTCTTCAGCTACAAGTCGAGGTACGGTCTATTCAAACCACTCTTGTTGCAGTTCCTCTTTAATATGGTCTTTTGCAAATTTTGCCTGTGCATTCTCAAGGAATCGCAAGTGCTAGAATAAATAACAACATTGCAGAGAAAAACACAAGATGCCCCATCTTGATTGAACACAATTAAGGTGTCGCCGTGAATCGGTGGTGTCAAGATTCAGTAACGAGTACGGTTTTGATTTTGATTTCTTCACAGTTCCTGTCCATGAAGCTAGCAGCCGTGAACCTGTCGAGATTGGACTTCGACGTTGACAAATCTCTCGCTAAACAGGTATGAATGGTCTCTCATGAGTGGAACAAGTCTTGAGCATTTCAGAAAGACAAGCCTGAAATGCTATTGAGAGGGGGAAAAAAAAAGGAAACGCAGATGTTTCCACTGAAGCAAAATCGTGCTTAGGATCAACCTTGGATTAGTTGGAAGAGAAGGGGAAGAGCTCTGGGACAACAGAGTACTGTTGTTCCCTTCTGTTTTTTATTGGCCAATCATAATGATTGGACCAGGTGGTTTGCTGTTAGTAGCCCACACCTTTTCCAATTCAAGTTATTCAGCATTGATGGGGCTTGGAAATTGGAACTTTGGAAAACTGATAGCTCATGGATGTGAGATATCCCGGTGGCAGGGCAAATCCAGGGAGCTGCTGGAGATGCTCTAAGTGTGACATTTACCATCCATTGTCATCTTTTGTGCAACCTTTCTTAAGGGCAACATTTACTTACAGTTTATTCTTGGCATTGCAGTTGTTGTGTGCCTCAATGGCACCATCAATGTTGCCGATGGGCCCTGACCCCACGGCTATGTTATATGAGCATCAACAACAGTTACTCCAGCAGCGCCAAGTTCACAATTTGCAGTCAGTTGGATTTTCAGACCTAGACCAGTTCAGAGCTCTGGACTCTGCTTTTGAAGCTAGCCTGCCAAGAACCATGACTACTGCAGTCTGTACACCATTGTCCTGCATGGATGCTTTTGCAGATAATCTCTAACAGGTAAATGCAACAAGTCAAAAGCCCCCCACAGTTGGTGGATGCACAATTCTTCGTTCTGTGGTGATGCTACAAGAATGCAAGAAATTGTCTGAAGTGGATTCATTTTTTAACTTTGTGTAGAGTGAACAGTCCACTTATCAAGTGCATGGGAAGGACAGCTACAGAGTGAGCTCCACATGGGATCTTTGCACGGCAGGCCAATTAGCTCCACAAGAACTACACTGTATGAATCTCTTCCATCATGACATACTCCTTCATGGACCAATTGATACATCCCTGAAATGTTGGATTTTCAGCAGTCTTGAGGATGCAGCAGTTCTTTGTTTCATTAATCTTCAACAATCTAGAACACATTGTTTTGCTAGAGTAAGTTCTACAAAAGTCCACACTTCAACCATCTTGAACACATTGTTTCTCCTTGAGAAAGTTGTATACAAGTGCAGAGAGTATTGGCGGGTTGTACAAGACGCTATTCTTCATGTTCACAATTATAGACAACAGCATTGCTGGAAACAATGGACAAACTCAAAGGCTGACCTTAATTCAACTGCCTTCAGGAAGAGGTCGCACATGGGTGCTGCTCTGAATGTACCATTTATATGCCAGTCAGGAATCGGCACCGAGATAACTTACAGAAGGCTCCAAAAATCCTGGACAGCAAAATTCCTCAAGCAACAATGATCAATTTTCACAGGTGAGTTGTTGTTGGTGCCTGTAGCTTTGTGTCCTTAGAAAACTGTCTATTCATGTCTTCCAAGCTGCAGGGTTTTGAATTCACATCTAGTTAACAGGAGTTTATTCAACTCATCACAAGCCTAAGTATACGATTTGCTGATTAGCTTCTCATGAAGCTCATTAGACATTGGACTCTTCCATGTATAGAAGGCAAGCTGATCAACTTTCAGGTGCCTAGGATAGCCCACCACCACCCATCACCACTGCTGCACTGTGCTGCAGCTTAGTGTTGAAAATTAGTCCTTCATTTTTACCACCTTGTGACCAGCCCACAAATCAGTTTTTGAGCATGCACATGGAAAATTCAGGAATGTAGTATGTAGGCTACTGCTCCAGAAGACTTGGATTAGTTATTGGTTCTGTGAAAAAATTTAATCCTCATTACAACTTTATCTGTTCTTCACTCAGGAACAGTATGTAGGCACTTTGAACTAACTCCTTCACTCAAACAAGTGTTCGGTGCTTTGGAGAAACATGTCATTTATCAACCTCCTGGTATCCTCTCTTTCTCTTCACTGGTTTGTGCAAAAGGCAGGGGATTGTGCCACTGTATATCTTTCCACTTAGCATTCAAAGCTTGATAATGCTGTGAAATCACCATCTTGCACAGTTCAGAACAAAGCAGGAACCAACAATAATGCAAAGCACAATCAGCCAAAGCATTGCAAGCTTGTGACTGTAAACTAGAACAAGATTTTCAAACATCTATAATCATACCTTGAGGACGAGTGTTTGATTGCAAGAACAGGTTCTGTGCTCTCTCCCACACTCAGCTGATAAACCCAACTCCATCTCATGAAAAAATTCTAAGATACGTATTTTCATAATTACAGAGAAAGTCTTTTCTCCATACTTACGATTCAAGTTCAATTCAAGTCCACCTGAATCAATGTGAGAGATGATTCCTGATGACTCAGATCTACAGATTTCAGATCTGACAAACAAAGCAGCAAGACAACACAGAACCACAGAAATGAGAAACAACAGCAACATGTAGCAACGTGAATTCCCAGCAGCAGTTGGAATGGGTGGAGTTCAGATATCATACATGTATCAACCCAACTTGTTCCAACTTGTTTTTGAGTGAGTTTCTGTCATAAATCTAGTCGTAACAAGTAGTCTAAGACTCAAAGCCATAATAATAACTAGTGTAACAAAACCTAAATGCACTGCAGAGGACCAAGCACAACCTAAATGTGATGCAAAAGACTAAGCACGATGAAGAATGGAAAACAAAACAATGGAACAAGACTGGAGAACTAGAGAAGCATGATCTCAAAACAAACTCAGGTTTGAGAAACTCCTCCCCCACTATGAATTCAACATCCCTTAAGGTGCCAAAAGGCCAAAAGAAAAGAAATCTTCCTTTTTCCTGATGCGCACTTCGGTTCAACTTAATAGGAACTTTGAGTCTATTAACCAGTCTCTTCTGAAGACTAAAATTAAGGTTGCTGTTTGAGCCATGAAGCACCATTTTAGTGATTATGAACTACAAAAAGGTGTTTGAAACCCTGCAAAAAGACAGACTATTTGACTACTGCAAATTTGGATGAATCCAGAATATTGGAATCCCATATGAGGCATGCAAAACATGCTACATAATTGACATCTTCTGACCAAGTTTTCATAGACTCTGAGTCCTGAGTTTCCCATATTTTGCAGGGTGAGATACATCTATATCTGTGGTAGGCTTTGAATGCTGAAACCCACTATACTATTTCTGTTACTATGGCAAACAATCTAAATCTAGTTAGGTATACGATAGCTGTTGCAAGCGGATACGTAGGGCAATGGCTGCTCTGGCCTTCTTTCCATGGCTGAACAAAAATATGACCCTTTGTCCCAATTCTTCAAAGATGGTGGTGCTTCACAGCAAGTACCCTTTGTCCCAATTCTTCAAAGATGGTGGTGCTTCACAGCAAGTACCCTTTGTCCCAATTCTTCAAAGATGGTGGTGCTTCACAGCAAGTACCCTTTGTCTTGAATATGGGTGATAATCTATGGCAAGTATTTAGAAGATTGGAAGGGCCATCAGCATGTCCCATACCAGCTTCACTTTGCCAGTTATCCATTGGGATGCTGGTATTTTGCTGGCAATCAAGCTTAGAAACCTTGCCATTGCTATTGTTGCCATCTTCACAAGCACCATAAAATCCCACATGTAACAATTTGCTTTCTGTCAGTAACACCACAAACTGCAAAAACCATCTCAAACAAGAGGTCTACTTGAGTGTGTCTCTTTGAGAAGCCTCAAGCTGCATACTCTCTTCTTTGAGACCTAAACAACCTCACTGATTGAGATAGATGGGTAAGTTTGTCAAGTGGTATAGATGGGTAATTCTCTAACTTCAAAATGAAAACCCTAAAGGTTTTTTTTTGAGAGATTCTCGAAAAGAAAGCAGAACAAAGTAGAATACACAGTTTGAGAACAAATTTTTGTACTTACCACTTTCCATTGGCGCTCGAAAAAAGCATGAAGCTCTTCCCAGAGCTTGCCCTTCAATTGCGCGAGTTTCTGCAAGTCGGTCGGATCCGCAAGCACCAGACCGGCGATGGGTTTTCGCAGATTGTAAGCTAACCAAGCGACGGTCAATGGGTCCATGGCATTGGAAGCTTGCATCAATCTTTTTAGTTTGGGCGGATGTGCAGAGAAAGCATGTACGACAGCTTCACAAATGCGCACCCACCCAAAGAAAGAGAATGCAAAAACCAAGTAGTTGATGTCTCTCTCGATACGCACCAGCTGCGCATGTTGCATAGTCATCTCTGTTGCTGTCCACTGATGCAATGCCGTCACTCCGTCCGTGTTCTCGTACATGGAAGTTCCCAATGCCAGTAGCTCAGGATGCTCATCGTCAGAAGATTTTTTCCCCATTCGCAAAACACCACTCACACTGTCCACCACGAATTTCTTCCCGCCTTCTCCTAGCTTAAACACCAGCTTCTTCAGCGTCTTGAAGGAGTAGAGGGAGTTGCTTATTTCTCGCACCTCGGTATCCTCCCCCCTGAGCAAAACTTCAGTCACTTCTATGTCCTGGTCTGAATTTAGCTCTTCTTCTACCGCTTCTTCTTCTGCTGCTCCGGAAAAACTCTCGGCTGCTGTGTTCTTCAGTGCAAACAACACTGCGCTTCTTTCAGTTGTAATAGATGGTTCAAGGCTTGTCCATCTCCTCCTTCCTGAGGTTCTTCTGTATCTCCTGCATCCTGACGCTTGCTTGCTCAATGGTAAACTGTTATAACTTCGGTTTAGTCCTAGACTCGAGAAGGAGAGGGAGACTTCAGCAGTGCTGAAGCTTAAGTTATTGACCTTGCAGTGTAACGTGCCGCCATTGCAACCTGCTACAATCAGCCTTGTCTGCCCTACTACTGCGCCTACATTGAACTCCATCTTTCTAACACCGTTTGTTGTTCTGAAATCTTTCAGAGCTTCTCAACAACAGCAAAAAGGGCACTTGAGAGGGGCAGCTCCCAAATTCCAAAAGATTACTAAGTCTACCAAAGAAGCCTTTCAAAGTTTTCAGTCGCAAGTATAGCACCATGAAGCCACTTGCACCCATCACAGAGCCAGACAACCCTCAAAACTCTGCCATGATACCGAATCCCCCAGCTGCTCACGGAAGAAATTTCCCCTGCATGTTCAAACAACGAGCCTGCAGAATTTCTTTTGATGATTCACATCCAAAGCATCCTCATCACCCATTTGAGCTCAAAATCCATCTTCACATTCAGAGACTCAGCAATTCGACCTCAAATTCCATCTCCAAATATCAAGCTCAAATCGGCCGCCCTCTCGAGATGGTAAACAAACACACAGCAGCAAGTCTAATCAAGACCTAATATCCATTGATTTTGTCAATCTCTCTCTCTCTCTCGACAATCCGCCTCAAAATTAATGTTTCTTCAACAAACCCAAGTTCCAAATTTTGGCAAAATTCTTCTTTTCGACAAAACCAGTTCCAACTTTTCTTTTCCCCCCCCCATTGTGCATGCGTATGCACCTTGCCTGCTGCCACCCACGGAACCAACCGAGACGA
The DNA here is from genome assembly GCA_963921925.1 of Sphagnum tenellum. Taxonomy (NCBI): domain Eukaryota; kingdom Viridiplantae; phylum Streptophyta; class Sphagnopsida; order Sphagnales; family Sphagnaceae; genus Sphagnum; species Sphagnum tenellum. The sequence continues at coordinate 7,792,805 of OY998144.1, forward strand.
AGAAGAAGACGACGACCACCGTCTCAGCCTGTCAACGTAGGCCTTTGCCTTCCACGTGTCAATGGAGCATGGTTCCTCGACAAGTCTTTTGACACGTGTCGTGGGGAAGTGAGGTTGTTCCACGTGGCATCATGGCCAGCTTATATGTAGTAAAAAAAGTATCCACCAGCTTCTGGATTATTTTTTTGGTGACTAATAGTTTTCGCCATTTTGTGAAGAATGTTTTTGAATAAAGAATATTCTATGGCAAATTTCCTGTTTTCACAGATAAAAAGGTCGCCAGAAAAAAAAAAATTCATAAAATCGCTTTAAATCACCACAATTGCCTACAATTAGGATGACAGCCCCTGAGGGTGCTTCAGAGTTTCTTCTAAAAAAACATTGAGTTTAACTTTTATGATGGGACTTTTTTTTTTAATTGCAGCCCAACTTCTTAACATTCAAGTAATTAGATTATGAATCATATCTTATATATAAATTCATTACATCTGTCTGTTCGTGACAGAGCTCGGGTTTGTCACGGACGGATGATTGGGCTCGGCTTGAGACTCTCGAGATTCGAAAAATAAGATTTGGAAAAACGGGAAATGGGACTCCAAGGATTCGGAAAATAAGATTCGAAAAAACGGAAAACGGGACTCTCAGGATTGGGAAAACAAAATTCAGAAAAACGGGCGGCCAAACGGGCGAGACAGGGGACAGGGCAGGTCTGTGTGTCCATCTATCTATCTTGCAAGGCAGGGGGCAAGGCCAGGCGAGCAAGGCAGGGCCAAATAAAAAGTAAAAAGGCAGGGCAAAGTCTGTGTGTCCGTCTGTCTATCTTGCAAGGTAGGGAGCAAGGCCAGGCAAGCAAGACAGGGCCAAATAAAAAATAAAAGATAAGAAAAAATAAAACTTATAAAACCTCACAGTGGTCGAAGGTCACGGGCACCCACGAGGGACTTCAGAGTGGCTGAAGGCACCCACTAATACCATTAAAATCTTCAAAATGTGGTGCTAGTTTGGATGGTTGGAACCCCATTAAAATCTTCAAACTGTGATGCTAGTTTGGATGGTTGGAACCAGTGATTTTTTTTTCTTGCAAAGTTTGACAAAGAAATTAGGAAATTTTTTTTTAAGAATTTTCTTTAAAAGTGTAAAATTCAGCTATTTTTGATAATTTTTAGGAAGCATAGATATTCATTCATCCCCTGAAATGTGAGTCTTTTTTGGTGGTGGAAATACACATTATCCATTCAAATAAAGGTGCAAATTTTTTTCAACACAATTTTGTATGTTTTTTTTTGGTAACTTGCAGCAATTTGGGTGTCCCATAATAAGCACACTTGTTCCCTTCAAGAGAAGAAGAAGAAGAAGAGTTTAGCACAAGAATATGAGGAAAGGAAAGAAACAAGTGTGTCTTGTTTTCTCTCTCTCTCTTGTTTTTTGGTCTTTTTTAGAATTTACTCTCTTCATACAACAACAACAACAACAAACAAGAGGGATTGAAGTGGTGGTGGTGATGGCAGATGAGAAGAACAGAGCAACTTCGTTTGGTTAGTTAGCTACATTGGCAAGTTTGTTTGTCAACTTGAGCTTCTTTCTTCTTCTTTTTTAGGGTTTGGAGATACCTAGCAAGGTGAAAGAAAGTGTGGTGGGAGCTTATGGATGCGGACTGAAAAGGAATTATGTATGTACGTATGTGTGTATGTATGAATCTCGGAAGGAGGAAGGAAAGAGATTTACCTCGTGGATGCACAACGAAATGGGTCCTGACAGAATGCAGAAAATGTTTGAATGGTATGCACAAATTTTGATCCCAATGTGTTTTGCTGAAGCAGATTGTCATTTAGGGTATATCATGGCAAGGTTGTAGTAAACCCCTTTCCAAGTTTCCTGTAGAGAAAAAAAAAAACAAGGAAAACTCTTGGCACAAACATTAACTATTTGTGTTACAGAGTATGCAGATATTACAACCAAACAATAATGCTCAGAACATTATCTGTGATGCTTGTGTGAAGTGGAAGAAGAGGAAGAAGGAGATACCTAGATAGGACAGACACACAGACACACAGACACACTGGGGGTTTACTAGATAGGGATGGGTTTTGATGAATTGCTGCGAATTACACCATGGATACTCACAATACTCTGTGCAAACATCATACACTATCGATCTCTTTGGACTGCAAGAGAAGAAAGCAAGGATCGAGTGCGAGCTCTGAGGAAGTCAGCAGCACAATCAGACAGCAAATTGGAGCATGAACGCCTTACATTTGACCTAATGCGTGCACCTGCAATGCGCAAGGCAAGGTACAAGATTAAGTTAATGCGTTACTGCGGGACTACATTGTTTGTGCTTGTGCTCAAGCGGTATCATCTACCTGAGCTTCATGAGAGGTACACAATTGGAATCATAACCCTGGAGGTATTGATTGTCGGCATGCTTAGTGGACTTATTGTGGTGTATCTGAATGAGAATCAGGAAGAATCTTTCCGCACTTTGTGGAGGCCCAGTTTTGATTTTCAATCTCCGAGAATCGGACTCTTCTGGGATATAGTCAGGGTATTAGGAACTTCTGTGAGTGTCCCAATTGAGGAGGAGCTTTTCTATCACTCGTGGATGTATCGGTACATGGTGCAACTCTTGAATCGACATCACTATAAGAGCTTTACTGAAGTTCCATTCCTGAAATGGAGCTGGCCAGCTTGGCTCGCCTCCAATGTAATCAAGGGGATCTATAATGGCAAAGAGTGGCGGAGCTATTGCATCTCTGGCCTTCTATTCCAATGGATGATTGGCAGGCGGGGTCTGTTTCTGGATGGTGTCTTCACACACGCCATCTCTAATCTGACTATCAGCTGCTGGGTCCTGTTAACAGGACAGCGGCAATACTGGTGATCATGATCTGTGACAATTCAGCTTTCTAAGCGTGTAATGCACATCAAGAGGTAGAATCTAATCCTTTCTCACCAAGGCACACAAAGATTCTCCAGCACTTGTTTTGTCTTCCCTTGAGATGATTGCATGTGTTATGTAAATCTACGCAGAAGACTTTTGTTCCCATCTCCAGAAAATATTTTGTATGTAATAGAAACCAAATTATCTGCCATTCTAGTCTCCAGCAAACTAACCAAGAAGAATGAAACAAATTGGCAAAGTGTTATGCCACTAGTCTCCCATCAATGGGCCTTCTTTTTCTTTTTTTCCGTATATCACAGTTCTGGATGATTGAATTGATTTGATTCTGTTCCACCTGATGAGGTCAAGAGCTTCCATTTGTGGGTTACAAGTTACATGTTGTTGAGCTTTCTGGATCACTTGTGTGTAAGTGAACATTTCTTACCTGGAGTATACTCATCTATCGATTGTGCCTCAAGGGTTATAGTATTAGTGTTGAAAATATACACAAATATGCAAGGTAGGTCTGTGGAATAGGTTTGTGCCTATAGGTGAAAAAGTGGGGTTTGTGCCTAGGTCTATCAATTGAGGTTGGCCTACCTAGCATACCGTACAAATCAGTAATTTACAATTGAAGCAAAAGCAATGAGAAAACAGGAACATAGAAGAAATGCCAAGACCCAGATGGGTTGCGAAAAGAGCATTGCAATGCCAGTTGAAAACAAATTGAAGTTGCAGTATAATGAGAATAGGGAGCTTTATGGACAGCAGCAACATGGAGCAACAGAAGGAATGCAACTAGAGCTATATCTATTGAGATGAAACAACCAGTGCCAGTAATGTGCCAGAACCCTGTCTCTGTTAGTAGGAGGACATTGCAAGGTTGAAATTGAGTAGAGACATGTCAGGATTTGTACGTCCTCCAATAAAATCAAAAGATGCTTGTTCTAAAAGCCCCAGATGCTTGTTCAAAGTTCCTTGCAAAATATGCATGTCACCCAGGCAAAAGACATGCAACATGTAAGTACTAACTAAATTCACTAATGCATCTTTTAACTCAATTTCAACAATTTCATTGGTCACAACCTTATTCCACATACCTTACATTTTTGTGTATATTTTCAACACTAAAACAATAACTCTTGAAGCACAGTTTGATAGCCTCATTGCTCTCTGCTCCTTCAATTAACCCGTGTATAGAAGGAGCAATGAGGCAATTACCATCACGAATGCTCCTCTAGACTCAATACTCAGAATCCTGTTGAACCTCAATCATGAAAATGCTCCTCTAGACTCAATCCTCGGAATCCTATTGAGCCTCAATCATGAAATTCTCGGTTGATATTGCTGAATTTCAAAATGTAACAGTGTTTTGCAGGATCTCTTGAAGACTCAAAAAATTGCAGGAAAATATAGTCTGATTTCCATATGGCAAAATGGGATGTGCGGGTACTACTGGACTTTCCAGCTGCCACTAGAGGAGTGGGCAGACCTGGAACAATCCATGAAATCCGATCAATAAAGATTCAGGAAGACGATAAAAGAGTACAGTTGTGAAGGTTGGTTGGCTGGGTGCTCAAAATTCAAGTTCTTTGCTTGAGTTGTTGTCAGTGTGTGCTCCAGAGCCCTTTTTTTCTTTGCATTTTTGGGATTGTTTTGGGATTCACAGTGGAAACTTCAAAGCATCCATTTTCGGGGTTTATAGAAACTTAGTAGATTTATTGATTTATTCTTTGGAGAATTTTTTGCATTTTTTTTTCCAGTATGAAAATGTGATTTCAACCAATAGAGAGGAGTTTCTATGACATTGTGACATCCACATTTGCCAGATTTTGAAAATTTGTAAAATACAAATTGCCATATTTTTATAATAGGCTTTCAATAGGTAGCTAAATATATATATATAGAAAGATGCATAAATGTTTTTCCTTGCATATTATTGTATTTATACCCAAATTTGGCTAATTCTTCTTGTGGGTGATTAACACTTTGGCTACATCACAAAATTGAGGAAAAAACAAACAAAGACTTAGATTGTGGAATGGATCATATCAAATGATCTTAGATTTATTTTTTCTTGTAATCAGAAAAAAAAATATTGTGGGTCCCAAATATACAATATCTGAAATTTCAACAGAAATTTTATAAATATATGGGGTCTTGTTTTATAAGCATTGTGCATGAAGAAATAGTTCCAAACCCTAATGTAAGAGAAAAACATTATTAGAAAGCATGTTATGATGTGGAACTCTTGCCCTACCAAGGAAGTGTGTTCATATTAACAAGAGTCAACCCAATTGCTTAGGCGAGTGCTTATTTTAAAATGTTTGTAAGAATATTTTATTTGTAAGCTGAAAAAGAATTTTCCAAATACTTTTATGTTTAAAAAATGTTATATCACATCATTATGAAAATATATGTTTAATTTTCTTTTTATAAAAAACACGTCATGTTTAAAGAGTAAGAGTTCCTATAGTGCTTAATGAATGTTTTTAATATTTCATTTTCATTAGATTCAATTCAAATAAATTTTTTTAATAATATATTAAAAATGTTATTATGTAAACACATTAAAAACTTACAATTTTTATATTAAAACATCAAAACCCAAACAATGATTTCATTTGTGATTATTGTTATTAGGGACACTACACCCAACCAAAGATGATACATTTTGAAAAGTGGAATGCTCATTTGTATGTTCATTGCATTTGTTTTCCCCATGATACTTGAAGGATATCCACCAGGTATCACAAAAAAAAAATGAAAAAAACAATTTGTTAATGTTTTACATAGGTTAATGCCTTGCTCCTTAGGATTCCACTTCCTCAAACACTCAAAGAAATTTCCTAGTGTATTTGGAAGGGACCTTATATATATGAATATCCCTCCTCTTTTCAAGGGATATGAAGCCTACTCCTTAAGAGTGGCAACGGTCTTATACAAATCTTACACCTCCTTAAGTGAGTGTTTGATTCCTCAACCTCATATATCTCCTATGTCTAAAGTTTAAATGAAATCTAAACTTTAGCTCCTATATCTAAAGTTTCACTAGATTCGATGGACCTTTAAATAAAAGGGGTGAAAAGAAATCTATCAAAATTTAAGGAATTTATTGGATAAATCTTAAGACTTCTTGTAAGCATGTAAAGTGGATCCTAGGTTATTCGGAGTCTATTGCTCATGGCCCAACCCTAAGCGATCTTCTTACCGTTTCAGATTTCACATCCATAAAGAGATGGGGACCGTGTCATAAGTTGTTGTTGCTAAATGATTACCCCAACTGCATAAGAATAGACATGAAAATGCATCTACATCATTTGCCAATTTAATGTCACCCACAGTGGAATAAATGTCATATGGAAGGCTTGTTGTACATGTTACAAATGAGTGTAAATTAAATGTGTTATAAATATGGCTTCTTGTATGGGTTGGTTGTGCATGAAAACTTATCTACTACAAAGAAGTTTCAATTCTTATTAAAGTTATCCCTAAAGTCACCCTCTCTTTCACCACCTAACGTTATCCCATAAGTCACCCTCTGCTTTCACCCCTTATTCCCTCTTTCCACTGGTATTTGCAAACTAAGGAAATTTTATGAAATCCTCAGTATGAGATGCTGAAACTCAGCATTTAATGCACAAGGTTCGAGACTAATTATATAGTACTTGTACAAGTAGCAGCAGTGTAGGCGCTTAGGAAAAAGGAAACAGGGGATGAAATCCAGTTTACTACCAAAATTGGTGGAGAAACTGGTTTGGGTCACAGTTATTTCGTTTTGTAAAATTTCATTCCCAGTTCCGCATCTGGTGCCTTATTATGTCGAAACTGGCCGTTCTGGCCCCCTAGTCGCCTGACAACTTTATTATATCCAAACTAGTGGGTACCCGTGACCTTCGGACACTGTGACATATGACATCACTTTCTCTTCTATTAACAATATTACGAACTCTATACATAACAAAACAACATAATTCAAAATCTTTATTTTTGAAAAAAAGGTGTAATTTGCAAGTTTAAGTTCAAATAATTTTATGAAATTAAAATGCAATATAAAAAAATTAAAAATTAAACTCATGAACATGTGTGAAAACTAAATCCTTAAAAATAAATATATTGATTATTCAGCATGCTCAATGATAACCAACAATGTTGGCTCCGGAACGTGCAGTTGTGGCTTAAAGACCAAAGTGTTGAGGTTCTCTATGCTAATATCAAGTGTGCTATAGCAAGTGCACATGCTTCTTACCTAGAATCCACTTATGGTGAACAAGCCAGAACCAAAAGTAGCAGATTATGTACATACCAGCTGATGAACACAAGCTGTACAACAGAATCTATATACTCATATGCACATCAAAGGTATTTGCAAGTGATCACAAATGTATGCAAAGCCTAAGAGTGTCCCGAGGAGAGATAGGATTTGTCATCTATGTTCTCTAAGAGCTCTTGAAGATGAAAACCACTTATTATTAGTGTGCCTTGCTCACCATGACATTCGTTGCAAGTTTACTCAACAGTTAGAGAAACAATTAACATCATGCAGCTTACTTCCTGAATTGATGCAGTCAGCTAATCAGAAAGCGGTAGCTTTGTACTTAGTTTCTTGCCTATACAACATGAGTGTAATTGTCGTCAAATGGATCTCTCTGGTCCGGGTATTGACATTAAATAAAAAGAAAGAAAGAAACAAAGAAAGATTGTTACTTGCTGAACCCAATCACAGCCTATGATATATCATCCCTCCCCCAAATTACACATACCCACTAAAGGCCCCCCAACATACAACCCAAGGAGGACGACTAGACAAACAGTGACCTTCGAGCATTGTGAAGTCCTCCGGTTTCTTTAAACTTGGTTCATGTTTTAGTTTTTTCTAGAAACTTTTTTTTAAAAGTTTTTTTATGTGTTTCTTGTTTTTATTATTATTTTGTAGAATAAAAATAAAGTGTTTCTTTTTCACTTTTATATTTTTGTTTATTTGGATGCAAGTCTGAAGTTTGGAGAAAGAAGACACACCTCATTCTTTTTCAAGCAGGGTTTTTCTTCATTATTACAAGTTTTATTTTTTCTTAGTTTTTACTCTTGATTTGGTTTCTTCATTTTGTAAATTTTTTTTAAAAAAAATTTTTTTTACTGTATTTCCCTTTCCTTGTTTCATTTGTTTCCATTCCTTTTTTTATAATTTTATAGTTTTTACTTTTTTTTGTTTATGTTTGTTTCATGCTTTAATTTTTTTAATTCTTATTTTGTCTATCTTCATTTTTAAAAAATAATTATGCATTTATTTATTTTTATTTTTATTTTTATTTTTTAAAAAAAGATTTCATTTTTTCTAATATGTTTTGTAATGAAAATAATTTAAAAAAACTTTTGTATTTTTGTTTGATTAGATACAGGTTTGAAGTTTGGAAAAAGAAGACAAACCTCATTGTTTTTTTCAAGTATGGTTTTTTTTCTCTTTCGTTTGCTGTCTATTTTTTTTTTGTTTTTTATCCTCTATTTTTAAATTTTCTTTTAAGATTATGTTAATGTATTTCCATTTTTTGTTTCATTTTTAAATATATTTTATTTACATGTTTTCATTTTTTATTTTTTTACAGTGTTTTAAAAAAGTTTTTAATTGTTAAAGTGTTTTTCTGCTTTTTTTTTCTAGCTTTTTCCCTTGAAAAAAAATTTTTGTTTGGTTTTTTTCTTTTTTGTTACAACTTTGTTTCATTTTAATTATTTGTTTTTTTTTTCTTTTTTAATTTGAAATTTCTTGTGTTGTTTTAAAAAGATTTTATCTCTTGTTTCTCATTTTTTTTTCAACAATTTTTAGTTTTTTAAAATTAGTTTGTAGCTTTTAGCAAATTGCAAGACTACAGGAGTTTTTCCTCCTCTTTCATCATCTTCTTCTTCCGGGATGAGGAACTTGGATGGATGGATGACGGGATGGATGACTGGACGGATGGATGGAAAGGACGACCACCACCGGACAAAACCAAGGATATTATATAAGAAGATAAAGATAATATGGAAGTGCTGGAAAAGTTTGATACTCCACAGTTCCCACTCCTATGAACAAGGGGAGTTCCATGATATATACTATTGTGAAAAAACAACAAATTTATTGGTCAAAGTTTTCCCTTTGAGACTAAACTGATACCATTGATTGACGTTGGCCCATTGGATCCCATCTGCTCTTAAAGCTGCAGTACTAAAACATACCTTCAGTTGAAATATGTGTGGTGCGATTTCTATTCTATTCGTTAATAGATCTCGAGTTGTGAACATGTCTTTTTGTGTTTGATCACATTGACATCATCCTATCACCAAAAAGTATTTCCAAAACTTTGGAGACTCATCACCAAAACAAAACAAAACAAAAATACAAAGCTTGAACACTTCCAAGGTAGTATTGATTTGGGTTTTCCATCCGGCTCACCTATCTATATACTAAAAGAGTAAGAAGATCGTTGGGCAAGGAATGTGGGATAATAATATGTGGGATTATTCAAAACACCATTGGAAAAATGTAAGGAGCATTTAATTGAACACACATGGGGACACCAAAGAATTTACATAAACTTATTGTTATCTTGGAAGGTCCCTTTGCTCACTCATTTCTCTCCAAGTATGAGACTAATGTGCCAAATAACCTGCAAAATCCATTTTGGGATTCCACCAAATTCCTACATGTCCAACCTAATTAGACCACCACTTTCTCAAACACCATGAGATATTCACCTCCCAAGAAGCAATGCATGTCCATCTTGTACCCATGATGGAAAGTGTTTTCATATGGTTTTTGAATAATTCATCATTATTTATGTCAATGTTAAATTTTAATAAAAATTAATACACATTTCATGAACATTGAAAGACATATCTTAAATTATTATTATTTTTCATATCCATTGCCCAAGTAAAGGACATTAAATACCCCCTTATGAGCTTTGTGGGTGTCAATCCATGAATTATATTTATCAACCCTAATAACTATATATATATACCCTGATGTTGTCTGTTCAGCTTTTTACCATCGCCCCTTTCAAAGATGTTGAGGGTTTCTTTCAAGGATTTTGTAATTTACCCAATGTGGTGATCATCTATAGAAAATATTTTAGCCAAATTTGGCTACATAATATATATATATATATATAAAGGTAGAAAAAAAAACAGAATCCTTCTATATTAAAATTTGGAGTTTTTAAAATTTGGAATCTGGTGAATTTGGGCCATTTTTCTCATGAAAAATCCTTTTGTATAAGTTGAGATCATAATTTTTTGGGGTTGAAATTTGGCAAAGATTCGTCAATAAAAGAAACCCTAAATGTGTTTTTAACCTTAGTCCCTGCTTTATTTATTACCCTTCACAGATTTACTCATTACTCACAAGAGCCTATTAAACAATGGGAAAAAAGAAAATGGTTTTTTTTTTTTTTAAATTGTTGGAAATGAATGCTTTCTGTTTTTAAGTTTTTAAATAATTGCATTATTGTGTAAATTGAGTTTCACATCAACTACCAATCATCATTCAGCAATGCACCATTTAAGCAACAATTTAGGGTGTGTTTTATTAAGAGAAAATTTTAGGGTGGACCCAATACAAGGTTTAATGTAACCTATATTAAATTAAGTTTAGCCAGAAATAACCCATTAATATTTAAATTTTTCTATCCCTGCCCATTCCGATAATGATAATATGATTTATGAGGCTTAAAATTTACCAAAAGGTTTTTAAGAAATTTATATCTTTCCCATGATGATAAATAATTGTGATGATTAGCTTAGGTTTAACAAAAAAAATTATCCCTGCCCATGATGATAATTATGATGATTAGCATAGGTTTAACAATTTTTATATCCCTGCCCATGATGATGATGATTATGTTGATTATTAGCTTAGGTTTTATTTATTTTTATCCCTGCCCAGTGTTTATGATTATGATGGTTAGCATGTGTTTTTTTAATATTAATTCTGCCCATGATGATGATGATTATGATGATTATTAGCTTACGTTTTTTATTTAAAAATCCCTGCCTATTTTTATTATTATGATGATTAGCAGAGGCTTGTAAAAAATTATATCCCTGCCCAATGATGATGATTAGCAAAGGATTTTTAAATTTTGTATTGCTGCCCTTGATGATGAGTATGATGATTAGACTTTTGCAGACGTTTTTAAAAACTTTATATCCCTGCCCATGATGATGGGTATGATGATTAGTTACGCAGGTAATAAATGGAGTAACTACGGTACTTGCTACCTCAGGGTGGCAAATCAAGCCAGAATTTATTTACCTGTCGGTAAAAACAAATGAGGCGACTGTCAGGCTATAAAGTGGTAGCCATGTAATCAAACTTGGCACAATATGGCGACGAATCAGAGGAATCTTTTTATGGCTAAATCTGGCGACAGCAGGCTACATCCAGGCTAAAACGAAACCTTATTTAACAAAATCACCATGTGATGTTTTATAGCCAGTATTTATTTTTTTGGGGTCAATTTTATGATGTAGCCGAACTGAAAGGTTTAGCCATATTTGGCTACAAGCTAGAGATGAAAGTAAAAGTTTTCAACTTCCTTCTATATTTTTTGCTATTTCTTGAACCATGGATAGAAATTTGGCGATTTTTTCTTAAATTTTCGTCGAATTATGGCTAAGGAAAATATCGTAAAGCAATTGATTTTAGCTCTTCTGAATTTTTAATATAGCTTTTTGGCTATATATAGCCAGGGAAAAAATAGGCTGGAAGTTATTGCTGGCAAAATGGCTCTATACTTCAGCGCGTGCTTTAGCTGCTCCATCTGGCTATAGGTTGGCTAAAACTGGCGAAAAATGGATCGGAGCGTCAGCTTCTTCTGAGCGCGACTGCGGCGTGCTGTTGTGCGTGTCTTTGTTTTCGTGCAGCTTTTGTCGTTGTTGTTGGAAGCTTGCATGGATCTCCGAAAGAAAAAAATGCAGGAAACTTTTGGGAAGCGTTTTCTCCCAGAAAGTCTGTGGAAGCTCTCTGTAGCTGTGTGAATTATTTTGTGGTTTTTTTTTCCCCCCTCTCTCCATTCGGAGCTTTGTATTTTCTCTGTGTTGATCAGAACTGCGGTTGTCAAGCTTTTGGTGACCAGTGTTGATCCCTGATCTTCAGAAGCTACTGCAGTTTTGACGCAGCAGCAGGAAGAGGAAGAGGAGGAGGAGATGATGTTCTGGGATGTTGATTGTTTGATTCTGGAAGCTCTGGTACATTCTGAAGCTTGGCGACCATGTTGGATTCACGTTTGGTGGAGCTGCACTGTCGGGGGTCATGGAGCATGGAGTTCGTGTTAAGGAGGTGAGGGAGAGGGAAGGAAATCTGGAATTTTCTTCCGCGATGTGCAACAGTTTCGATGTCTTTTTCTTCTGTGCTGGAATTGAACGATGTCCAAGAACTTCACGGCGGAAGGCCGTAGTGAGGAGAAGAGATCAGCATTGCCTTCCTTTTTCTACTTCATCTTTGTTTTGGATCAGTGCGCCTGCAGGGGTCCGGTGCATCTTTTTGCAGGCTGTGCAGAGGATGATGCAGGTGATGCCATTGTGTTGCAGATTCATTGCACACCATGTGCTGCTGATCGGATTACTACAACAATAGAGATGCAGGTTTGCGTGCAGTTTATGAAGCTTCAGTCAAGGATATATTGAAGGAGTTGGGATCGATCACGAAAGCTGGTTGTGAATGGAATGCGAGCGAGTTGCAATGCCACGGAGAAGTCCTTGGCAAGCCTTTACTAAGGCTGCGGCGAAGAGATTGCCACAAGCGTATTCTTCCAAACCGGCGCTTCTTGCAATCAGCAGGCCTCCGGCTGATGATGCCTCCTCGAAAACGAAGAGTGTCTCCTCTGAAAGGCCGAGGAAAAGCTTGTCCGAGCAGCAATCTCGCGGCCCTGCGGTCGCCGATCGACCGAGGTTGAGCATGTCTGAAAGGCCGAGGAAAAGTTTCTCTGCTGCTGCTGCGGCTGCTACTGTTGTGGAGGCCAGAAAGAGCTTCTCCGCTTCTGTAGACCTTACGAAAATCGTGCCGAAGCAACAACAACAACAAAAGCTGCAGCAGCAAGGCGATGCAGCACGGGTAGAGAATAGCACAGAGAGAGAATCCGCAGTCGATGTCCGGGGGCAAGATCAGGAACGAAGCCCGGCGTCTCCACTTCCAAAGCAGCTGCTCATGCCCGTGCTGCCTGTTGCAACAGTGGATGCGATCATGAGCGATGTGAGATCAGACAATGCTAACCTCGGGCCTTACCTCGTCAAGCTTGCCAAATCCTTTGCTGCAGGTGAGAATCCCGCCAAAGCTCTGGAGTATGGCAAAAGAGCTGTCTCCTTCTATGAGATGTACATGGACACGGACGGAAACACGTGCTTGGATCTCGTGGTGAGCCTCCATATCCTAGCTGCTCTGCATTGTCGGCTCGGGCAGTATGAAGAAGGAGTGCCTTTGCTGGAGCGATCAGTGCAGCTTCCTGATGTTGCCAAAGGAGGGGAAGAGCATGCTTTGGCCAAGTTTGCAGGATACATGCAGCTAGGAGATACCTTGAACCGGATGGGAAAACAAGCTTCTGCATTGGAATCCTACCATACCGCCCTCGCTCTGCAGAAGAACATGCTGGGAGACTTGGATCCTCGTGTTGGTGAAACCTGCCATTACATAGCTGAAGCTCACTTACAGGTAAGGTAAATTCTTTCCTTTTATCTCTGGTGGTTGTTGTTGTTCTGTTTTGGCAATTTTCTTATTGCAAATCTCTCAAAATTTGGAGAGTTTTTCTTGTTGAAAACTCTTTGTTATCCAGGAGAATGGAGTGGATTGCCTTTTGTAACAAATTTTGCTCACATCCCAAGCATCCGAGACACATCTTGTGTGGAAAAGAATGTGCTACTCTTTTTAGCAAGTTCAAAACATTGTTTGTTTTGAATTTTTGGGGAGCTTTTTGGCAGTGATCATCATTCTAGGGCATTTGCCATGAAAGGATATCAGGATATCTCTTCCTGAAATCAGGAAATTAGAAAGCAAATTTTGGAGAAATCAACAGGGGTTATTCAAGTAAGGGTCACTGTGTGGTTGCGGTCATAATCCATGCAGGCAATGGAATTCCAAGAAGCTGAGAATTTGTGTCAGCATGCCTTAGCCACCCATCAAGAATGCAGTGAGCTAGGCTGTCTGGAGGAAGCTGCTGACCGCCAACTTCTGGCACTAGTCTTTAGTGCAAGTGGAGATCATGATAAGGCACTGGAGAATTTGGTCCATGCTAGTGCAAGCCTCCAAGCCAATGGTTTGCAGGTAGAACCTCACATTTGGGGACAGTTTGTTATATCCTTCATTATGCTCAAATTTACTGGCATGTTGTTGTATTCTTTTCTGACCCTTCAGACATGTTTTTGAAACTGCTGCACAATGCATAATTTGGTGGGAGCAGGTTGAGGTGGCAGCAGTACATTCAAGCATTGGAGATGAACAACTTGCACTTGGTCGTAATGCTGAAGCAGTGCTGTCTTATCAACAGTCACTCACAGGATTCAAGGTGTTGAAAGGTGAAGATCACACATCAGTAGCTGCAGTTTATGTGAGTTTAGCTGATCTCTATTTGAGGAGCAATAAGCCTTGTGAAGCCAAGTCCTACTGTGAAAGTGCTCTGAGAATATATGGTAAGCAGGGCGCTGGTCATGCCCCTGAAGATGTTGCAGATGGGTTGACTGACATTGCTGCCATCCTTGAACAACTAAATGAAAAAGAGTATGCTCTCAGGCTCCTAAAAGATGCTCTTGGCATTCAAGCATCCATTCCAGGTCATTTTCATACCTTGGACCTATTGCAACAGGATACTATTTCCATCGCCCCACTGTGTCTATGTCATAAATATGGAGGTGTTCACCTCATCACCTGAGATGAGTTCTTTTACAAGTATGCTATCGAATTAGCTGCAACCATAGTGATAGGGTTTGAGTGGCCTTCTGATCGATGAGCTCTTTTGTGAACCCTAAAATTGCAATGTTCCTTGGTTCCCCATTAAGTCACAGAGTGAAAAAGATAAGGGCATTCTGACATTGTAACATATTTGGGATATCTTTTTCCAGCCAACAATTGAGGATCTGAGTTGTGGGATTGTTGACTTATGTCCTCAGCACAATGTTCTACAGTGCAAAGACAGATTTTTTTCCTTCTATAACCTTGTGTTGTTGTTGTTGGAGTCTGTAGGTCAGCAAGCTTCATTGAGTGGAATTGAAGCACAGATGGGAATCCTGTATAACATGATGGACAAGTTTGCACCTGCATTGGATGCCTTCAATAGTGCTGCGAAAAAGTTGAAGGAAGGTGGCATGCGGAAGACTGCACTGCTAGGAATGTTGTTGAACCAAATGGGTGTTGCATGTATTGAGGTTGGTGACATTGAGCAAGCAGCTGACTTATTTCAAGAGGCAAAAACTATTTTGGAGGAAACATGTGGGCCCCAGCATCTTGACACTCTTGATGTGTCCACCAACCTGGCAGGATCTTATGATGCGCTTGGAAGGTACACACAAAACACATGTACTCAGTGCCTCTCACATGGGATCATGGCACTAATTTGACTGAAACTTGTTGTCTTCTAGATAGGGATCACATCCTCCAAGCAAAATGCCTGATTTTTCCTGAAACTCCTAGCAAGGTCTGATGAAATTCCATATCACAACATTTGGGTGATGAATTGTCAAGATTAAGTGTTGTTGATATTTTCTCAGAGGGTAGCTATTCATGGGGGATTCCTCTTTTCACCTGCTTGGTTCCAAGTAGAGCTAACTTGAAGTGCACACTTCATGATGTGCAGAGTTGAGGATGCAATTAAGCTGCTGGAAGAGGTGGTAGAAATCAAGGAGGAAAAGCTCGGCACAGTGCACCCTGATGTCCACGATGATCGGGAACGTCTTCAACAGCTACTCAAGGATGTGGGTCGCACTTACATACACAAGACCCGAAAGCTTGAGGAATTGCTCTTGAGTGCACGGAATGAGAATCACAGATTGAAGTGAGGATGGAAATTTCAGAACTTTTCTATCTCCACCTCCTCACTTCATAATTCTTTCCATGACATGTGCATCTTCATAGTCCATCACTAGCTCCACATATTGAATCTAATATTTATGTGATCTGTAAAACACCTCTCTAATCTGGGACATAGACGAGTTCCATTCTTCTTGGCTAGATCACAACGTTCCATGATGTGCAGCCTTGAACTAAACCATATTAATGCAGTTGGCAGCATTCTTTGATGGTGAGGGTTATGAAAATATGATAATAGGTTTTGCAAAAGTCGAAAACACATACTTGTACATTTTAGGGCTACACTTCATATATACAAGTAGGAAAACATTCAACATTTCATTTACTTGAAACCCATTTTATAACAAAATGTTTTTTTTTTGCTGCATGGACTTAAAAGAGAATCTGAATATCATTGATATCATTTGCAACTTTTTTCTCATGATTTCAGATTTCTTGCAAAAAAATTCTCATGATTTGAATCAGATTTTCTTTGTACTTTCTTGCAAAATGTTTTCCTGATTTTCAAATCATGTTTAGTCCTTCCAAAAAATTTGTGATGATTTTCCAAACTATCTTCAACTTCCTTACAAAACTATTTCATGCAACGTTGGCAAACAAGCTACTATACCAGAAAAATGCATCTATCTATGACTACATTTATGATTTCTCAAAATCTCTTCTTCCAGCTGCACAAAGCTTGAAAATGCAATTTGACCCTGAGAGAAGGTGCAACTTTTTATTTCTCCGCGAAGGACCTAGCAGAATGGATAGTGATTAGCAAATGTTTGAAATCTGAGTATTCAACTCTCAGAAAAAAACTTCTACAAGTTTGCAATGCATTGTGAGAGGATCACTGGGTCCAAATTCAAACTTAAGACTCTCAAAACTTTCTACCATGCAGTTAGTTTTTCATGCATAATTGTCAGAGAGGCCATAGATGCACAAACATCTGAACTTAGCTAGGTACACCTGGATTAAATTCTCTAGAGATAGTAACTTCTTCATATGCAGGTAAAGCTGATTAGAAATATTCATGAACCACCCAAGTACTACAATCTGATAGATACAGAAACCATAGACACAAATATATTTGTTTTATTCCATTTGCAACAAAGAATTTGGGAAGTTGAGTGATTTTTCTGAACTCTGTTGGGTTGTTGGGGTTGCTCAGTTGGTGGGGGGAGCTGGAGGACATGCAGCTGCAGGCCACAATGGAAGGAGAAATCTCCTTGGTTGCCAAGGACGATTTAACACAAGAAGAAGAAGAAGAAGAAGATCAAACTTGACAGTATTTTGCCTTGATCTGCACTCAGCTTTCAATGATGCTTAAGAGCACAGTTTTGAGATCTAATTATAGTGGGAATAATATGTACTGTGCAGCAGCTGGTTGAATTTGAGCTTACAAGAGCAAAGAAGCTGCACAAGACGCGAGAACGGCAAGCAACAGCGGTGCGATACAGGGCAAAGCTGCAGAGCCAGGACTAGCAGCTGATGCTGGTGCCTTAGCTGGAGCAGGTCCCGGTGAGGTGCTGGGCACTTTGGCTTCACCAGATGGGGAAATAGCAGTAGTGGGAGAAGAACTGGGAATGCTGCCCACGGGAGCGGGAGGAGGGGCCAGAGCGTGGACAACCGGCGGAGGAGCGGCAGGAGAAACTACGGGACTAGCTGCAGGAGAGACTGAAGGAGTGGCAGTAGCTGGTTCCGGAGCAGCAGCTGGAGGAGTTGTGGGAGGAGTGGTGGAAGCGGGAGGGACGGCAAGCGGAGCTGGAGAAGCTGCTGGAGGAGTTGTGGGTGGAGGAGTGGAAGCGGGAGGAGGAGAAGCAGGTGGAGGGATCACAACTGGAGGAGGCGAAGAACGAGGTGGAGGAGTACTGGCGGGAGGCGGAGATGAAGCTGCAGCTGGAGGAGGGCTAGAAGAGGCTGGAGGAGTGGCACTTCCACCAGTAGCTACGACCTTCAACTGCATGCCCAATTGACAGTGACCGACAATCCCGCAGATGAAGTAGGAAGTCCCTTGTTGAACGGTGATACGATCGTTTCCGGAGGTGTAGGTGGCAAGCGGAGAGGTGATGGTGCATTGGCTGAAATCTGCTTCATTAGCGAGCTGAAGCAAGTCGTGAAAACCCTGTTCATAAGTGAAAACTGCACATAGAGAATATGACCCATCAGCCCCTCCGATCAGCTCTAATTTCTCGTCGGAGAAAACTACCTTGAAAGCATTCCTCGTCAGTCCTCACTAGGATCTCATGGGTGGCAAGATTCTAATGTGGCTACTATCGGCTGTAGTACATGAGAGAGATCTCTACTGTAACTAACTAGTGCATGGCATCGGGGGTCATATGAGCAGCTGCGACGTAGTACTGGAGTCTAGCTACAACTGCGTGCTGCATGATTGGCATGAGTTGAACAAAAGTTCTATACAAAAATGCAGGAGGCCGCATGCATGAGATTATAACTGACTAGATCAAGCCAGCGCCACTGGAGACTGCAGCAGCAGAAGATGTTTACTTACCTAGCACATCGTCAGCTTTGAAGGTAATGTTTGCTGCCCACACATCGTTATACCATGTAAGAGGATTGGCAGCAGTTGGAGGAGGAAAATTCCATTGGTTAGAACCGCCGACTGTATAAACTGTAGCTCCAACTCCCGGCAACTGGATCACAGCTAGAAACATGAATCCCACCAGTAATACTACCAGTACTACCGCCGGTTGCTGCACACTGGAAGAAGAAGAAGCTGCTATCGCCATACTTCTTGATCTCAGAAACTGCTACAGAAGTACCCTGGCAGGCTGCAATACTCCTCCTCCTCCTCCTCCTCCTACTACTACTACTACTACTACTACGAGCTTGATCTGCCTGCCTGCCGCGCACCCACCACCCACTGATCAAGTTCAAGCTTAAACCAGTTCTGATGCTGCACTCCCCTCACTCAATCTAGCTAGGCGCTGGTGACCACGACAAGAAGAACTCAAGTTCACTACTTGTTCCACAGCACTAGAGCTTGACAATGCAATCCCAAGCACTTCTTAAGAGCATTGTGAGATGGATCCACCAGTTGTGGATTGAAAGGCTCTATCTTTGTTTGTTTGTTTGTTTGTTTGTAGCTAGTGGGGTGCAAGATGTACTAGAACTAACTGTTTGTTTGTGCAGGTTAATTGGGGGTTTGTCAACTGGTGGCAGAGTGTAAAGGAGAGATGTGCAAGCTGGATTTCTCTTGGCGAAGCTGCTTGCATTGTGTTATATATAGCACTCTTCTAAATACAGCCGTTGCCTAGCGAACAGACAACCTGTAAAGAATACACATCTGCAAACTACTGGAAGCTGCTTTGTCTTTGAATTTGAAGCTGAGCTCTGGCCTGCTTTACACTAGGAGTCAGGGCTGAAAAAAACTTGGGGCCAACTTTGAGCATTTTTTAGCTTATTGTTTGGCCCCCAACTTACTATTCAATGCTACTAGAACATTGACATCAGGATATTAATAATAAATGCTCCAACATTGGCCCAAAGAAGAAGGGTTACCAATTGGCTTCCCAAATTCAATGGTATCCTTTTTTTCTTTTTTTCTTTTTTCTTTGTTTTTTTTTTTTCCCAGCCTTGGGGCCAATACACAGCCCATAATAAAGTTCAGCATTTACTAGTAACTTGGGGCAGATTGAAAAAAAAAAAAAAAAATCTATTTCAGCCTTGACTCCTAGTTAGTGTAAAGCCCTTTGGGCTGATTTCAACTTTTGCACCAGACTTTTGTCTCAAGCTTTATCCTACACATTTCACATGACAAGTTGACAAAATTTTGGCCTTTCACACAAAAAAAAATATCAAAGCACATTGGATTAACACCAAGACAAAAAAAATCAATTTTAAAAAAAAATTGAACTTCTTATAAATTAATAAAGACTAAGCATCCTTCAATTTTTCATGTTGTGTCACACTTTAATAATAAACATTGCCCGCCAATGTGTGTTCTCTCTGACTTTATTCTACATAATGACACTCACATCCAAGCTTTTTAAAAGCTTGCAAGTAAGCAATTTTGAATAACATTTTGTTTTGAAAATTCCATTTCATAAATTGTATCCAAAAAAAACAAAAAGAAAACTCAAATTCCACTACTCCAATGCTCTACCACGGTAAGTAAAATCTACAATCCTTACTTTTCTTGGGTTGCTTCTAAATTGTTATAAATATTCAACCATTATTAGACTAAACCACCCACCTTGAAATTGCTATAGCCTCTAATATAAGGGGTACCTTTTCAATTTTACTTGAAAAGTTGACTTCATTTTTTTAATTAATTATTGGTAAAATTTTATTTAAATTAGAAAAAATATTTGACAACAGCCTAAAATTGCTTTAAATACATGCAATAATATACATACTAAAACCTTAAAAACTAGCCTGTAACAACTTTTTTTTAATTCTATGAAATTTTGGCATCAACAAACAATATTTTTAAAAATTCTCAGCTGGAATGGGGACCTTTATTTTCGAAGGATTTTGACATTTTTAAAAATAATATAATTTTTGCCGAACCTGAAATTAATTTCAGGAGGTACTATGGTATTTGATTTTATTTTTTAATTTATTTTATTTTTTAGGGTTTCAAATTGTTTGTGATGGGTCGTTTAGAAGCATTGGTGGTGGAAGAGAGTTTTCGAGGAAAAACATATGGTACAAATATAGTACGTTAGATCCAGAATTCTCGTGGCTGATCCGAAGAAGCAGCAGCCTGAACCGAACCGATTCTTGTGTATCGGAGTTGAAAAACAAAGATTTCCCAGTTTGGGTTGTGATGAAGAATCCCTGGCAAACGGTTATAGATTTTTATTTTTATTTTTGAAGTACTAATTTTAGCTTGGTCTTGATTGAGAAATCACGCGTGAATCGAATCGGCCGGGGAAGCTTCTTCTTGGCTTGGTGCAATTGGAGCTGGAGCAGATGGGAGGCGAAGAAGAAGAAGAAGAAGACTGATGACTCGCGACAAAAATCAATAATGATGGCATGATTAGAACTGTGCGTTTTGCACGCTGGAAAAAAAAAAAGAGGCAAAAGAAAACGCGGATGGCTACAATGACGATAATTTGACTCCCTTCTAAATTGATTCATTCCTCCTTTTGATTTTGATTTTTGATCTGGTTGCAACTCCCAGGTTGCTTTGCTTCCCCTCTGCTTCTCTTTCAGTCTAAACCCTAAACCCTGGTCCAATCCCACTAATGGGCTTGGGTAGCTCACACTTTTGTTCCTGCAACCATATTGCTGGAGCCACAGTTCAATACCTGCTGTTCTCATAAATTGGACTCCTTTTCTGCATGCAGGCAAGTTACATCAAATGCCAAATACCCAAGTTCAAAGGGTCCATGTGACTTTGAAGATCAAACTCCAAAGACCCAAGTTCATCAAACTCCAAAGATCCAAGTTCAAAGCTCAAACTCCAAACACCCAAGTTCATAGATCCAAGCTCTGGTTTTGCACCACCTCTGAAAGTATCCCAAACACTGGAAAACAGTAAGTGCAACAATTTGTCTATCAGGACTTTTTCTGTAATCTGTCCTTGTTTTCACAACACAGACAAAATTTAAAAACAGAAATAGTTCAATTACCCTTCAGCTTCCATCATTCTTCTATATAAAATTTACAATGGAGAGAGAATGAGTGTGTGTTCAAAAAGCTGGTGCACTCTCTGTGATGCTGTGCTACAAGCACGAGAACCTAGTATGATCAAAGTTAATTGAGATGACAGATATCTATGAAATTTGCCCAGAAATTTATTTCCACGACCACAATTTGAACAATTTGAAGGTAGCCTGCCACTGTCAAGTGCAGTCATAACCTTTTGAGAGTTGTTCTCACAAAGTGTCCAACCATCATCACCACCTTCATCACGAATAGCAGTGACAAGCTGCCATGACTACCCACTTGACTTCATGAGCTCCTGATGTGGGTTCAGATAAGTATATACAATAATCATTTTGTATCTTGCGTACATACCTGGCATCTTGCTTCTGATTGAATGTTAAATCTCTCAAGTACAGTATAAATTTGAATCATCTGCAGATGGTCTTGACCATCTACTCCAAATTTACTCACATTGTTATTCACTTCAATCCAGGTGGCCCAGCTGGTTTCTCCCACACCCTTGGCATTCTCCCCCATTGAAAATAGGGACTGGGATCCAAGTTGCCAGCACCAGCATAGAAATTTTAAAGCAGCATGCAGGCCTGCTGCAGTGCTGCAAGTTTGCTTCAAGAACTCTGTCTTCTGATGCATTTTCCCATTACCATGAATCATGCACCAAGGAAGCAATGCCCATCCACACAGGTTCATGCATTGGGTTCACAATGCCTATGCTCCCATATTTAGCATACATGGCAACAAGGTTGCTATGCCCCATCAATCACAGCAAATTTGCAACCATTCGAATGATCTGCACATGGGCAGCCCTGCTAGTGCCTCTGTAGAGCACATCTATCAAATTGCAGAGAAAATCTCCACAACAGCAATTTGAAGATAACAGACAATGAGTGCAGTCATAACCTTATGAGACTCACTGGGACTAACTCACAAAGTGTCAGACCATCACCTTCTTCATCACAAATAGCAGTGACGAGCTCCCATGACGTCCCACTGACTTCATCAACTCCCAACACTAGGTGAAGATCAGTATATAATAAATCCACCCAAAATCTGGGCAACCCACAATTTCTGCATCCTAAGTTTCTGTTGCATTTCCAAGAGCAACAGGAAGAGACTCACTCGTGATCAAAACAGCATCAATAGTTACCTCATTCAAGCTGCAAGAAGCTTGTGAGGGGTAGCAAGCTTGTGCTTTTATATATTTACAAAAGTCACAGGGCCTGGCTGGCTGCACGCATTCGTAATTTCATCTGAAGAAATATTTCCAACCCCTTCTGTGCTTGCCCACATTTCACACATCCCAAAAACATAGAAGTCAAAAGACCTTGTCACAAGAGGAGCAAGCATCTTGCTACATACCTGCTCTCCAAGCATTGTTCATGCTCCAGCAATTGGCACACTTTTCAATGAAGCTAGTCCCCACAAAAAACACACACATATCAGACACTGGTAACCACATTAAAGGATGATCTAGGGCATCTTTGATCAAACATCTCTCTGAGCATCCTTCCAACTCCTGCTGCATGTGGCACACATGTCAATGAAGCTATAGTTCCACCACAAAAACACACATGTATCAGAGGCACAAACCACATTATTGTAATGATGATCTGCTCCATAAGCACACCTGCACCACACCTGCAATTTCTTTAAAGTGCCACCACTATTTCACATGTCCAGTAATGTGCAAGAGAGCATATGATTTGAAAGGCCTATTTCTTGTTGAACATGTTCCTTCTGCCTGAGCATAAAATCCTCCACGCTTGCTCCTTTATTTGGCATTCATGTCAATCATGATACTCCCCCTCCCCACAACAAAAAATATGTCTCACCTGCTGCAACAGCTCCTTGTTTTGTCAGGACACATGTGGTGTTGTTGAATTTCTCCTGACAAAAGAAGCTATGGCATCTTTTTTCTCTGGTGTGTGACCTCCAATGCAGAGCCATCTTTTCTTTGCTTCCTCTTCTCTACCATTAGGGTTTTTTCTTCTGTCAGCATCAGCTGTAGTGCCTCCCTCCTGTTGTGGTCTTCTTCTTCTTCTCCTTCTTCTTGAAATCTGGATACCTTAGCATTCGTTCTGACCTATGACTAGAAATCCAATTCCTAGCCGATGATCAGCTGTGCATTTCTGGAATCCGCTACACAGAAATTCTGAAAGATGATGGCATGGAGAAACAGACCAGAACAAGAGATGGAAAGGTTGAGAAGATGATGTCGTAAACCTCCTGCGAGATAATGGCATTGAAACCTAAGCACATCCCTCACGCATTCAGGCAGGATCCCGACGCACTCCCACGCAAACCTAATTTACAGAAGTTGTGCTTGATGCCTAAAGCTTTTTTGTCTCCTTCCTTGTCTTCTGTCTGAGAGAGCAATCGAGGCGACGACGTCGACGAGCTAGCATGGAGAGATCACGGCCGAAGGGCACAGACGGATCAGACTATGCCTACCGCATGACTATCGATAACAGTAAGTATTGCTCTTGTTGTTGCTCTTGTTGTTGTTGTTGTTGTTCTTCTTCTTCTTCTTCTTGCTCTTGTTCTTGTTGTCGTTCACCATCTCTCGGTTCCCTCTGTTTTTTTCTGTGCTGCAACGGATGTGGAAATTGGAATCCAGTGTGGGCAATTGTTTGGGGTTCTGATGCGGAAGCGTTGTCGCAGGGTACAAGAGAGCAGCAGAGGGCAGGGTCCGCTTCCGCAAGTTCATATCAGCTCAGGTACAGACACAGACTCACAGAGAAACAGAGAGAGATCTGTGCTGTGCAATTGCCGGTCGTTGCTTCTGCTTTCTTCAAGAGAAACCTTAAGCCCTTTCTTCTTCTTCTTCTTCGAGCATCTCAGGTGCAGGGAGATCTTCAGTGTATCTGTGTGTCATTTTGGTGGGCTTTTTTTCCTTTAAAGAGATGATTGTGGTTGGTGGCAGGCGCTGCTACAATTGCTGAAAGCAACTTGGGCATGTTTGGCAGCACTGAACAGTGAGCAGCCCAGTATGAGTTTGGTGGCATCTTGCGGGTTTGGAGGTGCTGCTGTTGTGGTTGGAACATTTGGTAATTGTGTTTTGGAAAAAAGTTCTTATCTCTTTGTGTTGTTGTTGCATTTTTCCCCTTTTCTTTTCTTTGCATGCAATAAACATGCTGGTTATGGTGATGCTTGTTGGAGCACAACAAGATGATCTTCTGTTGCTGCAACAACTCATCACCATTCCATAACCAGCAAAGAACCACATAGACAATTGCCTTCTTTCCATGCTAGGGAAATGACTCTCAGCTCTTCATATCGTAACAAAGATACCGAAGCATGATCACATCGCAATATCATCAGAAGAAGATACTGAAGTACGATCATGTAGCAATATCATCAGAAGAACTCTCACCGCACCATAGAAGTGATAGTAATGTCAGTGCGTTTTTCATCAACTAGGAATACTGGAGAGAAGAAGATCGATCAAATGGTAATTTTTTTTGGAAGTTTTTGTCATGGAGGACAGCAATGAAAGGAAGTGCTTCAAAATTGCTGAGAGCCTACATCTTCTTCACTGCCATAGCCATAATGCTATCTCTTGTGCCTCTGATGTCAGGCCAAGATACTGGAAAGGTAAATGCCATTTGTCAGACACTCTGTGTATTATCAGCTTTGGGTCAAAAACTAGAGACTTCTTTTCTCAATTCTGTATGCAATCTCGTGTGATGTTTTGTACTGAGTCAGAAGTAACAGCATACTACACTGCTTTGTAGAAGCTTTTCTTGAAGTGTGGATTGATGACTGACAAAATCTCCTCTCTTTGGAATAGGGTTTATTAGGTCAGAGTGAAATCTTTCCTAACATGTTTGAAGTGCCACCTTTCTCTTTTGTAGCAAGGTAGGTGTGAATATAAAGCTTGTCAATTCACATGCCTCTATTTTTGTGACAGTGGAAGGACAGCATGGAGTACTTTCAAGTTACAGGTGACTACCAGAGAGTGGTCATGGCCAGTCTCAAAGGACTTCTAGAGCTAGCAGGTGCTTTGTTCTCTCCAAATTTCCATGTTGATTGTCTAGGGTAGATGATTTGATTACCCATTGGTGCACATTTCAAATGAATTTGTCTTTGTAAAATGTGAAGCAAACATGCACCATTTGAAAAAACCAGTAATTCTATCTGGAAGTTGGACATTTACATTGAATTAGGATTAAGTGGCAGAGCTTCTTATCTACAAAACCACAGGATGTTCCTAAAATTGAGCCAGAGCAGGAAGTGTCATAATTTTGGAGAAGAGCTGCACAGAGTTTTTGCCAGTATCAAGACTACCAGTAAATCATCTGATCGATCCATACAATTGAGGCAAAGGCTGATCCATCAATGTGATGATGGTGTGAGGTGAAATTGCTTCATTTTACTAATGGAGTGTGCTGCAAGATAGTTCCAAAAGACTAGTTCTTCTGAAGGGCAATTGGACTCTTTGCAGGTATTGTGGTGCAGGTGTTATCAGTGTTGACTTCAATCTCTTTGCTGAGAAATGTCTCTCCGCCAAAGAGGGCAGAATAGAACGCTTCCCATTTGACATGGTTTGGTATATTTCTTTACGCCGTCTTTCAGACCTTTGAGTATGTGTGGTAATCCCCCAGTTGCATACATCTATTGAAACCAGAAAGCTCATGGTCCTCAGATGAGCCAAAACAGAATCATCTCAAATTCTCAAAACTGTTCTTATGAGTTTCATTCTTGTTAGGTTGATCGAGGATCTTGTAGAATCAAATAGGCAAAAGGTTCAACTTCTAGTTTTTCGTCATTATTGCTGAACATGCCAGGTTTGGGTCACAGGGATCTTGACAGGGTTGGTGACACCTGTGAAGGTAATAGCCAAAAGTGTCACTTGTGTTTTTTATGATCTACATAGATGGGAGCCCTTTTCATCTGTAACTTGAAATTGATGGCATCATTTACGTGAAAGCTGTTCTTTTTCTCATGCAGTAGCTGGTATTTTAGGAATGCTTGTTGGCTTTTAGTTTGATAGAATAAATTGATCATGAAAAATCTGTATTTTTCCACTAGTCGCCTGCTGAAGAAATTTGCAGTTTGCAAATCTAATTATTGGCTGTTTTTTGGTCAATTATGCATCATGTGTAAGAAATGTTCTTTTGGATTTTTTCCAACTTGGAGTTAGTTGATACCAAAGTTGAACTTTCGGTCACCTCAATTTGCACAACCAAGAAATTGGTGGTTAGTGCAGGTTCAAACCAAACATGACATTCATTCCTATTTAAAGATGGTCATATTACCTTCAAGTTGTTGTGAAGTTTTCTCCTCAAAAAGAATCATACATATAATTGGCTTTAACTATATGTTCTAGATTACAGTCGTTGCTAAGTGGTGTACTAGAGAGATATATATTCGGGATGTAGGATGTTCCAGCTACTACCCCCTGTGTATGTTTTGATAGTTTGCTGGAACTCATGTCCAGCAATCGGTTGACCTTCCACCTTTGTAATAAAGCAGCATTGTATATTAAGTGTACACAGAATGTCAGTCTGCAATGCATTACAGGGTCACTTCAAAGCATCCGTCCAAATATTAGCTAACCAGAACCCAAGATACTCTATTTAAACCCCCCCCCCCTTGCTTTGTCAAAGCACACTGACTCTGTAGTGCTGCTTACTTCATGTCAGAAGGACCTTGCCACATGCACCCCACTCCTTCTGGCTCAACTTAAGCTCTGCTCTCCACCCTTCTACTGTCTGAACTTAACTAGGCAAAAAGGAGGTACACAAAAATGACCACAAATCCTGCATCAAAACAAACAAAACACACTAATCCAAAAAAAGAAGTACCCACCAGGAGAAGGTGAAAATAGTACAAGTTTTTCAACTTTGAGCTGTAGGTGCTGCTGCTGGAGTTGTGGCAGAGGAAGGCACAAGAGCAGCTGCTGCTGCATTATAATCATACCCACTTGCAGCTGCTGCAGCTGTTCCATCAGTGGGCTGTGCAGCACCATACCCTGCCTGAGGTTGTCCATAAGCATAGGCTTGCTGACTGTAGCCTTGCTGATCACCCTGTTGCTGAGCAGATGGAGTATAACCGTATCCATTGTAACCTTGCTGTGCATAGCCCTGCTGGGTGTAACCCTGCTGCTGTCCATAAGCAGCAGTTTGGTCACCATATCCTGCAACTTGTGACGGCTGCTGGTAAGCACCATAATAGCCCTGCTGACCATAGCCATAGCCTGTTGTGTCCGTGGTAGTTGCTCCAACTGGGGTAGCTGTCTGCTGTGCCTATGCAAAACATCCCAATGGATCCATCATCACACAAGCTGGAATCAATACAGAATGTTGGTGATATTCATCAAGACACACACTTTACTTACAGGCTAAAAATCCTGTTCCATGCAGATAAAAATCCTGAATTCATGTCCCTGCAAAGCAGATTACCTGCTGCCCTTGCTGGGCATAGTAATCATATGATCCCTGGGGTACTGGCTGTGCAGCAGTAGCAGGTGTGCGTTGATCCCATCCAGAAGAGGCATAGCCTGAAGAAGGCTGCTGGGGATATGCACCATATGCCTGAGGAGGGCCTTGATACTGCTGTTGACCTGGATATTGACTGGTCTGTGAGTAACCTCCATAGGAAGGAGGTGGAGCAGATGGAGGGCCCCACTGCTGAGGACCAGAGGACCGGTATCCACCATGCTGATTATGGTAGCTACCTGATGGGCCCCTTGACACACGGTTCTGTTTGGAATGCAACAAAAGGCCCCACTCAATGTCAGCAAATGATCAGGATCAATGCAGGGTGCAGAATATTTCTGTCAACCACCTGGCCCAGACACAGGTTTTCTTCACTGTAAGTAAAGGACTTACATAATCAGATTATAAATCCACAAGTCCGAATTGGGATCAAGAAACATGGAAACAGTTTCCATCACATCACACAATCAACAGAAATTCATTGAAACCATAGAAGCAAGCATTGTGAATTTCTGGAGAAAACACCCATATCCAAGGCTTACTGATCCAGCAACCGCAAAGGCATCACGTTTAGTCATCCAGGGGCCAGACAAATTACTCTCACCTCGTCGCCAAACACTGAGTCTGAGCTTTCTGGCTACCCCGCGAAAGAGTGGAGCCCCATCCTTCCTCAGTGCATTTAACGTGCACCTGTTACAGGTACGACTAGCCCATAGCCCAAAGGGGCTCCAACGGACACAACCTTACTTAATCCTAAGCAGTCCAGAATACAGAACTTCACTTCATGTCACCAGATCTCAATGCCAGTATCACAAGAGTCAAAGATTCACAAAGGACTGTCTGTGGCAAACTACAACTCACAGTTTGATGTTGCAATACTAGTACATCAATCGCACCTGACTGTTCATCGCAATTTTATACTCTAATAACAAGGTTCGATATCCAAGTGCATCCATTATCACCACAATACCTGGGTTGTGACATGGAGTTGGAGTTTACTGAAGATTGAGAAGTAGGCTAAGTATCATGGGGTAGAGCCAGTTGTATCCAAAGCTTTTCCCATCAGCCACGAGATTTATGATGAGAATGACGCAAATAACCAGTGCTGCAAACTCTTCCTCGCAATGCACATCTAAAAGGTGATACCATCACTATAATGGGGCTAGCAGAAAATGGTCATTGCCACCCCAATGTGAAGTCATGGAAGGGAATGCTACCAATACATATTGAACTTAATACTGGAAAACCTGCATAAAATTTGGATGCATAGCAGAATAATCAACCAAGCCTTCCCACAGTCACTATTTCTCTACCAATTGTATTGTGGTATTCAGCTGCATTCTTTTTCCAGAGCAAGCTTGCATGCAATTTCTTTGATAACCAGTCAAGAGCACAGGAGAAGCAACTGGCAAACCAATGTAGCTGCAGGGCTGATACAGGATATGCTCAAAACCATACCAGGGTCCAGATGGCGCGACACACCCTCGCCTACTGTTAGCTGTCAAGATTAGAGCTCAGTGCAAACAAACATGGCCATTGGAGGTTCAATACAACAGATAAAAGAAACCACTGAGGGAGCCTGGTTAACAAACATAGAGGTCAAGCCATCCTACACAAGAAAAAGATCGACAGTTCGTGTAGTGTATATTAACCAGAAAATTGCTAAGAAGGGGACAAACACTTTGGTTGGAAAAGCAAAAAAGCTCCACTGATTAGTGGCTGAGGGGCCATCGGGTTTGTTGATGGGCTTCAATTCATGTCATATCACAAGAGAAACATACATATAGTCCACAAAACTTTCCAGCAAGAAATCATGCACAGATACAACAATGCAAATGCAAAACCATGCTGAGAAAGTCCTGTAAAAGTGTACCTCGTCGATGACTTCCTTGATCAGGTCATATGCCATGTCTGTGGCCTTCTTGTTCCCTATCAATGTCACGATCCTTTCAGTAGCCCCTGGCTCAGTCTCACTGTCATTTTGTACCTGAAGGTAAAGAATATGACCAAGAAAGCAGTTTAAAATGTTATTCACTGATATGGTGCAGCAGAAAAGAAGTACTTCTATTTTTGTTGTCTTTTGACAATACATATTCTAGTGTGTGCAAAAGACCCCACCTCCTGAATACAAAGACATAGGTAGCATGCATTTCTGACAACTGATCAAGTGCAAAGACAAACAACGCAAGAAACAGTATTAGAAAACTGGCATTTTATCTGCAAGGAATACTTAGTCTGAGCCATACCTGAATGCGGACACCAGAACGACTTTGAAGACTCTTAATTGTCTCACCTCCTCTGCCAATGATCAATCCAACCTGGAAGGAGCAAATGAAATGCTCAATATCATATTCTAGGCAGGGAGATCAGCACCCAAAATCATGTGTCTACCTATTCTGGATTCTGACCACACCTTGTTGTTTGGAACTTTAACTTGAATTTGTTCCCCTGAAGAAGGCCCATATCCACGACCACCAGGAGCACCTGGTCCTCCAGATGTAGCCTGCTGTGAACAGGAGAGCATTGCATGATGCTAATCATGGTTAACACCAAGCATAAGAGCATACCAGTTCCAATACAAAATCACCCATGGTGAAACAAAGCAAGGGCTGAGCATACAAAAGAAACAGAGAATACAAAACAGGTTGAACCCAGACCTCAGCAATCACATCTTTGAGAAGCTGTTCAGCATGGCTTATCTGTTCAGCACTGCCCATGATCTCCACTTCCCGGGTTGACAATCGTGGATCTGAATCAGCATCCCGAGCAACTTGAATTTTTGCACCTGATTGCTGCTGTAGATACTTGATGGTCTCACCACCTTTACCAATTACAAGTCCTACCTGCAAGAACAACATGACAAACATGTCAATGGCTTGTACAGGCAGAATAACATATCAAAAGTTAGCGCGAAACACAAAATGTGATAGACTGGTCATCATAGGTTTATTCCAACTTGCTGTAGGAAGTATTGTACCTTGGAGTTGGGAACATCCATCTTCCTTGATTGTGTGCTTCCATCCCCCTGATGATTATAATACTGAGTTTGCTGATAATCTTGAGGAGGTGGATGTTGGAACTGCTGAGGATAATGCTGCTGCTGATGGTGAAGCAGTTGTTCAGAACCACCATCTGCAGGGCGGTGGTCATCCTCTTGATTGGGATCTGCAGCCCACCATAGAAACCACATCCATACTGAGGTCCTTCCAAACTAGGTCTCCCAACGACTGCTTCTCGCTCTTATGGAAATATCAGCCTGATTTGTGCAGCATTTTGAAAGCAACAACAAGCTCTTCGGACCAAAGACAACATCAAAAGCTCGCTGATACTCTGGTTAAGCACTGGTGGCAACAACATAGCGACAAAGCATGCACAATGATGACCTCGCTGCCTACACATAGTAACTGGAATGCCAAAGGAATAAAAAATGTCCAGTTTGTTGAGGTTACCAGGAAAACCCTGATCAAAGTCAGTGCCATTAGCGCGGCCATCAACGCCGTTCTGCTGCTCCTCGGAAGAGCTATCGTCAGTCCGGGGCCGTTTAAGTTCGGCACCGGTCACCAAGCGAGCTGCAATAAGCTCAGCTCTCTGCTTCGCTAGCTCGAACTCCGACATCGGCGGCGCTACGTTATTGTAAGAAACGGGAGCGGCAGCAGCCGCAGCCAAGACGGCGTCACCATCGGAGCCCGCCGCATTGTTAATGAATTTCGACGCGGACTGATCCTCTACTACTGCTACTACAACACCAGCATCATCAAACTTCCTCTTGTTTTCGACGCGAGTAGCGTCGTATTCTTCCACGGCCGAAAGTTCTCCATCATCAGCCATCTCAAAAAAAATATTTGTGGCAAGAATTCACAACCAGAAAGAACTCGAGCAATAAACTCACGCAAGAAGACGAAAACCCTCGAAAGCTAGAGAAAAAAAAAAGAAAATGACAAGCAAAAACGCCAAACACACCAAACCCTAAAACCAAACTACGTTGGGAAACACGCCCCGTATAAATACCTGAGGTGTTAGGGTTTCGTACTTGGCGCATTTTTTGTGAGATCCTGGCCGTCGAATGCAAATCACCGACAGGCTCTGGACGACGGAGATGGAGACGGGGACTGAAGCAGGGGGGAATGTAACGGACGGGCAAAGCCACGGTTTCCGGGCCCGATTGTCTCGCCACGAGACCCACCCGGGCCCGCCGATTGGACGGGTGGGCGGCCAATCGAGTGGGTGGGTGGGTGGGTGGGTGGGTGGGCGTTCAGCAGAGACTGTAAGTAACGGAGGCCACAAACTTTATGCTGAGATCTGAACCGTCGATGCTTGCCATCGGATGGTTGGAGAGAGTAGGTTAGCGTACTTCCCCCCCCCCATAGTCTTTTTTTTTATGGCGAAATTTCGCTATTTTTCGACAAGAAATTCTTCATATGTTATTTTGACTAAATTTGGCTTCTTCTTTTTTTTGTTAAGTTTTGCCAAAATTGGCTAAACCAAAGTGGAACCCACAAGGAGATGACCACATGTCCCACCTAAGAAAAACCTTTTTTTTTTTTAAAGTACCCGAATAAGACACCAAAAACAAGTTCCATGCTTCAAGTTTGGGACACATATTTTCTAGTATAAAAAGGATATTTATTCTTTTATTATTTATTTATTTATTTGTTTATTTATTTTATTTGGCTCCCATGTACAAAAGGAAGAGAAAAAGGGCCCACTATGATGAGAAATTCTCAGCCTGAAATTAATTGCATTTGGACAATCCATCCAGTTCCATTCCAGCAATAATTAAATTATTTTCAATAAATCTTGATTTTTTTCTCAAAACCAACAAACAACCTACCCACCCAATATAGAAAGTTTTAAATTTTTAAATTTGATAGTACTATTATTTGACTACTTGCCCTAAAACTTAGTGGTGTGGTGTGCATAAGTAATGCAAAATAATTACTTGGTATTTTGTTTTCCCACCTCAAATATAAGAATTTAAAAATTTTAATTTTTTTTAATACCAAAGTGAAAAATGAAGAAAAAAAAATCATCAAAAAGACATGATAATCATAAAAGTATTACAATATCCAATTGAAAGCAATTGTTGTAATAACAAGTCCCACATCAATAGCTTACAATCAAGCTACTATTACATTGCACACACAAGGTAAAAATAGGATGAACGATGGTCTAACTAACACAAGTTCATATGCACATTGTTAACCTATCATCATGGTCATCCCAAGGAAGCAAACCTCATGATGGTTTAGGGTTTGATGGTAGCCTATTTGTTAACATGATGAATAACCAAAAAAAAAAAAAGGTTTTTACCTTATAATTAAAGCAACAACACAAATTTAATCATGACTATGAAAATGGCACATGAGCATAAACCCAAAGACAACAAACAAAGCCCATGGAAGTCCCAAGAAGGGAAAATTGTCCAAAAAGCATAAACAACCCAAAGAGTCCAAAGAGCATAGAAAGCTCAACACATGTAGCACACTCACATTTCACATCATGAACTCCCCTTCTAGTGCACTTGCAAGCAAGAATTTTTCAATTTTGTGATGTGGCTAAAGTGGTGATCATCCTTTTTGAAAAAAACAAATTTGGCTAAAAAACTAGATGTGAAAGTACAAAAAAAAAACAGAATCCCTCTAGATTTTTAAGTACTTACTAAAACTTACCATTAAGATATGGCATTTTGGAAACTGGTTTTTTTTTCAAAATTTGATGAATTTGGGCCATTTTTTCCATGGAAAAACATTTGTCCAAGTCAAAATCACATTTCTAAATTAAAATTTAACAAAGATTTTCCCAATAAAACACTATTTGCAAGAGAAAACTAAAATGTCACTCAATTAGTAAGATGTTTATGTGACATAGTTCATCTAATTAAATAGGAAATGGTTGATGGAGTCCTTATGTGAAATGTACAATGTGTGAGACAATTTCTAGCATCTTCAAACACATTGGAGCATTTGGCATGACAAGATGGAGAGGCACATGAAAAAGCATTAAATCAAAGGTTATATGCTGAACAAAAGGATGAAAAATGGAAAAATTTAGTTACAAAAACAACATACATAACCACAATCTCATTAGGTTTGACACAAGGCCTCTCAATGTGTTATAATAAGTTGGCAATATGGTTGGGAAAATTTGGGGAAAAAATGTATAATCCATAACTTTACCTTGGATGTCTTTTTAAATTGTCATCCCAACTAGAATATGAAAGGTTGAGGCCTTTGATTAAGTATTTGAAAGCCAACAAAACACATGCCCAAAAAAACATTTGAATGGATGGATTATGTCTGTTCATTACATGATCCATTTTGTCATTTAAAATGGTCAATTTGACTTGTTCAAAATTGTAATTTAGCATATTCCTTTGTTAGTCCTTTGATTTGTCATAGGTTCTTTGTAGATATTTGAAAGAAGGAGGATATGCAAGAATCAAGATTGATCACCGCATGATGTGATAGTTGTGATAATTTGTGCATGAAGATATATTATGAATCGATTACTTTTAAGACTTTAGTCGTTTTGTTTTCCACTAGTAGAATAATTAGTTAAATAACATTTTGAAATTATTTTGAACATTTTTCTTGTCTCATTGTGGCAAGTGAATTAGGATCTACTATTCGTCACGATGTACCACATGCAACAATAACTAAAGAGTTTGCAATTTTAAAACTTATATGAACATAGACCAAAAATCTTTTACAAACTTAATGTTGATACTTAGATGAACTTAAGGTTGGTAAGCTTTTTGACAAACTAGATGGAGAAGATGAAATAAGGTGATCTTTCTACAACTTGTGATAGATAATGAAGTTCAATACTTCTTATGAACAAGTCCATGCATCAATAAAAATTTCCAACGGGTCATGCATGTAAGAATTTCATTGCCTAATTTGGTTATTTTAACAAAGATTAATTTCCATGTTTGACATGTCAAACATGGACGTGCACATGGTAGAAATGATTTTACACCAATCATGGGGAGGATTTGAGTAGTCCCCAAATAATGAAATGAACTCAAATAAGATTTTGAAATAAGATGTACATGGTGCTTAATGTGATTTGAGTTTTAGCTTTATATACACTAGATAAATTTAAGCATACAAATAAAGGGGTGTTTATTCAAATCCACAAAGGAAAAAATTCATGGTTCATGCAATGCATCCCAATGACAAAGGGAGCATTTTGCTCCTTTAAATAAAATACCACTTGTGTTTTTAGACTTTAGAAACTATTGACTATATCAATTCCCAAGGTTATGATTTTGAAAGTAATGCAATCATTAGTCCATCCCCCATAAAATTCCATGGCATCTACTAGCATTTGTTTTAAGATATAAAAAGTAACACCATCTAGTATTTTCTACAAGGAAAATTTAACATATGTGAGTATATCTAATCTTCAATTACACCATGCAATATGGATAGAAACCCTTAATTGTTGGTCACAAGTAGTAACATCATCACATGATGCAAACAAAAACTTGCATTAGAAAATGTCACATGCAACTAGTTTTTAGTTGCAAATGACACATGCAATTGCATAAAACAAGTTACAAAAGATAATTTTTCTACTGGTGTTGACACTCACAACCATGGATCTAGTATTCTCAATGACTAGTTGGTGCACAAATTTAATCATACCCCAATTTGTAAAATCAAACCAATGCATTTAAGGAAAATCTTAGACATTGAAAAAGTGTAATAACATGTTCATATTCTCATAGTCTAACTTAGATCAATCGTTAGATCTAAAATGTAAAAAAACCCTAAAAGTTGGAAAAGTTTTTTCCTCTTTTAACAATTCATTCATTACCATGTCTCAACCTATTACTACATAGATACATTCATTTGTTGCATGAATTTGGACTTTTTACAATTCACATAAAACTAGAACCATTCACATGAAGGATTATAATAATGTTACCTTCTTCCATCATGTTTGAATAAGCTTGGGAACTCAATGTTTCACACCTCTTTTCATACCTAATAAATTGTATACTTTTTTTTGCAAATATAAATAGATTGTCTTGAGAAAGAAAGACAATTTGAAATAATGTTTATTGGAGGAAAGCACAGTTGGATTATCAAATAAGGTGAAGAGAATCAAGAGGGAGTAAAGGTGCCATGTGACCATATCAAGGTGCAACAAGCTTTTAAAACAGCTTTAATTTAATAAACCCAACTTGATAACAACAATCGCCTCCATTAATTTTATAACTTAACATTGCCATGAAATACAATGTACACACAAAGGATAAATCCACAATGCACATGAATCTATTTTTCTTCAAAAAGGATGGGTTCAAATTTGGTGTGACAGTTAAACCCCAAGCAAATCTCTTGCAAATGCATTCCATTTAAATCTTCCTTGCTCTCCATGGTTCTCCATAATCAATGTCCCATTGGCCAATAACAACTACACACCTTCAAACTTGCCTATTTAAAAACCATGTCCCATTAGTGTGAATCATTGCCACAAAAGTAATATTAAAATTAATTAATGAGTTTTTATATTTTGAATTACAAACTTTTGAAATTGTGCACAACTTACAAGGCAAGCAAAAGAGCATGGTTTGAAGGGCCAATATGATAGGGTCCAACAAAATGTAAATTTTGGGCCCACTTGGAATTTTGAAAAATCTTGCACATGACATCTAAAACAAATATTCATGTAAAATGATGAAAAACACAATTCACAATGTACATAGATATTGAAATGAGGAAAAAAAGAAAGGGCGGGATTCAAATTTGGTGTGGCAACCAAAAACCAAGCAAATATTTCATAACATCCTTACCCATATAAGGTATGTAAGCTTGCATCAACATTTTTTCACATCCATTAGTACTAATTCACATATCTCAAGCCCCACCCATTAACTTGAAAATGAAACTCTAAAAAGTGAGAGATCACTAATAACAAAATAGTCAACCCATCAAATAATCTTACCAATCAATAACAATAAAAGACTATGTTGTGAAGACCAATCAAGCAATATGGCCAATCCATAACATGATTTAGACATGCAATGGCTTTTGCTAGCCATCGCATCTTGTGCAAATATGTTGTACCAAAACCATTTAAAAAACCGAAACCAAGCTTTTACATTTCTACATCCAAAATATGTTCTTATAGTGCATGGGCAAAGATACTCTTATTGAGCTTTTTATTCAAGTCCTCTTTGATTGTACATTTACTCCATAATCAATGTTTCACTAGTAGTTACGTTAGTCATTGACTAAAGGTACATGATCATAATACCTTTTTAGGTTTGTGGATAGTTAAATTATTTGTGAAAATGTCAATTAAAAAAAAATCTATCTAAAATGTCAAAATTTAACGGAGGTGGAAATCCAAGAATTTTTACTTGATGCTAGTCCATCATCACAAAGTAAATATCCAATAATTTGCAACATCACTCTATCTTATAACTTGGGTGGGACATTATGTCTCCCCATTTTTGCAAAAGGAAATAATAAACAAAGCCTCATTATGTTAGAGGTTCAAAATCCAAAAAAGCTACCAAAGAAGCTACCTATAATTATTGTCAAAATTTATTAAAATATATATTTTTTCCTAATGACATGGATTTTGAAAATAAAATAAAATTCTTGAATACCCAAGTGCCAAACTTGAAAAGGTACTATAATAGTCGTTTGCCTTTGAAAAGAATAGCCAACAATGGCAATGGGCACCCTATTGTAGTGAAAGGAGAAGAAAGGAGGCTAGTCTATAGCAAAGTGGAAGTTAGGGGTTGAAGCCTTGGCTGTAGGGATGGCCTAGATGGTGCCATTTAACACCATCCTTTTTCCTTCAAGTCCCGACACGTGCCAACATAAGACCTTTATGGTGTAGCCATTTGGCGAAAATGGGGAGGGTAATTTGCCTTCATTTTAGATGAGACAACCTTGTTTCAAGGTGCAAAACTAACAACTTTTCACCTATTAAAAAAAGAAGTTGATTCTCATCTCTTCATACTATGGAATCACTTCTTATTTAAATATTTTATATATACTTTGCATCCTCATTTGGAGTTCATTTTTATTCTATGACTAGACTTTATGTCTAAGCATGGTTGTTGTAGTTTGCCATAACCTTCATATTTTATTCCAAATTGTTTTGATCGAGATCATTCTTGTTACTCATGAAATTGCTAACAAGTTCCATCCAATCACCATATTTTTGTTGTCAAGTGTGACTTGCTCATAATCAAGGTATATGCTAGTTTCACCAATGCAATATATGTTTGATTGTAATGCACCTACCAATTCTTTTACTATTGTTTCAATTGCAAAGTTTTTGGCATGATGAATTAACGAACAAAGAGCTAATATACAATTGAAATAAAAGTTGACTATCACATGCCAAACAAAAATTGCTACTATTCAAGTATATGATTGAACTAAAAGTTGACCATCACATGTCAAACAAAAATCCTATTGAACAAAATGATTCCATGAAGACATTATGGAATCGACATTCACCAATATCAAGATGGTATGGAATCGACATAACAAGTGAGGCAATGTGTTAAAAACACCTTGTCATTTGGAAACTGCATCATGACTCAAGGTTTCTTGACACTCCCCTATGAGTTGATGGCGGGTATGACAAGATCAAATCTTTGGTTTGACCATCAAATAGGCATCATCCTTCGAGGCTCTTTTCTTGCAAACATATGAGTTACTACAATACTTGTCATTCAACTCATAAGTGCAAGAAAAATTGAGATCACGACTTGTAACTCGATACAAACACAACCTATGTATGGTGCTACAAGCCTCATCCGAATTTCTTGCAAATTGTAAAGCTTGAACCGAATCGAGGTAGAAAAGAGCGTGATGATGTACATGGGGAAGTTGAGAGCAAGAATGGTGTAATTATAAAGGGTGGAAATTTGGATCACAAGATGTGTTCCGGGACTCCAATTTGCAAGTTTCTCCTCAACATAAATGAAAACGGTAAGGCATTTTGAAGCCTAAACCCATCCATAACACACCTTCTAACTTTTGAAATAATGATCTTTTCTTGACCTTATTACAAAAAATCACTTATTTGCAACAAATCACTTTTTGTTGTTGCAAGTAATCTGACTAAGAATATCACCGAATGTGGCGCACATTTCTCTTCTCCGCCATAGCCATAGCCCATAGCTATGTCATCAATGTCCAATGAAAGCCACAATCTCAATGACTTAAGAGTCCCTTACTCCTTTCAAATTTTCATCAAATCCTTGGGTTTACTTGCTTGCTTGCTTATGCATTCTAGCAATATGCAAGTGTGTGCCTAGGCTACAAAACAGCTACTTGTCGCCTCCTGACTGGTTGCTGTCAATTTTGCCAAACTCTTGCCTGTCTTGCCCCCTTACAAAAATATTTTGGGCAGCAAACAAGAGAGCGGAAGTTCATGAATTGAGGGAATATGGATGAATGGAAAGAGCAAACAGATGAGAAGAGCAGGTTTTGGATGCAAGTGAGGAAGAGGATTGGGGGTGGGGAGGGGGGCTAGGGTCTATCAAGGATATTACATTGTGTAATAAACTCATTAGAGTAGTTTACGTACTTGGACCAGAATGGTCTGAGTTGTGGAAATGCAATGTCAAGCCATGGCTTAGCCTGCCCATTATAGTGGATGACAGCAGCCTGTTTTGTGGCTGCTAAATCTGTTTTGGTGTTATAGCCCAGGCCCAACATGTGCCACTTGGGAGCGATTGGATGCACATTCCCATCAAACGCTATCAACGCAGGCGGCAATGTCCCCAGTTTCCACAGTGTCAAATTCAGCTGCAAATTCTGCAAATTGCCACAAACAGTATCGGTACCCACCCACAAGATCCATGCAAAACAAATGAAGCAAAAAGAGAGAAACCAAACGAGACCCCAATAGCCTAGTGGGTTGAGGCTCCTGACAACCTTGCAAGAGATTGTGGGTTCAAATCCTGCTAGAAGATAAAAAAGGTGTGCTAGAAGATTGTGGGTTGAGGCTCTAGTGCACAAGTCATAGTGTCAACCAACCCATTATCTTCAGTCCAGAGTCCTGTTTACAAGCGATTGTAATCAGTGGGTTCATTTGAAAATGGTATTTAGTAGTATGGAAAAAGTACCTGTTTCTGCCAATAGTGATAAACATGCGTAATGTCGGCTTGGCGCCATGCACGCAAATCAAACACATTCATGCCATAAGCCCAGGCACACTTATCAGGATCAAAAGAATTGGCAATAATGGGATGTGAAAAGTTGAAGTAATTTCTGAATGTTTTGGACATCACCCAAGCGTCATCACCATGACAAGTCTCCACTGCCCCATTCACTTTGCCATGGAGATCCATCTCCCACAACGGGCTTAAGTCCTTTTGCACTACTATGTCATCATCCAGAAATACCACCTTCTCCAATTCAGGGAAAAGCTGCAAACATGAACCATTGCAAGCAGCAACAACCCATTTAGTTTCAGAATGGGACAAACACAGTACTACCCAGTGTTCAAACTGCCTCGTTTGCTGAAAGAAAACAATGGGTTTGCAAAGGCCAAGAAAAAGGGGTTACAAACCTCTGGGAGGTAGATCCGGAGATGGTTCATGATGGAGATGTATTTGGGTGATCTTGCCTGCAGATAAGCAGCCAATATAGTGGGTGAATACTGGCTGATATTGGTGCCTGCTGCATGATCACCATGGTAATACCACTTGATGTCATCTGATGTCTCCATAGCCTCCAGCACAGGGACATTGGCACGAGTCAACCAATCAAATTGATGGACGCCCTTCACCTCCACAATTGCCTGAGACAATGGGTTCAACGAAAACCATGCATGCATTGCAGCATACATCTTCTTATCAGTGATAACATGGAAAACTATCTTCTCCGGGTTTGCTGCATTGTGGACAGTGGAGGTCACTACCACAGAGGCAGCTAGAACATTATCTGTTGCAAGTACTAAATGGTGTAGAGTTGGGTCGGTGAGGCGAGGAGCAAGATCTGCTGAGGGCAAATCCCGGCGAGCACGTGCATTACTTGAGTACTCAACTGTGAGCTTCAGAGCTAAGCAATGGAGGCCCTTGGGCACCCCACTGCTGGCATAGTGCCTGTAGAGAGCTTCCTGCAGCTTTGCTGCCCGCACTCGCTCTTCATTTGCCTCCACCTGCAAACAGCTTCCTTCCACTAATTAGTCACAAAGCCCCAAGGCAGATAGACAGACAGACAGACAGGTGTGTGTGTGTGTGTGTGTGCACAATTAGTAACCTTTTGCTTCTCACCTATGGACTTCTAGATTCACATCAAAAGACACAGCCTTACTGTGCAGAGGGAGGGCTTTGTTCTAAAGCACAGAAAATGCTGGAGCAAAAGTTCTTCCAAAATCAGGACTGCAATTTTCCATCAGCAATTTGAAGCATCACAAAGTCATTTGCAGGAGAGTGGATGGGTGTGGGAGTGAGAGGGGGGCAACAACTAGTGCACACCATGGCCTTCAATTGCACCAATAAGGTTGACATATCGTATTGCTTCTTGCGCGCCTCCTCCACCAAAGCTTCAATAGATTCTGGTAGATCAACAGCAGAAGTACTAGCTGCAGACGAACTTAGCAACACTGAATACCGGTCATGTGCTGCTGCCATGTTCTGCACATTTCCCAGTACATGACAATTTGGTATCAATTCTTCTTTCACATGTCATGACCATCATACCCTGAGATAGATATTGGATCTGTTATAAAACTTATAAGGAGACAGAAGAAAAAGATGAGGTAATTTCTCTTCCACTTACAGCTGGTGCTGTGTGTCTTCTCCACATTAATCTGGGTCCAATCTTGCGTCCAAAACAACCTGGAAAAAATTGCAAATCTCAAAAAAAATCTCAACCCTATCTCTGTTACCATCACAGAGTTGAAAGAAAAGCTTGAAAAGTTTGGAAGGGATGAGGGGTCCTTAGACTGAGAATCTTTCTGAAAGCAAAACAATCCTCACAAAAAGAATTCTGCAAAATGCAATGAGGAGTGTAGTGGGTGGGTGGGGGGATCAAGTGGAGCAACATTAACATACCAATAGAGGAGCATTTGTTGGCACCCTCCAGAGTGACAACAGCGCTAGTGATGAAGGTAAAAGGGAGGAGGAAAACGAGCAAGAGCATAGTCCAAAACAAGCACCGATAGCTCAGATATCTTGCTGCACCCAGTTTCATTTTCATGGGATCCAGGAAGACTGGAGTTGTGGAGATGGTGATCCGTCTCATGTTGGGTGAGATATGGACCTGCATTCTGAGGTAGCTAGCTAACAGCCCGACCTACTGCAGCAGCTGCCCCCACAATCCTCCAATCCTCCACTACTAAAACAGCAGCTGCTCTCTGCAAGACTCATGATCGACCAAGCTTCCCAGCTGCTGCTGCTGCTGCTACTACTGCTACTGTTGGTTCTCTCTCCCACCTCGTCTCCACCATTTCGTCTTCACTCTTTCACAGATCCCGATCCTGCGCGCCATACCCATCACACCCAGCTGCTTGCAAATCTGTTTGACCTACTCAGTCTATAAACCTCCTCTTCTGGCGCCCTGCACCAGCACCCATCAAGTCTTCAATCCACTTCTTTGATGTTGTGTTCCTCCTCTTCTTCAAATCTAGCTCACCAGCAGCAACGATCTCGTCCTCGTCCTCTTGTGGCGCCTGCCTTCTTCCCCGTTGATCAATCTCTTACAACAACTGCATTTTCTTATACTCCCGGGCTTTGTAGTAGTAGTACCATTTCCTCCTCTCGCCATGGCGATGAACTCCATGGATTTGGATACAACCCACCACCAGCTAAAACAACAACAACCACGGCGTGCGTCCGAGACACAAGCTACGGCTGCTGCTGCGAGTACGTGAGACAATCTTCAAAGCTTCACAGGAAACGCAAATCAAGCTCAAAAGAGAAACCGTCAAGAGGCAGGTGTTGGAATCTAAGTCTAGTTCCGTTACTGCTTCTACCCAAATCCCACGCGTCTGCTCTCCATCGCTGTTACGACGCACGCACGCACGACCACCGCACTTCCACCGGACACGAGAACGCGCTCGCAGGAGACGACCAGATAGGGGGAAGAGATGCTCGCTTACGAAGTCGTTCCAGAGCCGCCGGGTCACCCTTCGAACGGACCGGCTACCACAAAATCGCCCACCCGCCCCCGACCCCCTGCCCAGGCAACGCTCTACCAACCTACTCTACTCCACGCGGGGAGACCTACTGGCTACGAACCTACGTACCTACGAACCTACTTTACTTTCTTTTACACTTCCCAGTTTTTCTTTTTCTGGATGCACTTTAAATTTTTTAGGGGGGAGGGTTTGGGGGGGGGGGGGGCCACCAGTGCCCACAATAAGAATGGATAGAGTTTGTATTTTATAGATAGCTTTTGGATGGATGAAATTGCCCTCCATTAACCAAGTCAACTTAAAAAGCAATAGGTATCTATATAAAACAATAATAGGAGGGCTTTTTTTTCTTTTTTTAAAAAAATTATAAATTTAAAAGAGCTGCTAGGCTACATTATTCAAGATGAAAATGGGCAATTGGGCATTTATAATATTATGTGATTGGCTTTTTTAATATTGAAAAGAGTGATTTTTTTTTTACACACAAGGGGTTATGGGGTATAGTGGGGTACACTATTAGCAACTTGTTTCTCTCTCTTTTTTTTCTTTTTTTTTTCCCTTCTTCTCCTTTGTTGTCTTAAAGGAAAAGTTGGCAACTTTTGCTTGAAAAAAATAAAAATGTACAAGCATCCTCCGATAAGGGAGCATGGGCTCAAAGCTTAATATTTTATTTTATTTTTCTATAAAGAGGAGAAAAATTTAAAGCACCAATTGGGAATTGAAGCTCTTCAAAAGAATAGTTGGTTGCCATGCTCAACATGCAATCCATCAAGTGTTGCATTTGTAACAAAGGGTATGAATTGCATTGCTATCGATAGATAGATAGATAGATAGATGAATGTAGATAGATGAATGTTGTTCCATCGTTTGTTGTCACTTGTCACCTACCTACTTATTCTTATGCCCTAGAACTCAAGTCCGCAACCTCATTGGAAGTTGCAACAAAAGAAACAAAACATGTCATCCATCCATCCATCCATCCATCCATCTCGCCACCCATTAGTTCTCAAAGCCAACACTCGTAAATTAGCTCATGTCATCCATCCGTCCATCTTGCCACCCATTAGTTCTCAAAGCCAACACTCGTAAAATTAGCTCACGTCATCCATCCATTCATCCTTCCGTCCATCCATCTCGCCACCCATTAGGTCTCAAAGCCAACACTCGTAAATTAGTTCATGGCCACTCAAACATCCTTCTCTCCAGCTAGTGCCACAACACTAGTTGGTGTATAACCTTACAAGTAGCCTATTGAGGACCCTATGCTATCGTAAAAGCACTCCGAGAAAATTTTCCAAGTGTAGTTTGAGGGTACCTTAGACAATACAATGTTAATACGTGTAAAGGTAGCACCTCATTTCCTTTGCAAAACAAAATTAGAGCCATTGAAAAATTCATTTATTTTATGCTTGGTAAAGGACCCATGTTGCCCGAATATTGAATTTTATTTTTTATTTTTTATCCACCAAACCGAATTTTTGAATTTTAAAAAACTTTGCTTACACACGGGGTATCAAATATTAGGTATTTTTTCAAAATTTTCTGAAACCCACCGCGTATCAACTTGTTAGGGTAACTAATTATAAGGACCCCCAAACGGCCGAGTTCCAGGAACTTGGGTCCCACATTCAACTCCTGTCCTCACGCCACAGGCCCTTGCCAAGAAGAATGGCCCCGTTCTTGGTCCTTAACTCAACACAAAGAACACCTCACTTCATTTCCAAAACCCCTTAACTCAACAACAAAATCAATAACCCACAA
Organism: Sphagnum tenellum; assembly: GCA_963921925.1. Lineage (NCBI taxonomy): Eukaryota > Viridiplantae > Streptophyta > Sphagnopsida > Sphagnales > Sphagnaceae > Sphagnum > Sphagnum tenellum. The sequence continues at coordinate 7,837,677 of OY998144.1, forward strand.
ACAAACCCTAAAACCTTTCTTCACAACAACAAATCCATAATTCATGAATAAACCCTAAATCCTTCTTCGCCCACAACAAATCACTAGTTCATAAATAAACCCTAAACCCTTCTTCATAACAACAAATCAATAATTCATGAATAAACCTTAAACCCTAAACCCTTCTTCACTACAACAAATCAATAATTCACAAATAAACCCTAAACCCTAAACCCTTCTTCACAACAACAAATTTCATAATTCATGAATAAACCCTAAACCCTTCTTCACAACAACAAATTTCATAATTCATGAATAAACCCTAAACCCTAAACCCTTCTTCATCACAACAAATCAATAATTCACGAATAAACCTTCAACCATAAACCCTTCTTCACTACAACAAATCAATAATTCACGAATAAACCCTAAACCCTAAACCTTCGTCCTCCTTCTTTTTGGTGGTAGATTTTCAAGAAAAAAAATTGATAAATTTTTTTTAGGGAAATTGGGGGAGATTAGGGACATGTTTTTGAATTAAAATTTTTTTTTCCCCAAAGTAAGAATTGGGCATTTTTGGGAATTTTTAAAAATAAAAATTGTGAAAATAAAATATAATAATAATAATAATAATAATAATAATTAGTGTACAGTGGGTACCTAGTATACATATATCTATAATGTTGTTCCTCATTTTGAACAACAAATTATTATATTTAAAATGGTACTAAACCGTGCTCCTTGTTTGGTACACAAGAGTGTCCTTTCCAGGACCCAGTACACTGGCAATGGCCCCCTCCCCCCCCCTGACAAGCTCATTAAGACACTTGTGAATGAACCCATGAATGTCTTACCTAGTTAGTACCTAACTCAGGTTGGACTCTGGTTGTCCTTTTTTTTTTTTTTTTTTAATTATTTTTTTTTTGTTGGCTTGCCTTGTGTCAGGGAGAAACTATGGAAGGAATGAAGTTTTTATATTTATTTATTTAATTAAAAATTAATTTTTATTTCTTCATTTGGTCCCACATTTTCACTCACCATGTGTTGTGTGTTACTCAACGTGTTCCATAAAACTCTCTCTCTCTCTCTAGCCTACTAGATTATATATAAATTTTTCTAAATTTCATGCCAAAATTTTACTTGATCCTTCAATTCTTCCATATATATTTTTAAAGAATGTTGTTAAGAATAAACCTTCCTTTTGCAACAAACCATTATATCACACATTTTTTGTTAAATGATCCAAAAAACTTTTATTCAATTTTGGCACTTTGATATATTAGTACTTCATCTAGTAATTATTATTTTTTGGCTTTTTTGGGTTTTTTTTTTAATAGTAGAGTTTTGTGTAGGGTAAAAAGCTCTAGGAGATGGGCATTTCTCCTTTGGACCTTGGACTCCCTCAAGGAACAAGGAATTTTACACTATGGACATGAGGGTGGTAGACATGCCCTCCCATGTGTATGTATAGAGGAAATTATGAAAATGTAATTTCCCCCTTTATACGAGTGGGAGGGTCTCAAGGGAGGCCACTTTGTGAATACCCTAGTTCGGGTTCCAAAATTCATTTCCAATTATTCCAATTCGATGTGCATAATAAATATTGACTATATTTTTTTCTTGAAATATCTCCATTTATATATTGGATTTTTTTTTTTTTTTTTTTTAATGTGTCCATAATCTTCACTTGGGTGTTAATCATGTTAAATATATTGCCATTGGGTCAAAATTGAAATAGCCATAATCGTCCCTCTAAACTATTAGGGGTTAAATGCCATATGACATGCTATTAAAAAAGAACATTGAATTATAAAATAATCAATTAGTTTTTAACCATGAATAGTTTTTAGTTGGATTACAAACATAAAATAAAGTTTTCATAATACACAAAAGAAAAATTGAAATGTTTACAAGGAAAATGGAAATTTGATAAATGATAATAATCACAACGCACGACAACCCCAATTGACATGAAGTTTCAATAAATAAATTTAAATAAAGGCCAAAAATTTGCTGACAACATGAAGTTTTGAAAGTAGATCAAAAGTATTCCCAATTATGAATTTAACTTTATAATAAACAAAGATTTTTTTTAAAAAAAATTAAAACTCATTGTTGTTTTACTATCCAAGATATAAAGATCATACATATTCTTAAGGGTTTTTTCTTTTTAAAATTTTGAAAAAAAAAACATTATTTGTTAAAACCTTTTTTTTTGGTTTTATATGCATGGTGAAGAATAAAACTAAAGACACTCATTTTATTTTATTTCATTTTATTTTATACTTTATCTTGTTTGGACCCTTTAACATTTCAAAAATAATAATTATGTATAACATTATTTGTATAAAAATATTTACGACTTTTTGTTGCCATGCCATGCAAACAACTTCTTGGAAACTTGAAAATGAAACACTAGATACATTTTATTTCAATTTGTAGCAACCGTTGGTAACTTTTGGGAGATTTCTCGACCTAAGTGATTCAACTTATCTAATTAAACATTTGTAAAAGTTCATTTGTTGTAGATGTCCCTTCCATTAGAATCAACTAAGGTCACATTCTAATGCCTCACTTAAAATAGACCTTTAGGCAATGTATTAATACCAAAAAAAATTCATGAAATAGCAACCATGATTTTGTCTATTATGACAAAAAAAAATTGGCCAACACCGGATCCAAATATATTACCTATGTCACAAAGTTTTCCATTATCCAATTACCTACAGTGATCTATTTTTAAAGGTTGTTTTATTATTTCACAATGAATGAATTTTTTTTTTCAAAAATTGTAAACAAGGTTAAATGTACACTCAAATTATCAGCCCTTAAGACTAGACTCACATCATGAACAATGCGAGAGACATTGTATTATATATGCATTCAAATGGTCACTTGCACTATGCCCTAAAATTCAACAACCCTTTTATTCCTATGCCTAACACTCCAACAATGCACAAATGGCAGTTTTTTTTCAATAAAAACAATATTCGAGTTATCCGTAAAGTCACGCGATCAGGGGGCGAAAATGGCCAGTTTTGGTATAATAGGCCATCAAACGCTTAACTGAGAATGAAAATAATTGGGACCCAAACTAGTTTTTCCACCAATTTTGGTCGTAAACTGAGCTTCACGATGAGCTTCATCGTGTTGTCGTTCCTTTTGACTGAGCGGCGTGTCGTTTCCTTTTGACTGAGCGCCTCCACTGCTGGGAAATCTCTTTTGACTGCTCCTACCTGGTACTACAATGATTCTCGAACCTTGTGCATTTAATGCTGAGTTTCAGCATTTCATACTGAGATTTAATAAAATTTCCCTACTTCGCAAATACCATTCTAAGAGAGAGGATTGGGGTGTGAAAGCACAGGGGGATAGGGTGTGAAGGAGAGGATGAAGAGAGGGTGACTTTACAGATAAAGTCTCATGAAAGAACAAAGAACATCAAATATATACATATATATATATATATATATATATATATATAATGTGGCCATTATATAACATCAATCGCCTTAATTGGAAATGAATTCATTATCTCTTTACACAATTTGTTCAATTCTTGGTTGGGTATCAACAAAAGAAACTATTCAACATGAATTAATGTGACCTCGTCAATGGATTTCAATCCAACATGTTGATATGGTAGTCCATGTTGACTTCGTTTGATTTATGCTAGAAACTTCATTGTTGTTCACATCAATAATCAAAATTAATTATGGTATGCAAAGTGAACTCTAAAATTAAAGGCAAAATATTGAAATCTTATGCTTAAATGGGGGATGTTTCAAGTACAATTTAATCCCAACTTAAAGGGGAAATAAATTAAAATAAAATAATTTGATTTTTCAAAATTCACTCTTTGGATTCAAATTTTTTTTTTGCAAACATTAAAGCAAAAAGAGCAAGAACAAGGGCTCACCCTCTTGTTGTCGTCTTGCCTAAAATTTTGGAGGACTTTAAGATGTGGGATAATTCTAAGGACAAAATCCCAAGATGATGAAGAAAGAAAAGAAATCGAAATGATTTCATTTGTTCTTAAACTTTACTTTTTGAATTCAAAAAATTGTGATAAAATTAAAGCAAAAAGAGTAAGAACAAGGGCTAACCTTCTTGTTGTCACCTTGCTTAAAATTTTGGATGAATGAATTTTAAAACTCAAAGGCATTCGAAGCGAAAAGCATATACACAAGCAAGAAGATAACAACAACAAAAACGAGTATTTTGCCCCCAAAGGTAAACCGTGAAAAAAGTTTGCCATGCGAAAAATGCCTTGGAAACAAACATGAGAAACAAAGGGTTATAATTAGGTCTAGGACATCTATAATTTCATAAATTTTCCACACCACACAAGTGGCACCTAAAATGACAAGTAGAGTGAAAGGCAAGAAATAAAGGTTTCATAAAAGAACCAAAGAAAGAAAGAAAGAATCCTAAAAGTTAAGAACCCTAAAAAGTTTGAAGAAATTTTTTTTTATTGCTTTTCATCAACATGGAATCTCTTTAGGGAAAGTGAAGTTGGTGTTTTGAAGAGAGTGTGAACAAGGAAGGGAGTTGGGGTTGAATATTAGTAGATATTCCTCACTCAAGATAACTAAATAAATAATTTAAATCACCAAATCTAGCAACCCCATTGGCATATTGAAAAAATATATCCTTTAATGTAGTATTATTTCCATTGATCCTCTAAAATTCTCATAAACCCTAGCAAACCCTATTACAAGAAAGTTAATATTTTAAAAGTAACACCTAGTGAATATTCCTCACAATGTGGGACCAAATGAAAACTAGGTACCATAGCTAAAAGGGTTAGGTTCACCACATGTCTTATTTGTTGAATAATTAATTGATTAATTATGAATATTCCATGTCAAAAATAAAACACGTTTTCAAAATATTCTTTAATTTCATACACAATTTTCTTTTCTTTTTCCTTTTTTCTTTTTTCTTTGAAAAAAATATTTCAACAAATTTTCAGCATAAAAATTATAATGAAAGTATCTAGTTGTCTCAACCAATTGCAATATTTTGCATAATTCTTTGAACAAGACTATTAATTAATCAAATTAAACTCAATTGACCACATTAATCCATGTATTCTAAGAGAGGAATGACAAATGAGATAATGGCCAAAAAAAACACTATAAATCAGAATAAACTTGACAACATTAATCCAATTATTCTCTAAGAGGAAAATGGCAATGAGGTAATGATCAATTAGTGGTTGCTAAATTTAGAGATTGTGCAAGATTATAACTTGGTTTTATGTGGAGGGTAAAGCTTGAGGATGACGACATTATCAAAATAAAGGGCTAGCCCAAGGTGATAGATAGCCAAGGGCATGCCTCTAATTTTGGTGATGCTTGCATCGAGGGCTTTTGCTCTACTGTGCTTTTTTTTTCTTGGGCTTGTTTTTCATTTTTTTCTTCTTCTTATTTGTTCTCCATTGCTTCTTTTTTTGCTTTGTATTTGTTTGCTTATTTGTTGTAGCTTCCATTTTTCATATACTCCTTCCCATGTTGCATTCTTGTGGAATCAAAGTTCTCAACAACGTACCTTTGTTGCATGTAGTGACATTATGCATGGTTGTAGTAGCAATAGTGCTTTTATTTTGTCGTGTTTTTCTCAACCTTTTTTTTCTCTTCTTGCTTGTTACATCATTGCTTTCTTTTTTTCGTTTTTTTCTTTACACTTGCCACTTTTCTATTCTCATGTACTCTACCTCAACATTCTTGATAAATTAAAAGTTTTCAACAACATACTTTTATTGTTGCTTTGCATGAATTCCTTGTTTCCTATAGCAACAAAGCTCAACACACCTATACCACCAAAGTTCTACTCTTTTGTGTTCAAAACTATTCTTTGATATTAAAATGTTGTATGAGGAAGAGAATAAAACATCTAGAAATTCCCCCTAAAAGTGGAAGATCCCTCCTTATTTTGTGGACAAAAATTTCTCTAAATAAATTGCTTCCATTTTACACTAATAAATTTCCGACAATTCTTTTATGGTCCATGTCATACAATTTGAAGACATTAAAGTTGGCATGATCATTGAACTACACATAAAACATTAAGATGTTTTCATATTTACTATTGAAAATGTTGGACCAAATTGTATTGGCCAATCACAAAATTTAGACAATAAAATTTTAATACACTAAAACAATTGGGCCATGTGAAATGGAAGAAAATTCACCCACATCTTTTTTATTTGTCAAAACAATATTTTAACATTGAATAATTATGTAGTTGCCAAAATGCCTTTTAAAAACATTGCTTATGATGAACAGGCTAAAGACGACATAACAAACCATTCAAGACCTTCTTTGATAGAAATGGTTAAGATAAGATTCTAAATTTGATATCGACTCTAAAGTGGATTGAAAGAAGGTAAGTTGACATGCTCATGTTAATGGTTTGCCAAAGGTTGTACATGTAGCGTAATGCCATGCTCAAAGGTTATATTACCTAGCATAAAGACCTACGTAAAAATTTTAAAAATTGTTAAATTATCCCACAATACCTAGCATGTATAACAACATAAAAAAGAAGAGAGAAAAAAAGGTAGGAATGAACATTTCATTTGTTGAAATGACCAGCTCTTATGCACACACAAAACAAACAAACAAAAAACTTTGTAAGGTTAATTACAAATACAACATTATTTTTTGCATAGGTCTTTACATATACCAAAAACACAAATACAAGAGTTGGGCCTAATGATGGTTAGGATTTATTTCTCATGCATTGGCCAATCAACATGCACCTTGTTGGATCAATGCCCATTTTTTCTTACATGTGACACTTTTTCTTTTTGTCACATATTTGCATCCCAATTGAATTTCAAGGCATTGCAAACTAATGGACTATCAAATTATGAACATTAGCATAGCTTATGTTGTTGGCCCAAGTGTGAACACATTGAAGGCTTAATTGATTTTTCCTTCCAATACCCAATTTTTGCAATTTATTTGCATTTCAAGCAACAAAATCCACTCAAAAATCAATATCTTGCACACCTTGGCTCACAAAATTGTGAAATAAATTCTATTAAATCTAACTCCCCCAAGGCTTTCCAACAACACCAAGAAAGCTTCCAAATTCCAATATAATTTTTAGTTCTGATTTTATTTAGTGTTCATTGAAAAAATGGTTCAATAATCAATAGCTTCCACATTGTAACTCCGAGGAATCTCAAACCAAGTCAATGCACCCCTACACATCGAGAGCTTTCCAAAGATACAAAAAGCACCGAATGAACCCTAATTGGCACGGTTTGGGAGACCTTAGTGTCACAATACAAATCGAAACAAACTACCTTTTTTCGTAGATAGATGTGTAATGAAGCATGAATGTGCAAAAACATTGTCATGAAAATCAATGATGTTTTTTTTTTGGTCACAAATTTATGCTATTTTGAGGAAATTTTCAATAAAATTTGGAATTTTTTCTTTAAATGAAAAATGTGGTTTTCAAAAAAGATTTGCAACTTTTTGAAATTTTACAATTTGAAAATGAAAACTACTTGGGTGCCTTGGTTTTTAAATAGTAATTAAAAGATCCAACCTAATGGGTCCAAATAGGGTATAAAGAGCCACACCAAGATGCTACCATTGCTTAATTTCATTGTTAGTAAGTTGTTATTCAAGTTGATGTTGAAATTCTTGGATGAATTTTGACATCAATATTTTTAATTCATTATGGAAATATTTAAATAAATAGATAGATTTGAAATGAATTTAATGTACATCCTAGTGTTTTTCATTGCTTAAATGATTTAAAAAAAGACTTGAAATTATTTGAAAATGATATTTTTATTTTAAAAAAACAATTATGTGCACCTTTACACAATAACATGCTACAATATATTTTATAATCATAACATTTTTTTAAAAATCGATTTAAGACATTGTCAATTTATATTCCAAATCAAATCATCCAATTATCAAATTATGTGATTTGATAATTTGATTATAATTTGATAAATCAAATAGGAATATAATTTGTGGAACTAATTACAACTCGATATAAAGGACATGAAGTATTCAAAATATGGTATGTTGCATATTAATATATTTATCATGAATTTAATATTTACAAAAATTTTGCTAAAAATCCAAAATAATCCTTGTTTTCATAAAATATTTGTTCTAAAACACTACCAAAACAATAATAATAATTAATTTAAAATGATCACATAATTGTTGAAAAGAAAATGAATGAACAAACAAATATTTTGTGAGAAGGTAATGACACTTTGCCATTTTGCCACATGACTAGCTAATAAAGAAAATGACTTTCTATATAGTTAACGAAGCCTCATTCCTCTTTGATACCAATAAAACCAAGTCTTTGTTAAACCAAATTTAAGTTGGACCAATTTTCCTATAAGGATTTTGATTTCCAAAGTATTAGGTTATGGTAGGACAAGTAAATTTTTTCTTTTTTTCTCATTTTGACATCCAAGATCCACCATGTGAGTTGTTGTTAGTTCCTTTTCATATTTTAATTTCCTTGTTTCAACAACATGTTCATTCTACATGTGTTTTTTTATGGATGTGATTCAATGAAAATGGTTGTATTACACAATCCCTTTGTAAGATCTAGTGGCACTCTAGGAACTTAGAGAACTTTTTATGTGGAGTGGCACAAAAAACATTCCATAATTTGGATAGCTCCCACATTAATTTCTTGGCCAAGTGCATTGGAAAAAAAGGCCCAAATTGTTACTTAACAATGGAATGAAAATCGAAATCTTTAGTTTTTTCTTAAATGCCCAAATCAAATCGTCCAAAGAGTTTGATTTTGTACAACACAAACCTTTTCAATAGTCTTGTTAAATTGAAGCACAAACTCACTTGGGGATTTTATTTCCCTATCTTCATCCTCATTATCCCCCACAAAATCATACATGTTGTGAATGTCATATTCTTTTTAAAACATTGACTAAGACTATAGTAGGCCAATAACAAGGGAGGAGGTGTTGCACTTGCAATGTGATGGCACATCTATGTGCACAAAACTTATTAACAATTCGATCATGCATATGAACAATATTGAATAAAACCCCCAAAAAATAAAATAAAAATAAAAATAAAAATCATAGCTTAAACACAAACTTGTTGATAGGCATGCAAGTGCCAAATGATGGTGAGATTGACCAAAAAAACTACACTAACCATAAGTGGAAGCTTGTTAGTTGTTTCATGCAAAACAAACATTCACCCAATCAACAACATGACCCAAACCATTAGCATAGTGAAAAAAATTTCACAAGAATGACACAAGCCAATGCATCATGAAGAACACCCACACATGAAGTGTTGCCATTGCATAAAATGTACAACAATGCGACATGAGGATTGATGATTGCATAAAAACACAAATCACAATACACAAAGTGCAAAATAGAAAGCACAAACCTTTTAAGTTTTTCAATCATGTAAATGAGATGATTAATCAACACACCACAATAGCCACATCAAATAGACACACCAAATCTTCCAAATCTTATGGTTGCTTGAAGACATAATTGCACATTCAACCCTAACAAAGGTTTTTTTTAATAATGAATCACTTCAAATCACTTCAACTTCCAAATAAATAAAAATGTTGTGCAAGCTTCATATCATCCTTGGAAAAATCAAAGGATTTAGGGTTTAGGCTAGTATGTATATTTCATACTCAAAAGGTACAATGATGGACGGGTATAAAAAAAACACATATAAAGTGGAACATAACAAGGGGTGTGTGACTTTATGGCCTTGCCATTTACATTAAAAAATATCTTAAGGCGAAAGGAGAATTATGGTAATTCAAATATTTCACCATGCAAAAATATAGTCTTAAAAAAAAACCCTCTAAAAGAAACCAAAATCCTTCATACATCATAACTTTATAACTAATTTCAAGTTTCAACACAAGCCAAAATATCGTCTTTCAAAAACCTTCATATCAAAATAGACCTACTACCTAGGGGCTAAGTCCCTTAAGCTACTACTATACTATAGTCTATAATCAATTCATCAAAACACAATATCCTTGCCTTGGTAGGTAAGGCAAGGCCAATAAACCCCTAGGCATCTCCTTGTAAAGGACCGGTCTAGTTTAGTTTTGCAATACCATTGCACATACCATTAATGATACCAATAGGAAAATTTAGCCAAAAAGGGAAATGAAATTTTTTTAAAAGGTGATTTTGGAGGTTTTGAATTGCCAGAAGTTTTAAAATAAAAAATAAAAATCATTGAATTTCTATATTTGGGTTTCAATGTGTAGCCAAAAAAATAGAAAAATGATTAAAATTTATGTTTCATATTTGGTTTATAATCAAATTTGGCTAAATCTTCCAAAGGACAATCGCCACCTTTTCTTACATCTTCCTATTGACGATTTGCCAACAAAAAAATCCCCAAAAATACACTTCACAAATGCACTCCCACACTTTTTTTTTAAATATTTTTTTTACAAATATTCTTACCCATTGGGTACCTTCAAAGTATCCCAAATTAGGGCACTGGAAAAAAGAAAAAAAAGAAAAAGAAAAAAAAGAGCTTTAATTGTGGTAAGGCCCTTTTGAGGAAGGACATTATCACAATAAGAGAGGCCCATGCAAGGTGGAGTAGGGAAAATCTTACAAAAGTACCTTATATAAGGCCCCCCAAAAAAACCCTGTAGGAACAAATCTTACCTACTGAAATAAAGACCCCCAAAACCCAGTTGCCGAGGAAGAAGGATGGATCTTATGTTAAGACCCTTTCCAGACGTTTCAAATACCTTAGAAGGCCTTAGGACTTCTTCAAAGGCACAAAGGTCTTTAATATAAGGATCCCTGCAAGGGTCTTTAACATAAGGACTCTCTCTCTTTCTCTACGAAGTCGAGCTCCTGGCGAGCTTCACTTTCGTTGCGAGCCGCGGGGAAGAATAGAAGGGCCGGAGGAGCAGATTGCAGTTGCATTTTTGCAGTTGTCGCCGTTCTCGTCGTTGCAATGGGTGTCTCCGATACTTTGCGGCATGTCATTGCTCGTGATCCTGTCATCGCCGCCTGCGTCCTTCTGTCCGCCATTGGTACGTTTCTTAGTTTTTCCCCCCCTCTCCCTCTCTTTTTTTTCTCTTTAACCGAAACCTCAAACTTCGACCTCAAACACAAACAATGTGCTTAGATCTGCACATGTACAACCTGTGTGTACGTGTGTGTGGAAACAAGGGGTATTAGTTCCGATGATAACATATGGAGCTCTTGAGGAATATTTGTTTTCTTAGGTTGTCTTGCTGTGGGAGTAGGAAAGCTGCTCTCGACGATTGAGCCTTGGAACTCTCGTATGTTTGTGTTCTATGCCGTGATTTCTACGATGTAGGTTGTGACAGTGTGGACACAGAATCAGAGCCAAGGATCCTAAGATTTGCGGAAGGAGTGAGGCTTTGCACCTGGAGGAGGAGGAAACCCTAATTGCTTCAAAAAATTAGGGTTTTCTTGGAACCCTAGTGGATTTGAATCTGTTGTGCTCTTCACCAACCCCGGCCTTTTTACTGTCTGTCCTCATGGTTAATGAAGAGTGTGATCATGTGGGATGTAGGAGTTGGACTGCCTCTGATTGTTCCGCCTTTGAGGAATGCTTTTTCAACTGCAGAGCAAATACCTCCACCCAAGCTTTCACAGGTTTGAGCAATTGCTGTTTGCATACTTTGTGTTTTACAATTGCTTGTTTCTTGTCTCTGCTGCTTTTTTTGTTTGAGATTCTGTAACTGTGTTTGCAGTTGTTTTGTAAAGAACTTCTGCTAGTAGTTTTACAAAAGAGTTTTAGTTGCAGATGTTGAGCATTAGAAGGAACAATGCCTACCTCCTTGATTTTTACTTAACTGAGTTGGGAGGTTAAGAATATTGTGTAGTACTATCCCCAAAGTGTCCGGAGCACAGCTGATAACAGAGAAAATTGCATCTGGGAAGCTGCCACATTCTATTTGCTTATTCCTCAAGATGTTTTTTGTGGCAGGTTGTTGAAGGCATGACAGGTAAATCTCACAAAGTGAAGGAGTAGCAAATGTTACTCTCAGGAGTCGCTCAATGCTTCTATTATGGTTGCAGTGTATTCAGAATGTGTAACAATTATAGAGGCCTATAGCTTCCAAGCATATCTCAGATTAGTATAGAAAAAAATTCACCAGGGTTTACAGTTCTTTCTATGCTTGCATTGGCATGGTAATGCATTGGGTATAGAACTTTATCTCAGGATGTGAGGAATCAATTTGCTGTGCTTGTAAAGAAGGTGGTCTCTTGTTTTTTTTCAGTAAATCTTGGAAGCATTTTCTCCTTGGGCAGATTCTTCTTGCTGCCAGTCATGATTTATTCTTGCAGAAGCTTATTTATCTCATCCAGAATGCTTATGCCGAAACTTGGGTATATCAGCTATGAGAGCAGAAAGCATTGTATGACATCAAGAATCTTCCTCTTGAGATAGATCTTTCTAATATAAAAGTGTCAAATTGATGTGTGTATATGGGTCCTTTCTTTTGCTTCATGGTGCAAAGGTTCTCACAGCAATGAGGTGTTTGTTTCAACAATGCCATTATTGCCTTCTCGATATGAACTAATATTAGAGGATACAAGAATTCTGAGAAACTTATGAGCCATGCATGAAGACTGTTCATGCCTGTGTATTCCACATTTTTCACACTCAAGGATTCATCAACCCACCAAATATATATATGAGTACCTTCTACATCAGTGACCCTACTGGAAGTATTCAAAATGAATTGTGCAAGGGCAAGAATTGGCAATCTGTGTAACATCTTCTCAGAAAAGAAACTCGTAACAGAGCACACCCGGGATTATTGCAGGTTGGAATTTACAAAGATTCTGTGACACTTCCATGGTCAGGTACAATCTCAATTAGCAGCTCCTTTTGCATCCTTCATGAGCACTAATCTCTCAGTATATTCAAGCTGCTGAATCTCAAACTGAACTACACCCTCTATTACAAGGAGGAAACAACTTGCAATCAACCACAGAGTCTTCTTCTCATGGGGCCAGCAAAAACCTCATGTCAATTCACTGCTCTTCTCTCTTGTGTACTAAAGAGCTGCAGAGATCTGCCAAATCCTCCTCAAACTTCAAATGTCACACAGGACAAATCTTCATAGGTACATCAACGGATTGTACAATGACTAAAGCTGTCACTGCCTTTTTGGAAGGTAAGTATTTGCTTTCAAGTACACAGATTGCTCAGGCAAAGATGATGATGATGTGCAGATTTGGAGGAAATTTCTACCTTTCCGCACCTTATTCTGCCATAACAACACCAGCTTTGTAAGAAGAACCCTCTTCAACATTTGCAGCGTATTTCTGTCTGTCTCTTGAAGTCCCTTCTTCCTCACGTTCAAGGTCTAACCTCTCTTGGGCACCTCCTCTCAGTGGCTCCAAAAGTCCTCCAGCAGCAGCAAGTTGGTGCAATTCAATGACACGTTTGGTATTCAGGATTGCTGCCAAGACCAGCAATGAGCTTGCTGTTATAGCAATCCATACTGCAGTGGCCTAGGTATCAAAATTGTACAACCCACAACTAAGAATCAGTGGCTTGCTTGCAACAACTAGAAATTATGCCAATTGAAATCTCCCTCCCCCTAATATTCTGATTGTGGTTGCTGCAACATGACCGCAACTCAGGAGCAATCAAAATCAAAGACTGGAAGACATTTTGTGCTCATCAGACATTCTAAGGTTGGCATCGGACATTCAAAGGATGACAACCATTCTAAGTGCCAAAAGCATGTGAATGGAAGTAGTGGTAGTACCCGCACTTTGATCACTGCAGGTGGGTAAGGAAAGTTTCCAGCACCAAGGATTCCGCTCACAAGAAACAAAGTGCTGGACATAAGGAATGGAATAGAGACCATCTTCTGCATGAATTGGACCCTCATGTCCACTCTCTCATACACTTGGGATACATTCAGAATTGAGCCAAACATCCACAAGCCTGAACCTCCAATGATCAGTCTGAAGGCGTGGTTTGTCAAATTCTCCGCCTGCTTCTCATCATATTTTCCTCGACCCACCTGCATGCATGTGCAGCGACACATTATGTGAAAGGCATTCATCAGGAAGGTGGGTGTTCCAACGATAAAGGAGTCCGAGTTGATGAGAAAGTTGTCTCGTACATCATGTGTGTGAAGGACCCAAGACCGCCCCTTTTTTGAAGGACCCAAGGCCGTGTTTGAAGCCTCACCTCCAAAAGCAAGATGGTCCCAATGAAGAACAAGATGGATCCCAGGACCTGCAGCAACGGGGCCAGAATCTCGATAAGCGCCAGCTGCGGATCCAGCGAGAGCAAAGGCAAGCTGAAGTCGAAGCCCGCGAGCTGAGCGATTAGGTCATGCAAGTTGACGATCACAAGGAGCGCCAATGCTACCAGCACCAGAATGAGCCCGAGTTTAGCACTACTGCGACCGGGTAGCAGCAGTATGCAGCCGACCAGCAGCACGATCGTGGCCACTAGGTACACAAACGCGTTTATATACTCCCACCAATCCCTCCACGCCGCCGGACCATACAAGCGCGTCCTGCGCACTGACACAAGCTTCACCATCTCCTCCTCTCTCTTCTGCAACAACAACAACAACAACAATAAAAATTTCTAAAACTGTACACACTTCCCGTCAACTCTCCTGCAGCATCAATTCCGCACCAAATTTGTAACAAAGCTTGCGATCGCTTGCTGCCACTGCTGATTTTTTTTCTTTCTACAAATTCGTGAAATTGTTGCGCCAGAATTGCACATCGATTTCCCGTCGCCAATTCCTCCCCCGCCGTCCCAAAACTTCCGAGGCCTAGACTCGAGCGAAAGTCTGGCCCATGCGGCTTGCGCTTCCCGCCGAGTTGACCAATCTCAGATGGACACGTGGGAAATGCGCCTTCCTTGAACAGCTTGATCGTTAGTAATGACGTGCTTTTAGCAGCCGCGTGGCATGGACCTACCACTTGGCAAGGTGCATGGGTACCACCACGTCAGCAATTTTTATAGCTCATAATCCAATAATATGTAATTCAAAATGGGAAAAAAAAAACACACACACACACCCAAAATTATATTTTCTAAAAAAATTACTCCACATCCATCCCTTGCGAGAATCTTGATGCTTTGTGATTAAAGAATCAAGCATTGAGATTCTCACTAGGGTAGACCGACCCATCATCAATTGGCTGCTTATGATTGAACAATTATTTATATGTACATCATATGTGCTTCATTTTGAGTGATTTAAAATGTTATGAGAGTGTTACCTCAAGCTTTAGAAATCATCTTTTAAGTGCGAAGGAAAAGGATACCAAGCAGCTGCTTCAAAGCCAAAGTGCTTCCCATCAAATATAACTCACTTCAATTAGGTACATTTATCTTCGTAATGAAAAAATAACAAGAAGAAAAATAAGCTTTCCAACTTGAGAAAACATGTTTTGTTTTTTTTTCTTTCCTCTTTGCACCCTTCTTATTTTCAAACCTCATAACTTTTTTATTTTTTATTTATTTTTTAAAAAATATTTTAAACAATTTAAAGTGCTATAGGAGTGTCACCTACAAATCATCTTTCTTTGAACTCTAATAGCAATAGAACAACATACAAAGAATATTTGAAGTGTTTGGGAACTGATTTTGTAATGTTTAGTGGTTTGTTTTTTAGTTCTTGACCCCTCTTATTTCCCTGAAAAACTAGTCAAAGATTTTGTTTTGTTTTTTGAAGACACCAATGGTTTTTGAAAAGTAAAGTAGCAACAATGCATCAAATTTAAGCAAAAAGAAAATCATTAAATCCTTTACCTTTGTAGAGCTCATTGACTAAAAACACGTTTGCAAAATTTCAGCTCAATTGATTTTTTTTGAAAAAAAAATCAAGATGAAATGAACTTTTGAGAAATATTTAAGCTTTTTAATTATTATATAAATAATAAATTTCACCATATATGAATCGAAACATTTCAATCTTGCTTTCATTGGCATATTTTTAACCTAAAATCGAATCCCTAACAAGTTTTGACATTCGTCATGGATTAAACCAAAATCCATTCATTTCATTCCAGTATCATTACAAATCTTGATTTTCAATCAAAAGTTTATACCTCGTACAATTTTTTGAAATTTCAGACCGATCAATTACATTATGTACATACTTGAAGTCTATAATCTTCAAATTAGTCTCATTTAATAATTTGATTATATACAAAACAATGTGATTTTTAAAATCACACCTAAGTAAGCAAAAAGAAAATAAAAATGTTATTTCCAAAATGATCCACCTTATCATGCATGCACCTAAATGAAAAGTGTTTTTAGTGAAATGGCCAAACTTATTTCATGAATTTATTTGGGTAACAAATTGAGGCAAGAGGTATCGTTGATGAGATGACATTTTGTTTCAATGAAGTGGCCAAGCTTACTTCATGAATTTGTTTGTGTAACAATGTGAAGCAAGATGTGTTTTCAATGGAGTGACATCTTTGCTTCAATGAAATGGTCAAGCTTACTTCATAAATTTGTGTGTGTAACAATGTGAAGCAAGAGGTGTCTTCAATGAAGTGGCCAAATTTACTAGTTCCCCCAATTCCCAAAACAAACAATAAAACCCTTGCATAAGAATTTTATTGAGCACTCGAGGGTGCATGCAACCTCCCTTGTTGCCTCCTAGTGAGATGATTTGAAACTCAACCCCAAGTTGAAGTTAATATTTTGGACATTCTATCAATTAATTATGAAATTATGAAAATTTTATTGTTGGGGCTTTTTGAATTGTGAGGAGGGCTCCTTTGTCGATCATGGGTGTAGTGCCTCAAGTTCACAAAAGAGGGATTTTAATATGGTCAAATAAGGATCTTTAATACTTAGGCCATAACCTATATTGTGTTGTTTTAAAAATAACATCGAACTTTTTATTTATTTATTACAATTGCACATTCCTAACCAAATTGAAGAACTATAGAGGTTTGTAGGATGCTTTAGGTTAGGTTCCTTCATGGTGATAGTGTTTCACCTAATGTGCATCTATGGTTGTTTTTGGATGAGAGGTAAATTATTGTGGTTTTTGTAAGTCCATTTGTGCAATTCAATAATTTTAATCAGCCATTAAAGTGGCGTTTTAAAGTCTTATTGTCAAAAAAAACTAGTTACATTTCTCATGCTACAATTTAATGATAAGATAATTCAATTTATGTTTGTAATATATGTGCAAATATGGCAATCGATAAATTACACCTAAAAATAAAGTTGTGCAACCAACATTGGAAACATGAGCACTTATAAAAAGAACATCATAATGAATTTTTTTTTGTAAACACACCAACCCCCACAGCCCGCTTCAATTTTGTTAATACAAAAGATATGGAAAAATTAGTTGAATTTACATTCGAAACAAAAAATATATTTTTCCCCAAGAAAACCCATAAAAAAGAATGACAAATTTTATTGAAAAAAATCATGGACCCCAAAATCCACCCTCTTGATTTGTAAGAAATATATATGTATATTGAAAACATTCCTATAATGGCAAACGATAGAAGGGTCCTAAAAAGTTCCAAAAATATAAAACAAGAGTTTTCCCTAATGTAATCAATGCAAACAATGAAGAAATATTTGAAAAAATAATAAAAATATTTATTAGTTAAATTTACTTACCTCAAAACAAATCCATCAACACCTAAGTGCCCAATACAAAGTAGGAATGCACATTGAAGATAAAGATTATTTGCGAGTGTATTTTCTTTTTATTCACATCAAAATGCTTGTTAAATGGGTCTTTTGGTAAAGGTGGATTTGAAAATATATATTCCAACTTTGTAGGATAAAAATAAGGCAAGTTTGAAAATTTTACTTACAATGTAATGTAAGTTAAAAAGGAGCTGAAAATATTTGGCAAATAGGTAGGAAATCTATTAATATAGTTATTTATATGTGGGTATATCCAAGTAAACGATGTATTTATCCAAAATTGATAAAAGTGAAACTAAAAGGTGTTTGTTTGAAAAGAGATGCTTATATGAAACACTCAATCAACATGATTTCATTTGAAACTAAAAGCCAAAGATGAAAATCAAACAAAAGGTGCATAGGCATAAGTATAGTGCATACCTATCATAAAATAGTCAAATAAATCAATAATGTGGCAACATGAATTCAATTTGAAACTAAAAACTATTTTTGAGCTAACAAATGTAGAAAGAGAAAAAAAGTAATTGAAATATCTATTAATTAATCACCACAACTCAAAGAAACTTGCAAATGTTTGAGATTTTTTGGACATTTATGGTACATAATGTTTGTGTTGACCCAAGGAAAGAAAATTTGAAGTTATTTTAGGTGCTTAAAAGATGTTGTGAAATAAAAACATAAAGATCAATTTACATATTAAAATTAGACCAATTTCTATGTTACAAAGGTTGAACATTTCAATGAATTTTTTATAACATTTGCTATAGAGCTAGTAATAATTATTTTTAAGTGAGAATTATTTCAATAATATTATCATTGAAACCAAAATTGATCATAAATTTGCAATCATATATATACAACAATATTTGTAATATGGTTGAAAGCCAACATCATGTCATTTTTATTAAAAAAATCATTTTGCCCTTCAATTGCAAGGAAATGTATATCACTTTTATATGTACATAATGTGTTCTTCTATCATTGGAATTAATCTAGCTTGTGTCATTGACCCAATTGTGAATTGGTTACCTAACTAATGTTTCCTTCCAAAACCATTTTTTGTGATTTAATCAAGTTTATAATGACAAAAACTATTGAAAATTCAATATCTCTAGCACCTTAGGTTGAAAAATTTCCAGATTTCCTTCATTAAAACCTACTCATTAAGGGCTTTCCAACAATAATAAGAACATGCCCAAATTCCAATTTTCTTTTTTAAAAACTTAAATAACATCTCAAAAATAATTGTTTAATATTCAATAACTTCCATCCATTTGCTTGGGGTTAATGTCAAATCAATCACAAATCTTTTGTATTTTTAGAATTATGAACTTCCATGAATTGTCAATTTTGTTTCACTTGAATGTTGCCTTTTTTTTTAAAAGGGGCTTTAATCCTTAGTTCAAAAATAAATCTCCTTTTTTCTTTCATGTCTTTGTGAGCTTGTGAATATTACAAAAGGTTTGTCCTTACAAAACTTTTAAAAATTTGCCCATGAACTTATCTTTAAACATCAAGTTTTAAGATATAATGCACAATCAAATTTTGATCATAAGCTAAATGTAATTATAATTAGTGATTATTATTTTTCTCCTTGTCATGAAGAAACTTGTCACCGTGCCCTTATAACTTACGATGGGTCCAAATTTTGAAAGGCTATTTTTAAATACTTTTTAACACAAAAGTAGATTAAAATTATTAAAACTTTCCAAACACACACACACACACCATAAAAATGAAACTTACATGCCTTGGGCTAAGATCACTCATATGCTTTGAAGCTTAGTCTTTGCATGAATTACACCCATAGAGAAGCTCATCACACATCTAAAAACATTGATTCATGGAATCACTACATTTGAGTTCAAATAAGTCTTCTCTTGTGAACACTTTCACAATTTAAACAATATGTGGGTTTATTACACCATAAGTTCATTCCATGTAGAAGTTTCCTTCCAAGTCTTACAAGAAAATTTCAACATGAAAATACGAGAATAAATAATAAGCCAAATCTTCCACCCACAACCCTTAAAAGACTTGAAGCAAGCTTTTCTTTATTGAAACAAATTCACCAAATAACACTTCTAATTTAACCATTTCTCTTTTCTTTTTTTGAAGTTTAAAAAAAAAAAGAAAAGGAAATATTGAGAAAAAACTAGAACAAACCACCTAAATTTGATCATGTTATTTGATGGAGGGACGAAAAAGCCTCATTATTTCCATTGTAATTCCTTTATCACCTTATTATTATCTCCCTTGTTGCTTCAACATTTATGGATAGATAAAGCTTTACTCTAGCAATAACTAGCCTAAGAATAGTTTTAAGCCTCATGTTCATTCCCTGCAGAAGGATTGACAACCATAAAGTGTGTGTCATCTAAGGCCAAAACAAAGTTCAGAACACAACAAGAGGGCATTAGAAATGACTTACTGAAATTGTGTGAACCCATTTAATGCACTTGAGACATCTTACAGTCGTATCTAAACAAATGTTCCCTCCAGAACAGAAATTCTTTGTGAACCTCTTGGTGATGTACTTTAAGCCAAACAACAGTTTGACCATAAAGAACGTCGAATCTCCTCTGCACAAGAAACTGGGAATGATGTCGTTTGGACAAAATTGCAAATGAAACTCTGCCTGAACTTGTGTGAGCCACTCATTTACATTACTGTGAGAGCACAAAATCCTTTCTCTTTTGTAATACCTAAGGTGTCTTCCTCCCTGTTTCACCCTTGTCCACAAATGCCTACTTTGGAGTTAATCGACGTCGTGGTCTTCCACTCTCCCTCTTGAGAAACTCTTTCTCAATATCATTCAAACCACGATGTGTACCATCAGGCTCAGAAACAAAGCGTCTGCCACCCCGCTTTCCTCGCTTGCCCTCCTCCCCCAACTCCTCTATCACATAAGTCCACCCACCAGGTGGCCTTCGCCGGCTTCTTACCTCTGTTTGAAACATGCCAGCAATCTAGAAGAATACACCAGCCTTTAATTAATCAATATTGGGACTAATAGACAGCCAAACATACAAATAGGACACCCCCTTAATACTGGCAAAGTGTGCAGTAATGTTACCTGCTTTTTGTTGAAGGACATTCGGCGCTCAAATTCATCCAACAGCATGCTATCTTCCTTTGCTGAGATCTCATCCCAATATGAACTACTTTCCTCTTCTTCCTCTGGTGATTTTTTCAACATAGGTCCTGTGCGCCGTATTTTGACATGGCGTTCATTGTCAGCTGCTTCATATGTTCTGCTCCACCACGAGGATCAACACCAAAAGTAAAAATCTTGTTTTAGAAGGCCTAATTGAGGAGCTGTTTACTTGTTCCTATCTAACATCAGAGAGCATGTAATCCCAGCATGAAAAAGACAACATGCCATCCACGAAATGAAAATGGCTTCCTGAGCAAACTCTGAGGTCAAAATCTAATCCAACAGCAATTGTCTTGTATTTTTTCAGGAATACTAAAGCACAGTCAGGACTGTACAGATGCACAATCTATAACCCTAATCAGGTCTCAAAGGTAAAGAAATCTACATTTAGAAGTGTTTATTGCATTTAATCCTCCTGACATTCATGCATTGGTCAAAACGAAATGCTACATAAGCACTGATACTCACCCGTGCAGCCTCTCAAAGCCTTGTTCGATCTCATCATCCAAAGGACTTCCTGCTTGAGCTTCTTCCTCCTTTTCTATGTCCTTGAGCCACACAATAGCCTGCACTCGCTGTTTCCGGATCCGATACTCCTTTGCCAGCCTATCCACAGTGACAGTTTCAGGATTGTCTCTGTATGCCCTCCAAATCTTCTCCTTGACTGCATCCGAAAGGCGAGCTGCTTTATGATCAGGATCCACACCAGAAAAGTTGTAGATAAATGGTGGTCTCGCAATCTGCAAGCAAAGAAACAGATTGCAAAGTTTGCACAAAATTCAACCTCAAAATAATCACAGTTAAAAACTTCCATTACTCCCAGAATGTGGAAACGTGCATGCTTCTGATGAGTCTACCTGTATAGCTGCCCACACCATTTCTTCTCGGAAAAAAAGGGAGTTGAGGGGTGAAAGCGGTCTTTGTTTACCTCGGCATCTGAAATGAAAACATGTTTCCCTTTCTTAGGTCTTCCATCCGAATCTTCCTCTGGATCCACCTTTCCTTCCCCTCCATCCGGCTGCGCAAACGATGATACAACAGTGCTGGAGATCATCCTGCTAACACCAGAATAGTTTCCTTGGAAAAATCTGAGCAGACTGGAAGGCAGGGAGGAGTCCTGGGAAGAACTCAAGCTCCATCGCCGTGCGTGTCTGAGGAGCATATTCCAAGTCTGTTAAATCAACAAAAAGAATCACAAAGCGACTTCAAATTTCTACCAAAGAAAGCTCTGTCAGACCCACACAAACAATGCAAGAGATTCCGCACACGGGGCGAGAGAGAAGAAGATCTCCGAGGCGTTGTGCAGTTCGCCTTGCAGCAACAACAACAACAACAAAAACAAGAAAAAACCCTAAATCCCCTGCGACAGAAGCAAAAGAGAACAGAGATGACGGGAGCAGTACACCGCCTGCCGCTTTGCGGCCTACACTCTACTGTAGCGGCTGTCGCCTATTTTCTGTTTTACATAATTAAAATTTCGGATGCCGATTATTATGCCAATTTTAAAGCAAAATTAAATTAAAGACCAGAATATTTAATTTAAAAAGAATTACCTAAAAAATGCGAACATGAAATGACTTCTGAAGGTTTTAAGTTTTAATGATTGAAAGTCAAAATTAGAAACTAGAAATAGCCATATTTCTTTATTTGGTTCTAATAATTAGCCTATATACATACATATACATAAGGATGATTAAACTTTTGTATTTTCATGTATGATTTTATAACTAATTTTTGGTTAAATCTTCCTATAGATGATCACCACTTTGACTACATCAAAAATTTCTATTAAAAAAAAAGACCATTAGTAGCATAATACATAGGCAAACTTGGCAATTCCTTGTTGAATAATTTATTTACTTTGAATTTTGGAAATTCAACAATTGGATATTTGAAGATTTCAGCTTATGAAATACTATTACAAATAAAACACCAACAAATAATGTGGTTTAGGTTTATGTGACTATAGTGTTTCCTAATTAAATGTTTTGTACTTAAATTGTGCATATTTGAATTTAAGTAATGAAACTTTCCAAGTGTATTTCTACCAAATTTGGGTGTTCATTTTCTTATTTTATTTTTCAAAAAAAAGTTGGCATATTTGTTGCAAATTTTTTCAAAATTTTGCCAAATCTAAAAATCATTTAATTAGTGCCAAGCCTACCTAAGTACTATGATATTTCTCAAGCTTTCTCGATAAGCAAGTACATTCATATAAAATTGTAAATAATTTTTATTTTACATGGTTTTTTGGGTGATAAATTGGATTAGTCTTTAAACTATGTGATGTATTTATATGAATTTTTTTTTAATCAATCATTTATAAATTTGAATTGAATATAATGAGTAGAAGATATCAAAAATATGTTTTCGAAACTATGATCACTTTTTAAAACAATTTGAACACTAGAACTAATGAAAAAAATGATTAAATAGTCTAACACATCAACCCATCAATACTTGTTCACAACTACCAAATTATGCTTCAATACATAGTGTCTTGTTTCTTGGTACCATGTTTTACCCAAATTTGTTTTAAATGCTTGTTAATTAAAGTTCAAACACCATTAAATTACATTAAGACTTGTTAAGGATTCAAAAGATTATTAAAGTTGAATTTTTTAAATATAAAATCATTATACCTATAATCCATTAACATCACAAACTTCTTTTCATCTTATCATTGAAGTTCATGCACATAAATTTTAACATCACATTTGTAAACATGGATTGTAATGTGGTGGAGAGTACCCATAAACTATACAACATGATTGTTGGTGTATTTCATATTCATTGTTCATTGACCATACCCTCCCCTTTTGTCACAAGTAATGGTAATGAAAACAACAATAAAATTAATGTTGTGTTTGTGCTTAATCATTTGTGCTTAACTTATTCAACCATTTGTTCTATGGGATTAAAATGCTAAAGGGAGAACTTTCAATTATTGACACAACAACTATTTGCCACAAAATACATTTATGGTGTTCCATGCATTTAAATTTGTAGTTCTTTCATTGGCAACCTAGCGTTGGGTAATCTTAAGCTACTTAAGCATTTTTAAAAATTGTATGCATCTTTTTACATTTTCCCCCAAACAATGTAAGTTTTTTCACCTCAAGATAATATTGCAACATGATGTGAGCATTTTGGTATTTTGTTAACAATGCATTTGTTAAAGTAACATTCACAAGCATTTAATTATAGGTATTTAATCATATACACACAAATCAAGCACGACTAGGATTACTAATAATGTGAAATAAACTTCAATGCATCCATGAAACTATCAACAAGTACCAACTTTACAAATGGAGCATTTAAGCATATATATGAGAAATTATGAGGCTTCATATAAGATTGTTGTAACAAAACTGGCACATACAAAATGTTCAAAGGGATTTTAGTTAACAATTTGTGCACACAACAATGAAATTAATAACTTATATAGGTATTATTTCATGCACATGAAGTTAGCAAGTTTGAATGTGACATTAACATAACATACTTTTGGTTTGAAGCCCAAATTATTCAACCATTGTACCTTCAACAAAAACCTAGGAATGGGTGCAACCTATTCTAATCCTCCTTGTTAATTTGTTTACCAATGCACATGCAACATAATGAATTGGAAACAAATCCATGGATTAGATATCTCTTGCCTTATGGTTTTGTTAATAATGATGTTAAGGTGAACAAATTCACATCCAAAATCAAATAGAAAGAAAAGAAAGTAATGATATGATTTTTAAAACCTTATTTACACATATTAGTTACTAATAAATCATAATTTGTCATGAACATTTATATGACACAGTTTAGTGGTATTTGAAATGGGAAAAAGTATGTACCAAACATATCTTTATTGGTTTTAAACATCCATCTATACATGTACCTTCTATAGGTTACTTGTGGATGGTAAAAAAAATTACGTATTTGAAAGCAAGAAAACTTTTATTATCCCATGAACACGTGAAACATTATTATTTGGTCAACGCACTTATACCAAAATTTCTTTCTCTTCCTATATATATGGAAGTGTAAAGTGAAAACTTGACATATGCATTCTACCAATGAGATATAACCAAAAATTATGCCATAAACC
Source organism: Sphagnum tenellum (assembly GCA_963921925.1). Lineage (NCBI taxonomy): Eukaryota > Viridiplantae > Streptophyta > Sphagnopsida > Sphagnales > Sphagnaceae > Sphagnum > Sphagnum tenellum. The sequence goes on from OY998144.1 coordinate 7,862,608, forward strand.
ATTGAATACAAGGGATAAAGATTTTTTTTATAATAACAACATGGTTGTGATGAACACTTTGTGACCAAAAAGAAGGGGTTTAATGAAACAACAAGAAACACATGGAATAATAGGTTAAAACATTGCAAAAAAAATTGTTGCATATGAGCCCTAACCCTAGTTTATAGCAAATCCTCAATCACTTAGAATTCCAATTCATGATACAAACAACTTGTTACTATATTAGCATTATACACATAGTTAGTGAACTAAAAATTTTAACATGTAAAATTCTTATGTTTCATTATGTTGGAGGTTCAGCTTGAGATCAAAACTCTCAAATTTTTCGTCATTTTTAGTTGTTGAATTCCATCCCCTACCATGCACTACTTCAGCTTAAACCCACTTTCCTTACATTTTCACTGTAGCGTTTTCCCTTGCCTTTTAGTAAATGTAAAATGTGACAATCTTTATAGAAATGGAGTGCAATTGATTTATGCAAAAACCATTAATAGTCCATAACAAGTTGTGTTCAAGGGTTCCAAGTTTGAATATAAAACAAATGGGCAGTATTTTGGTTTTTTTCACTCCATGCCTCGACCATAGGATACCACATGTGGGTTTCTCATGTAGCTAACCATTTCCAAATAAATTTCCATCACATTTGTTTGATTATCCTTTTAAAGGATTTTTTTGTTCAAATGCATGATATTGATGATTCCTACATGTCTAGATAAGTTTTATAACTTGGACCTCCTTGGATTTTCATCAACTTTTGACACCAACCCTTCATACAATTCAACAAATACATTGCGTTTAGTTCAAATAATCATTGGCATAACAAAATAATAATAATAACAGTCTACTAAAAAGCTAAAAAAAAACACATCATCTACTCCACATAAAAATTTATCACTTAATTTCTCCTTCACTCCTTAAATCCCTCAACTCCATCCATTGCACCTTCCTCAAACGTAAAATCCTCTTAATTGTAGCTTAATTCTCATCCACACACTACCTTTCCATAATTAGCCCTCCATTACACACAAGCACTTATACTTTCCTTCACTTGCCCTCATGAATACATTTGTGGTTGCAGACATTCTTGGAAAAACATCAACAATGGAATGCATTTCACCATTCCATGAAGTAATTAGACAACAACAAACATCAAACCTTAAACCATAATTGTGTTCACATAATGTAGTCAGTGGTTACTCCATATTCGCTTACAACTTGATAAATTTATGGGGTTTTTTTCTTGACTATACATGTATTTATTTCATGCATATTTTTAGGCGTAAATGGTTGCTTTAATAATGCACCATGATTTCATCCATAATGACACATGTGCACATATTATAACAATCAAACATTCAAATTGTTATCAACAAACACAATTGATGATGCACCTTGGGTTTTGGAGTGGTATTGACAATAAAAACCTCCCCAATCCCAATTTAGCAAATGAATGCATAAATGTGAGGCACATTCTTTACCTTGACAAAAATGAAATAAAAATGAAAGTGGGATCACAAGGACAAGATTAGAATGAACTCAACAAGTTGATCTCTTTGATTGCATTGCCCAAATCAAACAAGATGGTAGTTAGTACATTTGGAACCAAATCAAATGCATGAACTAACCATGAGCTCACATTGATTCATAATTCATCATGACCTACATTTGGGAGGAGGCACCACCTTTTTTTCATTGTATAAATTATTGTTTTTCATTGCACTTATAGCAAGGTGGCAAAAATATGGGAGTTTTGATTGTTACCAAGTTATGATTCATGAATGTTTAATAACTCATAACTTTTTTGATTGATATCCAAATTCCATAATCAAAGGATCTATCTTTCAACATTGTATCAAACTCCTCATTTGGATTTGATTTGATTCCTCAAATAGTCATTTAAACGGTTAGGAATTATTTTGGCAATTTCACCCCATACCTCTCAAGTCAACATAACTTCTAGTTCCCATGTTTTTTTCTTCTTAAAAGCCCAACTTATTATAGTACTTATCAAGATTTTTTAACAATATAAAGAATAGTCAATTTGGATAAGGTCTAATGCTCCATACCTTGATCCAAAGATTCATTGGGACATATAATGACTTCTAATTTTTTAATTGAAAGTGCATTTTGGAGTTGTGTGAGCTCCTTTCTTGCACTTTCACACTTTTCCCCTTCACCTAGGGAGTGTGGTTAGAGTCTTGCTATGCTTAAAAAATTTCTTGACCTTTTTTGCTTATTTTGTTCACAACCAAGGTTGGTTGAATCTTGATTTTTTTCAATACCCAATTGGGCATGGTTTTTGAAAAAATATTTTTTTCCTGTCACATTGAGTATGAAATAATCAGATTTTGAAAGGCTAATGGACTAACTTAAACATTTTTTTAAAATATTTCAAATGCTAATCAATTTCTTTTAATATTTTTTTAAAATATGTTTTTGCAATATTTGCCTACTATGCATAAGAGTGAGTTTTGGAATATCTTGTTTTATAACCTCTCAATATCCACCCATTATGCAAATTGGCCAATTTTTGCAAGTATATTTTTTGAGAACCACCCAATATGATGTCAAACTAAGTTTTAACATCTAAGTTTAATTTTGTGGCCATGATTATTTTTTGTTTTCATTTTTGGTGTCATTTAATAACATGTTAATCAAATGTTCCAAGTTTTAATCATCAATTTCAATATTCAATTTATATTCTACATGAATATAACCAAATGGAAAAAATGACTATTGATAGAAAAAAATTCCATTGTAATTATTTTAAAGAATAGTTGCAAATGACAACGTTTAGTTGAAAAAAATGGTTGCAAATGATAATTATTTGTCTATTGTGAATGACACATTCAATCACAAAAGGTTAGGGTTTATAAAACAACCAATTTGGTTGAAACACATGTATTCACACCTAAATATAAATAAGATTTTTTTTTTACAAAGTGATATTGAACGAACCAAATCTTGATGAATATGTACAAATTTAATATTAACAAGGCAGGATTTATAACCAATTATCACCAAAATTGATACTTGGCACATTGGTTTTCAATACCTTGCCCCCAAACCTTTTAACCACCTAGGTCATTTTTCCATATTTGGCCAATGTTGGATGTGATAGTTGATAAAACATAGCAAAATCAGATATATTTTGACCATGACAAAAATTAATTTCAATAATAATTTTACAAATGTTGCAAGTCATGAACACAAGGATGAAGTCAACAACAATTGACTTGCCTCCAGCCTAGTGTTGGATTAATAAAATTATCCCCACAGTTTATACAATTCATGTATTTGAAACTATTAATGAGATTCATTCTAAATGAAGCAAACAAATAATTTTGATATTTTTAATTATAATGTAAACGTTTAATACCATCACAAATTATAATTGTGGCCAAGGATATCAAAATTGATTTGAACCAACAATTAATTCCATTCCCACATCTTTGAATTCCTATGCCCTTTTACAATGTTGTCATCAAGTTTGGAAATTTTTATTTGATTCCACATTCATTCCTAGAATATTTTTTATAACATGAATCTAAATACAAAGTTTGAAGTCATTTCCAAAACATTGGCGACAACACCTATCCACCTATCCAAGCCTAAAATCAAAGTTTTATGAAAAGGAAATTCCATTTTTATAACAAAATTTAATAGAAACAAAATTGCAATTCACAATCCATTTTGAACATCTTAGCTATTGTTTCCCATGGACCAAAAATATGATCATGATGGTGTTGTTATGAACCCCCAAATACATGGATTTAGTTTGTGAAAGTTGGCTTAAAGGAAATGAAATTGGAATGATATGTTATCAACATGTTTAATAAAATTTATCCAATTTTTTTGCTTATATGATCCAAAACTTTTTGGATCAAATCATTATTTAGTGGTTGATTGTTCATGTTTAATCTTAGAAAAGGTAATAAGGGACATTATATTTTTGGAAAAATGGTAAATGAATTGCATGCTCAAAATCCTTTTATGTTTGCAACATGTTTCACATTGCCCACTTTTGCAACCTCGATGAAACATGTCAACTTTAGGGTTTTTTTCCCCAATTTTGTGACGTAAGTGGATTGTTCACAAAAAGATTCAACCAAATTTGGCTAGAGGTAAAAGAGAAAAGTAAAAAAAAATTCCAACCCCACATTATATTGGTAAGATACAATTGCCTATGGTTTAAATATGGCAAATTCAACTTTTGTTTCCTTGAAATATGGCAACTTTGAACCCACCTTTCCCCAAAAATCCTTTCGACAAATCTTAGTCTCATTTTTTTGACCATCAAATGACAATAAATTTACACCAAAAAACATTATTGGTTATTTTCATTTCAGGACAAAAAATTGAGCTTGTCAACACGTTTGATGTAAAAAAAAAAGTGTGATGTAAAGACTTGCCTTATCAAAATAAAAGACTAATGACAAGGAGATAAATGAATCCAACCTCAATTTTTTGAATGTCCTCACCTGCAACACTTGTGGCCACTCCATTGTAAAGCACGAAACAAACCTAAACATACATAGATCATGAGGTGTATGGAGGGGAAAGTTTCCACACCTATTCCAAATAGCGAGTGGGATCTTATGTTAATTAATGGGCAAAAAATCATTTTCACAATTAAAAAGTATTGGTAACATCCCTCCTCTTTTTTTAGGAGGAATATTAATAGATGCAAGGTGCCCTTTAAACACACTAATTTTATTTTTTTGTGTTTTGCATCAATATATTAATATATTAATAGTCCAAGTTTGAACAACAATGAGTTATCAAGTGTTAGTTGCATAATGATAGGAGATGATTTCATAGTTTTCCAATTCAATTGTTATAGGCATTGGATCAATTTTCAACCACTTTTTTTTCATCGAATTAAAAACCTTTTCAAGTTTGCCTCTTTTTGAAAGCTTTAAACTATGAAAGCCTTTTATTTCTTCACACCACACCAAAACTTGTGGGTATTTCCTTGGCAACCTTGGATTATTGATTGTGTTAATATCATTCAATGTTGTTTGGACTAAATGTTTTAACATGCTTATCTAATTGATGTTAAAGACTTGAAAGTTGGTAGTGAGGAACTAAGCATAACACAAATCTATGTATGAAGCAAGGTTGTTTGTTTGCTTGTCATGTTGAGGTCCCCCAAACCATGGTGGCTTTTGTTATACTCTTGGTGTCATTGGAAATCCAAATAAGGTTTGAAAGGATAGGCACTTACAATGAATAGGGGTGCACCAAATTGGTTTCATATTGTTCCAACTTGAAAGTGGAAAAGTTAATGAATATTGAGCAAAATTCGTTGCAATTTCATTGAATAAAAACTAACAATTGTAGGAGAATTTGGGCATTAATTTCTCATATTTTCATGTAAGTAGGATTTAATGAAAGTGATTTGGAAATGTATAGACCTAAGGTGTGGTAGATATTGAAATTTGAAATGGGTTTTCAATGGAAATTCAATTAAATTAAAAAATTGGTGTTGGAAGGAAAAAATAATTGGGTAATTAGTTCATACTTGGACAACAACATAGTCTACACTAATACAAATAAAAATGATATGCTAGTATTTAATGATGTACAAGGATTCCAACTAGGTTTTTTTTTTTCAATTTTGTGAAGTAGTTGAAATGGCAATCATCCATAAGTAGATTTAGTTAAATTTGGTTACATACTATATATGAAAGTATAAAATTAAAAAAATACATTCTTGCCTATCTATTGGAACTTATCATAAATGTTTTGCAATTTGATTTTTTTTCTTTTAAAATTTTGATGAATTTGGGTCATGTTTTCATGAAGTTTTTTTTGTATAAGTTGAAATCACATTTTTTAGGTTGAAATTTGGTGAATCAAAATTTGACAAAATCCCTCCCCGCCCCCCCAACTTATTTCAATTTGAAATGAATGGATTAAAACCGACCTCAAACTTTAAATCATGTACAAGGGTTTGAATGTGAAACAAGGGGTGGTCACATTATGGCTTTATCGTTTACATAAAAAATATTTTAAGGAAAAGAAAAAGAATTATGGAAACCCAAATATTTCACAACACGAAAATATAATCTTCAAAAAATCCTCTAAAAGAAAAGAAAATCCTTCAAGTTATTATAATTTTATAACTAATTTCAAGTTTCAACATAAGCCAAAATATCATCTTTCATATATAAATCCTCATATAAAAATAAACCTATTACTTAGGGGCCAAAATCCATTAAACTATTATATTATATAATTAATCTAAACATAATATCTTTGCATTGGTAGGCAAGGTAGTGTTTTTCTTTTCATTTGTTCAAAGTATCTTAATTGGTTACACACATTGGCCTATGGAGGTAGACTTGGCAACCGATATGGATTTTTTGTATAAACATTTAGCACCTTATAAAAAATGAAAGTCAAAATGTGGCATCCAAGTAAAATTCTACATAGCCAACAATTGTGATACAATTTTTTTAAAAGAATGGCAAATTGGCTACAATGTGTTTATAGGTGTCAGACAATTGGTAATCCTTTCAAAATTTAGGTATGTGCAATGGTGAGCATCATTTCAACATTAATATGCAAAAATTTGGTGATCCTTTCAACATCTAAGTGAAAACAAAAACAATTTGCAAACAACTTGTACATGTGCAAAACTTTGTATTAACAACAAACGATTACCAATAACTTTTACTTCAAATTTTGAAAGCTTGGGGAGGGATTAAACCTTGATCCTTTCAAATCTTGCCCATTGTAACCTACATTAGATTTGTACAAGTAACACATGTTAAAACCTTCCCTACAATCCCATGTTAACTCAAGAAAATAATCAACAAAACATAAAGCAATGTGCATATCAAAACAACTCAAATCAACAACAAGCCAAATAACTCATCAATGATGTATCATTTGATGAGTTATTCAAATAACACATCACACTAACTAGGAAAAATGTAGCTATAATACAAATTTTGTCTTCAGTGTTGTTTAATGCTTGTATACAAGTTGCAACTTGAGTTCAAAACAATGTGCAAAAAAATTTAATGTATTGCACCATTGAAATCTCCATAATCATCTATGCATCCATTACATACTTATGTTTCGCATCCTACCACTCCTTGATGGCATTCCAAATGGGAAAGTGTTCATGGAATAATGATTTTGGGCAAATATTCTAACAACCAAATCAAGATGAATTGTGAGCCAATTTGTAAGCTTAAATTTCATGAAAGAGAGAGTAAGTTGTTTAAAGCATAATTTCCACACTTTGTAATACCATCATTACATAAATCTCCACCAACTTGAAATATTCCAATAATCAATGTTGTAACACAATGTTAAAGGCCATATTGGACCACAACTTGATCATGGGATTATAGCTCAGAAGAGGTTTGAGAACATGTTTGTAATTTTAATGCATAATGACCTTGAAAAGGGAAGCTTCCACGTCAAATTTGTTTTCATTGAGAAGGGCTGGTACCTTTAAGCCTTCAACACTAATTTCGTTCTTACAATAATGTTGTACTTTCAACAAGGCTAAATGGGTAGGGAACATATTATCTGCTTTATAATTAAACTAATACTTAGGATGTACAATCCCAATAACATTCATGAACTCCTGGTTGGGAAATCTTTGAAGCAACTCTTCAATGAGGCTAAACTATAACCGAACATTGCTCCTTCATTCTTTTTGTAACAACAACCCAAACATCATGAATACACATAACAAAAAACCTTGATGAGGGGCACTTGGAATGGATTTGGTATTGCTAGCCTTGGAAGTAAAAAATAACATACTCAATGTTGGTGGTTGCATCAATCCATCAAGTTGTGAGCAGCTCATCATTGTTGTAATTAACAAGATTTGTAAAACCCTTGAATTGTTCATCAATGTATTTCTTTTTTGGATCGTAGTACAATGTGTGCAAATGTGCACAACACATCTTCATTACTCCCACAAAATCACACAAATATGTAATTTTTTTGCACAAATTTGATTAGGTCATGGACAACCTCCAACATGGGCATGATGCACATGAAGCCCATGACAACCTTTACATCAAACAAAAACTCAAGAGTGGGTCTTGCAACTTCAATCATCCCAAGGTCATCATTTAATTCTTACCACCAAGGATTTGTACTTTGCAAGCACGTTGTTGGTAAGAGACAACATAGATATCCACTTAGTCTCCACATTGTGCAACAATTTGTTCCCTTTTGTTTTTAGCAATTGTGCAAGTTTACATTGCTCCAAATGCCTCTTGGGTGAAGAGGAAAAATAGGTGTATGTGGCTTGCAAAAGAACTTCAAGCTTATGCATTAGGGGTTGCATGGAAAGTGTTTGCATGATTAGGTTTGTCCAATGTGCTACACAATGGACATCAAACATGAAAGGGGTTGCCTTTTTGGTGATTTGTGTTATCACACCATTGTGAACACATGTAAACACAACAACCCCATTGAAACCAAAAGAAATCAACTTGTTGTTAATCTTGTCCATGGTCAAGCCCCCATTAACCATCAATGACTTTAAAATTACATTGGTCATGTTATCAACATTGCCACCACCAACCAACCTTTCCAAATGTAACAATATGGGTATGTGCTTGAAGCCCTCAAAAAGGCATGCATAAATGTTAACCGATGACCAATTATTGATCATCATCATTTCATTGCAACTAACAACAAGGCACATGGCTCCATGAACATCCATTTTAGTTGTAATGAGAACAACGCAATGCATAGATTTTGCAATCTCCCAACTAACATTATCATTTTAGTGTTTCTTTCAAGTGTGCTTCACCTTCAAAAATTCAAACAACAATTTCATTATTTCAAAGTTAATCATAGGATGACCTTGTTTCAAAAGCTAGAAAATTGCAACAAATTGTATAAACTTCCTTTTATTTCTCCCCAACCACATCCCCACAACAACCATGTCAACCATTGTGTCTTTTCCCCTATTGCAAAAGAGTTGTTCATTCTTTGCATGCTATGATTCAATAGACATGTAATACTGCCACACGTTGTAATTTGGTTTTGCAACCTTGCACTTATATGCTTACCAACATGCTTTTGGAAGCAATCATTTTTGGGAACCAAAAATATGTCTCTACTTTCAATCTACAAGCAAACACAACACTTGACCATGTTCATTTTCCCATTTGCTCTAAGGACATCTTTCACCCATGGAAGCTTCTGCCCAAACATCCTAAAAATCTTGGTTAATTTTCCATTCCCTAACCCATTTAAAAAAATTTATGAGGTTAATGTTAAACACATCATCACATTTTGTTGCAACGTTATCTGCACCAACATCAACTTCAAATGTAGTGCATTTGAATGCACTACAAACAACAACATCACCACCTTCACTTGAGGAACCAACCTTGATGACATTAGGGATGTTAATAGAAAATAAAAACTTGTACTTGAACCCATTTGGTAGGTACAAAGGTGCCATGGTGTGATTAAGTCAAAAGTTGAACTAAACACACTTGTAGGAACTGAACAAAAACAAAATAAACAAGTAGCTTTGACAAACTTGCAAAAACTGAAGAAAAGTAAAAGAGAAAAATAATTTCAATAGACTTGCAAAAAAAAAGAAATAGATTTGCAAAAGTGGAAGAAAGAAGTAACTACAAAGTTGAAACATGGTCAAGAAGCTATGAACTTGTAAAAAGCTTCAAAGTAAAAATAAAGAAAGAAAGGACCTTGAGACTTACAACATGTGAAGACTATTTATACACAACATTGAAAGTTGATTATTGCATGAAACCATTTGGAAATTGTACATCACATTGATAGTTGTAACTACCGATGGACCTCATCAAGCAATGGATTTCTTTTGCACAACTCAAAATGATCACTACCAAGCTAAGCTAGAAACAAACCACAACAAGTTGAACTACAAACGAACCTCAACAACCACCTCTAATTCTTTAAGAAAGTATGGAGAAGCGACAATCCAAACTTTATGTGTAAGAGAGAGGCGTAAGAAAGAGACCACAACATAATTGCAGAGCTTTGATGCAATGGTGAGCGATGAAAAATTATAGGTGAGTGAAAATGTGGCTACAAGATGTCAAGCTTCATTGTGTGATGACGAAAGAATAGAGTATGGGAGGTTCATCGAATGAAGGCCAACAAATGAAGTGACAATGCCTTGACCCCAAACCCTAGACCATGTGTAGCTTCAAGGATTTATTTGAACATACATGAATGAACAAACCCTAAAAATGAACGTGAAATGAATGAACGAACGAACGAAATCCCCAATTCGTCGTCAGTCACTCTTGAGCTTTCCATTGTCGCTGGTGGATTTTGGTTCTCCGAGAGTTGCTTTCGAGACTTTGGAAGGGACGGAGGGAGTGAGGGAGGAAGGGAGGAAGAAACGGCGGTGAGGAATTTTACGATGCAGCAAGCGGTCGACTAGAGAATAACAAAACTGTTTAGGCCCAACAACAGCAACAAACGGCGATGGTGTTGTTGTCCTCAAGTCCTTTGGCAATGGTGTATCTGGTAGATCCCACTTGCATTGCTCCAGCTTCTGTTGTAACTCCTCCTCCACGCCATATCCAGGGACTCGTGCCACCGCTTCCCGTGAGCTCCTCGTTTCCTCTTTCTCCTTCCTCTTCCTGTACGCGACGCTCTGTTTCAGCGGTTCCGTCTCCCTTTTCTTGCAATGTGAGTAGTAGCAGCAGCAGCAGCAGCTGCTCCCTAACTCCTTCGACACTAGGGTCCCTTCTGAGTCTCAATAGACTGGAGCTTAGTTCCAATAGGTTTGCAAAGCACTTGTCGAGGAATGTTTCGTTGTCCAAAAGCTTCCTCCTCCGGGGAGCAGCGAAGACAAGTTTTGGAGTAGCGTCTTCTGGCTGGAAACCGCCATCAGTGGAGTTTCATTCTTGTGTTTCGAGAGGAGGAAGAGGAGGAGGAGGAGGAGGAGAAGGTGTTGCTCCCCGGGCTGCGTGGCGGGGATCAGCAACAGATGACTTTAGCTCTTTCAACGAGGCCAAAATTAAGGTGATAGGAGTTGGAGGCGGAGGCTCAAATGCCGTCAACCGAATGCTGGAAAGCGAGATGCGCGGTGTTGAGTTTTGGATTGTGAACACGGATGCACAAGCCATGGCTATGTCTCCAGTTCCTCCAGAGAATCGGCTTCAGATTGGCCAGCAACTCACTCGAGGCCTTGGTGCAGGAGGTAACCCTGAGATTGGTTGCAGTGCTGCGGAAGAGAGCAAAGCCATGGTGGAGGAAGCTGTGCGTGGAGCGGACATGGTCTTTGTCACTGTAAGTACCTTTAAACCCCTTCACAAACAGGTGTTGATGGATGGCTCAAAGTTAGGTTAAGATTCAGCCTAAAGTGCTCGAAGAATAGCTTGTGTTGTTGCAACTACACCACTGCAAACAAAACTCTCTTCCTTGCCAGGAAAATCTGTGCAAGAACACAAGTTGGAGAAACATTGTTTTGGAAGAAACAATGATTTTCAGGAGGGACTAGGGTTTAAGGAGGAGATTGTATGTAATTTTTGCAGCATCATGGAAGGAGCACATGGATGGAAGTATGTGAAATGCAAGATGTTCTTGCAATCAAAGATTTGTGATTGCTAGAAAGGTAGCAAATTTCAGCCATTGAAGTGGATATTCCAGCTATTAGGGTTGTAGAACCATGCCACTCCTCTTACAAAAGTTTCTTGATTGATTGCATGTGTGAATCGGTCACGCAGGCTGGTATGGGAGGAGGCACAGGGAGTGGTGCTGCACCAGTCATAGCTGGGGTGGCCAAGCAGCTTGGAGTCTTGACAGTCGGCATAGTTACCACACCATTCTCATTTGAAGGACGTCGAAGGTCTGTGCAAGCACAGGAAGCTATAGCTGCCCTGCGAAATAATGTGGACACACTGATCACAATCCCTAATGATAAGCTGCTCACTGCAGTTGCCCAGTCAACTCCAGTTACTGAGGCATTCAATCTGGCAGATGACATTCTTCGGCAAGGAGTGCGCGGTATCTCAGACATCATCACAGTGAGTTGAATTTGGGAAATGCTGGATTGAAAGATCTGCAAGTTGAAGAATTCTCTCCTTTCTACATTATTGAGATGTCTTGAGCACCTTCTGATGGCTACAGTGTACCTGGGATTACTGAGGCAGTGAACACTGTGTTGGTTTGACACAGGTGCCAGGTCTAGTGAATGTAGATTTTGCTGATGTTCGGGCAATCATGGCCAATGCAGGGTCTTCCTTAATGGGCATTGGGACTGCTACTGGTAAGCAACAAACTTTAAAGCACAATGAACCTAAGAGGATGATGACTATAGTTACTGATGTTTACTGAATGAGTGTTGAAGAACAGGTGCTATCCCACAGTTTTTCTGTAAAGAAAACATGCAGTGTGCTGACTTGCCAATCTGTCAATGAGTAGAATTATGTAAGCTGATGAAATGCACATGGAAATGATTTCTGATTAAGCTGGTAGATGGTTGTGATGGTGACAGGGAAATCAAGGGCCAAGGAGGCAGCTATGAGTGCTATCCAGTCGCCACTACTAGATGTGGGCATAGAACGTGCCACAGGCATTGTTTGGAATATTACTGGTGGTAGTGATATGACCCTATTTGAGGTCTGTATTCTGATTCCTTGGGTATGGATCATGATTTTGTTCTCTAATTTGTCACAGTCTACATACCTTGTCCATTTTGTTCCTTCTTTGCTGCAAACTACTTCATTTTAATCAACTTTGAAAATTAGGTGTTTTATCTGTTTCCTTCTGATGAAGCTTTTTACATCTTGGTGAAATGAATAGAGACACATGCAAATCATAAGTATGCAGAAAATCTTATACCTATGATGATATTTCATTCTAGGTGAATGCAGCTGCAGAAGTCATCTATGATCTTGTTGACCCAAATGCAAACCTCATATTTGGAGCTGTGGTGGATGAAGCACTTCATGGTCAAGTGGGTCTTCTCACAGAACTGCAATTCATCAGGAGCCTTGGCCTTGACTTTAAAGATGCTGGTTGTTGATGTCTGCAAATGCTTAATCACAATAGATTGGTCCAAGTGTGCTTTGAAAGCAGTGGGGCAACGAAGTAGGAAAGCTGTACTATTTGCTGAAGAATGTGATGGACTGGGTGGTTTCATGGCTGGTGCAGGTGAGCATAACACTGATTGCCACAGGTTTTCGGGCCCAGGAGGAGTTTGAAGCACGAAATCTCCAGGCAAAGCTATCTGCCCACTTGAATAGTTTGTTTTGTTCTCAGAGTGTATTTGATGCCAGCTCCTTGCTTTTGCATTTGTCCATTGTCCTAAAGTGGACAACAAATACTAATTTCATCATAACTGTAGAGTACTGATTGTGGTATCTGCACCTCATTGACTGTGTTCAGCAATCAAATCGAGCATGGGAGGGGCAGCTGGCATCAGGTCGACGTCCATCTGTAGTTTCACCTCCAGTGTCAATTAATGGCAACTCAAGCTTGGATATCCCAAACTTCCTCAAGAAACGTGGCCAGGCTCGTTATCCTAGGTAGTGTATCATGGTGTTATTTTGATAGAGAGAGAAAACTTTCAGTGTCGTAGGATGGATCACCTTGGTAAAGTAGAACTCAATTGTTGTTTCTTTGCTCAAATCAAAGGTGAGATTCTGGGAGCTGGACAAAGGGTAGCAGCTATGGTGAGGGACATAGAAAGAGACAGAGAGAGAGGCCTATCAATGCGGGGTCCATACAAAAAGAGAAGGTATGTCCTGTATTCCATGACTGTCAGTTTCTTTTCAACTTGAGAAATTTACAACAAAAGGTTTGAGGAGCTGGCAATGGATTAAGATGTATTCAGCCCAAGGGTGTAATCATGACACAGTATCTCATGTACTAGTAATCAAGCACAGAGAGAAGTGTGAGAGGAGGTGGGGTTCATCATAGTGGAGAAATCCATTAAAAGCCATAGTTATTTGGGTGATGATTTCTTTTCCTCTACAATTTACAGAAATGTGGGGTTTGTCTCAGTGGAGAAACTCACTACAAACCATAGTTTATTTGGGTGATGATTATGTTTCCTCTACAATTTACAGAAATGTGGATCCCTCCACCATGGCTTGCAACATTATGTATCCTTTGTGCACTGATGATGAAAGGGTTGTGATTGAACAAACTGATCAGAGGGTTTTGCTGCCCATGGCGATCAATTTCACTTGCCAATTTCTCTGGCGAGGAATTTGTGTGGAGACTGAGAATTGACATCAGTGCATCCAGAAGAAAAGTATCTCCATTGGTCCTTCATGTAACCTCTTGATGTCAATGTTGCTGACCTTAACTATCATTGGACACTTTTTCTTTGCAATGTGTGCCAGTTCTCTGTGTTGTGAATGGTCGCCCTTTGAATCTGCTGACAAATGCCTGGAACATGCATCCTGATGTGCAAGAGAGATGGCTGATTCTTGCCCCCAGCTTCAGGACAAATCTCTCTTGAAACCCTGGAGATCTAGCACCTTACCAGTTTTGGTTCTTTGTTCTTTCCACTCCACAAGCATGTACAAGTACAATACTCTCTCTCTATCTTTGTGTCCCTCTTCTTTTTGAGCTTTCAAATTTTGTTCAAGACAAAAATCAAACCTTTGTTCATATCCTATTACAACACCGGATACTACAATGCATTCTGGCTGAAAACACTTGGTGTAATCTCAGCAGTGTCTCTCACACTCGAGAGCAATAAGTCTCTGTTTCTGCTCGAGAAGATAATTCTTTGAGTAGGTATGCATGAGATTGGAATCCTATAGCAATGAGAGAGGCACTAGTTAGTGTTCTCCTGCCCTTACCAACAATTCTACAGTTCCCAAAATAATGAATACCCGAGAGAAAGAGCAGAGAGAGAGCGCCAAACCCTAAAATATATAAAATACTGAGTTTTGTGTGCTTGCTTGATTGCTGCGATGATATGGATGATGCCAAAACAAAAGTTGTCAACTAAAATGAAAACCAAAAAGCACATGGTTGTTTGTTTGATGCTTGTTGTGCACTTTTTGTTTGTTGATTTGTTGAGCACTGTTGATCGGTTGTTTGTTTGTTTGTTTGCTTGCTTGCTTGTCTGTTTGCTTGTTTGTTTGTTTGTGAGTTTTGATTTTATTTCTTGCATGTGAGTGTGGGGGGAAGCTTAAACTAAGCGAGGGAGAAAAGCACAGACAATGAAAGAAGGAAGGAAGTACCTGGAGTCCCACCATGATGTGATCAGCAGGTAGGACCTACTTGTTGATGATGGATCACCTGTGTGACACGCCACATCTGCAAAAGCTCTTCATTGACGTGTTATGTCGCTGCTGTTGCGTGTAAGTACTTAGCCAAAAAAAAAAAGAGTAAAAAGGATTATCTCTCGTGGTGCAGAGTGTCGTCGCTGGTTTTCAACGAACGTAACGCCCAACAAACAAAACAAAACACAAAAACAACAAATGACAAAAAACCCTTAGTTAGCAGCAGCAGCAGCAGTACACTAAGTAGTTATGTAGCTAATAATAATTTCCATACGGCTGTCTGGCTGGCTGCCTGCTTGAAAAGTACCTCGATGTCAAGAGACTCAGGAACAGCAGCAGAAATCGTCAGAGAGAGAGAGAGAGAGAGAGCGCTTCAGCAAATGAAATGGAAGGAGCAAACAGCCTGACAGTTTTTTAAGGTCAGAAAGACGATGCGCGTTGTTCAATTCTCCGCAGGTGCGGTAATAATCGTTGAATGCCGCAGAACGCCAGAAAGCACATTATATTTACAATAAACATAGCGCACAAAGTGCGAAGTGAAATGGTCAACAAACAGAAAGTACTTACTTAGACTGGGTGCGATTCTCGAACTTCTTCTTCTTCTTCTTCTTCTCCTCTTTCCTCAGTCCTCCTCCTTCTCCTCTGCTGGGCTGCTCCCCCGCGCGTCATCATCATCTTTTACTTATTATTTAAGGTTTCGGATTCCACGCCCAGAAGCGTGAGAAAAGGTACCACATTCTTGCAGAATTCTTTCCCCCTTTTTCTCGTTTTTTCACCTTTCGTTTCTTTTCTTTTTGGGAGTAGGCTAAGTATGGAAACGGTCGGTCGTTCGTTGCCAGACGAAAGGTCCCCTGTTGCCTGCTTACCTGCCTGCCTGCTTGCCTGCCTTAGTTAATAATAATATTATTATTAGTAGATAAACAAACAAACAAGCAAGCAACGGGCGAAATCCGTGCTTTTGCGATCAGGAGGAATCTGGTTTTTTGGAGTGTTATTGGAGAGCGGGAAATTTTCAAAGAGGGTTTTTCATTAAAAAAAACCTTTTCTGTTGCACAAGCCGGAGGAGTCTAGAGTCTGGAGTCTGGACTCCTTTCCTTTTGCTTCTCCTGCCTGAGTCCTCCAGAAGAAGAGAGTCCAGGCTGAAGTCCTCCCTCTTCCTCTCCTTCCGCCATCGCTGCGCATGCGAGAGCTCGTACACGACGTACTTCCACTCTCTGCATTTGGTTTCACGCACGCGCGTGCGTAAATGATGAGCTTACTCAGTCAACGGAAAACTGATGAGAGTAGACGACCGTACCACTGGTCCCAAGAAATTAATTAATTAATTATTGACTTCGGGAACTGCACACATGGACGAACATCATCCATTTCTAGATGAATATGCCATATGTTGACTAGGCTATATATATTTCATCCATTTCACCATGTCCAGGATCTCCCCCACCCCGCCCCCTCCCCTAACCTCGAGGTCTTGTAACGTCTTTTAAGGGACCTCAAGTGAGGTGACAAAACTAAACTTCCCTGTCGCTCACTGGCAATGGGCGGTGGAAACTACATACGTGTCAGTTTCTTGTGCTCTGGTTACCGGATTTTCCGGTTACCGTCTCTCTCGATCCTCCTTCCCCACTCCTCTCGAGCCCCGAGAGAGATAATCGAGAAAGAGAGCCGGGGTTTTGGAGGTATTCGTGGATTTTTATTTTTTTTTCCCCCTCGTGTGTTTTTGGTTTTATTCTTGTTGGATTTCATCAGCGGGGATTTTTTATTTTTTGTTCGGGGTTATTAGAAGTGTGTATGTATGTTCTTTTTCAATTTTTTTGGTGGGGGGAAAAGCAGAGGGAGCTATGGGACACAGCAGGCACAATCAGAATGAGGAGATTTCCGACGATTACGATCCGACTCCTTATCAGGTAGATCTTCCTCTGCGTGTGGTTTTTCTGGATTTTTTCTGGTTGTAACTCTTGGAATTTTGTGTTTGATTCAAGTTTCGGTCATATTCCTATTTCTGTTTGTCGCTCGATCTCTTTCTCGATCTTCTTTCTTGTGTTTTTTTTTCGCGGGGTTGGCCGTGGAGCTCGGTTTTGAAGAATTGCGTATATAACGATCCCTGATCAACAAGTTTTGGTTCAGGGAGGATACAATCAAGCTGAAGTTTATGGACCGGTGAAGCTCCTGGATGAAGTGACGACGTACGCGCCACCTGCCTTTGGCGAACTAGCGGAGGACGGCTATGGCCATCACGATTCTCCCTACGCAACAGGAGGTCCTGGATCTTCAGGTTATTCCACTTATCACCAGCGCTCGGAGCCGCACTTCGAGAGTGCACAATCTGACTATCACGGCGGCGCTCGCTATGGCGGAAGAAGGCCAAGCAAGGGTGAGCCGTTTGAAGCGTCTTATGACGGGGAAGGCGAATGGCAAAATGGCAGCACGCGGGTGCAGCAGCAGCACCATGGCTATCGGAAACCGACGCTGGCTTATGGACAATCCGAGCAAGGATCGGAATACGCTGGTGGTTATGACCAGGAGCCTCCCTCTGGCTATGGAGGTCGACAAGAGCAAGTGTGGAGAGGGGAGCAGCAGGAAGAGAGAATCCCATCTGGCTATGGTCATCCACATCATAAGCACCATGGAGAGGAAGATGAGCAACAGCAGCAGCAGCAGCAGCAGGAGGGTTATTATTGGGGAAGAGGTGGGCGAGGTGAGTATATTGAGGAGGAGGAGGCGCCCCGGCGCCCTTCGTATTGGTAGACTGGTCATGAATAACATTGCACTTTTGTGGAGAATTGTGGAAGCAATCTGCTTGTATAGTAGTCAGTCAGTCAGCACCAGGTTGGATCTCTGCATAGAAGATCCGACTCCTGGACTGCTGTGAATGAATCCTAATAAGAAGCATCAGAGCATTATTATGCTATGGAGACAGGTTTGTGGAAACTACTCAGTTTGACTGAGAGAACATGATCTTGGGTTGTTTGGCATTGTGTGTTTGCCTCTCAAAACTGTACGGAATATGTAGTTTTTTAGGGTTCCTGTTGTGAAAATTTCACAACAGTTGCTGCTGAACATATACCTATGTCATTATGGTTTTGGATTTGCTAGTCACCTGAAGCAACAATTTGGCAACAACTTCTTGTATGTGGTACTGCCTGTTGCAATGTAATTGTGATTTTATTTTTTCCCAAGTTGGTGATGGTGCTCAATTGCAAATCTCTGCATTATTACAACAGCATTGCATGAGGTTCTTTTGTTGCTGTTAGTCACTATCCTGCTCAACATGGATTGCACGTTAGTAAACGGGTGATTGTGAAAGAAGAGTATCATTAGATGCAAGTGAAGAGATATACTATTATATGATTTGTGTGAGGATGACTGCTCTGAATTTTGTGGTGTACCTACTACAGCAAGTGTCTCCAAACATCCTAACTTGAGAGAGCTGGTTGCAAATCAGCCTCTGCAGGGTCTAGCTCAATAGGAGGACACAGTTCAGGGGAGAATCAACCAGGAAATTTGGTCCACCTCAGATACTGAATATTGGGAAATGCCAAACGAATGTGGCCAGGAACACACTCGTCCATCACAGACCAAACAAAGTAAGTCCTCAACCCAAGACATTATCCACCCTTCATGCCATCACAAAATTGTCATTAGATCTCAAGCCCAGGGAAGTTATTTGAAGCACTCTACACAAACACAATTGTATGCCCCTCTTTCATGGGACTCCAAGAAAGGTCTTGTAGCTCATCCGAACTTGTGAAATCTTATGCTAGGCATATCAGTTTTGGCACACCCTAAAACAGAGTTGATAAAGAACCAGCCCAATTCTTAGCACCCATGCACAGAGAACACAACCTTTGAATTCTGAAAGAGGCAAAGAAGTCAAGGTTGATGACACACAGTGGGCCCCCTATATGGTGGTGTGCATCAAGCTCCTATCTAACCGAGTTGTTTCCTCTCTGAATCAGCTTTGAATTGTGACCTGTGAGCTTGTTGCTCTTGCTCTCTCTGGTAAAATTCTGCATCCCTTTTGCTGCTTTCATGTCCTTCAATGCCCTCTTAGCAAAAACTTGGAAGTACTCAGAAAACAGGTGCCAGGAAATGGATGCAAGATGGGTTTTGGTGCAGAGTTCCTTTAACCCAACCTGCAGCAACCCCACATTGGTTTATAATGTTGTGTCCGGGTTTTGTCCAATCCATAGTGCAGCCAGAGGCAGTCTAGTCATGCATGGAGGAAAGAGTGGGTCTTATTTTCTCATCAACAATGAATGTGCCTTGTCAAGCTCTTGTCTCTCTTTGGCAGTGAATTATTTGTTCAGAAGCTTTGATAGCTTGCTGTTTCCTTCACTTCTGACTTCTCAGGGAACCCACAATTCCCCTTCTTGGAGAGAGAGATATCAAGAGATCTTCATGGAAACTTTCTTTGCTTCTCTTCGAAGAATCCATGGTCATCTCTGCTATGGTGAATTTGACAAACAACAAAGGTCCTGAATTTGTACAGGGTTTCATCATCAAGAGCTGTTTCTTTTTTTCCTTGACTGATTCTGAAAGGTGAGATGCTGAGTGACTGGTCAAGATTTCATTGCTACATAAGGGGTCTGAAAAAGGAGAGAATAAAATTCATTGGAACCAAAGTCTCAAGGGGTGAAGGAAAAAGGAAAAAGCCCGCTCTTGAGGGAGGAATTCAAACATTCCAAAAATCAAAGAACAGCCAGTGAGACATCCTCAAAATATTCAGTTAAAAAATTATCGTGGGAAAAAACAAGAGCACAGCAGCAGCATCAGAATTACAAAGTTGTGGTCAGGAAAACCTCATCTGAAATTCTGTCAATACCATTCATAAACAGCAGCTGATCTGTATCGTCATTTGTATATTCTCTACGCTCCAGCTTCGCATGTGATGCAATGAATATCAACTTTTCTGCTTTCTCAATTGCATGTTGTGGATTGCCACTTTGATAAGCCCAGCGCCAAAGAGACCAATTGCACTTGAGACCACAGCTTGTGGCATGCAAGAAGATGAGCCGAACTGCTACTCTGCCTAATGACTTAAGCTCACTCAGGCATGTTTCCCATACCAGCCGCCGGCTTTGTGGGTTGACAGACTTCATTCTGCCTGTAAGAGGATCTCTTTCCTTCACTTGTACGGCTTGTGCATAAAGAGGATCAAGACCATCAGAACGCCATTTCATTAACTCCATCAATGCAATATGTGCTTCTTCTCTGGCAACCAGCCGAGTGATTAGTCTGTCCACATCCTTCTCCTGCTCAATTGTCAGGCATTTGAAGGGAGGCAAGTACTTCCCACTCATGTCACGCAAGAGGTAGAGAGGGTCAAGGATAAAAGAGGCTGCCCATGCAGGATGGTAGTTCTTGTTGAAACGCTTCTCAATCACACCTTGGAGAGGAGTTTCATCTTTATCGTAACGTGCACACCACTCCTTCACTTTGCCTCGTAGGTCATCCCATAGAGGCAAGCATTGGCTCACCAGTGGTCGATCAACCTCAACATCACTCACCATGACCTTCACTATCTTGATCAGGTTCTGGACAGCTTCCAAATCTGACCAGAATCGCACACCACCCACCATGTCTGTTACATCACGTCCAAGCTGATCATCTGAAAACTGAAGATTGAAGGACTCATCAAGCACAGTTATCTGGAGAGCCCTGGCTGAAGAAGCCACATCGTCAAGCATCACCAGCACATATGCATAATGTGGATCAGCAAACTGAGGATCTGGTGGAGTCCGTAGAAGTTTCTCCATGTCATATTCCTAGTGCCATTACCACAGGATCAATATGCAGTTGCTCAAGATATCCAAAGTTTCCTAGCTTGCATTCTAACTGTATGAAAAAGAAGCTCACATTTACATCCAAAAACAAAACATGTTGCAGATTGTTTACTTTCATCAGATATGTCCGTGACAAACTTTACCTGACGCTGGTATTTTTGCAAGAATGTGCGAGCCTGTGGCTGTCCGTTGAAGAAGGTGGCAAGCTTAGTGCAATCGGCACTGACAGACCTAAAAAGAGAGAGATGCTTGTTAAAGTCTTTCAACAGATTGTTGAACCCTTGTGCCTGGCAAGAGAGGTTCACCATCCAGGGGTATCGATATTCCAATTCTTGCAAAGCCTTTGAACTGTACTTGTCAGTGTCAGCAACTATACCCACGCAGCGCTCCAGGTTTGTCCCACAAATCATAAAAACAGCCTCTGACAGAGTTTCTTCAACAAACTTCACAGAAACAGCACCAGTATTTACATTGACCACACTGTGAAAGAGCGAGTTTCCATTCGGCAAGTTGAGTGTGATGTTGATCAGAGTCTCACCCATGCTGCTTGTTTTCTTCTTCCACCCATCTGATACAAGCTGGAAAAACATGGCATCTCTCAGCTTTGCCTCTGATTCTGCCTTCACCTCCTCAAATCTTGCATCCAACTTTGCTCCTACAAGATATCTCCTGCTGAGTGGTGGTAATCCCAGCTGACCAAGAAATGCCCGGAACTTGGGATGCTCCACACAAGACAGAGACATTGTTGCACTCGATTCATACAACCATTCAGCCAGAAGGTTCAAAGCAGCCTCGATCTGCACTTTGCTTGGTCCACTTTGCCCATGTGAACTTGCTCCTAGCCTCTCACCTGGGCTCTTGAGCTTCTTCACACTGTCCTCTAGTAATGCTAAAGCACCCAAATCCTCCTTACCTCCTGACAGCATCAAAGGGGTAGCAGAAGAAACTGTGTGAACAAGCTCAGGTTCACAAGTTGGATCAGCAATGGAGACTGATGATGGAAGAGGAAGAGGAAGAGGAGCAGGAAGAAGAAGAGGAGGTCCAGATGGTGAAGGTGCATTGCGTTTCCTGGGTGTTGTGGTGGTGATGGTAGTGGTGGTGATTGCAGAGGGGGATGCTATGGGCTTTGGACCAGGTTGGGATGCTGCTGCCACAAATGGTTTTGGAACAATCCCATTGAAATTAGGACATGTGCCATGCTTGAGATGCTCTGAAGCTGTTCGAGAGGGATTGGATGCTGAAAACATTGCATTGCAAAGAGAGCATTGCAGCTTCACAGCTTTGGGAACTCCTGTGTCTGGATGTTGCACTAAGAGTGGCAGCAGATGTGCCCAATACCAAGCACCCTTGCCTTTGATTGCTTTGTTCCGCACTGTGAGCAGCCCCTCATAGCGTTTGTTGAGCGCTTTGGCCGACAAGTCGTTCTCCTCGTTGCCTGCCATATACTACTTCCTTCTCTCACTAGTAAAACTCTGCTTGCCTATGCCTCTTGCCTTCCAGTGCAGTTGTTTTTCTATGTCTCTCTGTCTATCTTTGTCTCTCTCGTTGCAAGATCCCCGAGTTTGGAGAAATGGATTGTTTGTCTATCTGCTGCAACAGCAAAGGATAGGCAGAATCCAAAATGGGTCTTGGCAGAGTCGTCGCACCAAGGTCGTCCAAAGCTCATCGGTATCCATCTCTCTCTGCTGCTGCTGCTACGAAGGACGCGTATTACACAGGTCCAAAACAGAGACGACAAACGACGCGAGAGACAATAATAATGGAAACGAGAGTGAGAAGAAGAAGAAGAAGAAGAAGTCTTCTCGAGTCTCCAGGCTCTCAAGAAGAAGAGTAAGATTCATCAAGAAACGGATACTATTCATACACTTTCTCCTCCTCCACAGCGACACCCACATTGGCTTGGGAAGAATAAGGAATGCCGCCACGACAAACCAAGCACAACAGCAGCCTTTCTTTCTACTTCGAGGAGCTCAGAGAGCAGCAGGTAACGTCGACTACTCCTACTACTACTAGAGACTCCATCTTCACCCCACGCCATGCTGCTTGCTTGCTTGCAGACATTCCAATGGCGAGGCAGCTGCAGCGGACTGCACTCGCACACCCCCCTTTCCTCTATCACAAGATCAGCAGCAGCTCGGATACTGAGTGTAGAGCTTTGGCGCTCCCTGTGGAGCAAGAATTGGAGCAAAGGAGACGGTAGTAGTGTTGTCCATTGCTGTACTTGGAATTCACAGACAGGAGTTCCAGAATTAACAGCAGCAACAGCAGCACAGAGAGAGAGAGAGAGTTCAAAAGAGAAGCTCACATATTGCACCCAAGAGCATCACCATCCTTGAACAATCCACCTCCCTCCCCAACCCCCCCGCAACAAACAAAACTCTCGGTTGCTCTTCCGATCACTAGTGGTGAAGAAACTCACT
Organism: Sphagnum tenellum; assembly: GCA_963921925.1. Classification (NCBI taxonomy): domain Eukaryota; kingdom Viridiplantae; phylum Streptophyta; class Sphagnopsida; order Sphagnales; family Sphagnaceae; genus Sphagnum; species Sphagnum tenellum. The sequence continues at coordinate 7,886,047 of OY998144.1, forward strand.
CGAAGAATTTCCAGGTTCCACATGGGAGGGGTAAGCAGCTTGCTTGAGTCCAGAAACCGATTGCAACAAGCTAGAGGAGGAGAAGAAGAACAAGACGACGACAAAGAAGAACAAGAAGGAAGAAAACTACAAAGAAGAACACGAAGGAAGAAGAACACGAGGAAGAACAAGAAGAAGAAATCGAAACAAGAAAGTTTCAGAAGCGAAAAGACTCTTTGTTGTAGCAGCTGGAGAATAGCGCGGAGGATCGAGAGCAAACTCGATCCTCCACCTTGACCGCGTATGAATCCGAGAACCCTAAACCAGAGCGGAACGTGAATCACACTTGAGGAAAGCTTTGTCAAGGAGGAGACTCGGAAGGAGGACTCATCAGGAGAGAAGAGGCTGAACAAGGAGAATTGGTAGGGGCAATCAATCGCAAATGGGTGCAAGCGAGATCGGACAAAGCGACGAAGAAGAAGAAGAAGAAGAAGAGCTCCTTGCAAGAAGATGATAAAGTCTGTTGCTGCTGCTGCTGCACAAGACAAAGAGCTTGGGGAAGTTTTATGTATACATTTGGAGATAGAAGGCGAGGAGGAGGAGGAGGAGGAGCCAAGACGAGCAGGGCGGGAAGAAACAAATACAGAGGAAGAAACGTGTTTTTGTTGGGTGGTCATAAGACTGAAGGATTCCGCACCCAATCCTCTTCTTGTGATGTTGTTGTTGTTGCTGCAGCAGCAAAAACCTTGTCCCAACATCGCCAGAACCGACAGCCACCCGCAAAGGGCAAAAAAAGAAAAAAATATTTGTCAAAGACCAGCAATTACGATTCCTCCTGACACCCATAAGGCCGGAGAGAACCCAATGCTGCTGCACACAGCATTAAAGTACCAAGTCAAAGTCCAACAAGCAGCAGCAGCAGCATTTGGAGAGAGAGAGAGAGAGAGAGGAGACGGACAGACGGACAGACGGAGAGAGAGGAGAGAGGAGAGAGAAGAGACAGACAGTCACTCGCGCGTACATATTTGCATACGCAGACTTCTACATACTCACACATGGAGAGCGTTGCAGAAGAAGAGAAAGCTTCGAGTCCAGCAGCTGCTGCTGCGGGACGATCTACGACGACGATAGGGGCGGTCGAAGGCTCGTTGTTGTCGTGTTTGCCATCCCTGGCTGAAGCGACAGTAGTAGAGGATGATGACGATGATGGTGATGATGATGCAGCGGTTGCAGAAGAGCAGTCTCCGGCTGTGTTGCCGACATCATCTTTGTCTCTTGCTGCTGGTTCTGCTGCTGTTGCGCCTGGTCGTCGTCGTCTACCCATTGTTCCTGCTCAGATTGCGAGCGTATCCCAAGACACGCGGGACAAAGCTTCAGTGTTCTCCAATATTCCTCCTCGTCCTAGTAGAGAGTAATAAAGCTTGTTTCAGCTCCTTTGTTTTGTCTTTCTCTTCCGCTTGATTATTGTTTCTGCCGCAACCCTAGTGTAGAACTGTGGACTCTCCTTCCTTTTTGTCTGGATCATAGTTGTGAGGTCAACAAGAACAAGAACAAGGAGAAAAAGAAGAAGAAAAAGGAGAAGAGCAAGAAGAACAAGAGTTCCTTGCAGAGAGATCTTGGTGTCCAAGTGTCCAGTAATCTAATGGGGAAGGAGCAGAGGCAAAGTGCAAGTGTGTTGAACACGTTCGGGTGCAAGCAAAGCTCTAGAAATCACAATTTCTCTCTCTCTCTGGCAATTACACTCTGTTTGTTTGTTTCTCTTGCTCTTGTAACTAGATCTTCCAGATTTTTTTTCTTTACTTATTTATCACTTCCCATCATCTGCTAAGGGTTGTTGTCTTTGCTTTGCAATTGTCAATGGCAGACCTGCCAGCAGCAAATACTCTGAATTGGCATGGCAACAACACTTTGATGAAGAGAAGCAAATCACAATTCCTGACTCTGCAGATGTGAGTCTTCTTTCCAATAGCTGGAACCTTGCTTGAAGATGATCCAACGGGTTTTATCATCTCTAATATTACCACAAGATTGTGATTTTTTCAGAACCCTCAAAACTCCTGACATGACCTTGAATCATCCTTGAGCAAACAAGGCTATTTGTTCTCTGATTCTTTTCTGCATATGATCATACAAAGAGTGGTTTTATATGATGCCAACAGTGGTTTTACAACAATTGCACAAGCATTTGATTCTGAGTTCCTCAAACTGTTGTTGCTGTACCTGAGCTTGTATCCTTCAAGAGGCTTGAGGTGTTTCTGTGATTGCCTGACTGACACGCATGATTATCAATTGGGTTTATGATCATGCAAGCCTGCATTACTCAGTTGAAGAAGCTTTTCAATTGTGCATGTATGAGGTTGTATTCTTGAGGTGGTTTTACAATCGCACAAGTGCTTTGTCAGTGGAAGGTCCCTTGATCCACATGTATGAGTTTGTATTCTTAAGGTGGTTTTACAATCCCACAACTGTTTTGTCAGTGGAAGGTCCCTCAGTCCGCATGTATTATGAGCTTGTATTCTTGAGAGAGCAGAGGTGGTTAGTTATAATAGGTTAGCTGTGATTTTTGTTTCATGGTTTGTATGTGCAGACCTTTCATGTTTATATGGCAGGAACACAAGGTCCAGTGTTGTTTTGCCTTCATGGTGGTGGCTACACTGGGTCAGCTTCTGACCTAATTACAACCCTCTTGCAATTTGCTTTTGGTTGCTCGGATGATGAATGGTTCAGAATGTTTCATCAACTCACAACCCAGTGTATTTTGTCATGTGCTTGCAGACTTTCATTTGCACTTGTTGCAGGAAAGATGAAGGAGAAAGTCAGAGTTGTAGCCATGGATGCAAGAGGCCATGGCCTCTCCTCAACTGAGGATGACTCTGACTTATCAGCTCAGGCATGGTGTCTGTTGCCCCTTTCTTTTGTTGTACAATCAGGAAAGTTTTCTGAGCTGGCCAAGATTTGGAAGAGGTTCTTGCTAGTTTGAAGGTCATGACTGTGAATGAAACTGTTGCAATTTGCAGATGCAATGCCAAGATGTTCTCAATGTGATAAAAGCAATGTATGGGCATGAAACACCTGCAATCATTCTTGTTGGCCACAGGTTGTCCCTCCTCCCTATTCACAGCAATCAGTATTTGTCTCTTTCATGTGTTTACTAGATGAATACTCAACAAAGCTGCTAATCTCTGATTGCAGGAGGGGCACATGATCTAATGTCCTCATCCTAGTGTTGTTTGTTTCATGCTTAAGCGAGATTTAAAGAATGCTGCATTTTTCAGTACTTGGTTTTGGATTTGTGAAAGAAGGGACATTCTGGAAAGTCTGACACTGAAAGTGGGTCTTATGACCTTGAATGCAGTATGGGGGGGGCTATTGCGGTGCGTGTGGCAGCCAAGAGAGCACTACCCACATTAGCAGGGCTTGTTGTGGTTGATGTAGTTGAGGTAAGATGTATCTACTCAAGAGAAATGTCTTCTCTACAGTTGACCATTTGTAGTGAATAGCCACCAGTTCTTTGTAGAAAGAGGTGTAGGAAAAAATTTCTCTTTTCTGCAATCTACACACCTGAAGCCTTCTGTTTTGCAGGGGACAGCAATGGCATCACTGGTTCATATGCAGCGAATTCTTTCAAATCGACAACTCCATTTTCCTTCTGTTGAGAAAGCTGTAGGTCACATCACAACCCTTACGCCATTCAAAACGCTGATTCAAAATTGCATATGCCTCTGCCTGAATCACATAGTAAGACATTGGGGGTGGGAGGGAGGAGAGAGAGTTCATGAGAATCATGAAAGCATCTTGTGCAATCTTTGCCTTTCCAACAATGAGCAAGAAAAGCATCACATGTGTCATCATATGTCACTCCATGTTCTAATGTATGCAAGGCACATCAAGCTTTGATGCTAACTCAGGTTTTGGTTGATTGTGGAACTCTGGGTCTGGCACTCAGATTGAATGGAGTGTAAGAGGTGGTGGTGCACTTAGGAATGTTGATTCAGCCCGTGTTTCAGTACCTTCCACTTTGAGATATCAGGAGGATAAACACTGGTCAATTTCTCCATTCCTTCTTTATACAGTGCCCCAGTTTTTTGTGATGACTATTTCATTGGTTTTTTTTGCAACTCTCTCTGTGAGCTTCTAAGCTATAACATACACAGAATTGGTGCTACAGCTATGTCTGGCGGACACGTTTGGAGGACTCTGAAACCCATTGGAGAGGCTGGTATATTCTTGAACTCTATTCATCTCATCAGTGTGTGCATGGACAGTACATATCAATTGCAAATGTTCATCTATAATATTTTTGTTCTAGCAGTTTTTCTTTGTGAACCTGAGAACCTTTTTGCTGCAGATGATGTCTCCATTCCTTTCATGTGGGTTGTGCTTTCTTTGCCTCCTTGGACAAAGTACTCAAGAGCCTCTTCATGTTAAGTTCTGGAAAAGTTTGATCAGTTCTAGGAGCTAATACTTGTTCTTTGGCTTTTCCAAGGTATGAAGGTCTATCTGAAGTCTTTCTGTCATGCCCAGTTCCTAAGCTGCTTCTTCTAGCTGGTACAGACAGACTGGACAGGTACTACTCTCCCATACCCTATGAGAAGTTTCTCAAGGTCAAATAAAGCATGCTTGCTTCTGGAAAGAATTTGGGACACTGAATCTGAAGAATCATGGAGATTGTTGAAATGCAGAAACCTTACAATTGGGCAGATGCAAGGAAAGTTCCAAATGATTGTCATCCGTCATACAGGTCATGCAATTCAGGTAAGAATTTCTTTCTTAAGTTTAATGTTGTTGTTTCCAGACTTATTTATAGTCACCATCAGATGCTGAATTGGATTTTTCTTTCAACATTGTAAGCTGATCTCGATTTGGCTGGTCAAGTAATCACATAAAGATCCTTGCAGGAGGATGAACCAGATGAGTTTGCTAATGTTTTGCTCAACTTCATTTCCCGGAATCGTATTGGGTCACATGGCGTGGAGGTGCAGTGCCAGTTGCATTTCACAATTCTAAGTTTTCTTTACCGCAACCTATTTTTGTGTTCCACCTCTGAAGTTGAAAGAAAGATCCAAGTTCTTGTCAGTCTCAGGCAGATCTATCTATGCAAAGATACAACTGTGTCTCATCATTTTGCATCATGTGTGTTTCCAGATTCCAGGTATACGACGACCAATCACTTTGAGGTCTGCAAATTAGGTTGAATTCCAGTAAGTCCTGGCTATGAACCCTCGTAACCACCATCAGTGACTTTGTACATGGGTTTATCTATTCAGTCTCAGCTTGACCTGAAAACTGGAGCAAAAAGTCACCGATGTAAAATGCAACTCTCTGACACTGACTGTGATTTGCATGTTGTGCAACTGTCATTGAACTCATTGGGGGGTCTTATATGGCTGTCACCCTTCCCACAGAATGTTTGCTGGGTAGTATGAAGACCTGAGTCAACTGGAGATAAAAGTCATTAGATTACAAGCAATTACTGCATGTTCTTGAATGAAGTCATGATGCTCATGCCTTTCTGCAAGTGAGCAGTTGTTTAGCTGGAGAATTTCAGACATCAGCTGTACTTAGTCCCTCCATTTCTGACAGAAATTCTTGGAGTTATTAACAATGGCAATGAGTAAAAGAAATAACCAATCCGGCCACAGTGTCAATTCTCCTCCTTTCAAAGGTATTGATCAGTGTTGGCCTGTTTTTACTTTTCTGTAGTAACCAAGGGCCCATAGCATCTTTGTGAAATTTGTTCTTCTGTGCCACATAGGGTATGAAATAACTGGGTTGTGACTATTATTGAGATCTGCCCATTATCAGTTTGCCTATCTTAGCAAATTTTCCACTTATCAATTTTTCTCAGTTATTTTTTGATGATGCCTGCATGTTGTGCATAGGGGTTGGTTTCAAAATATCTGGCAAAAGAACCACTTTGGTATTCTATCATCTGGCAGGTTAGGTTTTAGGGTTTATGTACTTTCTTGTGGCAATGGCTCTTCCCGCTGTTGGATTGTTGTGATCACAATTTGTCCATAATCATCTTATAAAATTGTTTAAAATGTTGATAAACTACACACAGATTGGTTAGTGGTTATGGTGACATGCTCTTGTCCTCACAAAGGATGGTTGAAAAAGATAGAGAACAACTTTTCATCAAAGGGAAAGTTCAAAGATCACTGAATTGCACACAATTATGGCTTATTCATCTCTATTGTAATATTTAACAACTTTTAGCTCCTCCATTCTCAATACATTGATCACAAATTGATGTGCTTCCCATAAACCAATGCACAATGCTCTGCTGATAGACATGCATTATGGTCCACATGGTGCTTTGTTGTCATCCTTCAGATTTGGAATCAAACTTTGTCTCCATTAATACATTGTCACAAACATTACACTCTCTTTGCAGCTCCAAAATCTCCAGCACAACAATTTCAACATTCAATTTCAATAGATAAACCTGCATTCCCTTGGACTACTAATTCACTTAGACATCTTGTACTGACAGCTCTTTGAGTTCTCCTCAAACATTTCATGTCACAAAGTTCACATCAACAGCTTTCCCTTTGTTTGTCAGTCTCTCAATATCACTAATCGCACTCTTACAGAAAACAAGATCATGGTTCCTCTTCTTCTCATGAACATATCACCAATGCCTTCTCCCATCACTCTTAAGACTCCAACAAATACTCTCCTGAATCCCTAAGACCTAATCACAATTCCGATTTCTCCAAGTCTGAATCTCTTCAACTAGGGAACCCTGATGATTATTCATGTCATTCTAATCTTATGGTACATTCATCTATCCATTACATACATACAAATTCTTGGCCATATATACATTTTGTACTGCATTTGATGAGTTTGCATTAAATTTTGGAATCGTGACAAGACATTTGTAGTACTTATAAAAGTTAAATATGAATTGAGTTTCAAAGATCTTGCCATAATTCATCATTGTGGATATGAGTCTCATTCTAGTGTGTGCACACATAAGTTGGAATGAGCTACAATTGAAAATTTGAGAAGTTCTTGTGATGTCTTTATGTGTTCATGCCGTAGTGTGCTTCCACTCAACAACATGTATTGCATTTGAGAATTTGCACAAGTATGGAGAAAAGGATGGAGGAGGACAAGGAAATGAAATTTATGAATGGTGTACGATGGTAGGCAACAAGCCTATTGATAGTAAAAATTGATGGCATAGGACATGGCACAAGGGAGCTTCCTATTGCTTCATGGTTTGGTTTCTTTTCATGTTTTTCACCAATTTTCTAAAAACAAAGTTTGGTCAATGAGTATTAGACACTTTGTCACAACCTTTTGGGAGCTTGTCTTTAAATATATTTATGATGTTATAATGTGTTACATGTGCCATGACATTTCTAGAAAAAATGTTGTCACTAGAAGTATTGTGATTCTTTGTCCTAATTTTGTCCTTCATTCAATAGATACATTGTTTGTTGCCAAAATTGAATAAAGTGGAAAGTTGTTCATGAGCTCACTTAAAACTATCCCTTAACCATTATGTGTGGCCTATTTAGGGGGATAATTGAATCAACAACAAACCTTGAAACTCTTGCCACTACAACAATTTCGTGATTTTTCAATAGGTTTGTATTGTCTTTGAGACATATTTTGCACACATCCAAAACAAATCCAAGGTTGCATACTAATGATGATGTAACAAAAACATGCAAGTAATGCGATGTTGCATTAAAAATGTCATTGGTTAGCAATTTATTGAAAAACATGTTGAAAGAACAACATATCAACAATAGAATTATTTCACATCAACTTCAAACTTACAATGTTCTTAATGTTTTTAATTTCAAGATCTATTTAGCACATCCATACTCGTATTCTTGCATGTTTGTTTCACAAGTGTTTTGAGACCGTACAATGCTTGTTATTTGTTGTGAACAATTTTCATTCACAAATTGTCATGTATATGACATAATTTAGTCACACATCTCTTTCATCTTTGATTCCACAAGTTATGGCACTTTTTCCCTTGATTACATTCAAATTTGTAATTGATTGGCTTGAGGTTATCTTCAACACCTCCAACAAAAATTGTGTTAGAATTTTCACAAAAGTTGTTTGATTTATTGACACATTCTATCATTGCTTAACACAATTCATCATCAAGTTTGCAACATACATGTTTCCATTTTGTAACAAAGATCATGATATTTTTCATCAATTATGCATGACTTCTACATTTCTTGTTTGACGAAATTTATTGTTATTTTCTTCCATATTTGACAAAGAATTTTTAATTTTATTGCATGCATGTATTGTGAACACTTGTCAATAGTTGCATATTAGCAACCGAAATTAACCCAAACATTTTATGATTGCTTAACAAAATTCAACATCAATTTTGCAACATACAGGTTTCCAATTTCTAATAAAGATTATGATATTTTTCATCAATTATATATGACTTCTACATTTCTTCTTTGACATAGTATATTGTTATTTTTCTTCCATCTTTGACAGAAGAATTTTGAAATTTTGTTATTTGTGAATGGTTGTCAATAATTTCATACTACCAACAAAATTAACCCAATTTTTTTTCTAACTTCTAGCACATTTGCAAACATAATACTAACACATTGTTGAAATATGATTTTATTGACACACTTAACAAGTGTTCTGACCCACTTATTCATGTTTATTGACACAAGTTGAAGGTGTATTAAAACAAAATCTAGCACTCCATCTAATGTGGCCATATTTTGAAAAGTCGGTTACAATATGTTAGATCAAAGCATGATTCTTGAAGTCTTTTTCCATCTACTCATTGTTGGGTGCTTCGTTGCCCAAAAATCTACAAAACCTCCATCCATCACAAAGTACATATATAAATCACCTAAAAAAACCATTATATTTGACAAATCCTTCCATACCCCCAATAACATGAAAAACAAGGCCATTTAGGTGCAATCATAAATTAAAATTTAAGTTTTGATTTTAGTCATGGACTTTGAACTTGAACATGTACATTAAATAAGGAAAATTTTACAAAGGACTAATTCATGACTATCTTAATTAGCAAAATAATTGAGATTATAATAACTTATTACACACACTCAAGAAGCATTTGTAATTTAAAAGATGTGAAATTAAAAAAAACCTAAAGTCCTAAACCACATGTAAATGGGATGTAAACTACACATGACATATAAAACAAAATTATAGTTTTATAATACAAGAAGCAAAATCCTAATGCAATTAACATAAATTTTGTTTCAATTTAAAATTATAATCATTATTCAAAACAAAATGAAAATTTGCACACTTTTTGAAAATTCATTTATATTCAACAATGGTCAAAACACAACTATATGATGTATTATTGTAACTTTATGCATATTTAATAACAAGTTGCCAAAAAACCATTCAAATTTTGTTTTGAAAAAATCAAAATGACTACAAAAGGATCCCCATAATTCTTAATTCCAGTGACAAGCAATCAGACTTGGTATATGAGGGATGTTTTGGAATCCTTCATATGGTCATTTGTGGATCATTCCAAACACAATTTCAAAAATAACTATCTCATTTTCAAGCCTAACTACTACATTTCTTTTTTAATAAGTACTTCTTTGTCCTATGAACTTTCTTAATAACTATTTCTTACCTTTTGTAATAAATACCTCCATTTTATAACTACCTCACTCTCTTTTCCCCTATCCACTAACATGGATATGAAAAAATGAATTAACATGAGTCTTTTCATGTCCATAAAATGTATATTAATTTAAAGTAAATTTGATGTTGCCATAAACAATGATGAATTATTGAAAACCATATGAAAACATAAGAAAAATAAAAATAGTTGATCGTCACTAGTAGTGCGCAACAATGCAGAGCTCTAATTAGTAATGCATTAACTCATTTGATTGTGATTTCACCCATCTCCTCTCATGTGCTATAAAGTTAAACTCTTTCACCAACATTCTTGAACTTCTCCTCCAATTCTGTAAGATATAGATCATGCTTTCCTCCCAATAATCAATATCACTTATAATAATCATGGTGTCACCAATTTCTTAACATCATCCAAATACTTTTTCAGCTTGGTTAAGCAGCACCAAGTCCCCTTGGTATTACAACTTCTGTTGCTAAATTTGGAAAATCCTAAAAAAAATCATCACAACATCACAGATCACCCATGAAGGAGTTGTGCTATTAATTTGTGGATTCATGGTCTTAGATTTGTCAAAAAATTAACCTTAAGTACTACCATTCTACAATCTGACAAAAATCCATCAGAACATGGCTATGATAAATCTGGAAATAATGCAAGGAAAACTACATTGTAAAGTTTGCATCTGACATACCAATAAATTTTCGAAACAATGTTATGGGCTTCATGGAATGTCATATGATTCGTGTCACAAAATTGTATGATTGGTATGACAAGAGTACTGCATAAAAATTTATTGGAATGTCATGTTTATTCTGTTACAAAATTACATGAAAGATGACAGAAAAAAATAAGCTTAAGAGAGTGGAATGTCACAACATGGAAAATAAAGTTCTTGTCACAAACTTGTTGAAAACATGTCAAGATTGTGATTAAAGAAATCTGTTGTAAAAGCCAGTGTCACAAATCTGTTGGAATTTGTTTTCCAAATAGTGTATAGCATGCGAATGCAACTGATGAGAATGTGCAAATGATGTGAAAGGCTAGAATATAGAGATGAAAGCACCTAGGAACACATAACTGTAGGATCTGATCACTAAAGATTGTCTGTCTGGTTACTATGACAGAAAATAGTTAACTGTAGCATGCATATATGTTGAGAGGTTTACTCCAAATCTCAGTGGCATTGAATTCTCCCAGTGTTGTCACTAAGCGCAAATAGACTTGAGTTTGAAGCTATTGAAGTGTGTGTCGGTATCGTATCGTGATCTGTAGTTTAACTATGACACAAATTGGTGCGCTAATTCTTGAGTGCTAGCCTATGTCATGAATGAGTCTTCATGTGTCATAATGCAAATGTTTTGTATGATGATTTGTTCAAAAATTTGGGCAGATTATTACCTATATGCTTATCCTACACCCGACATTGGGAGCTGAGCTGACAAAGTTCTTTAGGAGTCATGACTGTAAAAGCAACTTCAAAAACACTATTATTTGAATTGACTCTAGAAAAAAAAATGCAAAAAAATTTCCCATCTTTTGGTTTTAAAAAGTAACAAAATTTGTCAAAAGAGTCATTGGTTCATTTTTTTTCAACCTTATGATAATGGATAATTGGCACTGCTCTTCATATCCTAAGCAATACTTGGGCTCCAGGTTGTTACGCACTGCCAGTGATGATCAACCAATGAAAAAAAGGAATTGAATTTTCATGCACAATTGCATTGAATTGAAATCCAATTCAATACAATTCAACAATTGAATTAAGGTTCAATTGACAAAAAATGAGATACAAATCGGTGGAGAAGCTATTAAAAATCTGTTTGTGAGTATGGTGTTGAGAAAGAAACTTTCAAAAAATAAATCTAAAAAGACCCAATTCCATGCCTCTTTACTTGGGAATGGGTTAAATAAGCGTCAACTACAAATTATGAAATCTAAAGTTGTCCTACCAAACCAGCTCCAATGAATCTTCATCACTAGAATTGGTTTTTGAAAGTTTTTGAAGTAGGAGTAAGTAGTGAGCATTCCAAGGTGAGGTTTTCAGTTATTGATGATCCTTCCAAAATCTTCTGCAAACAATAATAACAAAGTAATGACAATTGCTCCCAAGTTAAGAAGGCAGTTGACTATTGACAGACATTTTTTCAAAAAATAAATAAATACAGAATCCCTTGGTGAAAACCAGGCATCTGCAACAGGATATTCCAATTTTGCTATCTTCTGTCACCACGGTGCAAAAACTCACAAACACGCACTGATCCTGAGCTATCATTGTTCATCATTTTCAGTGAAAAAATTCACAGAAAACACTCATCCTGAGCTATCATTGTTCACCACTTTCAGGTTCAGGATTACAAATTCATACCCAAAAGATTTGTTTGTGTTTCTTTAGCTCTCCTCTTTCATTATTCACCAATAGCATTGAAGTACATGTCCATGCAGAACCAAAATGATACAAATTGCAATTTTGGCCGCAACATATCATGTTGCGATTCACAAATAAATCCAAACCTTCAGCTTAGTGTTCAGATAATGCTCAACAAAAGAAGCATCATCATTACTGCAGGCATTTATACAACTTCCCACCTTAACACAACCCACAGATGAGGGCTACTGACTCGTCAAAACTCAGAAGTTGATGCATCCAGAACATTGGTGACCAGCTTTGATATTGGTTTGTATTTGAACAGAGCAGTGTGTACAGTTCAGCCTCCCAGTGCTTGCTAAAAAACAGTGGCGATGATGGCCAAAAACATACTGATTGACCTAACAACAGTGACATGAATGTGAATCCCAGGCCAAGAAGTCACAAACTGGTGTATCCTTCCCCTTGAGACTCTTTGAAGTATATTGGCAACAGACATTGCCAAATGTTGAGAACTAAACACTACATACTGTTGACTATGAGGTTTGATGCATATGAGTTAGTTGGAAGGGTTCAACAGAAAGAGTATAAAACTTTTGTCAACAAATCAAGAGACTAGCCCACTAATTTGCAGAATCTTTCTCTCAGTACCGATTCTGACCATGATGCCGACTGCCACGCCCTCTTCCTTGAGAAGAAGCTCCTCCATTATCAATCGTGTAGCTGCTGGCCATTCCAATGTGTTGGACAGATCCCACATAACCTTGGTCAACAATGGGCCTTGTTGAGCCCAGCGCTGCAGGAGTCCATGAATTGGGTGCTACTGACCGCCCTGAAGCTTGTGAGTTGCGGTGTGGGGGCAAATATGCCAATGGCGGGTAACCCCCATGCTGATGACCACCTCCTCCAATTGGTCCCAGAATAGCAGGAGGTGAAGGAGACATCTGCTGTGGTTGATAAGACTGACCATAGAAACCATTTACTGGGGCCTGAGGACGTTGCTGATATGGGGCAACTGGTTGTCCACCATTGTATCCAGGCCGTGGGCGCCAAGTGCCCCTGTAATTGTGATCTTGTGGCTGTGAACCATACCCAGTGTTTGGATACCCTTGCTCAGGCACCAGTTCCCTTCCCTGAAATCCTGTACTATGTGACATATGTTGAGGGGGCAGCAGTGGTATTTGTGTGGCTGAAACTCCATGGTACTGTTGTGATTGGTAGTAGGCACTACCATTGTTTGGGGTACTGTACTGCAAACTGTTTGCAACAAGACGACGAGCAGCATCCCCCAACAAAGGTGCCTGTGACCTACACAACAAAGGACATAAACCTCTCTAATTAGCCTTAGTTGCCAAGTTTCTTAAGCATAATATCTTGAGTATTATCTGATTAGACTGTGCAAGATGAAGGACCATATGAGAAATTTAGCTTGGACACCTACAGGGGAAAATTGCAAAGAAATTGTCTGGCAAAGAAACTTGGTTGTTCATAATGATGAAAGACACATATCACCATACAATGTACCAAAAAGTCAGGTGTGCAATGGTGTACCTGTTTTGGCCCTGGTTTCTATCCTGACCCTGATGCCTGGATCCAGGTCCATTGTCTTCATGCCACAAGGGTTGCAGTTTTATGTCCTGCTCACTTACAGTCTGCACCACAACAGCCAAAGTGTCAGTGGTCAAGATGAACAGCAATAGTAGTCAGTGACAAAAGGAGAATGAACTGTTTTACTAGCATAAAGTACATTTACCTTTTTGGGCATTATTACACCCTTCGGAGGCCTACAGATGTGTCGATGTGGAAGAGGATTCCTGTAAATGACAGACCTATACACAGAACAGAAAAAGATCAGTCAAAATCCATAGTGAGATTAGGTTAATATCCACTGTCCCAACAGATTGAATAAAAACAGAAGAGCATTTGGAACCTGGAACAAGGAAAGGTTGTGAGTGAATAGCCAAGTCATGGGTGTAGGTTCATCCATAGGACTTGTCCCTGCTGATCAAGGCATGGAGTATGCACTAATTCACCCTTCCAAACCATATCTATTTACTGAACAAAAAAGTTTATCTATTCTTCATGCAAAATTAACAACAATAACTCTCATGAGAACTGAGAAATCTTCACTTATGATTAAGAAAGCCAGGACAAGGTTAAAACTACTTTTAAATCAAAGAAAGGATTAAGAAGTGTCTGTCACTTAAGCCATTTCCAGTATCTGCTTCCACACAGTTCGCTAACTTTGAGTGAAGTGCTTACAGGACTTGATTGTTGGTGATATTAGGCATGTTCTCAACAGGTGAAGTGAACATGGCTGGACAGGCATCGCCGTCACATAAGTGAAGAAACCCATTCATACCTCCACTGCAAATAACACAGCAATGAGCTATTAGTCCAGGTTCAAAGAAGTGTGTTCCTGGGTCTCGAGTGAATGTTTCCATGGATCAACATGCAGCCTCTGATATGACTGAGGGGCAACAAAATATATTCTAAAATGTGGCCCTTACATTTGCCAATTCACAGCAAGCACAGAGATTCAGATCAGTCATACCTGGCCATAGGCTCTATCTCCTCATCAACCTTACGGCGCTCCTTGCCAATCAGATGAGTATAACGGTCATAAAAGGAAAACACAAATGGAGCTAGAGTGTGACTACATGAAATAAATAGCAAATCATCCAATTTGCTGTTCCTTCGACTTTCCTCGGCCTGCATCATAGCAAGAATGCCTCAAGTTAACTCCCAATTCTCACAGGAGATTCCTTATGCAATTTCACTATCCCAAAGCATAGCTCCTGTTGCAACAGTGTGCTCAGAATCTCTGCCAAAATTTGTACATTTGAAGATGCATCAGAAAAATTGTACAAATGACTGCGTGCTAGTCACAATGGTGGCTAAAACTCAGAAAACATAGCTTATAAAAAAAGTAAATGATATCCACATTCAAGCTGCAACAAGCTTGAGAGGTTAAGCTTCATTTCATTTCAGCTTGTCCCTGTACAAGCAAGGGTCTAAGCCTAAGCGATACAGAGGCCTACATAGAGGGTAGTTGTTGGGGCTTCCTGCACTTTGAACATATCCCTTTTTAAAGAATACCACTGTGACTACTTGGATGCAGCATCTGCTAAAGCTACTGGAAAATATGCTACAAGATTGCAGAGAAAACTCCACAACAACAATTCAACAGTAAACAAACAATTCCATGAGTTCCAGCAAAACCAAAATTGATGACAACCCTGAGTGTAGTCATAATTTTCAACAGCAAAGTATGGGAGTCACCAGCTACCAGAACACCCCCACTGACTTCAACAGCTTCCAGCAGTAGCTGGAGGTCAATGTCATAGATTAAACAATGTACTGAGCTTGTCACAAGAACAGCAGTATTGGAAGACTCAGCCATGATGCTCAACAAAACATAAAAAGAGAAGGAGATGACCCAAGAAACTGAAAAGAAATAGCAACACAAACAGGAGAAACAAAAGAAACAACCAAATAAGGAAAGAGGACAACAAGAGTAACAAGACAGAGAACTCCAAGAGCATGATCTTTGGAGAACAAAAAACAAAAAGCAGCAGCAGGAAAAGAATGGAAACTCATATACTTGTACATGCATGGAGCACTTATAGGGTGAAATAGCTGAAGCAAGCAGGACTTAAACTCACCGACAATGTCCATTCAACCTTGGCTATTTCTGCAAGCAACCGCTCCTCCTCAATGAAAGGCAACTTTGCAACTCCCTGCAGGATCAATCACAGTGTACACTCAATACATATGCAGAACTTTTGATGAGCTCATTAGCTTCTCAATTGGACCTCAAGAAGCAAACCCAATAATCCTAGATAAAGAAAGGAGGAGAGAATTTAGGGACTAACCTGCCATGAAAACCGCTTTCCATTCATGTCCACTGCAAAATCTGCAACAGTGTAATAACAATTCCAATTAGTATACACACGCACACTGATTTGCCAGGCAACCTGTGTAGCAGTGAAACTCCAAGATGGTGAGTCTCTCCACTGGTGCTTGTACTCCACATAGCTGGTCTGTACTGCTACCCGTCTACCATGGCCAAAGCAATTGTCTCTTTATAAGTATTCTGTATAACTACCTACGGCCCACAAAAGCCTCTCAAATCTGCCAGACTCTTACTCTGTCCATATCCACTAAACATCTTATATTGTCATGTGATCCATTCACATATTTCCAGCCTCATGGACTATTACAATTATTGCACATCACCTACAGTGAAACCAAGTCAAACAAGCCTGTTGACTAACATTGACAATTGAGAGATTTCCATTTCAGACCATCACCTCTTAAGCACGAACTGAAACTTGGAAAGAAACCAACCAATTTCTTACCTAATGGATAGAAGTCAATGATTGGTGAATCTGGCTCAGTCATGAGAGGCCTATAGTGTGTTGGAAGAGCCTGCGCACTTCAGGTTGTCAGCAAGCCACAGAAAGAGTTAGTGAACACAGCATAGTTCATGACACCATGGACTAGAGGTGACAATGTAAAGACGAACGAGAAGCCTGTCCCTGTCAATAAGGATTAGGATTGAGACTTAACTGACATAGCACTACAAAAATGTGCATAAGTGAGGGAAGTATGAGTAAAAGTGTAACATGAAAGATGATTTTTTGAACAAAGACAGAATAAACAATTACATGAACGAACCTTGCAGCTGGTAGAACACCCATAAGTTGATCAAAAGGTTTGAAGGGATCTCCGATAGTAAAACCGATTTTCAACTGGTCCAAATCCTTCAAATCAGAGGCAAATGGTGCATAGTGATACGGATAATACCTGTAGACACAGAAGCTCAAACAGTGAGCCAAATAAGATGATTCCATGCTGAAGAAGAGCACTGCTCCAAAGCAATGTAACAAAGAGGAAGAGAAAACCTTCACTCATTTGCTTTGTTGATACTGAGCAAATAAACAAGGATATACAATTAACCAAAAGAAGTGGCTGGTTTGGTTGATATTGGGTTAGCGACAACCAGAAAAGTCAACAAACACTGACTGCACACAACTAACAAGAACTCCCCATATCCTCATCCCAAATCTTTGCTTGTTACACAAGCCACGAACACAATGCAAATGGAGTTTTGTTCTTACCAAGTCCATGAACAAACACCTTGATAATAGTAGCGCATCACCCAGCATAATCCCTCAGTGAACTTCTGCACCTGTGAAACAAAAAGAAAACTAATAACTGTTCACAGCTCCCACCCACACGACCTACAAAGAGAGCAGAAGAGTAGGTAATAAAGACACCAAATCATCCAAGTAATTGCCACTAAAAGTCTTGTCAAAACTAAAGAATAGTTCCTCAAATTACAAGTACAGTTCAGGATCAGGTTGCTGAGACAACATACCACATCTCTCTGGATTTTCTCCATCTCCTCAGGAGTCGTCACCTCAAACTTGTCCTGGTAGTATCTTTCTCTCCATCCAGGCTCACCTAACCGCACTGAGTCCTGCAATTCTCCCCCTCCACTGAAAACATCTGCCTTATCTCGCAGAACAGTCTTCAGCTTTATCTTCAGTTCATCAGCATTGTCCTGGCATACAAAGGGCAGAGAATTAAAGTAAATCGACCATCTTTTGCGAAACCATAAAGAATGGACAGACAACAGAAATGCAATAGCATGCTTTTATCTTATTGAGATCTTGTTGATTACTAAAGAAATGAGAAGAGAAGGATGCCACACTTTCCATACAACTCATCCCATGCTCTTTGAAATAGGGCTCTTTGATAGTTATGTTAAGAAACCAAAAAGGTGTACTTCAAGATGAAACCAACCTGTGCTGTACTTGTATCAGCAGCCAAGTTTGTGCCTGGGGCCTCAAGTGTGCCAACTGCAGATGCAATACTGCTATCGGACTCAGATATACGAGAAAGCTTCCCAATTGGACCACGCTGCACTTCAGCTGTGAACTGGGCAGCTTGACCATTGGCTTGATTTTTGCTCTTCATGAGGGAGGCCCGGAGCATCTGTGCAGCCTGCTGATTGTTGGCTCCAGATGCTGATGGAGAAGCACGACCATTGGAAGAATTGTGATTATATGGAGAAGGTTGAGAAGGAGTGGCTAATCGTGAAGAGTTATTTGATTGTACAGGATATAGATCTGGAAGCACAGTAGGTGCTGCATCATCCCCTCTTGGCTGCTGCCGCCTGTTTTGTTGGTCCCGTTTACGCCGATCTGCTTGCCGCTGTAACAAACAAAATATAAGACTTTCAAGATGACTGAAGTTCCTCAAAAATTAGGAGTTTCAAACCTTGAAAGAAGCAAACTGTTAGAAGTCAAGTACCCTTGAGAGAAGTGAAGCAAGGCATGGATACTTAAGTCTCCTTGGGTCATTTAGTGTTGAAGATCAGCTCAGTCCAATCTGACATACATAATCAGTTGATTTCCTTTCATATACTAAAAAGCTAACTGAACTACAACTTGATCATTAGCAACCAACAGAAAGGACAGGGGGACTTTTGCAGGGACCTGATGTATACGAGCACGTTTCTGGAAAATGGTCTCTTCTTGGGCACCAATGGTTTGAATAAACTGTTGAACTCGCTTCAGATTTACCTGACATATCAACAAATTCTAACCAAGTTACAGATGGTGAACAAAACCCACCAGCTTTTCCACGTGGTGAACATTTCCAGAAAACTGACAAATAGGCCATAATGTAAACCATACAGGCTGAATAAAAACAGATCTTCTACAAAAATTATGACACATGAAGGGATAGTCCTTTTAGAAGGCAAACAAAAAACCACAGCCAAGAGACCCTTACCTCACCATCTTCCGTGAGATAGCCGCCTAGTAATCTGAAGTTCTTTTTGTACATCGCCATCAGCAAGTTGATAGCACCCTGAAATTAGAGATACCTCCAAAGCCATAAGCTACTCAGAAAACAATTCTCATATGACATGTTGTATGCACCAACTCGCAAATGGATAGGATTAATATGGTCCCAAAAACATCATGGTAAAACTATCAGCTTGGAACATATTTCTTGAATGCAATTGTATTTTTTCCAGCTAGTTCAACTGTCAAACTCTATAGGACATGATAAGGCAGCAAACAACATTGAAGACCTGAATCACAACAGTTTGTCCATTCTAAGAGTCAACAGACTCAATTGGAAGCACATAGATAAAGCATGTCTGATGCATGCTAGCAATGTTGTGATAAGACTTTCAATTGGAAGTCAAGAGAATATCAGATTGCATTATACCTCTCGAATCTCTAATGTTGGCATATGGGGGAGAAAATCATTGCCAACAAAAAAGCACATGAAGACAAAGTCATCCACAAGACGCTCAAAATCCACCTCAAATGGAGGATTGACTATGACCATATCATATTCCAAATACTCTCTCAATGTCCATATGTGTAGAAACTGCACCAGAAGATTCATAACACGTCAACATCAAAAGACATCAGACTAGAAGTCTAGCTGCAATAGAAGTCAGAACTCTTCAAGACAAATCTCACTGAGCATTACACATAACATAAAAACAGCAAAAATAAGCATGCAGCCCTCCTTCCTAAGTGATCCTAATGGCAGTTACAAGAAGTCATGCACCTCAGGACATAAGTGCACATAAGTAGAAGGTTAATGCTCATTTCACATGAACTTATTGACATGCCCATATGTACCTCCTAGAAAGAAATAAAATACATGTCAAGAATAAAAGGCTTTCAGAAAAATACCCAAAGCCAAACTGACAAAATCTGGAAAAGGGAGTCTTTCTCATACAAGTAATTGGCTTGATACCTGGTATGGTGTTTTCGGCATCTCCACCCCCTCATCGCCCTTTTCATCAAATTCACCCTTCTTCCTCTTTGGCTTTCCTTCACACTCTGCAGCCAAGTGACCTAACTGGCCACACAGGAAGCACTTGTCCTGTTGCCCTGGTGTGAAGACAACCTGTATTTGTACCCACAAATGACTTTGACTTTGATGACCCAAAACAAGAATATACACAGTGTGCAGAACCACCAGAAAGAGTGTGAATAATGTATTGGGGACCCAATAACATTTTTAAAACCCACTTGACCCACATTCTGAGTTGAGCCTTTCCTACAGAAACTCAAAACAACTTTGCACCACTTATACACCCCACCTGCTATTTGAATCTATCAGTACAGCCAAGTATCTAGTTTATAAAACACTTGCCTCTCTCAAAATGGAGAAGTGAGGTTCATGTGTTGCCAGAGCAAGCATAATCAAATCAGCATCCTGCATGCCAACCAGCACCCATGTTACCTTTGATACTTTCAAACCTTGAAAAAACACACCTCATCCAGTTGTTATATTAATGGTGGCTTTGTACGCACATTGACCCATGATGCAACCAGCCAATCTATTCTATGAAGAAAGAAAATGGTACTCTTCACATAATGGCAACATGCCCCAGAGCAACAAGCAGTCAAGAAACAGAGATCTTGTACCAAACCGTAAAGGCAATGGCGCGTATTTGGGTCAAAACCAGGTAGGTTTCTTTGAAGTCGGATATATGACATGATTTTGTGCTCGCCCTCTCCAGGCACATTTGCATCTGACAATATTACCTGTTCAAACATCAACAGGTTTGAAGAGGATCCAAAAAGGATTAAAAACCCATCTATTCTGCACACTTAGCATCTTGCCGGCTTACACCAACTTGAACCAATTTAGAAGCACTCAAATAGATTGATTCCAACAAAACAAGCTGTGAATTCAATCAAACACAATCATTCCAGTTTCTCGTACAGTTCATGAAAAGCATTCAATCTGAAAGAGATATCATTGACGTAAGGAAAAACCTTGATATTCTGCCACCCAGGATCATAGTTCAGTCGATGGTGAATATAATAGGAGAGAGCGATGGAAAGGCTGGCCATGAAGGGTGTTCCAGGAGTAATCACATTTGAGTCATATGTATCTTTCTTCTCTTTGGGGGCAATAGTTCGGCCTTCTGACTCAAAATCTTTTCGTAGTCTCTCCTCTTCTGCAGCCTGATGTTAAAGCAAAAGAAAATCCATTGATCAATGATTAAGCTACTCCTCATGATCATCGCGGCTTCCACACAAGACATCAGCAGGTGGTGAGCTGCTGATAGTGTCGAACTCTTAAGGCTGTCAAAAAAATGGAAGGCTGAACAGCTGAGAAAAACCAACAAATTGTTCACATAGAATAACCTACCGCATCAGCAGCATCTTTTGCAGCTCTAAATCTTCGGGATCGCTGCTGATTCATTTTGGCCCTTGGTGCAACACCATCTAATATGTATCATGCATGGAGACAAAAAAGGTTACACATTGGAAACAGAAGACATGTCCATGCGAATGATTTCAAAAGAGTGGAGATTGTTGTGCAGTGCCCTGCCTCCATATAAAGATTTTTGTTATGGGAATAAGACCAGTTGGTATAATTACAAACCTATAGCCATGAAAAGAAGCTTCCTCGGGCGCACAATGGCAAAGATGCGGTCAATGTACTCAAACATGCAGGTGAAAACCTCACTGAAGGTACTTGGAGAAGGCTGCAAAAAATGAGAAAAAGCCCAAAAAAGAGATTCAACCACACCATTACTACTGGTCTCATTAGTTTCCAGCCATGGCAAAGAAGTGCCCACATGACAGCTCATCCTCAATCCAAAAAAACCAAGCATGCTACTTCTTCTTGCGGCAAGAATTATGCCAGTAGGACAGGCTCTCCAGGTCCCTATTCCCTTCAAGTGCCAAAGATATGTCACGTTTTCTAAACCCGTAAAACCTAACAATGAGAATCACCACCAAAAACAGCTTCGGCCACAACCATACATAAAGAATGGCTAAAGAAAAAGACAAAAGCTCGGCAGGAAAAGCATACCCTATCCTCAGGATGAAAGCAAGGGTGTATGATGCCATTCATATCGAGGTACAAGTTGTCATACTCCATGCCATTCGGGTTCGGCTTGGTGGTGTCTATTGGAATTTTCACGTTCTCTATCACTTGAGTCTCCTCTTCCTTGACATCGACGACGATGAGAGGATACTTATCCGCCAACCATCGATAGAACGCAGGGACTCCCATCTTGCACCGTCTTTTCTTCTAGGAATCGCCAAAACTCCGAAACACCTCAAACCCTCAGAAGATGGGAACAAACCCACAAAACAAACAAAAAAGTATATAGTTCAAGAGCGAAACCAGATACTCCAATAAGTTTTGGCTTAGCGCCCACGCTCCTCCGCTTGCTCCAGGAGCAAGCTTTGCTCCAGACGAGAAGAGACACCACCACATCTGCGTGAACCGCAATCGGAACGCTCCGACACTCCGACATCGACCACACGACCTCGAAACAGAACGAACGATTGTCACAAACCCTAACCCTAATTCTACAAGGGAATAACTCTCGCCTCTGTAGTTGTTATGAGAGGATTTCCAGAAATTCGATCCTGGGTCGATCGAAGCAAAAAGGGTTTTTTTTTAAAAAACTTATATTCATGTTTTTTTTTTTTCCTATTTTCGTGCTTTGTTTTTTGGGGAGCTTAAAGGAAACGCAATACAAGTGGGTCCCATTGTTGTTTGGGTTGTGACAAAGAAGGAAAACTATAAATTAGGGTTTATTGGAATGACTTGAGATTGGCGCTTGAATGGAACATGTCAATATAAAATATAAATTTAGATTTCGATATGGGAACAATTTTGATTGAATCTTGTTCAAAGTTTGAAATAGGTCTTACCCAAACTTTTAATGTAGGCCCAAATTATGTAATTGGACCTTTCTTTGAAACACAATGGTCGACCTAAAATATGTATTCCAATTGTTGGCCCACCCATTAGCCTAGGCCAAAATAGTGACCAACAATTTTGAAAATAAAAATTTACATGGAGCCAATGATGAAGTTGAAGATTTTTTCATTTTGGAATGGGGAAAGGGGATGTGTGTGTTTTTCTTTATATTTGCAAATATATATATATATATATATATATATATATATATATATATATTCATTACCCACAAAAAAAATTCAAAGGGGGTAATGAATGTTTTTTTTTTGGGTCCATTGTAAAAACTCCAAGTTTTCAATAAGTCTTGTCATATGTGAAGTTTGATTTATGGAAATAAAAGTTGTGTTCTACATGAATTCTTGTTTTGCAAATTCATCTACATATTTGTTTTGCATGAAAATCTACATGAATTCTTGCTTTGCAATTAGCAAGTCATCTAAACAATTTTAATCTAGGTGTCATAGTTTGCATTTGATGTTTTGGGTACTCAATCAATGGAAGAATTGAAAAAGGGAGGGAGAAAAAAATGTAAGTTGTGCACCCCTAATTAATTGATGGGGATCACATTAATGTTCCACAATTTGTGCCCTACCATTAATCTAGGCCAAAAATTATGAGAAACATGTTTGGAAACAAGTTTTTAATTGTGTAATGTTTATGTCCTAACATTTGAGAATATTGTTGCAAGTGTTATGTTAAGTGACATATGTAGTTCATTATTCTCTCATCATTATTCTTGCCTTATTTTCATTGTCAATACATTTTAAAGAAAAATTATGTTTAACCTATGTGATGGAATTATGGGAGGTAATTTGGGAGTTTGAATGCAAAATACATTGGTTTATGGTCAATCCAATGAGCTTCAACAACTTTTGACATGCATTGTTGGGTGGGTGCATTTGTCCATGTGTGATCAATATGGGATTCATAAATTGTTATAACATTTTTAAATTGAAGTTCCATTGAATATTGGTTGTGTTGAGTTTTGATAAGCATATTAATGTTGAAATTGCCAATTATTATTGTGAGACAAGAAATTGGCATAAAATTCAAAAAATTAAAATAATGAATTATGAACATTAACAAAGGTAATGTTGAAGGTTTGTATATTGTTATCATTTGAATAATTTTTCATGTATTTGCATTGAATGTTGTTACAATATATTTAGTTCCTAAAGATGTAAAAGTTTCATGTGATGATAAGGCTGTGAAATTGTCATATATATTAAATCGTTATACCATTTCAACCATTTACATTAATCATTGAATGTGTTCTTGCATCAATGTTCAAAAATGTATAATTAAATGTTGATGTGTTCAAGTGTGTTTCATTGAAATGCAATATGTGAGTTGTTTTGAGATTGTAATCCAAAAAACCATCATTTTTATGTAAAGGCAAGGATTTAGTATTGAAAGAATAAATTAATACATGTGAATTACAAAGTAATGTGGTTTGGGGACAAGTTTATCCCATTATGCAATGGTTTGCAATCAACACATTTCAATGGCAACACTTGGATCAATTTTTAAATTTTTCATTTGCAAAGGTTGAAGAAGGTAAAAAATTTCCTTTTTTTAACATAAAAAAATGTTGTATATGTTAAACCATGTTTATAAACATTAGTAGGATCAAATGCTAAATAATTTAATGTTAATCCTTATGTTTGATGTATAGTACGTGTTGTAGCCAATTGAATGGGAAATTGTGTTACTTTTATAATGTGAGAAGAATTTGAACCAACTTGAATATCTTTGGATATGAGTTCTATTGGTGTCCATGTATGATGTATTTCATGTTCATACATATATGCATTTATTTTTCTTGTGAGTTGACCACATTTGGGATTATTAAATAATATCCATATGATTTTTTGTGAATTCAATACTTTAGTTGATCCTTGAAATATTCTATTGGCACAAATTACAAGACCATCATGTGTTGCATAATTTCTAGCACAAAGTTCAACCAACAATTTTTTTTTTACTTTAACCTCTAAATGTAATCCTATTGTGAAGATTGCATCATTTTGTAAGGACAAGTATCAAAATATTTATCTTGTGCATGCAATATGAATACATCCCCTTCACTTCGAAGGAAAATCAATTCATTAGATTTTTGTTTCATTTCATTCATGTAAAATAAATATAGAAATTTTGGATCATTTGGTGGTGTATAAAAACATTTCTTATTTATGGTATCCACATTTGATTGCAATTGTGTAACAATTCAAAATCAATTTAGAATGTTGATGAATTATTTATCACTTTGGTGCATAACTTGTTTCAAGTCATAACATTTAATTTTTTCCATCCAAAAATTTGGAGTTAGACTGTCAATGTTGTTGCATTAATTAACCATAATTTGTTATAGTGATGGGTCTTGTCATTTACATAGCTCCTCTGTAACTTCCTTTAGTATTTATAAGACCTCTCACCATCCAAAACTCAAACCTTCTACTGCCATTGCCACCTCATCATAGTTTCACTAAACGACGATTGTGTTGTTCGAATGTACAAATTAAATTACATCAATGAAAATTTCCAAACTCCTTGTTTAAATGCCTTACTCTCACCCAAAACCTTTTCACATTACATCTTTTTTTTGTTTTGTGTGAAATTATTTGCCCAATTATAAGGTCACAACTAGTGATTTTATTTCATGAAATTTCACCAAGTGGTAACCAATAAAAAGGAACTATGATTTCAACAAAGGATTTTTGGAATTTTTTTCAAAAAATTCAATAGTGCATTATTGGAAGTCTCTGTAACTAGGCATGATTAAAACAAATATTTATTGTCCATCAAAGACAATTGCCATCTAGTCCAAATTAATCCATGGGATCCTAACCAATATAATCACTAGAGGATTTTGGCAGAAAAACCTTAGCTACCACCTTTTGAAAAGGATTTATTTCTAGGAAAGTTTTTAGAAAGTTTGTCAAAACAATAGGGAAATAAAAACTAACTTCACCATATGTAGATTCTCCAATCTTGAGGGTGGATAAAAAGTGGCAAGTTTAAAAAAGAAATAAACTTTGGATTGCTTCAAAGCCAAAGTGATGTGTTTTTCTTAACTTTTTACTACCAAATAATAAATTTATTTCATATATTTCATTTCGAAATTAAAATATTTCAAAAATATTTTTTAAATCCTTCATTTCGTTTTGCAAATATTTTCCTTTCATAACACTAAATCCAAAAAATAATGTGTTTTTTAAAAATAATATAATTGTGCTTGCTAAAATAGTATGCTATAATTAGCACACTAGGGAAAATGTAAAAATTCTAAGGCACATTTCAAATATGTTGAGTTTCCTTTGGAAATTGAAAATCGATTTATTACTGTATTGAATAATTAATATAGGTTTGAAATTTGTTGACAAGTTGGGAAATTGTGGTTGTAGGTGAAATTATTAGCAAATTGTGAACAATTGGAAGTGGGAACTATTGACCACAACAAACCGAATGGACAACAAAAAACTTATATATTCCCAAAAGACAATGTTATCAGTGAATAAGGATAAAAGGTTAGCTTTTGCTATTACAACATTATTTTTATATTATTATTATTAAATAACTTTGGGGTTTCCTTAACGAGTAGAAAATGTGATACTGCCCACACATTAAAGATGTAGTCAAATACAATGAAATTATTAAAAATGTTAAATAATAGCCATTGAGGTTATTAATTTCATGTTTATAATGTTTTGTTCCTAACATTGGAAAGATGTTTTATTTATTAAGAAATTAACTCCCTATGTTTCTCACATCCAGAGTTGTATTTTGTAATGATAAAACATTTTTCAATACATCAAAGGAGATTGAGCTAAATATAATAACATTGTAAAAGATGTGAAGTAATATCCATTTAAAGCTATTAGTTTCATATTTATTAAGAGATTGAATGCCTATGTTTATTAGCATATGGGGTTGTATTTTTTAATAATAAAACATTTTTCCAATACATTAAAAGAAAGAAAGTTCCACTATTTAATATTCAATTTATTTTTCAATTCAAAATTTGAATTTTTATTATTTGTACATAATCAATTAAACAAATTTTTTATGTGCTAATAAATTGTTTATATAGTGTGCATGTAGGGCCACATGTGGTTATGTTCACATGCTTATTATGTTCAAATACTTGGAATGGTCACATGTAAGTAATTGATCATAATCAATCGAAGAAACATAAAATCACATTATGTTAAAGAGGAGTAACAAAAACATATGATGTGATGACGTATGTCAACAAGGATATGATTCTCCAATTACTTATCAAGGTAATCTTTATTAGATTATTGTTCTCAAGATAATGGTCTATTGATTTAAAAAGACAAAAATTAAATACTTTGAAAAAACTCATCTAATTATTTGAAAACGTGTGCAAGTGTTGATCCAAGTTCTTCAATTGAAGTCTTGCATAATCAAGACGTTATGAAAATCATACAAGAGCAAATGGAGCTTGGTTTTGATATACCATTGTGTATCAAAATAATTATAAAGGATTAAAAAATGTTAGATTTTAAATAAGTTAGAAAAGGGTTCGCCTAAGATGAAGAACTTAGTAAAAGTGTGTAACTTTTTGGTTCTATGTTTTAAATGGATGATGATAGTGTTGTGGCAATCATTTGTCATAAAGCTATTCTTGAAAAGGAAGCAACAAAAATATGGTGGTAAAGTTTTATGGCTTTATTGAAATGGTGGTTACGTTGAGAAATCCGAATTTAAAATATCTTCTTTAATAGTAGTGTTTAGATGGATATGGGTAGAAGATTTTCATAGGTAAAATAATTGAGCATGTATATTCATTTGAAATTATAATCACTTGTGATGAATTTGTAATTTTTCCAACAATAAATGAAATAGGTACATGCGCAACAATAAAAAAATCAAGTTAATAGTGGTGTTAAACCAATGGCAATTAAACTTGAGATTTTTGCTTCCAATTTACAAATACATTTTTTTGTTTTTATTGTTCAACTTTTCCCAATATGTGTTAATGAAGTTGAAAACCTTCATAAATCTAGTTAAGGTTTAGGAAGAATTAGGATGGCCAAAATGTTAAACCCTTACTTAGGGTTTGTATCAAAAGAGGTCTTCAATTCAAGTAGATTTCTAAACCTTCACATTGGAGTGCAATTGTATTATGGCTAAAGTACATTCCAATTAAGACCTAGATAACATATGTGCGACATGTTGGTAGAACTAGAATGCCTAATAACTAAGAAGTAGCCATACTTAGTCTAAGGGTGGAACAATTGGACCAATTGAAACACGAAACCTAGGAGCCATAACGTAAAGTATGTTTTCTTTGAACCTAGATCTTGTTCTTAGGTAGTGGGTAGAGCTTGTACTTGTTAAAATAAAGTAATCTAACAACCAAGTATGATAACAATAACTAGAACCTTGAGCCAACAAATGTTGAATTTTTAAGGGATTGTAATGATTTAAATTGGAAAGGATCTATGGTTGGTGTGGATGGGTTTTTGGGTTTGTAAAAGGCAAAAAAAATGGCCAATGCCTAGGCTTGAGGTTATGTTCTAGTGCCACAAAAGGTGGGGCATTTATTGGGGGAGGTAGTATGCAATAGAAGAAAATTAAAAAAAAACAACCACCATTTACAACGATATTCTAGTTGCAGAAAACATTTGCTATTAAAAATTGCTTTGTTGTATTAGACAAGTAGCAAAAAAACTAGTTGTAAGTGTGGATGAAATCAATGTTCAACAAAATATTTCACCATATGTATATTATTATATGCCATCTGTATATTACCATAAAAGTTAGGACCTTACATATTGACATGTGGCAAATGAAAAAAGATTGAAAAAAATCGTTTTAAAAATAGATGGTGGATCCTCATCATCTACTTTTAATGGTTTTAGATTGTAACACATGGCATAATACTAATATGCCATGTAACATTTTTGAGTTTTGGTCAACATAAATTAAAATCAATATTTAGGTGGGTAGGTGGGACTAGGTAGGTAAAGAGGTAGGTAGGTAGGTTGAACTAGGTAAGTAGGTAAGTAGGTAAATATTTTTAATTTCTTTTGGGTTTAAATTTTAGGGTTGAACTCCTCAAAGGGTCAAGCTCTTTTGATTGGCTCATCTCAATTAACATGTGTTTTTTATATGAAAGTTTAGAACAAAACCTCTTCATTACATAGCTCTCCAAATGGGTTCAAAATAGTTACATAAACAATTAGAGCTATTTACAAATGACAATTAGTTGCATGCAATTGAATGAGGTTATGCCAAGCTTGGGAAACAAAAATTTGCAAGTGTTGAATCACAATGATGACCCCCCCACAATTGGTTTTAAAGGATGTAGTCGGTAACAACCTTATTTCGAAACCACAATTAATATATTATTCTTGTAAAATAAAATATAGAATAACCCATAACTTCAACTAAATTTGTGAATCAAAACAAAGACACTAAATAATGGACCATGATTAGGTGTTGTTAATCTTGTGGCATATATAGGTATGACACCTTTTTTTTTGTTGGGCTTTGATGTGTGGCTTGTGGTAGTAGATGCAGATGCCATTTTTATCTCACTAGGTATCACCAAGGATTTTTCCCTTGGTGATTTTTAAACCCCTAACTAGATATGTTGGGATTATAGTTGATAAAGTTTTAGCAACACATTGTGAAATATTAACTAGATGGGTACATTTTGCTAGCCCAATGCAAATTCCCTTTGCTCAATTATGCCTATCCACCATAAAACACTAGATGTTAGGTTCTTGCATACATTGAACCCTACTTGAGTTAACAACAAATTAGCTTAATTTTAATCCACATTTTGGTTCAATTTATGCATGGTACATGGCCATTTGGTTAAAAATTTAACCCCTAAACCTTAATAAAATTTGTTGGAGACCTTAATCCCCTTAATGATTGGCCAAATTTTGTAATTAACTCAAATATAGTTGCAAAAACAACTCACCCAAATGATCCTAAACCTATAAATTGATGGTAGATACTAGCTACATTAACATGTGGCACTATGTCAACCTGACGAAAATGGACACATTTTAGTGCAGGGTTGAATGTGGCCAAACCTTAAACTAAGGGATTTTAACCATGTGGCAAAACTTAGGGCTCTCAAATCGAACAACCCTTGAAATTTCCATAATATTCTCCAAATTTTATTACACCAATTATTATGGGTGGCCACATGTTGTGCCACTATTAATTATTAGGAGTGCCACATGTCTAATTGGCACTAATACAACATACAGTCACAAGAAAGTTGCAATGGCTTTGTAACTAAGCAGATGGATATGACCATTGTATAAATGGAACTATATTTTATAGACAAAAACTTCATCCAAGGGACCAGTAGGTTGCAATTAACTATTGGTTGTGATTTGTTGTCTAGTACTATGGGTATTTTAGCTGCAAGTGTCAATTGCAATTTAAAAAAATTAGAATATGAGAATATCAAAACTCATAAACTATGATGCGAATGTTGAGCAATATTTTTCTTAAATTAAATTGAAATTGTAGAATAGTGAGGTTAAAAGGAATGATATCTATGGTTTCAAGGTTGAACATTCTTTTTTTTGCAATTAAAAGTATGTGAGTAAAAATGTAAAGTCCCATATATTCGTTGTTGGGTAAAATCTATAATTCAATTAGTTGTAGAACAAGGAGTTAATGAACATCCAAATTAGGTCAATTTGGATGCAATGCACACATTGAACATTTTTTATTTAAAACCCAAAACCCCCCCTTTTCTTTTCCACATTGAAACAAATGACCAAATGTTCATTATTTGTAATGACTTTGTGATTATTAAATATGGTTTTCATCATCTAAATTAATGTGATCAAACATTTAAACATTTGTTCATATGTTTTAAAATTAAATTTGAACATTTTATTGTCAATCCGTTTTTTTAGTCATGCATAATTCGTTTCCTTCCTTCATCATAGCTCATACATTCAACTAAAAATAAGAAATAAGAAATAAATATGACTTGCCAAAATTCAATGCAAATTTAGAATATGATTTAAATTTACAATGCTTTAAATATGCATAGATATTATAATTCTACATATTAATAGTTAAAAAAAGATAAATCTCTCTCACATAATACCCCCCAAATAATACCCTCTTTGATGCATGTAGTTTAAAAATTCAACAAATAGTGTACCCCCCAAGAGCTACAACAATGTGTTATGAA
Organism: Sphagnum tenellum; assembly: GCA_963921925.1. Classification (NCBI taxonomy): domain Eukaryota; kingdom Viridiplantae; phylum Streptophyta; class Sphagnopsida; order Sphagnales; family Sphagnaceae; genus Sphagnum; species Sphagnum tenellum. The sequence continues at coordinate 7,917,013 of OY998144.1, forward strand.
CATTGGACATTGATAATAATTTCATGTTACATATACATGTATTTTTGGTGTAAACCTTAAATTCTTTTCAATATTTTTATTGGAAGACAAAGTAATATTCATGTGTAACTTGTCTTATTATTAAGGGTTTGATTTAATTGTAAAGGTAAAATAGTTTATATAAAAATGCAATTAAGAGCTTTGGCAACTATGCATAGGGCAAGGCTTGTTTACCAAGGCCTTATTTAATATGAAAGTCATAGCCTTGAGGGTATAGGCCCAAATATTAAAGGAGGTTGGTGGGAGCATGCCTTCCCCTATGTAAAGTGTATACATTTGCTTTTAATATTTTTTCATTTTGGGATTTGTGCACATGTTGGGCAAAAATAATATTACATCCATGTTTTTAATTTTAGTTTTGTGTAATATAAATGGACCTAAACTTGGTTTCAAACAAACCAAGTTCTAAAATTTGAAGGAAATATCCATAACTAGAGGTTTATAAAAGTATAAAAAATCATTTTCAAAACCACATTAAAGGTTTTATCAAACGAAGGAAAAAAATTCAAATCTAGAATTGAAGGGCCTTTATAAGATATCGGAATTAGACAATTATAGTAGTTATTACCATCATTGTAATAGGCATTAACAATTGTAAGGGAAAAACCATCACGATTTAGGAAACATTGCCATTTTTGTAAGTTGGCATGAAGGCTTCATAGGATGATATTTTAGGACATAAAGGAGACCACAAAAGAGAGGAGAAATAATAAACAAAGGGAGGAAACTTGCAAAAGTAATAGCTACCTAGAAAAAATAATTGATGAATACGTGGTTGTGGTTTCATGTGCATTAAATTTAAAACTTTGGAACAACATAATGTTTAGGATTGTGGAGATTATTGTTTTCAGTATTTGTGGTATGTCTTTAAAGTTACAATATTAAATGGTAAGAGTATTTAGGGTTCATTACCCATTTTCTTTCCTTATATACTAATTATGCTACCATTTAAGTAAATGAATTTTTAAATGAAGATTGCATTATTGATTAAAATAAAAAATAAATGTTTTAAATTTCCTTTTTAAAAATGAAGCCTTTGTATTTCTTCAATTACATGCCTAGATTATCCTATTTATCGTTAAACATGTCTTCCAATATGATCATAATGATAAATTGTTCTATTACAACTATAATATCATTATGGTTTAAATGCACATTTACCATTTGGTCATGACTCTCATGCAAGACAATAATGATGAATATTTAAATGACACAACCTTAGGTTTGTTAAATGGTATTAAGGCAAAGAACCTTGTTGATTCCCAATTTTGTAACATAATGGAAACTTTAGGTGCATTTTTTAATTCCCAAAGTGAAAGAAGGCACATTTTAATTAAGATGGAATTAGGATCAACTCCCAAATCAAGTCCATGACCAAATTACAGATGCCAATGATAAAAGACAATCAATGCAATTTTTAAAAAAAATGATGCACAATGAACCACATGCAACTCACACTCATAAGACACAAGATAACTTCGACTACTCTTTTCCTTATAATATACTTTGTAACTCCTTATGTGAGTTGCATTTGATTGAAATTTTTCCCTTAGGAATCGCAAAATTCCCAAATTATGGATGTTGCCATTTGGGGGTTCATAACATTTTTGTTTCAATTCTAATTGAATTTTTTAAAAAGGTAAGTTATAGCCTTTGAAAATAACTTTTTAACAACATATCATTTTTGTAAATTAGAGTTAATCTAACTCCTATTTATTGAATGTTTTATAAATTATGGTGGTCATTTGTATAGTTTGATTTTAAAGCCTTCATTATAAGAAAAATGTCAATTTGCGATTATAAGTACGTTGCAATGAACATTTACAACTAAAAATCTATTAGTTGCATAAATGGAGTTGCATTCAACATGTAATTACAAATGATGATTCACAATGATATCAACACATTACACATGGATGATGTATACATGGTCAATATATAAATTTTCATCCTTTGACCAACATGTAACATTTGTAACTATTAACCATTTTTTTGTAATTAGTAAATAACCTTATCATTAATTCATTTGATAACATAAATAAATTTGAGGAATTTTTTATTATTGAAATATTAGTCTATATTTTTCATTATGGGCCCATAGATCTTGACACATTTCCTAATCAAATATTGCCCTGTAAAATTATGAAATTTTTTGGGTGCAAATCATTTTTTTAAAAAAAATATTGATTTTCATTGTCCAGTATGATTGTTCATAATAAATGGTCTAAAATTGAGAGATGTGGTTCAATCAAAAGTTGTCAAATACCGTATTAGTTGAATTTCGAAAAAAAACTTAGAAAAACTATTTAAGTAGTTAGGTAAGTCAATATATAAGTTTAAATAATTAGCTTGGTAGGTCCTACCTATCCACCTAAGCTAAATATTTACCTACCTAGATATATAAATAAAATTAAGTAGGTAAATACAATTACATAGGTAGGACATACCTACCTATTTAAGCTACCTACCTACTTTACAAACCTACTTCCCTACATGCAGGTAGAGGAATAGGACCTCTTTACTAACCTAGGTAAGCAAGTAAGTTTGAAAGTAAAAGGTGACCTCAAGAATAACCATGCAAATATTTTTATTTTATTTTTTGTTTTGCCTTTAAGATTAAACTTTTTTGAGTTCATCCCAAATTGGTAGATGTGTTTTAATGTGAAAACAAAAGAAAAGACACATGTTCTCAATATAATTTTTAAAGGACAGAACATATGAGTTAATTTTTTTTAATTGCACATTAATTACAAATTAGTTTGTAACTAGGAAAAAAATATTTCACATGTTTTGTGTTTTAAATTTTTTTGGTAAATTACAGGATTAAATAGGTAATTATTTAATAGTTATATAGTAATTAATTATGTGAAATAATGATTCAAGTTAGTTATTTGAATTAATTTGCCTAATTCATATATTAATTATCTGATATTAATATTTTCAATTAATAATTTGATATTTAATAATTTGAACTGAATATCTATCTTAATCAATCTTAATCAATCTAATTAGAAAATAATCAATTATTTTAGTATTTAAATAATGATTAAAATTAATGTACAAGTTAATTATTTAAATTAGACTGATTATTTCAGATTAATAGTCAATTATTCATTCTAATTAGTTAGCTCAGAGTAACTAAATAAATTAAATATTAATCGTTAATAAATTATTGACAAATATTTCATTATTAAAGATTAAATATGAATTTATTAAATTAAATATGAGGTAAGTAAATAAATAATATTATATATTTATTATGAATAAATCAATTAGCTAATGGTAATGATTAATCAATAATTATTCTTTGTTTAATATGATGATTATATCATATTATTATGGCCTCCCCACTAATATAACTTAATCATATGGCAAATATATGTTGACTATATTTTACATATTTCCTAGATACATTTAAATAATAGCTAAATACATTCTTAATGTAGTCCACAATATCTTAATGTATATCAAATGTATAAACACACCTAAAAAGTAACCAAACTATGATTAATTTTGTAACTATTTATGAATGTAAAGGTTTATTTTTGGATGAAAATTCCAAGAAGTTAGTCAATATGGAAGGATGTGCAATTTAGTGATTACACCATAATTGCAAAAATAGTAACAAATTTTAAAGGATGCTGACTAGTTGTAAAAATGATATAACATAATTGCAAATTATGATAGATGGTTGGATGTATTCGCAAATTGGATCATTAGATAATACAAGATTTTTAGTAGTCCATAAACTTGTCACAACTTGTGTTTTAGATCTTCAAATTGGGAATGTGACTTCATGTGAATTATATAATATTTAAGAAAAATTTGAAATTAAAAAAAAGGCCCAATTTGAACAAGGTGTGGTTTCAAACAATGATGAAAATTAAAATTTATTGTGATTTTTGCTTATTATGGACAAGGAATGATGATAATGCCACTGGATTTTGTGACAATTAAAATAAAATAATAATATGAAACAAAAAATTAAAAAATTAAATTTAACCTACTTTTGAATTTAAACAAGATAAAATTATTTGTTAGGAAAAAAAAAAACAATTTCTAAGTAATCTTGATTGTGTGTTGAACTATAGCACACCAAAATTAAGATAATGGTTTCACACTATTTCATTGTGTTAAAAAAATGGTTATGGGCTTTTAAATGTGTTGAAAGGTATTTTATATTCGTCACAAACTTATACAAATTTTAAAGTCATATATTAGAAAGGGCTTGTCACAAATGCAATACACATTTTCAATTTTGATTATATATATTGAACTTGCAAACGTGTTAAATAAACATTATCTTAAAGGTGGTTTTGTGTTTGCATTCACACTCATCTTTGCAATAATTTTGGAAATATAACATTAATGTCACTAAAACATCACAAATTTCACATGTGACAGATTAATAATGAAAATTGTGCGAAGTTCATTCATGCATAGGTTTGTACACTTTATATATGAATATCATGCATTGAAAACATGTTTGGTGCACATATAAATGTGTTGATGAATGAAATACAAATTTATGAATGAATGAATGTCTCATAAATTTCGCATTTTTAATAAATTTGTGTGTCAAATGTGTTTTTAATGCATGATGTCAATGTGTGAAACATATGAATTATGAATGAACAAATTTTGCATGATTTCCACTATTAAATTGTGAAATCTTAAGTTTGTGATGAAGGAATTATGTATTTTGCAAGCTTGCAACTAAAAAATCAATGACTAAATGTGTTAAATGATTATATAATTGATTATGGTAATAGGACATTATTTCAAATCTTATGTATTAATGATGCATTTGACAGTAGATGATGACATGATAACTCTTGAAAGATGACATTGCTTTTTCATTGCAAGTTTTGATTCATATGACATTCATGATTGATGACAAAATGACATGGATGTTCAAGATATTATTTGAAAATGTGATTAGGATAAAATCATTTCAAATATGATTAAAGATTGATTATGTAAATGATGCGAACAAAAGGATGTGTCATTACATAGACAATGTGGTCATAAAACTACTTTATAATGATTCCAAAATGATTATTAGTCATTTAATTTGAATATAAATGGACATAAAAAACTATGACATGTAGGAGTTAATCTAAATTAATATTATACGTATAGGTAATATGGGAATTTTTATTACATTTAAAAACATATATTTAATATATGATCCATTTAAAAATATTTTAGACAAGTAAATTAAATATTATACATTGAAATAAAAATTAATGGTAAAAGTATGATATATTATAAATAAATTTTTGTATTTTAATTTAAAAATAAAATAGAAGTGTAAGATGTGGAAAATATGTAATTTATTTAAATATTAAACTTTTATCATAAATTTAAGCAACAATAGATGTTATATGTATAAACATAAAGTTTTAAATATTACATGTGTAAAATAAATTTAAAAAAAATGTAAAAATGAATAACAAATTATATATGAATATATATAATTGATTTTTGATCCATTTATAAATATCTCATGTGGATAAATTATATTGATTCATGTGTTTAAATTTAAAAATTATTTGTAAAATCATGATATATTGGAAAACGAATTCTCAAATATAAATTCATGGATCAAATGAAGGTTTAAAATATGAAGATATATTTTATTTATTATTGTATACCAAAATATGTTTTTTCCATTTATAAATAATGTGTTTGAATTTTTTTTTTTCCAAAGAAATGTTTTTCAATAACAAAATTCAAATATTTTTCTTTTGAAATGAATTTAAATTGAAAAATAATAATTGTGTACATTATTGAAGGAAACTTATGAATACATTTCAATTTTTTCATGTGGACAAAATTATGAATAAGATATCAATGATCAAATTTGAAGTTTTGTGTAATGTTTAAATGAAGTATGGTTTAAATAAAATAAACCTTAGATTATTCATGGAACAAGTGGGGTGGTTTAGGATTTGAACTCCATCCTTGGGGTTGAAATATCAAAGTTCACAAATGACATTCATTGTGGTCAACAACAAAATATTGATTAAATATTTTTATTAATTTAGATTATTTAGGTTATATGTTTACCTAAGGGAACATAAGGAAATATATTATGTGGTTTATTTAAAACCTAATTAAACCTAATTCACATATGTCAACAATTGATAGGATGGAAAATAATGAAATTAAAAATATATCTTATTATTTAGAATACACGATAAATTTATAATAATCGATAATAATAATTTAGGAAATGAATGTTCCCCAAGTTTTTGGGTCCTATTTGTGATAAAAAAAATTGAACAAAAATATCATCAATGATTTCACATATGCCCTTTATGATTAATGGATGAAATGTGCCACATCATGTCCTAAATGATTATTGTTCTAAACAACTCGTCCACAATTTTGTCATTTATGACTATAATACACTAGTCATAAATTCAAACATATATGTGAAAGAAATTTCAAGCACATTATATTATTAATCAAAAGGTATGTATGTATCAAATGAATTGTGAATATAAATGTATGACTTTCAATAATTAAGTGAGGTAATCACACATTGGTGTAAAAATTACAACTTTGATTTTTTATGCCTTAAAAATAAAATAAAATATAATTCAACTATGTAAGCTTCAAATGCTAGTTTACCAAGTATAGCAATGTAACAAAACCTAAACAAAAAAAAAACAGGTAGCTTTTTTTTATTTGGTCATATAATCTTGCTAATTTCATATTTGTTCACAAAACAAAATGTGAAAAAGATGATATTTTCGTGAAGCATAGAGTGAATTTTTGTTTACATTCCACATAGGTACAACAAATTGTGTGTTCCAAATTTTGTAGTCCTTGCAAAATGTGCAAGGTTTTTTTCAATTGAAAATAGGTTGTTAATTGATTATAAATAATTTTGTTCTTATCAAATTGCTCTAGAGGTATACTTAGGTTGAAGACAACGATCTTTCAACATGTGTGCAAGTCAAACATAAGAATTTACATGTGGTTGTGAGGGTATCATATGAGAAATTGTTTTCACATTAATTGGATCAAGTTCAACAGAGTTGAACATTTATATAGAAAGTTTGGAAAACACAAGAATGGCATGTAACTTTTTACAAAACTTGAATTTTGGCAAGATTTCAAAACATCTTCAATGCATTAATTTTATTTAATTTTATGTGGTTTTCAAATTGGTGTTAAGGTTGTAGGCATTACATCATAGCGATACTTCCAAACTTTTGATTTATCCTACATAAAGTTGTATGTTTAATGGTCTATATCATTTTCTCCTAGTGTAAAACAACTTCATTAAAGTTGTTTTCATTACTTGACAAAATAGTTTAATAGTGGAAGCCAACAATGATTTTCATAGTTTGAATAAGGAATTGATGAAAATAAGAAATTGGAATTCAAACCATGGTGAATTCGTAACTATCCACAAAAGGGTAAAATTGTGCTTGTAACCTTTGTAACACAAACATCTAATTTTTTATTTCTTTTATGTTCAATTGTTAACAACATTGTCAATGATATGTTGTGTAAGGGGCATGTGAATGTGCATTTTGTGAACCTTGTTTACTTTTTTTTTTGCCCTAATTGCATTTCAAAGTTACAATATTTTATTCCATATTTTTATTCTTTCAATTTTGTATTACAAACTAGATTTGGGTTCAATCTCCCCTCATATAGTGTATAAATCAATCACATTGTGTGGGTTTTTTTGTTGTTAGATTTGGGAGCAAAAATGGAATCTAGATGATCTTAAGAATGTAACATACATAATTGTCAATAAAAAATGTGTGCAATTGAAATGGAAGCCTACAATACTTGTATGGTTGAAGCATCTATTGAATTCATATCTTGTGCAATGCAACAATGTGAATGACATAGTTGGAATACCTTGTATGTGATTCTAAACATATATATTTTTTGTATGTGTGCCAAAACTATCTTATTCTTTGTGTTTGATTTATTTTGGAAATTTTCATTTATTGAATTCTTGAATTGTAAGGAAATTACTTTGAAATACAAGAAAAAACATGTTTAGTTACTTAACCAATCCTAACTTGATTTAATATTCAGTTGTTCAAATCTCTTTATAGTTTGCTTGACTCAAACCTAATCAGCCTATGTATAACCTCAATAAGGTCGAAAAGACCTTAATAAGTCTTAGTGCTAATTTGAATCAATCATTTCCAAAACCTCCAAATGCAGCCCCAAACACGGGTTGACTTTATGCATAAATGCTATTACCTCAAAAAAATGGGCAAATCAAGCAAAATATGCTTTCTCACAAATATAAAATGTGCAAGGATCATCTTTTAGGAAAATCTACAACTCCACAAGAAAATCATGAAAAACACAATGGAAGCGAAGTAGAGATCAAGTCACTAACTTTTGCAATTGGAATTTGTTTGAGGAGATAGCTATGCGAGTTACAGTTCAAGTTTTGAGAAGGCTGGCATTCTTAAATTGCATGCATCAGATTTGAGATTGTTGTTGGCATTTCCGTGATGGTCTGCCATACCGTTGATAATATGAAAACACTAAAAGTTCTTTTCAAGTCCAAGGATGAATAGCTTCCATAATTGAGCTTGACTCAGTGGAGCTCAAGTGCTATTGAATTGGCGACTAACTCATCTTTCATAATTCTTTCTCAAAGTCACATAACTTATCCTTCAATGAAATATCAAAAGCAAAGTTCCTCCAGGACTAAGAAAATCACGCTCCAGAAACTGAAAAACGGTTCTCTCTGTCATATTAGTATGAATCATGAGAGTTCTTTCTTTTGGGGGGATTTATTGGGTTTCTGGATTGCAATTTAGCCTGCAATCTAGCCACATGAAACAGCAGAATTTTTTTGAAGTTGTACAGAATCGGAGATTGTGGGATTGGAATATGGTTGGAATTTGCAACTTTGTGGATTTCTCATGTCTGAACATCATCATCATCATCATCATCATCATCTCCACTTTGCAGGTTGTTTGATGGGGTTCAAAATTCTTGCTAGCAGGTGCAAGCCTACATATCTCTCACATAGTCTATTTTGAAAGCAGCTGAGATCGTTGTGGTTGTTGTCAGAAGCACCTAGTTATAATTCAGAGAAGAATCTGCGGGCATTTTGCTTTCTGAAATGCCCTGTGGGTTCTTATGTTCAGTAAGTGTTCCTATCCTCCAAAGTACACTACAAATCGTCTGAGGTTTTTATGCACTGTCAAAAGGATGTTCAGTCCATTGCCAATGTTGGGTGTCTACTTAGCTCTGATTATTGGATTACAATTCCAGAGAGCTGGTCAAAGGTCTCTAAGGATAGAACAATTTAAGCTCATTCCGTCATGATAATATCAGGTAGGCAGAGTGTTGCAGGGCATTTTTGCAAATATTGCTCCAATTTTCAAAATTCAATTCAGTGCCTAAAAATTAGGGTCTGGGTGTTTGTATATGATCATAAGAGGCAAAGTTGCTGCAGGGGTCTTTTCTTAAATTGGGAGGAAGGGGAAAGGCCTGGCATTTTTCAGATTTCAAATTCCTTAAAATCAATCTTGGGTTGTTCCAACAGCTTCCATGGTTTTCTTTTATCAGCTGTGTTTTTGTCCCAAGAGCTACCACACAAAGGAACAAAACACACATGAGAGGATACAGAAGATAGAAACAAGTTGTAGACCTCACAAAAAGAAATCATGATGTCCCAAGTTTTGATTTTGGCATCTTCTTCAACACATGATGATGCCTATGACCACCACACGACTCATAATAATAGAAATGTCAAATTTGCCATGAAAAATCTCAGAGTGAGAGGGTGTTTTTAAAAAAAAAAGTGGGTGTGGGGGGAAAGGTGGGGAGGAGAGATTCAAACTTTCTGATCAGAAAGATCAGCTGATGATCATGATCAGAAAGTGGGAGCAAAAAGGGCTTTCCAAGATTTCCTCAGACTCAAAATTCAAATGAAGTGTGTTCCAGAGTCCATGATCCAGTATGTAAAATGTTCTATTTTGGGTTTCAAGACACACACGAATCAAAGCTTAAGAACAAAAAGGGAAGGAGCACCCCAGGTAAAAGTCAAAAAAGGGAGGAGAGAGAGAGAGGGGAGCGGAAAGGCGGGAAGACAAAGAAGGAAGCTGCAGAAATCTGAAGAAGACAACAAAATCAGAAGAAGTGCTACAAGTCATGTATAGATCAATCAATAGAGGTGGATCTAGAGACCAACCAACTGCGATTAGGTTTTCTTCACTTAGTTTGATGACAATGGCAAATGCAGCAGCCGCCGCCGCCGCCGCAGCAGCAGCATCACAAATTAAGCTATGGAATTTAGGAGCTATGGAGGTTTAAGTCTCTGACAAGCTGCAAGTCAAGTGAGAGACAACACAACACGTCCGTGCAACGTGCTGATGATCTATCTTAGATCCATTATTTAGTAGTGCACACTTTCCTTCACCACCACCATCACCACAACCTTGATCTTCTTTCTGTCTTTCTTGGGCCAGACTGAACCAACAACAGCCACATTATCATCAATCGGAATGCCTGTTATGGAATATGGATGGGTTTTCACCTTCCTTTGATAAATAGGTAGGTAGATAAGTAGGTAGGTACCTAGGTAGATAGGTATTATAGGTAGTAAATTGGTGGTTACTAGGTTTGTAGATTGCAAGTAGATGGTCAGTATATAAAGTAAGTTTTGATGGGTTGTTAGTTGGTAGGTGATAGTAAAAAATGGAAACTGAGCTAACCACCCTGGTTTAGGTTTAGGTTTAGGGTTTAAGTGGTGTACTAGGTGCGTAAAGGTCCATATAGTTGGTTAGTACATAAGGGGTTTAATGGGTTGTTAGTAGGTAGGTAGTTAGAAATAGAAACAATGCTTAACCATTGTGGAGGATGTGGAACCCAATGGAAAAGTGTTCCCTATCCATCCATCCATCCATCCATCCCACCCTCCCTATTTTCTTCTCCCCCAGTTTCAAAAAAAAAAGATTTAGCATTAATTAATTGGTGAAATGTTCATACAAAAACTGTCCAAACTGTAGAAATATTATTGGCAAAAAATCTGTCCCCAAAACTAAAAATTATAATTTAGTTTATTTTTATATGAGGATTTTTGGAAGATGATATTTTGGCTTGTGTTGAAACTTGAGATTCATTATAGAGTTATGATGATATCTGGAAGGATTCTGATTTCTTTTCTGAGGAATTTTATTTTGAAGATTTAGTATATTTTTGCATGGTGAAATATTTGAATTTCCATAATTCTTCTTTTGCCTTAAGATACAGTTTTAATGTAAATGGCGAGGTCATGCTTGCATGGGGCCCTTATAAACAAAGCTCACAGCCCTCGACCTTTTGCACTACTCTAAAGGCCATCCATCACTCCACACCGATTTGCAAGAGGTAGACACAATTTTTTCATGAGCAGCAAAACCTGACAAAACAGAAGAAGCTCCAGACTCCAAAGAAGGTCCAGAGCTTCTTTCTTCTAAACACAAAAATACCATAACCAGCAGCAGCTATTGGGAAATGTGGAGGATGGGGGGGGTGGGGGCAATGGAGTACAAAGAGTTGTACTTTACTTTGCAAATAGTGATATTGAAGGATGTGCTTTGTCGGCTTCGCCTACTACCCAAGGCAAGAAGGATATTGTTGTATTTTTGGCTTGTGTTGAAACTTGAGATTAGTTATCATAGAGTTATAATAATATCTTGAAGGATCTTCGTTTCTTTTTGAGGATTAATATATTTTTTGCATGGTGAAATATTTGAGTTTCCATAATTCTTCTTTTGCCTTAAGATTTTTTTTTCATGTAAATGGCAAGGTTACGATGTAAATTGACACACCCCTTATTCTCTCATTGAAGATGTTCTTTCCCAAAATTTTGTCCTTTCAGTTACTTGTTGCAAGTAGGAAACTAGCTACCTCACAAAGTGTCTTCGGGTTTCATGTTTTGCTGAAATCAATCTGCCTTGGCAACTGACAAAATCTTATTTTGCTGTGCCTAAAGATGCTTATCTTGTTCCAGAAGGTTTATATTACATAGGTTTATATAATAATAATAATAATAATAATAATAATAATCTTTGTTTTTTTAACTTAATTTTTTTTGGGTACCATAATATAGGGGCAATTTCAACACATGTTTGTCGAATAATTAACTGGAAACTTGAAGATTCCCTTGTTCCAAAAGGAATATCCTTGAATGTTCCAAAAGATTCTCCATTTTCTTTTAACAAAATTTTTGTTCCTTGAGGGAAAAATAAAAATAAAAATGTTAAAACTGAAAAAAATTCAACATTTTTACAAATAATATAATTAGTGTTGGAAGCTGCCAAAGGTGGCTACTATAGGATTTGGAGGTGCTTTGCTTTGGGCAAAACTTTCATGCAGGGCTGGGACGTAACTTTATGCATATGTATCATGTCCTCGGAGCATGTTCCTCTCAAATTAGTTCAATATTTTAGGCCAAGGGAACCATAGATGGGACAAATAAATTATGTGCTGGGACATTGCCTTCCCCTTCTAAGTTTGCTAATATATGGATGTGTGTATGTATTCACTACAATCAAATATGCTTTTTTCTAAGCATTTTTGACACATTTGTGACACAAACTTTGTGTAGTTTCATCCATTGCAATGTGAAGAAGTATTTTTTTGTACAACAAGGGCAGCTTCAACAAATGTTTGTTTGGATAATTAATTAATTAATCAAATTTGGAAAATCGATGTTGACAATAAATTATTCCCCAATATTTGGTAGGATTCTCTATTTTTTCTTCACACAATTTTTTTTTTCCCCCCAAATTTGGGAACTGAAAATTTCTAGTTATATCATTTGGCAAAACTGTCAAAATTTTCACCATAAAATGATATAAAGTTGGAAATGATATAATTAAAAATTTATGGTGGAAAACCTAATTAGTGAATTCAATTGTAGAGGGAGTGGGGGTGGGGTAATAGAAAACCTGGGCCCTTGGGTAGAGTTACTATTGGTTCTATCTACTATTGGTTCATGCTCATATCACACGAAGAAGCTTTAAATGATCAAGAAGGCAATGAAGATGGGGGCAAAGTGCAAAATGCCACCAAACCTCACTTGTGTCACAATTGTTGTAGTACCCTATTAGATTTGGCAATGTGGTGCCAAATTATAATTAATTAATTAATTAAATTGCTTATCATCATCTGATATATTGTTTAAATTATTATTATTTGGCTTGAATGAGGATATCAATCTTATTTTTGGGGTCAATTTTGAACATAAAAATTCATTTGTCATGTATTTTTATATTCTTGTTTGCATTTGCCTTGAAATTCCTTTGATTCTTTGTTTTGTCACCTTTCAATTCAACTTTATAAATTTTAAAAATGTAGTGGATTGCAATAAGATGCATGGAAGATTCTGAAGCAACCTTGTGTCGGCTATACACACAATGATATCCACCAAACATTTACACCCAAAAGGACTATCCCCCATTCTTCACCAAAGTTGAGACTATATACATGGATCAAGTGTGCATATTTAATTGTGATGACATTGAAAACAAAAGAAAACTTGCCAGTAAAAAAATGGGTTTACAACCCTTAGATTTCCAAAACTTTTGGAACTTGGCATTTCAAACATTTGAAATTTCAACATTTTGAGTAGTGAACATCTCAAAATATTGAAAATTAAAAAAATAATTTAACTATTTTCAAATCCAATCCAGTGTTTCTTTTTTTTTTTCCATATTTTTCATAGCGAAAAAAATTTGGCGAAATTTAACCAAGAAAAGGCAAAAAAGACCAAATTTTCACTATAAAAACAAAAGTTTCCCAATTTCTTTGTCAAAAAATAACCCAAAAAAAAAAAAAAAAAAAAAAAAAACTTAGCTCCAATTCATGTACAATACCAGGGAATGTGATTTTTCTCACAGAAAAGGCTGTGACTCGTGACACATCTGTGAGATAAACTTTGTGGTTTCATCCATTAGAATGATGTGTGATGTTTATTGTGACATGTATTACATCAAAATGACGATTTGATATTAGGTGATGACACATATGGGGGTTAAACATATGCTTGCCATTCTAATGTAATGTATGCCATAATAAAATGCCACATTCTCTTGTGATGCTAGCATGAATCAAATTTGAAGGACCAACATATACATACGGGGGTTAAACATATTATGCATGCCATTCTAAAGTAATATATGCCATAATAAAATGCCACATTCTCTTGTAATGCTAGCATGAATCAAATTTGAAGGACCAACACATACATACGGGGGTTTAACATATTATGCATGCCATTCTAATGTAATATATGCCATAATAAAATGCCACAATCTCTTGTATTGCTAGCATGAATCAAATTTGAAGGACCAAAAAAATTTACTGGAACTTGGAGGGCCCCCCCAAATTGGTAGGAAGTTGTGAATCTCATTGCCAACACTGGAGCACTCAAAGGGATTTGAACATCTAGTGATGAATGTGGGTCTATTGCTTCAAGAGTGAGAATCCCTCAACATGGAAGAAGACACTTACACTACACATTTTGATGATGAAGGAAGGAAGGAAGGAAAGAAAGAAGGCATATTAGTTATGAAAGCAAGTGGTTGGTGATTATAGAAACACATTGATCCCAAGTTTGATGGCTCTTTCATAGTTAGTCTCACATTGAAGGGTTGTTGAGAGCATTTGGTTTCCATCAATTAGTAAAAAAAGAAACCCGTGTCTAATACTTGCAAGTTGGCGAATTTGGGTCAATTTTTCCATGACACAAATCCTTTGCATAGGTTGTTGTTGTTGTTGTTGTTGTTGTTGGGAATGCTCTAAAGAAGCAACTTAGCCCTCTCTCCCCAAACTCAAACTCACTTACATATGTACATAGAACAATACATGCATGTATACGTACATACATGCGTAGACAAGGGGCCTGGACTACAGTACTTTGTTGTCAGTCCGGCACCAGTCCCCTGCACTTCACGCTCTCTCTCTCTCTCTCTCTCTCTCTCTCTCTCTCTCTGTGTCTGTGCAGGCAAGCAAGCAAGCTTTCCAGGTCCAGCAACATCCGGAATTGGATTGACAAGAATCAATCTTGGTTGAGCTGCTGTGGATTGCTTCAACTTTTCATTGCCGGCAGTCGAAGAACAAGAAGCTTGGATCACATGCTGCTGCTGGGAGTATTATTTTTGACATGATCAAATTGCAGTAGCTGTTGTAGCTTGCAAAATATAGCTAGGTTGTTGTTCAATTCGTTTGTTCTGATTCCATCTTCCTTTTGGTTTGGTTTTGTTTTTTTTTTTTTTGGGTCTCGTTCACAGTTTTTGAACTAATATAAAGTCTAGATCAATTTTAGTTGATGGGTATTATATTCATGATTAATGGATTCTTCTTGTGATTGTAGATCCGGGCCGGTTTTGGAGCTTTGAGTTTTGATGGAATGATTGATCTCACGCTCTGTCTGTCTCTCTGTGGGTGTGTCCTTTTTTCCCCCCCCTCTTCTGTCCGTTTCCTCTCTTTCTTTCTGGGATTTTTTTTGGGGGGTTGCTGGCTTGGATTTGATCATGAAGTTGGAAGGTCCGCTGGTTTTTTGTTAGAAGATCACAGAATGATCTGGATTACTGTTGTTGCTTATAGTGTGAGATCTGCAGGGAGGGAGAAACGGATTTCATCTTTTGTGAGTATTTATGTAGAGATCAAGGGGTGATGCATGTGAGGCAGAGCGTTATTGTAGGACCGTCTAAGAGCTAGAGCATTGTGTGATCTGAGCAATATTGGGAGAAGATGATGAATTTCAGGAGAAATTATTATGTGCGTCTTTTCATCTCCCGAGCAGCTGGCCGCGGCGCTGTTGGTCGCTGATCATCTGAGTTGAGTTGGACGGAGCTTCTGTTCTCTCGACGAGAGCCGATTCGAATTCCGCCGGAGCTGGTGGGCCGAGAATTGGAACGGGGGTGGGGGGGGGGGGAGAGAGAGAGAGAGAGAGAGCGAGAGAGAGATCAGAGCAAGCCTTACTAGCGGGAATTGATTGTAAGGAAGCTGGAATGGCGGAGCGCCGGGAAGTAGACGAGTGGGTTCAGGAGTTCGAGGACGCGATGAAGCTAGCAGAGGAGATCATGGCGCGCATACACCAGGAGCGATCAAGCTACAGCGCCAGTACTGGGAGTACTGGATCAGCTACTGACGACCACGCGAGTACTAACAGCAGCAGCGACACGGACAGCAATCTGCAGCAGATGATCGTGAGTAGCAGCCTGCACACCGCCGTGCAGCAGCGCAAGCTTTCGCATCAAGTATCCATGCCATCGTCGACGAGCAGCTGCAGGCGCAAGCTGTCGCAATTGGCACACAAACTGGAACATCTAGAGTCTCTTCTCCAACAACCAAATCTCAAAGCAACAATGTATGCAAACAGTAACTACTACTACTAGAAAGAATTCTGCACATATATACAAACACATATCTGATCATCTCATGCAATAATATAACATGTCGTCGATCTTCTAGCTAGCTCTACTAATTTCTGTACTACACCACAGATCAAATTTCTTACAGTCTCGAAGAATCTCCTGATCAGCAGCATCATCTTTGTTGAATCCGCAGAAGCGAGAAGGAGATGTATAGGAGACAGGACATGTTACTAGGGATTCGATTCAGGACTAAGAAAATGGCTTACACTATGGGCTCCTTCAAGTCTCACAGTAGGTATGTTTCACGCCCTGACCCATTGATCCTCCATCAACAAACCTTGCTGCTTTGCAAATCTTCTTCTTCAGCATGATGCTCAGTTTCTAGCTAGTTTAATATCGTATCAGCTGCTGCTGTTACTGGCCAACTGCAAGATCATCATGAATCAGCAGCTGGCTGATATACTGTTGAATATAACTCTGGGTCAAGAGCAAGATCGACATCAGTAGTCTTGGATTCAAGCACATTTCCCACAATTCTAATGTACAGCTTGTCATGTGGTGGTAATTATTATATCAGGAAGAATTTGTCGACTCAATCTGCTGCTGGAGCTGCATCAACAGCAGCAATCCCAACAGTAGTGAATCTCAAGCAGACCTCGATGCAGGGGGATCTGAATTCTTCAACTAATGATCAAGGAAGCTCAGATGATGCAGCAGGAGCCAAAGTTCACCTTGTTGCAGGATCATTAGTCCCTTCTTCAGGTAAGCACCACCAGTACAAAACTTGATGAAACTGGCAACTTAGTTTAGTAGAATAATTTGATCACAGATGTGTCATGATGAGATTGATGAAACCGCAACTAAGTATTTACTTCACAGAATGTGTCATGTGACCTGCATCATCATCATCATCATTTGGTGGATGGCTATGTCCACTGTGAGAAATTTATCTAAAAGATGCTGCAATTTTACTTCATGTTGTTGGTTTATGTGGAACTTGTGTCATGATCAAAAGCTGCAGAGAAAGATTTAGATTCCAACCAACTCCCAATTGTTGGTGATGAACTGATGAGCTTGAATCACATTGCAATCAAAGTTACAGACGAGCTGGAGGAGGAGCTTCATGCCCCACTCCTGGTGAGCTGCCCCCCAGGCATCTGATCATCACACCAGTTCTGAATTTTAACAAGAACTTGGCAGTCTCTGTTTTTTTCTTTTTCTTTTTTTTCCCCAGAACTTTAGGTTTTGTTGTTTTTTCCAAGTCCAGCTGACATAGTTTCAAAGGTTGCAAACTGGATTTTTTAATGTAGGATTCTGCTAAATCATACAAGTCATTGAGGGTAGAGCTGATACACATTGTGGTCCCGAGCTTTCTCTGCAGGTCAATTTGGTTCAAGATACAGGTTTCAAGAACATCTCTGTACAGGTGAATGTCACTTGGTGGCTGATCTGTGAAAAAAAAAACATATTCCTATCCATCAGTTCATCATGGGTTTGTAATATCTGCTTCCAATTGTTCAAATCCAGCTCTGAGTCCACTAACCATCTTCTTGTTCTGGTTTGTAGTTGATGTGATCAGGCTTGGTGAATGTTTTTCAGGTTCAATTTTGTAAACTTTTTTGTTTCTGAAAAATTTGCCTTCAACAACTGATTGAATGTTATGGTTGTGGGATGGTGCCAGGATAAAAAGCGTGTAATTGTGGCCACCAAATCCAATTGGTGTTGCATTCTTATGTGGATTTTCTTTTTGGTATTTGTGACTACAGTACTAGCTACTATATCGTTGTTTGTGTTGAGATCACAAAGCAAACATCCATAGCCAATGTGCCTTGCGTGCACACTGAGACAAAACTCATGTATGGGTACACTTGGATTTCATTTGCAACTGGTTTTTGAGAGTGTAGAAATCTCCACAACACAAATTAAGTGAAAGAGCTCCAGTTCTATAACTCTCATGATTTTTTTTTCGCATCACACTAATGATGTTGGTCAGGTGTATTAACGAACTTTTGGTCAGCTAGGAGGATTTGGTCACAGAGGAGAAGCAGCAAAAAAAATTATTGAGTGTAATTGTAGCTTGTGAAAATGCCAGCAATAAAACTGTAAATAGTCTGAAAGTTTTGTGAATCTTCATTCAGAGGTTTTGCTAGAGCATATTGAAGTGGGAGCACAAAGGATGATTGTGCGGATCTGACATGAAGCTGAAATCTACTAGGTGGCTGCATCAGTTCCTCTTTTGTGGTAAAGTGTTGTACTTTGAAATGGAAGATTTGTAGAGATTATGGGTTTCTTGTAGCAGAGCACATTGTATACTAGATATCTTCAAAGTGTAGATGAATATAATTTTCTGGGGCATGATTCAGATCCACAGGATTTATAGTCAAATTGAGTAGCATGTTGCAGTGCATAAGCCTTCAAATCCAATAGTTCACAATCGTCTGTTGTGTCCTGAGCTATGCAATCATCAGTTCAGGACATGGATTGAATTCACTAGATTGAATGTTCCATATGATGATGGTAGGCATCTGCAAGGAAAAAATTAAGGTTTATGTATTAATATCTTTCAAATTTAAATTGAGATATTTAAGGTTCGGGTGTAAACATGAGGCGCAAAATTAAAATTCATAAAATGCTAAGGGTACTAATGTTTTGTTCATCATTAGAAAACAATTTAGTTGCCAAACCATGGCTCATCAATATCCATGGTCAATGGTAAATATCTACCATAGTCAAAGTTACTAAAAGTCAATAACTAAAATTTATAAGATGTCAAAGGTATTGGTATTCATTATAAGACCATAATTTAGCCACCAAACCATGGACATGATCTTTTATTGTTAAGTTGAAATCAACCATAGTCAGAATTACTTAAAGTCAATACAAAGTAAAAAAAGGTTTAGGGTTAGGTTTAGAGTTACGTTTAGGGTTTAAGTTAGGTTTTTTGTCCCATATAAATATAACATTGTATGTTTGTTGGCATTTTTTTTTCACAACAAAAATAATGTGTTTGGTTTAAATGTTCACCATTTGTTGATTGATTTTTTGCTTCCTTTGTAAGTCTATGTTTTGCAAGTGTATGTTTTGTCAAATGTGTGTTTTAACAACTATTGGTTTCGCCAAGTGTTATTTTATTTCTTTGTTGTCAAATTCATTTTGGTAAGTTTTTTTTCTTCGTGCAATGGTTGTTATTCCAATGAAAGAAGGTAGATTAGTTATTGCAGTGGATGATTTAGAATTTAGAATTAGAGATGTTGCATTTGAGGCAAATGTTTTCAATAGGTATGGCACTTTGAATTGCAAATAAGACCATGGAAAATCCAAGCTATGCATATTTGCATTGTGATTTGTTAGACATGGTAGCTTTAACCACAATCACTTTGAAGGTGAAATTGCCTCATATAAAGATGCATGAGCGACATTTCTAGAAAAACATGTTTGTGAGGGTGAAATTTTTTGGCATTGAGTCAAAGTCCGATAGGGGTTTTGAGATAGGCGACATATATGTTGTCATTACAATTGAATCAATAGACATTGTGTCATCAAAACCAACATTCCTAAGTTAGTTCCCATGTTTTTACACATGGATTCCACTAGAGAATTCGAAAGTTCTATTAAAAGTTGGAGGTTTGTTATCATCATCATTGGTGTAAGGGGAGTAGAGGATAATAAATGTGATTGTTGATGGGTAAAAGTTTCTTTGGGTGGTACCACTAAGAACTATCACACCTTGATTTCTTAAACCCATTGAACTTTCAAAAATCATAAGAAACATTTAAATAAATTTTTTCATAAATTTTTTCTAATGAGTACATTTATTAGGTTCCATAGATTTTGAAATTTTAATGATATTACAAATATTGATGTTTCTAATCATTACATTTAGAAATTTTTTTAGGAAGGTAACGTTAGTTCCTTTCCGTAAACTTTTTAGTTAAGAACAAAAATTTGAAACATAAGTGCATGTAATTGATAAATATGAAAAAATAATTATTTTTAATTGTGATTTTTTTTGAAATAAAGGGCCTAGGATAATGATTTGGCTACTTTTTGTTCTTTTTTCATTCCTTAAGGTGGTTCCTAGTGGTACCACCCAAGGATACTTTCACCCTAATTGCAAATGGAGAAGGTAAATTTGACCAAGATGTTCGTGTTTTTTGTAACAATTTTAAAACATAATATAAACAATTTTTTGAGGTGTACAATCGAAGCCAATGTGTTATGGTTTTAATAAAAAATGTGGCAAAAACATCAAAAGGATATCTATATTTAAGGCCATAACATTACAAAATTTTAATAAAGGTTGTTGATGAAGTTATTCAAGCTCGCCTTTTGTAGTTGCACAATAAATTATCAAGTGTTCAATTTATATTCAAAGAGGTAAATTCATTTCCATTCCTTTGCAATGGTTTTTTCAAAATTTACTCATAAAACATCAAATAGAATTAAATGCTCATATCATGATAAACTATATTACAAGAAATAATGTAGTGAAAAATAATTTTTCAAAGTGTTTTATTTTAGCATTGGAGAAATTTGGGTGTTCATTTAATTTTTTGAAGTGGTCGATTAAATGGCCCATGGTGCCCCAAGATGGAAACCACCTGGTGGCCACCAATTGTTTTTTGGTAGTCAATCCCTTTGGTAATCCAAGATCAAAATTGCCTGGTCCTTGGTAGTCAAAAATCAAAACCACTTGGTGGCCACCAAATGGTCTATAAGCCAAATATATATATATATATAATATTTTGGATATCTAATTTTTTTTTACTTTGAAGAAAATACATATATATTAAGTTTGAGAAGTAAATTATCAAAGTCGCACATTTTCTTTAAAAAAAACATAAAAACATAAAAACTAATGCATTTAATACATGTGATATTCATTTATGGTTTGCAAATGTAGATATTCAATTTATCTTGGACCCATATGTTGCAACATATTTCACGTCATGTATGATAAAACAAGATAAATCAATAACATCAGAACTACATTCTATTATAAAGAATGCATTTCAAATAATATAGATGTAAATACAAAAATTCAAAAGTTAAATGATGTTTTTCTTAATGTCCAACAAATGGTTGCTCAACTTGTTGCTTACCTTGTGCTTTCTTTACCATTATATCATTCATTTTGAACATTTCAATTCATAAATATTTTGCCTTTTGAAGAACAGGCTTTTGTGTTAAGATCACAAGTTGCATTAAATGAAATTGGAACCAAATTCGGCTAATATGATGTGTTCATTAATCATTTTATTCAATATGAATAATTTTCATTAACAAAGTTTAGTTCTTTTTATAACATTAAAAGAAAAAAGATTTCAAAACATTGCAAACCCAAAATTATTAGGTTTGTAAATTATAATAGATGTAAAGATATTGAAAATTGGTCAAGAGAACAAGTTTTATTATATTCACCATTTTGAAATTCAAAAATTTGCAACTTGGATTTAATGTAACTTGGCATGATGCATATTTTCAAGAACATGATGAAATTTTTATGATTAAATTTATTTTCAACTACCAAATGCCATATCCAAATACAGAAGGAATGGATGATTCAATAGATTCAAAATCAAAACTATTATGTTTAATTAGCAGTTGGATTAAATAAATGATCCATGTCCTACAATTTCAATAACAAACACAATCCTTATTCAACATTGATTTAGGATCTGATTTTGTCATTTAATCACATAATGTATCAAATTAAAAATCACAATTTTTAGAAGATGGAAATTTCACAGAATCATCATATTCCAAAAACTTGAATATTGTAATTTATTTAGACAATTAAATGAAGAACAAAGATTAATATTTGACGATGTTTTGCATAGAAAACAATTGGACCCTAATACACTGATATGTTTATTTTTTGACAGGGGGTCCTAGAACTAATAATAACTCATAATATTCAAAGATTATTATGATTATACAATAGATACATGTTTTCTTGTTAACAAAAACCAAAGCTTTATTTATGGCATCAATAGGTAAAGTTGTTTTCAATATGGACGATTTAACAATACATTTAACATTGAACATACTTGTCCAACAATCCTTATTTAGTTTACCAAATTTATCATCAAATTCATTAAATAGATTTAGATGTCAATATGAACAATTACAACATGTCATCATACATGAAATATCATTTGTTGTGCTAAAATGCTAATTGTTATAGATAATAGGCTAAGGTCCATAAAACACATTCAAAACAAATTTTTTGGTAGTGTTGATATTATCTTGATAGGTGATTTTTATCAAACACCCCTTGTGAAAGATAGCTGGATCTTTTAAAATATCAAAGATAATGTTAATGCATTAACACCAAATTTTTGGCAAACATATGTCCAATGTTATGAACTAAATAAAGTTTACATGATAGTTTAATATGGTCTTTATACAAATTTTGAACAACTTTCATACTACAATAAGAAAACACAAAATATATTCAATTTTTAATCGATAACCCACCAAATTTGTTATTTTGTATTTTTTTATACAAAGAAACTTATGTAAAAACACAATGAAATGTGTTCATTAACACATTAGGACCCATGTTTATTCTCAAAATAATGGACATCAACCATCAATCATGCCCACCATCTTACAAACTTTCAAATAATCTGAATAAAATTGCAGGTTTGCATTCTACATTTCAAATAAAAAAAGACATGTTGGTTGAATTATGTGTTGGTAACAGTGCAACATTTGATGGTCTTGTGAATGGAGTTGATGGCATTTTTAAAGCATTAACAACATATTGTGAAAAAACCATTATATGGATAATGTTTCAAATTTCTAAAATTGAACACTAACAAGAAAAAAAAAAAGTCATTATTACAACAATAACATTGAATCAAAATCACTACAACAAACGATGTCCTTGTACGCTAAGTGATTTCATTAGATTTTGAGTGAATGCACTAGTTGTAATGAACTGGCACCAGTGAAAAAGTGGTGAATTCACTAGTCTAGTGAATGGGGACTAATGAACTACATCCACATTTTGTAGTAATGAATGGACACTAATCAAACATATCATCAAAGATATAAAAGTTGGTAAATCCCAATCATTTTATAACAAGGATTTATTTTCCAATTCAATTTGTAATGGTAAAAACCATTCATCATTCTTAGGGATTATCACTAAATGAATTGGTTTTTGATCCCACTAATGTTTAAAAACATGGGTAAATATATATCATTATTTTGCATTCGAACAAAAAAAAGATTTTTGTTAGCTCCTTTTCCAACATGAAAATTTCTATGTGGATTTAAAAGTACATATATAAATGAGTAGATTGAAAATAATTACAACTTGGATACCATTAATTCGTCAATTTAAAAAATTAGATACTTATCATATAATTATATAAGCCTTGAATACTTCTTCTTTATTCCAACATTATGAAGACGTGAATCATGATCATTACCTTTAAATGTCTCATATCTTATATTTTTTTTAAAAAGTAGACACCATGCATCAACAAATGTGCAAATTTAAAATTCATTGAAGTATTCATATATTTCAATCCATGATGGTCATGGGTTAATGATGATGTATGATATACACATGCACTTAAGTTTTTTTCAATACAAAAACTAATGATGGTTCAAAATATATAACAAATTTTGATATTAATACATGAAAATCAATACATATTATATATGTGTATAGAGCTCATTCATGTTCAATTTCTAAATTCTTACACAATCTTCAAACTATAATTTAACAACCTCCCAAACATTGTCTAATCATCATTATGGGAGATTTTAATGTTGACATTCTAAATGATAATAACCAAGCAAAAAAAAAAACAAAAACTATTATATTTCATGGATAAATTCCAATTAAAATCACAATTTAGTGAAAACGCCACAAAAGTTGGATTTTAATTAAACCATATATGGACAAATGTCCTTAGCAATGAATTCAAATCTAATATAATAGAAGCATATTGGTCAAAGTTTTACAAATTGATTTATATTGCATTCAAATTACCAATCACACTTTCGATGTACAACGAAAAACCATCAATGTTTCCATTTATTTAAAGTGTAGCATTTGTGAAAATATGCATATAAATGATGCATTTTTCACCTAATTAATTACTTCCAAAATGTTGGCACCTTGTGGCTTGAATTTGTATTTTTACATTTTTTTCATGGATTGTGTGTAAAAACAAATCATAAATATCAATAACAAAACAAAACAAATTTGGATAATTTTTTTATCCACACGCACACACACCCATCAAACACTATAGCAAAACACCTTTCATGGGAAACTTGAACCCAAAATGTGACAAAAACAAATAGAAGAATTGCCAAATTCTCAAACTTCAAAATGAAAATGAAACTAAAAGTAAAAATCTTTCCATGTAAATTATATGCATTCAATATTGATGTTTGTTTCAAACATCAAAAAACCTCATGCACATTGCTAAAAATTGTTTACATTATTTTTTTAAATAACATAATTATTTACAAATTTTATATTCATTTGTGTGGTTAAAGAAAAGACAATGGAACTATGGTTTCAATTTTTGAATATCCACAATGGATTATAAGATGGTGAGAAAACTTTATTTTTAGTACAAATGTGGGAAAAAAAATTCATAAAACCAACAAAATTTCATCCAATATAACTTGAATTCATAATAAAACATTAAATGTAATACCTTATTTTCAAAAAAGCCTCTCATGGTAGAGTTGATTATTCTAAACCTCCTCCCTTTGGGTTAGTTTTGACCAATGTTGGTTGGTTGTTGAGTTTTGACCCAATTATCAATTCAATTATTAATAATTTATTAGTTGGTCATTTATTTTATTATAATTATTTAACCTAATCAATTGGTATTGAAAAATTTAATCTAATAACTCACTTGAAACCTACTTGAATGATTAAGATATCAATCCTAAAAAATAAAACAATTTACATAGAAACCAATAAATTTTGTTTTGATAAATTTTAATTTTGAAAAAATGATATAATTGGTTAATAATTGGTAGGATAACTACCAATTATTAATCATTACTAGAGAATTTATCCCCCATTTTATTACATAGTGCCACCTAAATTTGGTCAAGTGCAATGGACCTCACCAAAACCATTAAACCTTCACTAAAACCACTAAGTTATGATTATATTGAACCTTTTATCATAATTCCACCTCACAATGAAGCATCATGGAATTTTGGTGGCTTGAATATTTTTTAATAATTATTTATGAATTTATGTCATTTGAAAAAAATTCATGGGTAGTGTTTCCATAGGTATAAATGAAACTATTCCATGTGATAAATTGCCCTAACTATTTAAATTAAGCTCATATTTTATGTATGTTTCATGGCTTATTTTTAATCTTAATATATATTGACCTGCAACATCAACGTATTAAACTAATTGTTGAGTATTCCAAGATCAAATGATGTTCATTTAGAAATCCATCAAGTGAATTATACCAATTCATTTTAAAAAATTATTACCATAACCAAAGTCCATCAATTTTTGAACACAAGAGTCAAGCAACTTCAAATGGTTCATAGTATTATTGATTCATAAATTGGAAATTGAACACAATTCACAAATGTATGAAAGTCTTCTATTTAAAGCACTAAATTGAAATAACTAATTTTCATTGTGGTAACACAAATGAAACATTTTTTTTTCTTCTTCTTACCCATGCTTAATAAATGTGGTCTATTAATGCACATATACCACCCATCATGCAAGATCTCTAACAATCTCTTCAATTTTGCCCATATTTCAATCATCTAAATGTGGTCATATCATCTAGTACAAATGTACATGCACCTTTTCATTCATTTCAATCCAAGTGTGACAAGGTTAATTGTTTTTCACACCTCTTTGAAGTTCATTTATCATTCAACATATTCTCATGCAAAGATGCTTCACCCAAATGGCTTGCACAAAAATATAAGGTGTAATTATTGAAAAACAATTTAAATAAATAAGGTGCTTATATTTCATTATAATAATATATTAAATATATTAAATATATTAATTATGTATCTAGAATATATTCAAAACATGCCAATATTTCATAACAAGCTATAAAATACCTTTCTATTTTAAATGTTTCTTAAAATATACAAACAATATTGATGTCTATGCGCTTCACATTGCCAATATTAGGATAAATGTCGGACAACAACACATAACCAACCACATTTTCATTCTCTAATTGAAAAATTTGTTTGACAAGCATATTCATAATCAAGGTACCATTTTTTTCGCCACAGGATTCTAGGACTTTGGTTTTGCTATCTTCCAAATACAAAATCTAATTGGAATAGATTTAAGTGAGGGATATTGGATAATTCAAACTATCATATTATTCATGGTGGTGGTGGTTTTTCACACGTGTATGTAATTATGCATAAATATTTTGTTAAAAAACCAAAAATGCAAAAAATGAGTACATAAGTTTTTATATACAATTTAACATGTTTCCTTACATGAAAATTTGCTACACATTTTGTCGGCACTTGGGGCCACAAATTCTAAGCCTAGTGAATAGAAAAAATCAACCAAATGAAAAATAAGGATTCATTTTGTTTATAACCCTTTCAGAATGGATTTTGTGGCCTTCAAAATTCTTATATCTTACATCATTTAAGTAAATGCAATATGTGAACATTGCTAAACATAGATGTGTGCATTATTTATCCATGAAAGAAAATTGAAATCAATTGCATTGTTTAATACCTTATTTTCTATTCCTTGAAGACAAAAATAACAATTAAAACAAGGATTCAAATTGTTTAAAAGGACTCAAAAGGACATCAATATTATGTCCAATCTATTCTTGGATTTTTTATTAAATTAACATGACATCATTTTAATTATAATCATATAAGAATCCATTATAATCATGAAACAATAAATGTAATAAAAGTCCAAAATAGTCTTTTGCAGTCATTTTTCTGTTAGACTGTCCTTTTGGGTACCCTAATTGTGAATATGCCTCAACATCATGTTCTCCCATCAAACTTGGACATATGTTCTTATTGCATAAATCACATCAACTCATTTTCAACTTTAACAAAACTTGATAACATTTAAGGAATGATATACATTGTTAGTTACACTAATGATGTCACAACCCTACTTTGACCAAGTGTGGGGGTGAAGCCCAACACTTGCAAAAAGTGAGGATTTGGAGTCCTCTTGGACTCCCGAATGTTTAGAGCTCGACTACAAGACCCAAAACACCTCGCATTGGGGTGTTTTTGGAAAAGTCTTGAAGCGTAGATATCGAAAATGGCCTCGCATTGGCCATTTGGACATCTTTCGCCCAAGTTATGGGCAAAAGAAAGGCCAGGAGTTAAATTGGCAGTTTGACTCTTGACCACTAAAAGTGAAGAATCAACCTTTTTCCAACCTTCGAATGGAGAATGCAATACGTCGTTGGAAAGATCTTGACAAGGGCTACAAGTTTGGTTTAGACCTTGTTGCGATCAGATTTTGAAATCGGGAGTTATGAGCTCCCAAAGTCCCGGGACTCCAACTTGGGAGTCCCGGGAAAAAGAGCCATTTGGTTGTAATCTCGGTGGGGCGTCACAGATAATACTATATGGGGGAAGGTGGTGGCTTCCCCCGAGTCCGGGCCGTGGTGTGTCTTGTGGTCCAAAGTGCCCGTGGCTGGTCCCTACACCCAAGGGAGTCCCGAAAATGTGAACTAACCACTTTGTGGTTTGTTTTGATGCAGATTCAAGCTTGATCAACTAATACCTCTTCCTAGTCTAATCCCTGGGCTCCCAACTCGACCTTCTACCCCTTTCTAGAGTTGGAAGCCGAGAGCGCCTTCCGAGTCCCAACTTTCCGCAACTACACTTTGGTGAACCCTCAAGTGGGTTCACCTCGGGACTTGGGAGTGCGTCAAATGACCAAACATGTCCAAAGGTGATGGGTGGAAAATAAATGGGTAAAAGATGGAAAGATCGGATGAAATGTTTCCAACTTTGTAAAAGTCATATAGATTGTGATTGTTGAAGCATATAGACATATGAATCCCATTCGCTTTCAATGATTGTTGATAAATGGTTACTTGCCTTTTTCAAGCACAATTATGTTAACACATGCATTCAACATTCCCACAAATGCAGTAATTTGTAGTTACACACACCAACCTATTACATTTATCAAAATAGTTACTTCTTGACCTTGCCCACACTGCACATGTTCTATTATCATGGGGATCTAGGTCACCACATTTGGATTAGTCTTGCTAGGTTTAATTTTAAGCAACTTCCATTTGAACAACATTACATACATGGCCCAACCAAACTATTCCCCACAAGGACATCAAACTAATCACTTGACCATTTTCAATTATTTATTCAAGAACACACATGCCCACTTCAAGCACAAGAATGTTGGCATGTGTCCATTCAATAACCACATAAAAATAACATAATTTGGACACTATCACACCTTCTTGTTACATTTTTCTTAATAGTTGTAGTACCTTTTGCCTAAGGGCCTTTGTTTCACTTGTCACGATATCATGTTGGTCTAAATCGTCACATTTAAAAATGACATCTTGTTGAACAATCTCCAAGGATGTGCCATGTTGGACCACATTTTGCGTATATGCCAATCAAGTTATTCCCCATATGGTGAGACCTAAATTCCATCCATTTTCAAATCTTCTACCAATGAATATGTAACACCTACCCTCTTCAAATGTAGTGATGTCATTAGTAGATGTATTTAATAGCTGCACAAAAACAAAAGATTTGGTTACACACCTTGTTACACAACAACCAACAATTTAACAACAAGAACATTAAAATAAAACAACAATTGGGACACAATAACAACACTAGATCAACAAGAACATTATAAATGTACTACCACCAATATAGTAATAACAATAAATGTTAAGAATTTTCTATTTGTTACATGTTTACATCCTAGTTATTACAAGTAAATTGGGGTAAGTTAATTTAGAACCAATTCCATTACGAACACAATTTCAAATATTTAGTGTATGGGATACAATCCCAAGTTGTGTGATTTGAAATTTAGAACATTGTGTTTTTACTTTGTAGGTAAATTTTTGGTGTCTAATGTAATTTTATTTTACTTTCAATTTGTGTGATTTACATTGTGTTTTTCGGGATTAAATTCTTTTATTGTTGCAAGTAGGTTTCATTTTAGTTTGAATGTGTTGTACCATTCAAAATATTTTCATTTGATGTGTTGTTATGTGTGTTGACAACAACACAAGAACATCAAGTAACTCTACGTTCCAAGGAAATCAATTGTTTCATCACCAACCCCATCCTAGGAACCAACTTGAATGAATAGGTGTACACATGAACTTAAGGTTTTCATATTCGAAGGATGAAATAGTAAATGAAGTTAATCAATGTCACATTCATCTTCGATTTTGAATTTTCCCACACGTTTGTTGGATACAATTTCCCACATACACTTGTGTGATGAAGATGATGACCATAAAGCACTAAAACAAGGTTTTATGTCATAAAAACAAAAGCAAAATGACAAGGAGTGAATGTAGCACATTTTAATTAACTATGGCTTTTGGTGTATGAAAAATTGATCAAATGGTGTGCTTAGTGGGGGTGGATCAAATGGAACCTGTTCCCTAAGGTTGTAAATTTGAAAAGGAAGAAATTAGCAACAATTGTAAATTTTATTGTCTATCATATTGAATAAGATTACAAATAATATGTAGATAAAAAGTAGAAGTCTTTTACATATGTTTTAATTTTGTTGAGATAATGGGTTTTTTGTTGTGTATTATGCTTGAATTATTTAGTAGATTAAATCAACTTTCACATTTATGTCAATCAACAAATATTTCATGTTTTGTATCATAATGTTCATATCAAGCTTTGGTGTGAGGTTCACTATTCAACCTTGTAAGGTTTTGGTGTGGGAATTTGGCGTGCAATTCATTTGCATTGTAAAAGGCCTATATCAAATTTCATGAACAACACAATTGTGTGATTCATCACCTATTCTTAATAATATTGTATTATATTTATTTTTTTGTTGTTAAATCTCTATATGGTTCGTAGAAGGCTTCAAACTTAATTATGTGAAGCGTAGTTTGGTAGTTTGTTTAAATGTGGAAAGAATGATTTACAGGTGTTGTTGGATATTATGGTGAAGATTGAGGGGGAATGTGCATTAAAACATATCAAGATGATGGAAGTTGATATTGCACGAACAATGGTTAAAATATTCTACAAGAAACAATGTTTCATTTGAATTTGTTAGTTAGCCATGACTGACCACATTGTCAACAAAATCATGTAAGCATGTAAAGTGTTTTGAATTTCAAATGTAATGGCATATTTTAGGTCAAAAAAGTTTTTTTAGTTGTTAGTTGGTCAATCATTTGTGTGCAACAAAAGGGTGTCAAAATTAATTATTCAAAAAGAATTTAGTGACGATTGATGTCCTCATGGTTGTCAACACCATAATAACATTAACCTAAAGCATATTGGTTGATTTTCACTATGAAAAAAAGGGTGTTTTGCAATTGGGCTTGCATCTTAGTTTTTGAGTTGTAATGACCATTTGCAACTCAATGTATTTTTAGACCTATGAGTGCTACAAGTTCCATGAATTGTGAAAAATGTAACTCACCATGTATATAATCTCACTATAATGCACCTCATTGCAATTGAAATTGCAACTACTATGCAATTCTCTTATGACTACAACTAAAATGTCATGTTGACATCATATTTCATCCATTCATCAAAATTTAACACATGGCACTATGAGGATGTTTTGGTGAAACTTTTTTGAAATATTAATATTCATTGTCCATTATGATTATTCATTTAAAATGGTTTTAGATTATGACATGTGCAAAATAAAAAGTTGCCACATGGCACACTAATTGAATTTTGGGAAAACAAATATATATACACTAGGAAAAATCTCCAAGTATATGACTAAGTTTATGACTAGTAATCTAGTCATAAAGGATAAAAATGATTAATAGACCTAAAGTTACTATGGAAGAGTTCTTTAGAACAATAGTCATTTAGGACATGGCGTGGTACAATGAAGTGGCAAATATCATCCATTAGTCATAAATGACATATGTGAAGTCATTAATAATAGTTTAATCATTTTTTTTTAATTTTTTTATTATAAACTGGGGAACATTATTTATAAAATTTATAATTATAGATTACTTATATAAAATATAAATATTTATTTGAACTATTTTTTAATTTCATTATTTTTCATCCTATCAATTGTTGACACATGTCACCATCTAAATAAAAATAAAAATCTAATTTAAATAGGCAAATAAACCGCCTAACCTAAGTAGTATAGGTACGTATGGAATATTCAATTAATATTCCAATGTTGACCACAATGTATGTCATTTATGAAGTTTGATCCTTGGACTTTAAGGATGGAGTTCAAACTCCTTTATCACGAAGTCGTTTCATTTGTTTTGTAAATAATATAATGTTTATTGTATTTAAACCATACTCCATTTAAACATTACATAAAATTTCATATCTTATTTTAAACTTTCATTTGGTTTAGGAATTTACATTATATAGTTTTGATTCCAATATATTTTAATTTTATGAATAACTTGTAACTTAGATGGACGAATACATATAATTTATCCACATAATTTTTTTTTTCAATGGACCATAAATTGATTATATTGATATATATTAATTTTAAAAACATTAATCATATTAAATATGATGTATAAAATATAATCTAAATATCTTAATTTAATTTGAATATTAATTAATTGACATTAAATTATTAGCTAATTTTCTGAAATTATAATTTTTATTCATTTTAACAAAATCTAATATAATTGTGTAATAATCTATTTTCACTCATTTAAAATAAATAAATAAATATAGATGCATATATTATATTAATTAATGTAAAAATAAAATATATATTTCCCACATTTTATGCATATAAAAATAATTTATAATCTATCATAATTTTACCATTAAATATTATTTTAATGTATAATATTAATCAAAATCAATTCCTTACATGTTGCAGTTTATTATTTTTGCTTATACTTATATGAAATTACTAATAGTTATTTTTGCATCTTTATTAAAAATTGTATGACCACATTATTTTTTTAATGACACATCATTTTTTCCACATCATAATCTATTAATTAATTAAATGCACCATTAATATATGACTACAATTTTTTTCACATAGGATTTGAAACAATATTCTATGACTATAATCAATTATGTAATCATTTAGAACATTTAATCATTAATTTTTGGTTGCAAAGGATGTAGTTCCTTCTAGTGATATGTAGGTTGGTATGTAGCCATAGGTAGGTATGTTGGTAGTTCCTACATACCAACCTACCTATTTACTTACCTATCTAGGTAGGAAGTAAAGTAGGACCTATTTATTTAAGTAGGCAAATAGGTAAAAAGGTACAAACGTAAGTGAACTAAGTAGTAGCCACATAATTTTATTTTATTTTTTGCGTTTTGCCTTTGGGGTTAAGCTTTTATGAGCTCATACCAACATGACACATGTATTTCAATGTGAGAATGCAAAAGAAAATGCCTTTTTAAAATATAGTTTGTGAGATAAGTTTTTGAAGACAAAACATAGTTCCAATTATACACAAGAATGGAATGGCAACTACAAAAAAACATTTCCCACATGTTTTGTGTTTGGTTTTAATTTTGTAATTAATCTGAATTTTATAATTAATCATTTAACATAACTATTTGAAATTTAATTATTTGAATTGAATATTTGATAATCAATTATTTAGATTGATTATTTGAATCAATTAATCAAATTTAAATAGCTAGTTAGAGGATTTAAATAATTAATTATCAAAATTTAGACAATTATTTACATATTATTTAAATTGAATAAAAAATATTTATTAAAATTTGATTAATGATTTCATATGATTAGTTTATTATTTATTTTTGATTAATTAATTCGTAGTATTTATGTATATTATATATTAATTAATAATTAGTAAATTATTCACAACTTGAAGCATAGTTGTGTTACAAGAGTGGCACAAGAGTGGGTAACTAGTAGTACATTAATGACTACTTAGTGGTAACATAGTGGGTAACCAATTGCACAGAAACACTACATAGTTGAAAACTAAGTATAAAGCTTGCACCTCATGGAATATGGACACATGGCATAATTACATGTATGAAAAGTGTATGTTCACTAAAGTCCATTAATGGGATCCATTAAAAATCCATTAAAATCCACATCCAATACAAGTGTGCATTAAATCTCCATTGAAATCACTAAAAAGATCCATTAAAAGTCCACAAAATTGACATCCACTAAATTTTTTTACATTTATAATTAAATTCACAAGAAACCAAATAAATACATACAATTTAGAATAAATCAAATATTTGAAGATTTGTATTCATTGGTGTCGATCCTCAAATGGACATTAATGGAATTTAATGGACATGGGGTGGTGCATGGTGAAACCCCAATGGGCGCCCTCCTAAGCATTCCAATTCATTAGGGATTAAAAAAAAAAAAAGGGCCCAAATCCATTCAAAAACTTTTTTTTGGGAATGTATGGTACTTTGAGAACACGTTTTGTAATAGGGTTATTTGATAACCTACCCTTTATGTATAATTGGCAATTATTACTCAAAAAATAATTGATAACCTTATCAATGTTTTAATATTTTTCTATTGATATTGGTAACCTAATTAACACCCATTTTTTTCTTTAAAAAAACTTACCGAATAAAAATGAAATAAATTTAATAGTTGGCCAACACTAATTTCAACCAAATCCAAAAGGGCTAGCTATTGGGAACCACTTCCACCTTATTAAAGTAAAAATTTATTTTAAAAAAGTCTTCAAGTTTTGAAAAAGTAAGGCAATGATGTTAAGGGTTGCATTAAAAAAAATTGTTAAAAAAAAATCATTTTCAAACCTTTTCAAGAAGTTGGGTTGAATGTATAAATTAGAAGATCTCAAAGAGTCTAGATCATTCGTGAGTACATAGTTCCCAATTCAGCACTTCACTTACATTCTCTTCCACAATTCATCTCTGGTGACTGCATATGATTAAGAAGGCAATTCAAAAGCCAATGCACAAGTCATTAACTAACTAAGCACTGTACATTGGCGTCATGATATAACTAACCAAAATCAGGTAAGCTGGATTTGCAACGTCTTCTTAACTAATTCAATCAAATATTCGCTCAAAATCTGAAAAGTTTTCTGATCTTTAGTCCAGATTTTGAAGCATATAACTTAACTTAATTCTTCATAACCCAAACATCCCGCAACTACAACTTAGTCCAACCCCTCAAGTCTTGATCTGCTGCTGAGATACTAGGGGGGACTCATGAACCCACCATATTTCTTTTTCTGTGTTGCTCTAACTCTAGCGAATCCTCACAGAGATGAGATGGGCAGGAGCATGCATCCATACCCTTGCAAATTGGAGAGTTTCAGACCACATTACATAGTTGCCTTCTTTTCTGATACATGGTAAAGCCTCTCAGGGTGGGGCATTTCCAAAATAAGGGGCCTAGGAGAAGGCAGCAATTGCCAAGTCCAGCCTCACCGGTTGAGATTTAATAAATGTAAATCTAGGCAAACATTCTCATGAATCTAAACATCAGTAGACCAGTAGGGGTTGTGTTCTTACGTCTCCTCTTCAGTGTGCGAGGGATCTTTGGCCTGCATCTAGGTGACTAGGAATAAGGTAAGAATAGATAGGTTCATGGTTGAACACTTAATGTTTTAGAAAGCTTTTTTTGGGGTTTCCTTTGAAGTTCGAAGAGGTATTGTAAACCTTCATTTGATGCACTCATCATTGTGAAGATCGCCCCAAAAAAACAAAAAATGAGGAAAAGATGGGTCCTGAAATATGGAAGATCAATGTTTGATGATGAGTGTGTTAAAACCATTCTTGATTTGGAGCTTAAAATCTTTGAATATTGTTTCATTGCTTTTAATGTCAAAGAGGTTTTGTAGAGTTTCAATTGGTGCACCCCACAAGTTTTTAGATCACTCAAAACAGATAAGAAATGGAAAAGATATGGGGCTTCAAAATGGGGGGATTCTAATTTTGATTTGGACGGCTCATCCTTTTCCTGCTTTTGCATAGTTGCTCCCTTGCCTCTACAAGTGTTCATTGTAAATCTTTGTATTGTAAATCTTCAATTGACACACATGAATTGTCATGAGAATTGTCCAAAATGGATAGGAAATGAGTAAGATATGAGTTGGTGTTCAATGGAAATGTGTGTTCAGTGATGGGTGATTCTACCCTACTCCAACTTTGAATTGTATTCGTATACAAAACATGCAAAACAAATGAGAAGTTCGCAATGAATGCTCATCAATTTCTTAGCCCAGGCAACCTAAACCTACTTCCAAAATGAGAGATGGAAGCTGGTAGCTGAATCTTCTCGAAAGATTACATAGATTTTTGCAACTTTTGTAGCCTCATTTCAATGTCCATGGTTGAGCAATTTTGAACACAAACAGCATCTTGCTTGTCAACCTAGTGAATGCAAATTTATAGCCCAGAGTGTTTTTTTTTTTGGGGGCCCTTCATTGTCTCTATGCATGTCACGATTCATCACAACATGCTAGCTATATCAGGAATTTGGAATTTGCATTTAATTTAAACCAACAAACATCTAGATTGCACAATGTGGAATTTGGAATGTTCATTTAATGTATATCAATAGCATGCAGATTGCACTATGTGGAATTTAGAATTTGCATTTAATGTACATCAATAACATGTAGATTGCACCATGTGGAATTTGGAATTTGCATTAACTTAGCATTAATAACATCTAGATTGCGCAATGGTAGCTCCTTGAAGGAATCAATTATGTTAATCTCTTGGCTGGCAATGAATCTTCTTTCTACCGATTTTGAGAAAATCTTTCCCAAACCCAAGAAAAGAATGTTAATGATAATTGTCAGAGCTAGAATTTCCATGGCCCACACCCATTTACAATTCTTCCCAAAAACATCAATTTTGACTTACATGCAAGGTTTTCTTTTCAAATTTGTGACATTCAAAATGTGATAGAAATTTCCAAAAAATAGCTATATTAGTCGACTTTATTGTAAAAGAACACATTTGCTGAAGATTTTCCTAATTGCTTACACGGCAGTTAAAGGCTAAAACTATATATAAAAAGAATATTAATGTATGTCCATTTGTGTTGTTTGAACCTACCTCTCTTTCTCTTTACCTACCCACGTTTTGATATCAATAGGCACACACATTCTTTTTTTCCATTTGCCATTCTCAACCAATTTGCAAAACTTTTGATAAATTGCAACACCCATGAATATCATGGCGCCACATGATTGCAAGAAACATGCACAAGGAAATGAGAAGAAATCTATTGCAAACAAAATAAAAGATAACATGCAATTGTAAAATGCTTCAAATTCAAATGGAAAAATGATATTTTATAGATTTGTACTAA
Source organism: Sphagnum tenellum (assembly GCA_963921925.1). Taxonomy (NCBI): domain Eukaryota; kingdom Viridiplantae; phylum Streptophyta; class Sphagnopsida; order Sphagnales; family Sphagnaceae; genus Sphagnum; species Sphagnum tenellum. Next base: position 7,953,940 of record OY998144.1, read on the forward strand.
AATCTCAAATCTCAATATCCTTAAAACCATTGGACATAAAAAAAGAAAATAAAGTTGAAGCACACACATTTGAAGAAATTTACATTAAAACAAAAGAACATGGTGGTTCATTTTTTGAAAAACAATATAATCCACAAAAAATCCATTCTATAATGTTAAAATGATAATTTAATTTGGTAGCATTGATTTAATGCTAATAAAGTCCACGTATGAAAATCAATAAAATCCATATTAACAAGGGTTGAAGAATATGCATTTGTGAAAAAAAATTAGAAAATGGAGAAAAAATGACATTTCTAGAGACATGAAAATATGGGTTCAATTTTGGTATTCAAAAAAAATTAATCATAATAAAACTATGATTTTTGACAAAATAACCCTAAACCCATTTAGTATTTCATGTTCATCATATTACTAAGTCATAATATAAAATATAAAATGAAAATCAATGTGAATTTCTCAAATTTTTGTTGTTTTAGTCCATCAACCAATCCATATTTTTGATAATCAAAAGTCCACTATTAAAAAAGGATGTAACATGTTTTCATAATCAACTTGTTAATCTAAAACCCATTTGTTAGTGCATACACCCGACACATATTTCAATACACAAATTTGATAAAAATTTGTACAACAACAAAAGAGAACAAATATTAAGCATACACAAATTGCAAAAAGACACACACACACACACACACACATATATAGAAATTGTGTACTAAAACAAAAGGACACAATAAAACATAAGCATACATATATATAAAACTTTGTATTAAACCAAAAGGACACAACAAAGTGCAAACTAGGACAATCTTTTATGAGTTTACAAAATATGTGAATAATAATATAAAGTCCCATATATTGGTTGTTGGGTAGAGATTATCATTTAATTAGTTACATAATAGGGTTATATTTATTTTGAAAACCAAGGTCTAATTAATATAAGGTATGCAGTATTCTCCAGTATTTCAAAAAACAAAATGCTATTAAAAGTTTTAGGTATCAATTTTAAGTAGGTTCAATTAATAAGTTAGTAAGTGAATTAATAATAAAATGTGATGGAACATGAAATGAAATATCCCTTCACACTATTGATAGTTGAATCATTTTGAAAAAAAATCATTTTAAATGAATACTTTGCTTTGCCAACTCCCATAATCACATGACCTTAGCATTCCATTCTCATCAATCTTCATGACTTTCAGTATTGAAATTAAGTGTTAAAATAAATCTAGGATTTTACATGAAAGGTGGTTTAAATATGTGCATATTAAATAAATTGGGTAATAATAAGGTGGAAAAAGGGGTTTTTAACATAATACCCCCAAACAATACTTTATTTGACACAAGTAATGTGAAATTTGAACACTTACAACCATTTTAGATGAGGTCCAATGAAAGAGAGCAATCTTATTAGATGAGAGCCACACGAAATGACCCAAAGCTTTTAGACAGAGTTGAAGACTAAAAAATGGCAAATTGAGGTTAAATTTACATCATTTTGGAGAGAAAATCCATTGGTTTGAACCAAAATGAAAACTAAAAAAGATAGCTCATCATTGGAAGAACAAAAATGTAAGTTAGGGTCCTATGCAAGCTCCAACTCAAGGATTCAATTTGTTTCAAATGACTTTGAATTGGTTTTTAGGAATTTGGACCTTGGCTGCCATCTAAAGTGAGCCTTAATGCCCCCTTGAAAGTGTAGGTGAACACATTGAAGATATTTTTATTTCACATAAAACCAAACAATTGAATCTTGATTAAAAAACTGTGAACAAGGAAAAAAATTTAACATGTTGGTGTGATTGTTTTGATAACAATATAAAGGTTCATTCATGAAGATTGGTTTTGAAGTCCATTCTTATAATGTTACTTGCTATGTTTAAGTTGGACATTGTATCGTTATATACCATAAATTCATTGCAATGAAGACTGTAAACTTCAAGTTGATCAATGTTGCAAAATGGATAGTATATTTTTAAAACTAAGTTGGATAAAATTATGGTGTGCTAGACCAAAATGAATGTTACAATCACTATTTTTTACAGTAGAAAATAATAGTCAAAGGTTATAGAATCTTTAGTCTATTCAGCTACATATTACAAATACAAATTTAAACTTTGTTTCCCATGGAAAATAAATAAATTTCAATTTCAGTCACATGAATTGATCAAACAAATTATAAATGGCATGTGGAAATCAAAATATGAGAATTGAGAAATAATAATTACATGTATGTTCTAAAGTGAAATATTTTAAAAAGTCCATAATGGACATAAAAATGAAACAAATTAAAAAGTCAAGAGGATGAATATGTTTTCATAAGTAATATTAAGAATGATGTGAAACCAATGATCTCGTTCAATAAGGCCTAAGGTGCAATGAATATCTAACAATTTTTTGTTCAACACAACTATGATTGAAAGTAAATAAATAAATGAAATTAAAGAAAAACAATTCATATAAGGGAAAAAAAAAGTGATTGAATCATTCTTAAAAACATTATGAACTTTTTAAAATGACTATATATTATGAAAGGGCTAAGAACAAAAGGATTGCAAATTTTGTGTATTCATGAATGAACTTTGCATTTCCCAAAATTTGTTCATTGCACCATACTTACACCCAATCCTATCTTGGGGAAATTATTTTCAGTTTTTTCAAATAATGTGCAAAAAAAAAACTTATCGAGAATAATGTAATTTATACTTTACTTAAATATAAATAGGGTGCTTAAAACATAGTATGAAAATATAACTAAAATATTTTTTTAATGTTTTAAATTTTATTTAAAAAATTTGTTTACTATATTATTATTTCATAACATACCAAAAATTACCCTTTTTATTTCACATGTTTCATAAAAATACGAAAAGCGACTTCCTTAAGGTCTTATCCAATGGCCTAGCACTCAAATGACATGTCTACCTTGAGACGGAGGGTGCAAGGGTTCATTGGTTCTCCATTCCTAACTTTCTAATAGTCATGTGTTTTTCTATGGACTAAATGTTTGTCATTTTCTATCGACAATGAGAAGAACCTCATACTCCGAACCTCAACCAAGTATGAGGAGATGGACAAGGAATCACAAGCATGGATGACAAAAAGAACTTTCAATGGTTTGATTTATTTTGCACACCGAGATTTGTATAGTTTCTCTGCTTTGTGATAGGTGATGGGAGTGCAAATCAAAGGCATGTGACCACCAATACATGCATCTATGTGTGTCAAAGATTTTCACCCATAGTGGAAAGCTTTCAAGGATACCCATGAATGTATTTATAAGAAATTTTTTAGTATTCATAAGATTTTTTAAAATATTTATTTAATTGTCCAAATCATTGGAAGAAAAATGGTCTTTGGCAACGTGTCATTTGCAACTACTCAAAAGTGTTGTTTGAAACTATTTATATGTAACTAAAATAATTACAAATGACAATTCTTTTAAAGAACAGTAAAAGTTTCTTGTAATTTTCAAAACACTTGTCACCATAACAAAAGAAATGTTTTTGACCAATTACAACACTTGCTAGAGTCACGAGTTCCCCAACTAATAATATAATGCAATTTGGGTCGCAGTTTGACTATCCGTGTCCCGTGGAAAAGTGCAAGGCTCAATTTGTTTTAAAAATACACATACATACATACAACTGCCTTGATACAACTAATGTTCATGAAAGAAACCCAGAAAAAAAGGTACGCAGAAAGTCATGAAAAGTGCTAGTGAGAATTACGGCAATGACCCACATGGCTGATTTTAATAGGTTACCCAATTTTACATGATAATTATATGAAATTAAATGTGCAGACCAAGGCCTAATGCCGCCTAGCCAGCTGCCATAGTGAAGGGTAAGGGGTGGGTTGTTGTTGATGCCGTAGTTCTCTTGCTAAGTTCTTCTAAGTCAACATTGAAAACAATTTGTCAAAATTTGTGGAAAAACAATCACCCATTGCACCAATACTAGTAGTACTCGTACTACTACCACTACTGCAGGTCGTTGCCGTAGTAGTTCAGTTCTCCAAAGAGACAAAATCAACTTTGACTTACTTACTTTCTTACAAGCAAGCGGGTTTGGTGTTTTATTCCAATTTTGTGACATATAAAAAATTGTGACAAAGTTGCCTAACAACACAAATAAGAAACTTTAGTCAAATGAATAGTTTAAAATAATTTTATCTAAATTATTTTGGTCAAAAAAGACATCCCCTCCCCCCAAAAATTCAAAAAAATTCAAAAAAATCATTGGTAAACAACAAAGGCGTTTTGTTTTAAGGTGTTTAAAAAGCACACACAATCAGATAACATTGGTCCAAATCCAAACTGCCCGTTGCAGTAATCTTTCCCCATTTCAAAGAAACCCAGAAAAAAGGTGGGCGGACTGCCAAAGTCATCAAAAGTGGTGGGTGAGAAGCGATTTTATTTTATTTATTTATTTAAAAGTTTTGGTCACAATGCTAAAAATAAAAAAGGGAATATACTCTGTTGCAACATTCCTGTTTTTTTCTGAAAAAGTTCACGAAGTTTCGATTTATTTTTACCCAAAAATACATTTTTAAATTTAATTTTGTCACATTTGGACTCTGATTTTAGTTTTGGTAGTAGCATTTTTAAAACTAGTTTTAATTTTTTTATAGAGTTATAAGTTCAAAAAAAAAAAAAACTTGTCTCCATTTAATGCTAAAATCCCTCTTGGGATGTTGTTAGCCAATGAGGCAACATCATAAAATTGAAATTATAAAATAATAAAATAAAATAAGATTATATATATATATATATATTGCTGTTGCAGTGGTCAGAAGGTGATTTTTTTTTCAACAAATTTGATCATTTAACAGAAACGAGACTACTTTTAACAACATTTTTTAAAGACTTCTTCCTCTTGCAAAGATGGGGAGAAAATAATAATATTATATAAAATAATAAGATCAACAAATGTTGTCAATTTGGACACATGCTTTTCAAATAGTCAGTAGCTTAACAAGAAGTTGTAAAATTTTCATCAATTGTTTTTGTATTTTTCACTGGGTTAAAATTATCTTTATAGTTCTTTTTTTTTAAATCACATTTTCTTTTCTTTTTAAATTACTGCCTTAGTACCTTTTCAGGTTTAGCAGTAATTAAATTATTTCTACATGAAAATTAAATTAAATTAAAATTAAAAATTTATATAAAATAAAAAAAATAAAATAACATTTACATGAAAATTATATGAGACACTACTTAATAAGCCAGAGGTCCAAAGTGTAGCCAATACTAGTGGGGGGAGGTGCAAGGGGGTGGGTGGGGATGAACAAAGTGGGCTTTTCTAGGTTTCTGGGGTAGAGCTCTTCTCCCTTCGTGCTCCCCAGCGATCCTTCTCTCTCACCAACGCTGCCTCTGAAACTCTCTTCCTCGTGAACCTCTTCCTCCCCTCGCACGCTCTCTCTCCATCTCTCTCTCTCTCTCTCTCTCTCTCTCTCTCTGGGTTTTATAGAAGCTTGCTCCGCAACATACCCATATACTTGAACTCTCTCTCTCTCTCTGTGTCCCACACTGACTTGACTCTGGTACCACCCACCCACAGCAGTAGCTTTGAAGGCTGTAAGCAAGGCTAGCTGAAGATCCTGGAAGAAGCTGCTGCTGGGATTTTGGTTCTGTTCTATTGCAGTAGAATGATTTCCCTTTGGGTTTCATAAAGCTTCTCGTGGTTGAGCTGCTACGTCTGCTGCTGCTGGACACTGTAGCACTAGTCGACTTCTAAGAGCTTCATGTCTGCATCTTGCTACTCATCATCATGTAGGTGGTGAGTTCGTTTATTGCACCTTAAAAAAGCTCTCATTGTAGAGGCGGCCTTAGTGTGATATTCCAGTAGCAGGAGATTGTGTGTGTGTTTGTGGGTGGAAGAATTGGAGATTTTGTTTTATTTTGTATTTCACGCAATTTGTATATTTCCAGTGGTCACCTGGAGATTGAAAAACAATGGAGGGGAGTCGCGCGAGTTATAGCTGCACCGACGTTGTCACCTTATCCTAGCGGCTTGCAGGTTTTGTTCTCTGCGCCTATATAATTTTTATATCTGTTTTTCGGTAAGTTTTCACGGCCGCTGCAGCAGGGAACGCGATGTTGGACTTCTTCTTCACTTACGGAAGATTGTGTGTATGTGTAGAATGATGCTCGTGTGTTGCAGGTAGTATTTTTTCGCCACAAGTTGGCTCGCAGCTGGAGTACCTGATGTGGAGTTACATGATATTCTGCAACTGTGTGGCCAGTGGCAGGGGGGTCCTTTTCCTCCTCTTCGTCTTCTACTTATGAGCGAAGAACAAGCTCCTACGGCAGCATCATTTTCTTTGAAAACGCTCACTCACGCTCTAGAGCTCCTTGGGGACATGCCACAGCTGCGGCTAGACTCTCCTGTTTGTCTCTGGTCTGCTTCCCACACAAGCTTCGTGTCGTTAAACTGAAAGTCTAGTTTTCCTGCATATACTTGTAAGGTTCTGGCGCTGACGTTCCTGGTTGCTGAAGGACTCGGTGACTGAGAACCTCTGCGTCTGCTGCGTCGCGAGCTCGCTCCCTCCCTCCCGCGTGCATGACCCAGCTTCGATACTACTGGCTCCCCGTATGGCCGTTGGTCTCCTTTCACCCAAGCTGGGATCAGAAGAGAGAGAGTACAGCCCCTCGATCTAGCCATGGTTGTGTAGCCACTGCACTCCTCATGATGCGGGCTGTGCCCACTCTCTTCTTGTGCCGACTTGGGTGCATAATCAAGCCGCCCCAATTCTCTGCCGGCTCCTCCTGGAGATGTCCCAAGCTATATTCGGACATAAAACTAAAGTGCCGAAGGCAGAGACAAGACTGAGCAAGGAGCGTCTTTTGGAGACTTGCCGCTTAGTGAAGTCATCGTAAGAAGCTTCGAACACTGGCCGGCCATCGAATTCACCCAACGGAGAACTCATCCTCTCTAGGATGTACTGACTCCGAGAGAGAGAGAGAGCTACCTGTCCAAGATTACCACATACCACTGACTCGCAACGCATGCTCGTATGCATGCCGTGCTGTCTGACAAGCTCCGACTTTGCTGAGATACATTCTTTGATTGTAGGATCTGCTGGAGACGACGACAACCGACTAGCATGTGCCGGGTTCGTAACTCTCAAACGGAGATCAGATGTCGAAGCTGCAGGAGCCCGGGATCGAAAAATCCATAGCACTTTGAATATTGCCAGCAGTGGAATTTGCGGAGAGAATCAAACAACTGAAATTCTCAACGGCTGTAATGTTCGTTGACATGATCAATTGTTTCGGCCACCTGCGCGCATGACGACGGTGATGATGTTCACTGCACTAGTAGAATCTCTTCGCCCCTGCGAGGCACAGCCGGACTTGGTAAAGCTTCAAACGTATTCTGTACAAGCTGGCAACGTTGCTTGATCATGAAACGTATAATCAGCCCGCCTGCGGCGGCGGCAGGTACACTATGGCTAGCTTGAGAAATGCATCAAACTGCTTTGAATCTAGCTTACAGTGGAACTTGTTTTTAATATGCTTGATCAATCCCTTCTCAAAATGCTTTGTAAATTTTATTCTCTCGACAACCCAGCTGCAGTAGCTGCTGCAGAACTATGTCATATGATTTCAACCGACCGATCTCCAAGCTGCTTCAGGAAGCAATCAGGCAGCTGGAGCTTTCACTAGCGAGAAAACAGTTGAAATCCCTGAATGATCTCAAAGTCTGAGTTGTGGTTAACTTTGATCAGAATCTGTATTTAAAAGACTGAGCATCAAGTCTAGTACTGAGCTTTACACTAACCAGCTCTGGTCTTTCAGATTTAAATGTTGGACTGATATTTTGCAACTGGCTCAAAATTTCCCCAATCTACAGTTTTCGCAGCAGCGATCCAATATGGCCATATTTTTTTGTACAGGTTTTGGAAGGAGTGGTCAGATCATGATCAAGAAATCAGTTTCTTTTCTAAGACTTCAGTTTGCCAATGCCTGTAGTTGGAAAGGTACAAAATGAACTCTTCAATGTTACAGTTTCTCCTGGTTTTCGTTTCTTGAAAGAGCTTTCTGTGTGAAGTAAGTTTCTGAAATTGTGTAGCTGATCTGCTATCCTTAATTGCACAATGTAGCTGGCCCTGATGGTTTTTATAAGTGTTTAATCTCTTTAGAACATGAATTATATATATTATTTGTCATTGAAGTTTTTAGGCTAGGTGCACAGCTAGAGCATGTTTTCAATTGCAAAAAATCTGAAATGTCCAAGTCTTGAAAAACATTTGGGTCACTTCAAGTAGTTCAAAACATGGAGAACCAGCACCCAAACGTTTTTTGCAAATAGTTTTGAACCCAGGCTGTGATCTTCTACCTGCTGCTGCATGGAGAACTAGCGTAGGTCCATGTTTGTATGTATGTTATTTAGCGGAACTTCTTTGCATGTAGATGTAATAACAAGGTCTTTTGCACATGTGCAGTGGATTCATGGGTTCATGGACAACCGTTCTGACATTTTTATGCTCAAAACGTTTTTCATTAGATTTGCAATGAGGAGATTATTCATCATGTCTGTTGTTTCACTCAACAGTGTGATCCTTGCATCTGTTCCTGAAGAGGTGCCAAATGGCAACTCTAGATCATCCTTAAATTCCTCTGGGTAAGTGGTTATTGTGCATGTGGAACTAACTAGCACAACTCAGACACATGGAACATAGCTCATTTATTAGCTGACAGGAACTGAACTTGAAACCAGCTTTGCTAATTGAAGAAAAGTTAAACAACCTGCATATTAATCTTAATGTACTTCACTTGGATAAACTTAGCTCTAACCTTCTAGCAATTATGGCTTTGGACTAATTTGTTATGTGAGTGCAATACTACCTTGCATTTGAGATGTACAACAGTTTCTTTTGGCTTGCTGGATTGTTTGATTCTTTGATATATAAAACTTTCCTGGAGCATTGACAAGATTTGATGATGGATGAAGCAAGGCACGTGGCTTGACAAGTGGTCAACTCTCATAGTGCTGCTGGGCTGCAAAGTGACCCAATAGTGGACATGTATGTAAACATTTCAACAAGGTGGGACTTCATTCCAAACTCAATGTCTCCAATGATTATTCTTTCTTTACAATTCACACTTGTGACCATTTGAATGAAATATTTGAAAGTATAGAAGCACATAAGCATGACAAATTCAATACTTTGTCAACATGTTAGTTGGAATTGTGCAGAGCTTGGCTTTAATCGTCCACAATATCTAGCTAGATTGTTCTTTGGTTCCAATGCGACTAATGCCCTCACATGCTTGCAGGAATAGTACATGATGATGTAAGTAGAGGTCAAGATAGGCTGCACAGGATGCTGCTGGTTGTAATCTCATGTAAGTGATGATTTCATTTCTCATGAATTTGTTTTTAGTCAGCTGGAGCTTGAACTCATGTCATTTGCACAGAGTTGCATATGAAGTTGGAGCATCTCAGAGATTGGAATTTGAGGTATGCAGCTTTTATCATGATCAGGTAGTACCTCTGAATGCAGCAAACTTCGAAGTGGTGGAAAGATAGATCTCTCAAAGCGTTTGTCAATTTTCATGCTTGTAGACGGGATCCATGTTACCACTAGCTAGATGATTTTGCACGTATCATTTATTCAACATGTCGAAAGCATCTATTTGCTGAGAAAGGATTTCATTGTTCCTCGTGTACTTCAAGTGTATATGTATCATGGAGTCTGGACGAATGGCCAGCTTCTCCTTGTCACTGTTTCAGAAGATATACAGGCATGCTGAACTGTATGGTTCATGAACTGCTGCAGTATCTCTAGCAAGGACACCTTGCTGCTGCTTAGAACCTCAAGGAGTCCGTTATGCTCCAAGTGATGCTAGACTCTGGCTGCTGCTGGTCTTAAAGGATAGGTTGGAGTTTAAATCTGTGCAGTTTCTTTTTAATATGATCTCCTGCATTTCAGTGCAGCAGGAGGAGCAGCAGCAGCTGGTGGCATCTTAAATATTAACTAGCTAGCAGATTTTTCTGCATTATGGTTTTGGAAGTCGTTGAAACCTGCAAGACACAAAGCCTCTTTTCATGGAACCCCTGTACAGGTTGATGTATGCAGGAGAACAGATTTGTCTCATCATGCATGGTCTGCTGCAAACTATCTGCTGTTGCTGCTGCTACATTCCCCATGATGAGTAGAGGGAGACTTGATCAAAAGCCCCTCACGGTTGACCTTGACCGTCCTTTCCATGTTTTTCTAGTCTAGAATAGTATGACTGCACCGAGGATTAAGGGGCCCAATGCTGCAATAGATTTTCCAGTATGAATTGGAGTATAGTGATTATTCGTTAGTTTCTACTGGAGTTTTGTTGGCAGCTCACTCATAATATGAGCTGAAAATTTCACGCCTGGTTCTTGTCCCCCAAAAGTCTGGATCAAACTCTGTAATGCAATTGTGAAATATTAAAGATTTCAACCCTTCTCCACACTACTACCAGCTACTACTACTATTGGTTCTGTTGAAATCAAACCCACGATTGTCCATATATAATTTTAATCAGTTTACTGGTTCCCTTTCCATGCATGTCAAACAAAAGACAAAGCTTTTTCTTCTTCTTGACGCTTTTCCACACTATTAGCTGCTACTACTATTGGCTGTGTTGGAACCAAATCCATGATATTTTCCATTTATAATTATAATCAGTATAAACCGCCTTGCATGTCAAACAAAAAAAAAGATAGCTTTTTTCTTCTTCTCTACAATGCTCCCTGAGAGTATCTCCACAACAAAAAATATTAGGGTTCCACATATACTATACCTCTCGAAAGCTCTGTGCTTTGTCGTGTAACCGACCCGGTGGGGTTTTTTTCCATTCAACTCTTTGGAAATGTATGTAAACTCTGTACACTCCTTCTGAAACTCCTTCCAAGTTTCTTCCTGGAAGTAATTTGTTAAAAATGCATATTATTATATGTAAAAGGGAAGCAGCATGTACTGCAGAAGAGCATCCGAAAGTAGGTCAAGCCAAACAGATGAGAGACCCAACAACGTCGCTGACATATATATATATATATATATATATATGTATATTTTATATGTATGTATATTGTGTCTAGCATGCAAATTTTCTTCTGTCTCCAAGGAGAATTTTCCATTCAGTGAAAGCGTGCAGCAAGCCCATACAGCCTCTAACTAGAAACACGATGCCCATACATACAGTCGGAACTAAGTTCAACACAATGCCCCATACAGAGACTACTAGAAGAAAGAAACGAAAATGCCCATACAGAGAGAGTCTAGAACGCTGTTAAACTGCTGCTGACGCTGGTGCTGCATGCCTGCTGCTGGCTGCAATCCTGCTGCTGGCTGCAATACAGAGTCCAAAACTCCAGACCAGTTGTAATGCACCATGAATGGCGGCAACTGGGATGAGTTCCAAGTACTGACCTGAACTGATCATCACCGTTAAGCAATTATCCGCTACCTGTTCGCAGTTTCCAATTTACATTCCATCGACCGTTAGCATAATTAAGCGCCGGGCGCTAGTCTTGAAAAGAAAAGAAAAGCAGAAAGCAAAAACGAAATCCCTAAGAAAATGTGCTCCACTGACAACAAATCTATTTCTCGTGATTGCCAGCCATCATGTGATCCACTGTTTGCACTTTTTGAGCTTAGTCAAAAGCTGTAGGCTTAGTCAAGGGGCGGCAGCAGTGACACTTCTGCACGTAGGAAGAATTAGACTCTCTCTCTGCACACCAGAATGCAACAGGAATGGAGGAGGTCCTCAGACACAGAGAGAGAGAGAGAGAGAGCGGGCTGCAGCAGCCATGAACTATTTTTGGCTCCAAAGATTATAGCTTTGTGTGCCCGGACAGATTTGTAGGCAACTAACTAGCCCATTGCAGCGCAGCCAGGTACACCACATACAATACAAACATGTACTCAAATTATTATATTGTTTCTTTTCCCATTTCTACTGTTTTGCCCATAATTTTACACAACGGTTCGTGCACAGCCAAAGCAAGTCGTGTACAAACAAAACTAGTGCACCCCATTAGTGTGAACCAGCACCCCACTAGCCTAGCCTGCACCCATGGCTTCAGAATGGATGGTAAGTGGGTCACTACACAGTTTTTCTGTTGGGTTCCTGGTAGTTTAGTTGCTTTAGGGTTTAAACCCCTAAACCCTACACCCTTCTTTAAACCCTACTCCCCTACCTACTAATTAACAACCCCATAGGAGGTTGCTTGCTATTTGGGTAGATAGAGTAAAACCAGCCCTTGCTTCCTTGCCTAGACTCATAAACCCGTGTTGACCCGTCATTGAGTTTTGACCTGGTTATGAGTTTGGTTATCAAGCCAGTTATTAATAACCTACCAGCTGGTTATTGATTTTTTTTTTTAAAAGTTAAATAGATAATTGCTTAGTAGTACACTGAATTTCCGAAAATCTAATGTACCCTAGGTTAGTATTAAATTTCTTAAAACCCTAAGTATAACTGGCTAATAATTGGTAGGCTAACAGATGGTTATTAATCGATTATTTGATAACTTACCCAGCAATAAAAATAATAATTTGACATTGATATTGATATTGATAACTTGTGTGATCTCACCAAAAAAAAACACAAAGTTTCAAAGCAAATTACCTACTCAGCAGTTTTCTAAAAAGAGAAATATCCGAGCCAACACTGGTATAAACAATCTACTTAACTAGTAATCTTCTATTTTCCATAGTAGTGACATACGCTCAATTCGATTCAAACATACACATATTATACGTTTTTTAAAAAATACTTAAAAATACTTGGGCCTAAGCACCACTAGTATTATTATAATATTTTTTAAAAAATACTTGAAAATACTTCTTTTTTAGCACCTTCGTAAAATACGCATATTTCGTATGTCACTACTATGCTATTTTCCTACCCTATTTTTGGCCATGTATAGGAAAAGGACCTCCTTTTTTACTGGAATGGGTTACCAATGTGAAGAAACCACATGATAATGCAATGCAGTTCACGTTCATCCACATCTGAGTCATAATGGGCATCCAGTAGAGGGTGGACTGGTGGGTGCTGGTTTACTGTGGACACTACTACGAGTACTTCACTACTTACAACGTTGTCTGCTTCATTGTAGGCGCTACCAGACCACACCTCCTCCGTATCTAGTACACTACACACGTCCTAAAGTCTTTTCTCCCAGCTACTTAGTACTGACTGTTTTAAGCCATACTCAGCATCTAGCCTGCAATGGGCTACTACTAGCTACTAACCACCTCTCTAGACATCCGGCTCATTCAGGCACCAAAATTTCCAGCTAGCCACAACAAAATACCGCTCCTGGTTTGCATAAAATTTGTTGGCCTTGCCTACTGCTACCAAGGCAAGAAGGATATTGTTGTGTTTAGATTCATTATAGAGTATAATAGTAGCTTCAGGGATTTTCGTCCCCCAGGTAATAATAGGTCTATTGTTATGGGGAGGATTTTTGAAAGATGATATATATTTTGGCTTGTGTTGAAACATGAGATTAGTTATAGAGTTATAAATATCTTGAAGTATTTTTGGTATCTTTTAGAGGATTTTTTGGAAGATTTATTATAGTTTTGCATGGTGAAAGTTTTCCATATTTCTTCTTTTGCCTTTAAGACACTTTTTAATGTAAAATGGCCAAGGCGACAGTGTGGCACACCCCTTGTTTATATAATTAACTCCAGTTGATGTGCTTAATAAGAATATAGGTTTTGTGGGTGTACTGAAGATTTAAAATATTTACTCATCAGATCATAGCAATGAGCTTATAGAATCTGCAATATGATTATTTGTGATGGCAAGTAGCAATAGTTGTTTTAATTGCATGTGTGTGTGTGTGTGTGTGTGTGTGTGTATGAATTTATAACTGCCTCCTTTCTAATTGGGAGATTCAAGTACTGGCCTCTTTGGACTGGGCTTTCAGAGAGTGCAGATAACTGTACATCATAGAAAGCTACTGATCTTTTCCCCTAGCAAGAGTAGAAAGCAAGGACTGTACACTTCAGATCTACATTAACTAAGGTACTTCATTGGGGGTCATTCCTTTAGGCAAGGACTACCTATGTCTTCAATAATTGGGTCTACAACACTTTAACACTAGAAGTAGCTGGAGCCTAACACTAGAAGTAGTTTGAACCTTGGACCTTATGGACAGAAATAGGTGATCTCCAAACACCACTGTGTAAAACACCTCTAGTAACTAATTAATTAGACCTAAATTAAAAGACTAAGTACACCTACATAAGATACCTACTCACTTCAACCTAGAATAAAAAAATTAGGTACTTTAGACTTTAACTATTAGAAGTAGTTTAGGGAAGGCATATGATTTGATATGCCACTTATTTCAAAGCTTCTACGCTAGTTGTATGCACTCATTTCTATTTTGTTCATGTGCAATTTTGGTTTCATTTTGTTTATGTTTAATAAATCAAATGAGATCATCTGAAGTGTGATTATGTTTAAAATCTAACCAACACTAATGTAAAAATCATCACATGGACCCTTCTATAGTTTACACCTTTATTTTTCAAGATTCTTAACATTAGGGCCTAAAAAAAAGGATTGGGGGGGGGGGGAGCTAATGTGTTTATATGTCAACTAGGGTCACAATTGGGCAAAAGCAAATGATACCATTTAAAACTTCACACCTTCATTTTACTAGCCCCGTTAAAAAATTTATATATAACATTTAAACAAGAATTTTCATTAAAAATATTTGATGATTATATTTACTAGCTTGAATAGAATTTGAAAGTTTAATAATACTTTTAGTATTTTATATTTTGATAGTCATAATCATTACATTTTTGAAAAGTTTCAAAAATGTAACCGTGTTTTATTCTTTCAATTTTTTTATTACGAAGACAAGTTTGAAACATGCTTTGATTTTCTTCTCAAGAAATAATTTTTTTAAATATTTATCTTTTCTAAGTAAATAATTGAAGACATGTATAATTTAGATATGAATTTTCAAATTTCAAAAGCATGAGTATGTGAAACACCATTGCAATTAAGCAAAAATAATAATAATTTGCACCTTTTTAATTCCAATAGATATGTTAGGTCATACATTTTGACTTGAAAATAACTATTACAAAAGCATTCAAAAGAAAAGGGTTAAGAATATTATTTAATCAATTTACCACTCCAGGAATTTCTGGAAATGCTTCTTAATGGTCCACCCAAGGACACATTTGCCTAGTGAACCACACCTAGTAATACACCATACAAAATGGATGGATGAAATGTGGATTAAAAACATTTTTTCATTGATATTCATGTCCCATAGCTAACCAAAAGTGGTTACCCATGTACTAACCCATCCACATTCATTTATACCTACCTGTTAGCAACCAAGTGCATTACTTGCTAGCCTACATACACAATATTAACCTCTTCCATTACCTGCATACACACCCATACTACCCACCAATTTTACATAGGTAATTACATAGGTAGTGTGAAATGAATGTAGGTTGGTCTAGGGTGGATAAGGTAGAACCTTTGTGACTCAGTAGTGGTTCATCAAATGACAACAAAATTGTAACAGATTTGCAATGGATGGTGCACTACTGGGTTTTGGGTCACATAATCCAAATTACAATAGTGAAAATTGGTTGCATGACATTTGTGGAAAAATAGCTTAGTAAACTTTATTCGACTCTTTATCAAAAGAATTCCAAGTGGGAGGAGGGAGCTACAACTATGTAAATGCTTGGTAATAATGTCAAATGTTAAAATTTTAAAATGTTGACTTGCTAGAGTTGTGGGGGGACTTCAAAGTTAAATTCGAATCTTTTGATAAAAAAATTTGATTGAGGAATGGTTAATTTCCACAATTGAAATTGCAATTCTACTAATTATGAGTAGTTTTCAATTTTTCACATTTTTTGAAAATTTGTTATCATGTTTCGTCAATGGCAAAAAAAAATTTAATAAATAGAAAGCATCCATATCAAGGCTAGTGTGACCCAACACCCATAAACACACCACCCCCTTTTCTCAGTTTTGAGGCCATCCAATTGGATGAACCCCATGGCACATTTTAACAATGTTTAGCTAAGGGGGAGGGTAGTTGAAGAACAAAAATCCAATGAAAAAATGTCATGTCCATGTGCCATTCATCCATGGTGATGTGTTCATAGATGTTGATTCACTTCAGCCCCATGTGAGGCTTGCGAAAAGATATTCACCCCATTTGCACTAGGATAAAATAGAAATGAATGGTCAAAGAAGCACATTCAATGGGCATCTACAATGAAAGCCAATATTTGCGACAATTTTTAAACCTATTGTATAAACTTCTCATATATTTCCATGCTCCACAATTTTTTGCACAGGCAAATACTTGAAACTTTGAGTTGTTAGATATTGCCCAAGCTCACGAGAAAAAATTTCAATATAAGTTGAAAAACAAAAATGAAACATTTTCATCCTTTAATTTTTGGGGTGTCACATTGCATTTGTAGCCAACTTTTAGATTTTTATGGGGATCCATCTTTTTTGTTGCATTCATGGTGAAAAAATAAAAATCTTGTGCAAGATGTTTTCACGATCGTTAGATGCAAGATTTTGTCTCCTGAAAGTAAACTCATGCTTTTTGGCGCCTTGCCTTACAATCTTCATGTCATCGAATTGACATTGTGATATGAATCAATGGTGTTCGCACTTTGGTAGACTTTGTCTTCATCAACCACATTTGAATTGATTTGCTTTCACAAGTTGTTTTGTCTCATGGGGTCGTTATAGCTCAAGTGAAGGATGGTTTGTATCGTGATCAATTCTCAACGAACATGTTTTGCCCTGTGTAGTTGTAGAAGTTTTTGGATGTCTACACTAGAAGGCAGACAGTTTTTTTCATTGATGTGCCAACATGATGTGAGGAGTGAAAAGCATTGGAGGCTCTCCTTTTTCAATTTTACGTGCATTTTATAAATAGAGGGTGTTAATGATGTTACAACATGTGCAAGTGGTTTCTATTTTAAGACTACTTGTTGCAATAAGAGAGGGTTCGACTTGATTAAACCTCCTTTCAGGAGGTCCTCCCTTTCCTTATATGATATGTTTTTTGCAATTGGAAAGGGTTTGGGAACTTTATGTTCCCCTTGTGGTTCACCCTCTTTGGTGATTCATTTGTCTTCTTAGACATTTCTTACGATTTCATCAATGAAACATCACAAAGGGAAAAGAGAAGCTATGACTTGCCTTGGCATTGGGTTGTTAAGTTTTGGCTTCAAAAACTATAAATAGGACAAATGAAAAGCAGTGGGGGCAGCACACCAATTTGTTCTGGTGTGATATGGGTTGAAACCAATGAACTTTTTTTTAAAAGTGTTTTTCTATGCAACATCATTAGCAATCATCCCCAAAAAAGATTTAGTATGAATTGGCAACAAACAGCTTGTAGAAAACTGCCCAAACTGTAAAAAACTAATAAGATACTGCCTGAAAACTGTGTTGAATTGTAACTAAATTTTCCACATAAAAGAATACTTTTTGTCCAAAAAATCTTGTGAACATTCTTGCAAATTTGAGACAGAACATGTCTTTTTTTAATAAATTGATCCCTCAATTTTGAGCAAACTCGCCATATAAAAATCACTAGGTGCAGCGGTTGACTGCAGCTTTCACTACCCATTTAGAAATTGACCATATGTTCTCACAACGTCCAAATATGACCAAATTCCAAATCATCCTGTAGTTGGACTTTTAGGTGTACGTAACAACCTCGGAGAGAATTCTTAGTGCAATTATAAGGCAGATTACATTTAGTAATCAAGCTTACAAAAAGAGCCCTAGAGCAGAGGGTGTGAGATTGTAAGATCACAAGGGGGCAGGATACAAGCCAATAAGCTCTTTGGAAAGGAATTTGTTTCTTAAAAAATCCATTGACTACCTTGGTTGTTATGTAGGGTAATGCCCTGATGTCAGGGAATTACTCCGTGGACTACGGTCTCTTGTCCTCGGTGCTCACACAGTAATTTGCTGCTAGCAAGGCCTTACCCAATGCTTTTTGCACGATGAAGGAGGATGGGTTGAGAGGATTCAGAAAAGCAAACTACGTAGTCGCTTTGTCCCATCAAATTCTCTTTTTGTCTTCTTCAAAAAATTTACTCACGAAGTTCCAATTTCCAAAGCTAGCACGATGATATATACTTGCTTCCATAATTTTGTATGTATTTGGCTGTCACTTCCCTCTCTCACACAACTCTGCCATCTACTCCTTTAAGAGTAAAATTTTTACTTTTTTCTGGCCCACCACTCTATACCAGTTTCAATCTTTCTTTTCTTGTGTCTCCAGCAGAACTGGGTCACCACTTCTCTTGTTGACTGCCAGTTGCGCCATCCCAACTTCTGTTTTGTTCTTCGGCAGTTTGTTACCACTTGCATGGTCACCAGTTGGCCACCTTCACTAGTCCGAGTGGCTGCTTGGTCGCCACCAGAGTTTGGGTAGTTGACAGTCAAGGACATTTTGAGTTTATCAGCGCCTAACAATCGGGTTCATACCAGTGTTGGCTGATTTTTTGCTTTTTGAAGAGAAGCTCTGATCTTGGTTTTAGCATTTTGAAATCTTTTTGGAGGTTCTTCAGGTGCAGGTTTGAACCCAATTCTTCAAGTTTTTGAACTCTCTATACCTGGGGTTTTTTTTATTAAGTCACTTTCATTCAAGTTGAAGAATCTCTTAGCTTAGTTTGAAAACCAACTTTGGTTTCTTGTACACACCACAACATACTTCCCCCAAGGTTGGAAAGTGTATAGGTATTAAGTTTTATAACAAATTAGAACTTGGGATTGTATCGATATGAAGTTTGCCAACTAATTGCATATAGAGTTTAACCTACTTGTCAAGGTTTTCAAAAAGATCAACTTACTTACTCAAAGAACATGAACATGTGTTTAGCAAATTTTTTTGAATGTCTTTGTTTTGTTTTTTTATCTTACAAAAGGCTAATTCCATGGTATGGTTCTTGTGCCAATTCTAACAAATAGGTGTTGGCTCAATTCTAGGTCCCAAGAACTTGAACATCAAGTTCTACCTTACAAACTTAGGAATCTTTCATGCCAATGTTAACTAGTTCTTTAGTAGCCAACCTTATAACCACCTGATATAATATCAAGGTAGGTTTTTGTAGGTATGACATATCCATTTTTTAAGAGCTTTGATTCTTATTCACTTCTCACAATTGTCAAGTTCAAGCTAAAACTAGGTTACCTCAAAATGGAGCTAAAATTGGAGAAATGTAGTCAAAAAAAATGTGCCAACTCAAAGGTTTTGATTTTTAAAGATTCCTTGTTGAAATAAAACATGGGAAGGGTATGGGTTCATTTTTGGTTTTCATCAAAGCAATATTTGACCCATATGGGTCTTGTCAAGTCCCCTCAAAACATATTTCAAACAAGTAAGGTCTCTATCTAATTCTTAATCAAACCTCAAACATTTGTTGTGAATAACTTACCATTGGACCCTTGTTCATAATTGGTCATTTTAAAAATAACCATACAACATTAATTCATACCCTCCCATAAGCATTTTTAAATTTTTTAGTAAGTTTTAGGGTTTTGTCACATTTGACCACCATGTGAGACCTTGAAACATCTTTGTAGCTTTTTATTCATTTGAATGTGACATCAAATAATATGGAAAGTTTGATGTCATTATATTTTATTATTGCTTCTTTGAATTTTATTTCTTAATGATTATTGAAGCTTGCAACATGATTTTAATTACTTAATATAATTCAATAACTACCTTGTGTGAAGATCCATTTCATCCCATAGCTTGCTTTTTGTTTCATCTTTCGTTGAGACCTATTGTGCAATTAAAGTATACATGACACATTAATTCTTTGAAGTTTGAATACACATATGTTCAATTTTATATTTTATGTATTCTAAGTTGACTTTCTTTCCAATTTAGGAATTAAATATTAATAATTTCAAAACACAAGTTATTGGTCAAAGAATTGGGAAACTTGTTCAAAAAAGGTGTTCATTCAAGAATTTGGCAATGTATCCAACTTTAATGTTGATGAATGCCCATACACATCCCCACCCTTACATTTCAAACACATAATTGAAAGTTCTTTAAAGACAAACAAAACAAAAACCCACCCCCAGAAGGCTTTTCACTCCACAAAAAAGCTCATACCATAACGTAGAATGCCCCATCACCGATTAAAAGTCGGTGAGCAAACACATGTTTCGTGGGTTATAACTCTTGCTTATGTTGATTATTGTTCAAATGAACACCCGTGACTGAATGTTCGACCATAAATATTGTGTTCTAAAATTTATAAAATTGAAACGCCTTTGGATATTTAATGTTCGAGAATAAGGGTTAAAATGTTCAACTTAAAACAAGGAGCATTTGGAACAAATACCTTTTTTTTCACTTTTGTGCAATTTTTTTGTTCAATAATAAAGGTCCATGGTAACATTAATATAAACAATGATATGATTCTTAATTTAAACTTCATGCACCCATAGTAGTGACATACGCTCAATTCGATTCAAAGATACACATATTATACGTTTTTTTGAGCTTTTTTTAAAATACGGCCCAAAATACGCAAAGTGGTAAAGGTTATGCAAAGAACCATTACCGGGCCGCAAAAACTGCAATCTGCTAAACTCTACAGTAGTTAACAACCTAGTTACATTTTCGCCATCAAAATCGACAATTTCTGCAGCAACAAGATCACCTATCGACGCCTGATATTCACGGTGTTCATTTCGGAACCCCGCCAAATATGGACGGTCTAAGATCAAAAGGTTTCGCGGATAAATCTTCTGATTGGCCATGACTCGAATGGCTCAGCCATGACACTGACAGCATTCGGAATCAGACTGTTGCAACTTGCAAGTCTGGATCTAATACTAAGTAATAACTTCAACTTTCTTTCATGCTACAATTGAGCAGGGCAACCTTTGGAATGGGGAAGGAAAAAGTACCCGAGTGGACCGAGGTCACCATCCTCCAGGAACTTGAGAAAGTGGGGGGTAACTTTCAAGTCAAGTGTGGGCACTGTGAGCTCGTGTTTTGGGGGGGTGCCACAAGAATCCGGGGCCACTTCTTGGGTCAGGTGGCTTGTGGAGTCAAGAAGTGCACCAAATGCCCCCAAGCCCTCAAAAAACAGCTTCAGGATATTGATCAGGCGAAAAGAAAACAGGAAACGCAAAAACGGAAGGTGCAAGATCTGGATGAGGCTGCAGCTGCTCTCCCGCAAGGCCCCACCAAAAAGCAAAGCACTCTCAAAGCTACCTTTGGAAAGCAAGATAAGTCTAAAGTAGATGCTCTATGGGGTCATGCCTTTTATGGCAATGGTCTTTCTTTCTGCCTGATCAATGACCCTCATTTCAAGGCAGTCATTGAAGCTACCGCTGATTTTGGTGAGAACTACAAGTTGCCAAGTCTTGTATCTCTTTGTACCACCCTGCTAGACAAGCAAAAGGTATCGGTGGCAGCAGAACTCAAGTCATTTATGGCATCAGCGTGAAGCAACAAGGCAACCATAACCAGCGATGGGTGGTCAGACACTCGGAATAGGCCTCTTCTCAATCTTCTGATGGTCACACCCAAGGGCGAGAAGTTTTTTGAAAGTGTAGACACAAGTGGGGATACCAAGGATGCAAACTTCATTGCGTAGGTTGTTGGCAAGGCAATCGAGGATGTGGAGGCAGAGATTGTGGTCCAGGTGTACATGGATAGTGCAGCAATTTGCAAGGCTGCAGGTGCAAGCTAGAAGCCCGCTTTCCCCATATCACATTTACTCCTTGCACCCCGCACTGCCTAGATCTGTTGCTCGAGGACATGGGCAAGCTGGATTAGGTCTCCTCCGTCATAGCCGAAGCAAGAACAGCGCTGAAGTTCATCACAAACCATCATAAGAGTCTAGCTCTCTTTAGGAGCATGTCCAAGCTAGAGCTCTTGAAACCAGGGGAGACCAGATTTGCCACCAACTTCATCATGCTACAGCGCATGCATGAGGTGAAGGCATCACTGCAGTAGCTTGTGGTTAACGACGCTTGGGGGGAGTGGAACCAAAAGTTGTCGCATGAGATGGAGGGAGAGGAGGTGCACGACATCTTGACTTCCGCTGCATTCTGGAAGGGTGTGAAGGAGTTGTTGGCTGTTTCAGAATCGATAGTCTACCTTTTGCGCTAGTGTGACAACGGTGTTCCAGTTGTGGGAAAGGTTTACTATGCCATGTTCTTGATTGGCGAAGAGCTGGGGGCGTTCAAGGAGGGAACGAACGAGCAGCATCCGAGGGTGAAGCTTTCTGCTATCAAATATGAGCAGATCAGCTGGCTTTGGCGTAAGCGCTGGGAATACTTGCATTCAGATATGCACTCGGCTGGGTTTGGTCTGGAGCCGGAGTTCTAGTTAGCAGAATATAGACAGGACCAGAATGCGGAAGTGATGCAAGGGTTTTTGAACATCCTAGAGAAGCTCATCCCAGATGCAGACGATCAAGCAAAAGCCCTGCAGCAATTGGCGCAATTTAGAAACCAGGAAGGTTTGTTTGGCAGACCCGGCATTCAAGCGGCCATGAGAGCGATGCCCGGGTGGAAATTTTGGCAACATTGGGGTCAGCAAGTTCCAGAGCTTCAAACAGTAGGCGTGACAGTCCTCAGCCAATGTTCTGCAGCCTCAGTGTGCGAACGCAACTGGAGCACTTACAATTTCATCCATTCGAAAAAGCAAAACATGTTGACCCCGCAAAGAGTTCAGGATCTAGTGCATCTCTTCTCAGACCTGCACCTAGCACATAAAGTGAACAACATTGAGTTTGAGGAAGAAATGGTTAGTTAGATGGAAGAAGAAGAACCAAACGACAATTAGAGCGGGAACAAGAACGGACGCGATGCACTTCTGTAAAAGGTGAGCTTACGTGATCATCGTTGTCTTTGTTCACTATTTCGGAAGTAGGTGTAAAATTGTGTCAAATGTTTTCGATCATCTTTGAAACCAATTGCAAGCTCGACAAGGACCAGACCCTAAAACTAGTGTGCAGTTTTATTCAAGGTATGCATATGCTCAAACTGGTTAAGAAGGGTTTGGGCACAACTTAAGCTCAGCTTGCTCAACGTTTGCTCATTGTATGTTACTGAACTGATGTCTGCTCAAATTGGTCACAGATTTGGGCACAACTTCAGCTCAGCTTGCTCAGCATATTTTAAAATACTTGAAAATACTTCTTTTTGAGCACCTTCGAAAAATACGCTTATTTCGTATGTCACTACTATGCATGCACCCAAAAAAAAACCAAGTGTTTGGAAATGTCTCCTTGGGTGAACGGAAAACAAAAGACATAACATACAAATATAGAAAGTGGCCTATGCTAGAATAGATCACACACAAGAAAAAAACTCCATGAAATTAGGGAGGACAACTTTGGATACCATTGGATCAAAAACCAAGTTAATCCATTATAGACTTTCCCACCAAAATTCATATATGGCATTTTCCCACCGAAAGTCACAAAGTAACAAGGTAAGGGTAGATATCACATAACTTTGCATTGCATTCATATTCTAAAACCTTGTAGTTATAAACTAAGCATGTCACATCAAGGTGAAAGTTTGTTGCAAGAGTTTCAACATTTTCTAGAAAGATTCTAGGATCAATAAGGGATTAGACAGCAATTTAGTTAAACTAAGATAAAAAAGGTAGTAAAACTCCACCCTAATGCAAGGGATGTGGAAAAAAAAGTCCTTATTACAATTGAGATTAAGGAGAAAGTATAAAGATTTGCTATTACATTTGTAGTCAAGGAGGAAGTAGAAGAGCTTGAAGGAATAGAAATAGTGCAAAAAAAGGTAAATATGACTGGTATACCAAAGCTAATACAAGAGTACAAAATCAAGTACTAAAAACTACTTCTACTATCGTTGAATTCAACAATAAACATTCCCAAAGCAAATGTCCCGTTCTAGTAGTAGCACGAGTCATAGATTTCTTTCTCTTCCCTCACATTGCATTTTGAAATACATTCTAACTACTTACATATCCATAATTGACATCACATTAGATTGGGCCGACTTTGTTAAATTTTATGAATTTTTTGTTTCAAGTGAAGAATTAGAAACCTATGCACTTGAACACTATCTAGATCTAACAAATTCTTTGATTTCTTAGTTTTCATACAGAAAGCATAGATTTGTACTTCTAGTAGGACTTAAATTGAGATGCTTGAATGCTTGGAAATTAAGACCAAGAGGAATAGGGCTAAAATGAGTGCACCAATGCATAGTTGAGCTTTACAACAATCATCACAACCTGCTAAGGTGCATCATTAATAAACTACATTACAACATATTTGAATGTGCCATGAAAGCGAGGAAGTGGCGTTTCAGGTACCACTTGTGAAGAACAAGAAAATTGACCTCCACAACTTGTCACCCCAATCACCCCAACAATGCAAGAGACTCCACAGTCACAACCAGCTCAAGCATCAACACAACAACAATGCCATCCTCCCATAATAAAAATACAAAAATCAACCAAAACTAACATAGTACCTAATGGAATTAAGTAGACCAAATGGACATATCAACATCTATAAAGATACCATGGATGCAATGGAGAAGGGACACACTTCTTTACAAAAGGTAGCCAAGTATTGGAACATTCTGCTTATGAGTACCTTCACAAATATAGGAGCCATAGGAATTGTAACCAGTGCTTTGTTTTTCATGTTTTTGTGTCAAAAGAATATTAATATTACACATTTACTTTATGCATTTTCCTGATAATGTTTTTAATATATTGTGGAAACATGTGTAATAATTTGAAATGAATCTAATGAAATTTGAATTCTCAAAGACATTGATTAATCACTATAATTAGTGTTTTACAATGCTTTTACTCCTTGAAAAAACTCATAAATGACTATTAAAGGATTTGAAAATGACAATATTTTGGAGACCATCTTAAACCACATATTCACATGAAAGTATAATGTAACATATTTTTGATTCAAAAGGACTTTCTTATGATTTTTTGCAAATTACATATGGAATATTCCTAATATATATCCAAAATCTTTCAAAATAAGTAGTCACCAAAGTCCTTACTAAGGGTGCACCCTTGGCTCCTTATTTTGTGAATGTATCCCTACCTCATTTTTAGATCATCTCAATGGTAGAACAAAAAACAAGAAAGTGGGACCCCAAAGTGTACTAACAAAACAAGAAGATGTAACAATTATCACTTGGGTTTTAAAGATGCAAACTATTGGATTATCTATAACTCTACAATAGTTGAAGTTCAACGTTGTTCAAGTCACACAAACTAGACCTACCCCATTTTCAAAACAATGTTCCAAGAGCAAGCTAGTGGGATTGGTTTAAAAATCATCATCTAGATATTAATATTCGACTTGTAAAAGGATTGGAGGTTTCTAAGGCAAAAGGACTTACTAGGGAAACATGCCATACCTTTTATTCCAACTTGGAAAATTTGTGCACACAACACAAATATGCATCAAATTTGTCGCAACCCCACACTTGGCCAAGTGTGGGGGTGAATCCCAACACTTCCAAAGTTGGGGATTTGGAGTCCTCCGGGACTCCAGAATGTTTAGAGCTCAACAGCAGGACTTAAAACACCTTGCATTGGGGTGTTCTTGGTGTCATTGGAAAGGTCTTGAAGCGTAGATATCGAAAATGGCCTCGCATTGGCCATTTGGACATTTGTCACTCAAGTTATGGGCAAAAGAAGGGCCGGGAGTCAAACTGGCAATTTGACTCCCAACCACTATAAGTCAAGAATCAACCTCTTTCCGACCTCCTAATTGAGAGTGCAATACGTCGTTGGAAAGATCTCAACAAGGGCTACAAGTTTGGTTTAGACTTTGTTGCAAGTAGACTTTGTAGTTAGGAGTTATGAGCTCCCAAAGTCCCGGGACTCCAACCGGGACAATTTCAGGACAATTTTGGGACTCCAATTTGGGAGTCCCGGGAAAAAGAGCCATTTGGATGTAGTCTCGGCGGGGCGTCGCAAAGAATAATATATGGGGGAAGGTGGTGGCTTCCCCCGAGTCCGGGCCATGGTGTGTCTTGTGGTCCGAAGTGCCCGTGGCTTGTCCCAACACCCAAGGGTGTCTCGGAATGTGAACTAATCACTTTGTGATTTGTTTTGATGCAGATTCAAGCTTGATCTACTAAACCCTCTTCCTAGTCTATCCCGGGACTTTTAGCACGCCCCTCTACCCCTCTATAGTGCTGGAAGTCGGGAGCGCCTTCCGAATCTCAACTTTCCGCAATTACACTTTGGTGGACCCTCAAGTGGGTTCACCCCGGGACTTGGGAGTGCGTCAAAATCACATTTAGAATTCAAATGAGACAAGAATTCAACAAGGGTCTCCATTTGGTGTTAGGGTTTTGGCCAAACAAAGCTCACATAATGTTTACAACACGATCCTTATGTCTCGGGAATGGTTGATCATGAATTATGTTGTTAACATTATAAGGACAACATTGCCTCCATTTTACATTATCAAAGGTTCAAGGATGTGAAAAGACTACATTTGAAATTGAAGACCAAAAACATGCATGGCAGTGTAGAAAAAGGCTTAGATGACAACTTACCTTTTCAAGCAGTGATTCGTTTTTTTTTTGCAAATCTATTCCGAGGTTTTTCAAAATAATCAACATCTTTTGATTTGGATGGGTATGGTTCTCATGTTATAATATAAGCATTCAAACAAGTAGCAAAAGTTAGGTTATACATGTTCACCTCACCTACTCATACTTCACATGTGCTACAACCATTAAATGTCACCTACTTCAAACCATTCAAAACAACTTTTAAAAAGGAAAAAAACTCTGCTATGGTGAAAACAATTATTTTGAACCAAACAAAGCTACATTAGAAACATAGGTGGACAAGGCCTTGGAAAAATCCATGAAAAAAATGAACATAAAATTAGGGTTTAAGGTTTATAGGATCTAACCATTAAATCTTGTAGCCATGGTTAGAAAATTTGGTTCAAGTGATGTATTCATTGTCATAGAGCATGAGGAACATGAACTTTTGTACCATTCAAATGCAATATATGAATCTTACAATAGTGAGGTTGTAGTTACCATGGAGTTACTAAACATTGCAAAGCTTCCAACTATTCATGATTGCCCCCGTTCACCCATCCTACATTACTATGTCGAATTGCCAAAAGTCTTGGCACAATAGCAAAGAACCACATGAAGAAGATCATCCAGTGGTGGACTTGGAAGATGTTATTCCAAAAGTAGAAGACATAAATGGTTCAAATTAGAGTGAAGAAATTGGATTAACTCACTTGTTGTCACTACTTGCATTATCAACCAGGAAAAGACAATCCACACCTAAAATCTTCTTAGCAAAACAAGAATCCACACCAGAAAACCTCAATTTTAACATACATGATTTGTATCCCCCACAATGTTGCATTGCTCTTCAGTTTTGCATTATAATTTATCTGTATAGGGTATTGTTGATTGGCATTTTGGTGCATCTGATTTCTTTACTAAATGTCAATGAAGAATTATGCATTGGCTTTGCTCTGTTGAATCATTACTGATGTTATGTTATTAAATCCTGTTACCCACTTTTGTTTGCATTTTGTTGTGTTGTTTTGGTTGTGGGAAATTTGAATATATGGTCATTCAAATTGAAAGGTCACTGCTGAACGTTCAACCTCCCCCCACAAAGCATGATGAAAGGTCTATGAGTTGTTACGCATGACAAGGCCCTCAAACATGGGCGTTACCAGAGTTCAGCGCTATATATGGTAAGGCCCTCATATAGGGGCATTACCAGAATTCGGCACTACCCTCAGCTGAGGTTGGCAGGCACCTTATTCTGGTAATGACCCCATCTGTGGGCCTTACCTACCACTTAAAACAACCCTCAACCACTTATTCATCATGTTTAGTGGTTTAGTGGCAAAATTAATAGTGGTTTGTGAAAGTTGCAAAATTCGCTTTGAGGTTTATATATTTTCTTTCAATCCATTGTAGATTTTAGAAACAAGGAGTCATAAATGGAGTTCTTGACGAATGTGTGTGTGGGTGCATGTGTACAAAGTACAAACTAATAAGCCATGGACTTTCATTTCCTCCGGACATCAGCACAGAAGAGTGCAAGAGAAACCCCCCACCCCAAGATGCTCAAAGACATACAAGAGCGTATGTGTGCACTCATTGTGCAACATGGTAGTGCTTTGGTTGCTTTGACGACCCTTTGGTAACACCTAGAACAAAATGACGAGCAAATTGACTCTTTGGAAAATCCTATTCCACATATTGATGTTCTAGTAGAATTCAATCAAGGCACATCAGAATCTACACATGAACGTCGCAATCGCCTACAACGAGAATGGCGTGCTAAGTAACATGAACAACCTTCTTTTCGCAATGACACATTACAATTGTTTGGAGACGAAGATGTGTCAGCCTAGTTATATGGGATTGTGGAAAAATGGACACAATATGTGGATTCTGCAGCACGAAAATGTGGATCAAAAAACGATCGGCAAAGTCGAGAAATAACAACCCACAATTTTCTCTGTGTTGTGAGAATAGCAAAGTTCTGTTGTCGAATCTTCCTGCAACACCGCAAGAGCTCGAAGTTCTTTTAACCAACAAAGAAAGCAGTGTTGTCAAATTTCGAGATCAGATTTGCATGTACAATTTGGTGTTGGCATTCACTTTGCTCGGTGCCAAAGTTGATGAGTCGGTATCAGGAGGCCCTAGACCATACTCCGTTCACATTCAAGGTGAATTTTATCACAAAATTGGATCCCTATGTCCTGCTGAAGGACAACGGCCACAGTTTGCACAGCTGTACATTCATGATACGAAATGCGAACATCAAAACCGCCATGTCGTTATGCCCTTGCTTGATCCAACGACGTTGGATCGGTTGTTGACCATGATGTACATATCAATCCCTTTGTCGAAGTGTTCAAAATGGCAAGGGATATGATTGCAATAGAAGGTGTTCCCATGGATCTAAAATTGCGTCTCATTACTTCTTGAACAAAAGATGCCCGCCGATACAATGTACCAACGGCCGATGAAGTCATTGCATTGATGGTAGGAGATGGTTCTGAGGCTATAGACAGACATGACGTCGTCCTTGTTCAGCAAGCTGGTTCGTTTTAGTGCATTTCCGAACTACATGTGGGATACATGGCTCTACATTATCCGTTGCTATTTCTTTACAGTGAGGATGGATGGCATCCGAATATTCGGCTCAATGGTGTTGTTATTGATGCAAATTTGGATGAAGACCATGTGGGAGAATTTGAGCTTCAAAGAAAACATTACAATGTGACAATGGCAAAATTTTATGGTTATTGACTTCAACATCAAGACACTGGTGGCATTGCGTTGCTTTAGGGTGACTGATTGCGGCATCAATACATTATGGATGCTTATGTGGATATAGAACAAAATTGCTTGAAGTATCTGCACCTGAATTAAAAAACTTCGCATGGATCTTTATTAAGGCCTCCAAGACACCATCGTTACAGGTGACAATAGCGTTGCTGCCATTGGACAGAGGATCATTCTGCCATCTTCTTTCACAATAGGTCCACTTCACATGGTTTAGAATTATCAAGATGCCATGACAATCTACAGATGGGCTAGCTACCTGGATGTGTTTATTACATTCACTTGTAATCCCCAATGGTTTGAAATGAAGAGAGCATTGCTATTCGGACATCAACCTCAGCATCGACCCAATTTGGTAACCCGAGTGTTCAAAATCAAGCTGAAGGAGTTGATCAATGACATTCACAAGAACCATATTGTGGGATGCACGATTGCGGGAATCTATGTTGTTGAATTTCAAAAGCGTGGACTGCCGCATGCACACAATCTCATATTCTTTACCGCAAACCACACACGGTCGAGGATGTAGACCGCATGATCAGTGCTGAACTTTCGAATTCAAAAACGAACAAGTTGGCCCACGAAACAGCTGCCAAATGCATGATGCATGGTCCATGTGGAGTTGCGTTTCAAAATGCCCTATGCATGGAAGAAGGCAAATGCAAAAAACAATATCCACGCAAGTTCCAATCCGAGACGGTGACGGATGTAAACGAATACCCTATTTATCAGCCTAGAGATACGAGGCACACAATTTTCGTTCATGGCATTGAATTGGACAATCGTTGTGTGGTACCACACAATGTCTATTTATCGACCAAATATAATGCGCACATCAACATTGAGGTCTGTAACAATATTCGTGCAGTCAAATACTTATTCAAGTATGTACATAAAGGACATGATCATGTAACTGTTGAGATCTCACGCCAAAGCAACAATGCCACCGAAGGGAATGTGGTCGAAACTGATGAAATTAAAAAATATCTCGATTATCGCTATGTATTTACATTGGAAGCAACATGGCGCATCTTCAAGTTTGATATGCATGAGCAGTTTCCTACCGTTGAACGTTTGTAATACCATTTGCCCAATCAGCAAATGGTGTTGTTTGACGATGACAATGATGTGCAGGAAGTGGCAACACGATCAGCCATTTCCAAAACGATGCTCACAAAATGGTTCAAAACAAACCAAGAATCGAAAGTTGCACGAAGCCTTACATTCGATCAATTCCCTCAGCAATGGGTGTGGAATTGGAAGTTGAAGTGATGGACAATGCGCAAGAGAGGCTTTGCCATTGGTTGCATGTATTATGCACACCTGACATCGGGTGAATGTTATTATTTACGAATGTTGCTGAATTGCGTCAAAGGTGCCACATCCTACGAGCATTTGCGGATAGTGGATGGCACAAAGCACGACACATTCAAAGATGCATGCATTGCAATGGGTTTGTTTGTAAACGACAATGAATGGGATCAACCCTTGGAAGAAGCTAATGTTTGGGCCTCGGGAGGATAGCTGCATGATATGTTTGCTTCCATGTTAATGTTTTATGAGGTCACAAATCTTAGACAACTATGGGATGCACATCGGGAGTCTTTAAGCGATGATAAGCTGCAAGCATGCTGATCCAACTGTTATGCTTTCTGAGGATGCGCTAAAGGATCGTGCATTGTATGAGATCGATCAGAATCTCATGCGCAATGGACACCGCTTGGAAGATTTTCCAACGCTTCCCAAGGTTAATTACATCCCTTCTGTTCATGGAAGAAACCGATTGGTCAAAGAAGAGTTGGCTTATGATTGGCATTCATTGACTACAAATGTAAACAATGTAGAAGATAGGCTCAATGATGATCAGTGCAACGCATACGAAACTATTTTGAATGTTATGACAAACAAAGAGGGCAAACTATTGTTTATGTACAACAGTGGTGGAATCGGCAAAACATTTGTTTGGACAACATTTCAATCCCGTCTACGAGGGCAAGGCAAAATCGTGCTTATAGTTGCCTCATCAGGAATTGCATATTTGTTACTTGTGGGCAGTAGAACCGCCCATTCAAGATTCAAGATTCCAATTAATCTGCATGATGAGTCAACTTACAACATCACTCAATAGATGAAAGTGGCCGAGTTGGTGCGTAAAGCTGATGTGATCATTTGGGATGAGGCACCGATGATGCATCGTCAAACTTTCGAAGCTGTGATCGCACCCTGTGTGATTTGATGCAACTGAAGGACGCATAGGCAATCGATAAAAATTTTGGTGGCAAAACCGTGGTCCTTGGTGGGGATTTTCGACAAATCTTGCTTGTTGTTTCCAAGGGGGGACGAGAAGACATTGTCAGTGCTTCCTTGCCTCGATCACATCTTTGGCAGCATGTTACAATTCTTCGTCTTCATATCAACATGCGAGTCATGGCAACCAATTATGAAAAGCAGCGAAAGTTTGCCAAATGGGTGTTGAATGTTGGAGAAGATAATCTTCTGCCATTGCAAAAGAAGAAGGTGTCGATCTAGATTGGATCAAGATTCCATCTCATATGAGGCTGCTAGCAGAAGATTGTAGCTTAAGAGGATTAATCCGAACCATTTATCCGGATCATTGGTGCCACTTTGGAGATGCCATGTATCTTATGCAATGCAGCATTCTAGCCCCCAAAAATACTGACGTTGATGAAGTCAACAATGCAATTTTAGAATCGTTATTTGAAGAATCGCACACGTACCTGAACACAAATTCTTTGACTCCAACAGAAGAAGGTGCAAGTGTTGCTGCAAGAATTTCAATGGATTCATTGTATCCGGTAGAATTTTTAAACACTTTGCAATTTAGCGGTATCGCAAATCATGAGCTGCAACTGAAAGTGGGTAAGCGAATCCTTTTGTTGCATAATCTCAATCAATCAATAGGATTGTGCAATGGTACGAGGTTGATTGTCAAAAGATTGGGTCAGCGTGTCATTGAAACGGAAATCATCATAGGAAACAATGTTAGCAAACGTGTGTTCATACCTCGCATCATCATGTCCCCCTCTAGGACTGATTGGCCATTTGTTTTGCGTCGTCGTCAATTTCCAATTCGAGTGGCATTTACGATCACAATCAACAAGAGTCAAGGTCAAACATTCAACAACGTTGGGGTATATTTGTTAGTCTCCGGCCTATTCCCATGGTTAGCTGTATGTTGCTATTTCACGGGTCACAAGTAGTGCAAACATTAAGATTTTCAACGGATAGGGTCCTGATAGATACATGTGAAATGTCGTATATAAAGGGGTTTTGGAACTGTAGTTTGTAATTTAATTTTGTAATATGTATCGTCAAATGCACACAAACTTGTGCATTAAGCACGGGGTTCAAACTAATATATATATAATATGCATATGTCATGCCCTTTTAATGGCATGTTAATCATGGCAAGTTATGTTTTGTGATTAATATGGATGTTGAAAAATCTAAATTGAACCATTGAATCTTTTGATTTTGAGTTTTGATTTGAGCAAAGGACCTTTAAAGTTGAGTAGGTGTTCCATCAAACATTACTAATTTCACAAAGGGGCCCTTGATTTTCAACTAAAAAATCTTTTATGTTGAATTTTTTTGTAATAATAAGGCACTACCAAACACACAAAAAACGACACTCAAAATGTAAGAAATCCATAATTTGATGTTTTCCCAAGATATTGAAATTTTAGGTCTATTTGATTCATGAATCCTTTATGACATGTATATGTGATCCAATGTAAAAGATGTCTAAAACAAAGTTGTGAGTTAAAATACAAAAGAATAAAGCTCCAATAATTAACATGTTTTGGCATGACTTGAAATTGTGATCATTTTTCAAAATGAAACACATAAATTTAATGTACAATTTTACATTTTTAGAAAATCAAATTTATTAAAAAATGATTGACAAAAAACATGTAATATATCAGGAAAAAACTATTATAAGTACAAGTAATAATTAAAACATATATTTTTTGAAAAATTATTTCTCTAAAAAAATGTTTTTTTAGCAAAAGGATTATAATCTTTGAAACAAAATAAACAAATTGGTTCTGATTCATGATTACACCCATAAGCAAATCCAAGGTTTTTTTTCCCATTACACAAAACACTTCATCCATAAGAATAGTCTAAAAAATAAATGAAGTTTAATGACATTAGCATAAAATTAACCTACTTATCCAATTGTTTGGGACCACATCTTCACATATATGTGGTTCATCAACCCCATCAACACTCCAAACACCACAATTGTTCTCTATAGCCATTGTGCACATGAACTATGCACATTACACATAGCTAGCAAATTGTTGAATTCCAAAACCTTGAAGTCCAGCCCAACACACTATTGAGTTTCAAACCGCATGAAGTTTGACCTACAAGCAAATGGAAAATGACCTATAAACAGTAAGTGCAACTTTGACAAGTTGCATGAAATTTGTGTAAAAATTGAAAAAATAGAAACCTCTTAGTTGTCACAAAAGAGTCAACATTTAAACACTACAACATCAAACTATGACTTTTAAAAAACTACAACTACCGAATAATTGAGTTTAAGGTTTTGAGTTCCAAGCTCCAACCTCTTCCCTTCTCATTTCTCTCTCAAGGTCAAGATAGTTCCCAACATTCAAACACTCAAACCTCAAACTTTAAACACTTCGACCTTAAACCTCAAACATTCAAAGGTTAGAGCTCAAACTTCACACCTTAAACATTCAATGTCAAATGTTCAGACCTCAAACACTTAGACCTTCGACAATCAAACTTCATACCTCGAATGCTCAAACCTTTGACACTCAAACCTCAAACTTCAAATGATTATACTCATACCTCATACCTCAGACTTTAGATGCTTAGACCTCAAACCTCAAATGCTCAAAGCTCAGAGCTTACACCACATATGCTCAAACACACAAAGAAAGTTTGTAGTAGGGGTGAAACTTTTGACATTACTTCCACAAAGCTTCAATGTGACTTAAAGGAGACTCAAGGTACAAGGGACAAGGGAAGCTTGAAAACTATAAACCTACTAAGAGACGCATATCCGGATGTACATATCCAGACCCCAAACACCATGTAAGGATATGTATAGTGTAGCTATGCAAATCATAGATCTCATAAAAACATAGCAACAAATATGAATAATGAAACAACTTGGGTTTGCATATATGTACATGAGTAAGAATATATGAAAATGACTTACATAAGCTGATTACCAATAGGTCCAAATATGGGAAGTGGGCAGAATCCGGATATGAATAGTTGCTAATGGGCATTATGCATGTTGATAACTGATGCACCTCGCTATATCTGGCCACCACTGGTATGAACCACCAATTCTGGTTCTGGTCAGCAAGAACTGAATCGAAATCAGTTCTCATTTCGGTAACCCAAACAGGAACAGGAACTGGAACCAGAACCAAGATAGTTCTAATTTAATTTTTAGAACTGGAACTTCAGATTGTTGATAAAGGTAAATAACTGCCCAACAATGGATTGTACATTGTTACCCTTTTTCACTCATATAATAATACATATTAGGGTCAAGAAGGATATTGTGTTTAGATTCATTATAGAGTACAGTAGCTTAAGGGACTTCGGCCCCTAGGTAATAATAATAATAGGTTTATTTTCATATGAGGGATTTTGAAAGATCATGGTGAAGAAGCACTTTTCCCTGACAAGAATCTAAGCTTCCGCATTTGAAAACATACACATTTTGGGCATTGATCTTCAAATTTACCACATCCAGTCAAATTTAATTTGCCATCACGTCTGTTGTATGCTTTTGCATACAATTGGAAAAATATCAGGAACATCAAATGGGGACCAGTTCAGAACTTTGACAAGTTGGTGGTGAAACAGCTCTTCAGAAAATCATTGAAAGTTTTTTTGGACTAGCATAAATATTGAGAACATCATTGAGAGACTTCATGAAAAATCAATGAGCACCAACTTTCAGACATCATTGCAAAAGGTCACATTTGATGCCAAAGTTACCTTCTTCATTGCTTCGTGATTCACTTCTTGACAGCAGAACCCTTGGCAGTAATCAAAATGAGATCCTCTTGCAAAAGGAATTTGTTAGCCAGTTAGAGCTTCTACTAGAACAAGCTGCATCACTAGCAAAATTGGCTCACAGTAAAGATCTGTGCAGATTGCTTCAAAGTTTTCTTGAGACATTCAAAAAAGAATGATGAGAGAAACCTATGAGGGACACCCCTGCAACCCCTGTGGACAACAACTTCTCTGTTGACTGTTGTCCAAAGCTTTTGTCCAATGTCTTAAGACACAGCCAGGGACTTGGGTGTGCTCTGATTCTTACCCATTTTCTGGAGATATTGCCATCAGCAATTCCAACTTGAACATTTCAGATGGCTAAGAGCTTGTGCTGCTGCAACCTTTGCAGGCTCTGTAAAAGCACCCTGCAAGATCTCACGTAGTTGATTCCGAAGATGTTCCACCCCAGGCAGCTCCTCTCCATCTTCCACTATTCCCAATCTGCAAGACAGATAAGCAGGAATACTCAGTGACCCAAAAAATTTGAAAACTGAGCCCAAGTTGCGCTAAAATACTGTGACCATCCTTCTAATTTTAAGGATACCACACACTTCCTTGGGGATTGGAAAGGCTTCTGACACAGTGAGCATCCCCATAAAATGGGGATTGACATGATCCAAGGATAACAACAGCATCACTTGACATATCCAGAAACATGTAAGTCCCAAATCTTGCATTCATCAGGGGAGAAAAAACACCTTCCAAGAATCCCAACTATATAAGCCACATGAATGACAGTGACTTCTGAAGCTCCAGGGGTCACCATGCTCCACAGATGCCCCACAAGAAGTTCATTATATGTCCATTTCCAGCCCTGAAATCTCACAACAGCCATTCCATCCCATTTGTCAGTATGTGAGGTCTTGGAGGAAGCTTTCACAGAGCACTACGTACATGACTTTCTTCATGGATCTCAAACTACAAAGTGAAAGCAAGGTTTTGTTGAGGAAATTTTGGAATGCCAGGCTAGGAAGACTTTGTCAAAGTGCAAAGATATTCATACCATGTGAATGGCAACAAGTTCCAAAGTCCAGCACATGTCCAGAAAAATTCTGAGCTTATCATCTTGGCCACAACCCAGTTTCTCTGCTTGTGATTCAGCCTTCTGCTGGACCAGCATTGGACATGAACTTTCTGTATGGTCATTGTCTTTCATTTCCACCACTGATGCACTGATAAAAGGCCTTGTTTGGGCACTACTGTTATTCAATGTGAATGTTTCATCCCAACTTGCACACTGCAGAGTTGTAGAAGAGATGATACACATCGGAGATGTCAGGAACTGATACAAGGATTGCAACAATTTAGGCAGAAGAGTCATCATTCTCTGCATATTTTCTCCCACCAGACAATTCTGGAGCACCTCCAGCTCCTCTTCCATCATATTAAGGTGGAAAGCAGCCATTGGCAGAGATGCGATGCCTCCAAATTTGGAAAGTGAGTCTGTCTTCTCTTCTGATGTATTCCCATTCCTATCACACAGTAGTTCTGAAACAATTACACACACAGCCTGGGTTGCCATTTCACTTCCACTAAAAAAAACTGCTCTCCCACAAATGGAAGCGAAGGACGACATCATAGCAAGCAGCCAACAATTGTTGTATGAACACCTAAGCAAAATTGTGTACATGGAGCGTCGTAAAAAGTCAAGTCTTCCATGTGCCTGACATAATCCCGCAAGGATCTTAGCTCCTGTCCTTGCATTCTCAATTGTCCCATCTTGGCATGCACATCCATGCACCTCCCAAAGTCCCCTCCTGACAGTCAAGTGTACAAGGCCTGAAGATACAAGTGCCTCTGCACTACCAATCCCATGAGTCTCAGCCTTCCCTTCGATCAAAACCCTTCGCAGCCGCACTAAGAGAAGATCAAGTGCATGAAACTTGGCCGGAATCATCAACAGGCCTTCCGTGTTCATCAACACTGCAAGAAAACAAAAGGAAGGCCTTCAGAAAGGACAATCTCAGCAACACACCAAAACATGTGACTGATAACCCAAAAGAAACTCCAGAACCAACCTTCATCCACTAACTCCACCAGTTGCACATGAATATTTTGGAAAGAGAGATGTTGAGAAGTCACAGCTTTCAATGCCCCTTCACGCTGCCACAATGCAGGCACCTCCACCAACACTAGCGCCAATATAGAGAGCATATCTCTGCACAACCCACTCACTACAACATCTGAAAATCTCTTCTCAACAGTACTATGAATGGGTAGAAATCATTGAATTATGCAACAGACACTACACTACAGACTTCTGCTCTCTGCATGCAGAACTCTCCTTTGAATTGATTTCTTGTATGGCATGATCACAGGACAGGCTTCTCTCTGGGGCTTTTTGGAACGACAAGTGCAACTGAACCATTTGTATGTTGAGCGTCAAGGTCTGAATCATCCAGATGTAAGATATTCCTTTACCATGCAACCAGTGCATCTCCCGAGCAATAAAGTAGTGTTGCAAAGCTAGTCTTAGTAAACAGGGAGTAAAATGTTCTCTCAAGTAAGACTACTGTCAGGTAACAGGAGAAGTTCAAGTGCAAAGCAGCGATACTGCCAGAACACTTGTCAATAGCTTTCCCTCTCCCTCTCAAGGACAGCCATCTCTTTTGACATAAGACGGGCATCAGGGACATTAACAAAGAAGTCAATCCAATTTTCTAACAGCAAACACAGCTGAAGGACCAGCTGTTTCCTAAACTAGATATGTCTAGCTCCCAGAAATGCAGGGAAAGGGGCAGATATCTGTTCTCCTAGCTCTAATCCAAATCCAGAGGCGCTGGAAGGATGACTATTGACTACTGATTGTTCAAGAATGGGACTCACCCTCAAAAACATAGCCTGGTGATTTCGATCACGTCTGCACAGAGACATAATTTACAGTGGAGTCATTCCTGACCTCTCAGCACCCTTATTAAGTGAACAACATACAGACATCAAGACAATACACAGACAACAGAAGACATCTCACTAGAGTGCTAAACATGTCCAAACTAAAGACACAACAATGTCCAGAGGAATTGGGTTAGTATCTACAACAAAAAACTTACAAATGCAACTCCATATTCATAGAGCACTGAAAAGCTGTACTTGTTATGCAAACCCAAGTACCCCAATCTCCACCAGCCACTACCCAATAGCTTGCACTTCACATCAGTCTCTACTCACCATGCCCAAACTGTACCTTACTCCACCAAAATAAAAGTACAGTGGAAACTGGCAGTTCTACTTACAGCCAACAGAACAAGCTTGTCCAGTGAGTCAGATAGAAACATAGCACTGAGAAAAGTAGCTTTTGTGACTTGGAAAACAAGGGAAGAAAGATGTACTCACTCTCCTGACAGGTCGAATTGCAAGGCAACTGCAGCAAGACCATTTCTTAGATCCTTGCCTCTCTGCAATTTACATGTGGTCCCCCCTACTAGAGCTTCATGTAAAGAGTCCTTAACTGCTATAAAGGCCTGGGCTTCCTTCTGCAGCAAAGGTTGGTTGCCCTGTGATCGTCCAGCCTGCTTACAATTTGGTTCTATACCACACCTGTTGTCAAAATGAAGCCCAGGAAGCTCCTCTGGTGGTTGAAGGGAATCCCAGATTCTGTCAGTATCCCTACAGTCCTCACTGTGGCCCAGCAACTCGAGCTTCTCATCAATAGGAGAACTAACCATTTCCCCCACATCTGATACCCCTGATCCTCCATCTTGAGTTGTTGCCTTGACATGACTCTGTGATTCTATGACAGTCCTCTTGATCTCACAGTCTTCAATGGCATCTTGAGGTGTGGATCCAGATACGGCTTCCCTTCCAAACAAAACTCCTTCAATTCTTTGAATAGTCGAGGTAGTGTCAGCTTCATCAAAATCCTTTCTTTGCATAGGACCTACCACATGTTTTACAGCTACCAATCCTTCAATGGCAGGTTCTTGAAGTATCCTCAATTGTTCTGAGTCAGTTGTAGCAGAAGTAGCATTATGCTCATGTTGCAGTGCAATTTTGGAACAAAAATGTTCTTCAGTACCAAGCACTCCCATTCTGCTTGCAATTGCTGTTGTGTGACCTTTCTGAAATTCAAGGGGCATGTCACCAGAGGATGCGCTATCCACAATTCTTTGGCTATCATCCTTTGCAACACATTCTTGAAGGATATGATGCTTTTTGTAAGAGGATACGTTGCCACAGACCCCCTTCTCAAGCCCCAACTGAGGATCCTCAATAGCCCACTCTCCTTTTTCTGAGTCCTCAGCTACATCCTGCAAAACCGAGGGCAGCTCCTCCAAGAAGAGAGACATTTCTTGGAGGTTCATACAACATGAATTTGGAGGCAATTGTCCAGTGCTTTGGTTCCCAATAGCCATATTCCATACACCCTTGGAATGTGAGCTGGGCAGGGGCTCTTCTTCACCATCGCAGTCCCGCATCCCTGAGAAGGTAATGGAGATTCCTCTGCTTAATTCTACATCCCCTTCTGTCACAGGCTCCACTGTGTTGAGGGGAACTTTGCTACCATCATCATCACTGATCATCTTCTGTCCACTACCACTGGAACAAACTCCATCACTGGACTGAACTGGTGGCAGACAAATGGATGGTGGGGAGAGAGGGCATGGCAGAATTCGGGGAAGTGTTGGAGACAATAGATCATTCTTAGATGTCCACCATGATTCCCCAAGTTCATCACCAGTGCCTTCAGAATCAGTTTCCCACAGACTTCCTTCCCCCTCCAGCAAATTCCTCGAATGTAGACATGAGAGCATCTCCTTTGGATCCAAATCTCCCTGTGCATCCCTAACTTCAGGGCCATCCACATCCCTTTTAATAGTTTCAAGTGACCCACCCGTAACTGGTTCCAACAGAACAAACTGATTTTGCTCACCCTGACCTATTAACCTGTCCTCTGTTTGCACAGCCTGAACTACTGACCTATAATCATCTGAAACACCATCCTTATTGGCAGGAAGTTTCCGGCTGTTAGGGTCACTAACAAGAGGAGGTGTCTTTTCTTTTCTACCTTTGTCCTTCCTTGCACCCTTCTTTCCTCGATGCCTCTTTCTTCCATGGACACTCTCTGCCACATCATTTCCCACATCTCTTTTGCGTTTCAGACCAACTTCGCCTCCTCCAGAGGTTGAATGCAATCTAAAGGATTCATCAGAATTCCCAAGCAAATCCCGCAGCTCTGCAAACTTCTCTTCCATCTTGAATCGGGTCTTCTTCTCTTTTTCAAGGAGAGAGGCTATGTTCACCAATAACTTGGAAGGCAAGTCAGGCCGTGCATCTTCAATTGGCTCTCCCACTGTACCTGGAGTATATTCACCAGGTAAAGGAGCTGTTTCTGGACCAACTCTGGTACTATCCTTCAGCTGTTGGTCATGACTTCCAGTTTGGGAATTACCCCTCTTCGACAGAGCAGGGTCATTGTGGGCACTTACAACATCATGATTCAACTTAGATTTAGGAAACTCTCCCTGTTGATGTACTACTGTGTTCCCACCTTCCAATTCCTTAGTCTTGCTGGTGGTTACAAACTGTCTTGCGACATCTGAATGTTTACAAACAGGATCCCCACCCTGTCTATCAAAGAACTGGCTTCCCCAACTTGGTGCAGTTATGTATAGTGATGGTGCAGTACTTGCAGGAATAGTTTGATTGACAGAAGGGTTCAAAATTGACTGCAACCCAGTGATTATCTGCACAGGCCCTGGTCTTGGCCTATGTGCCTGCAGACATGGGATCGTAGGGACATTCGAAGTTGAATCTGCTCTGGTATTCACCTGTTTTGGTGATGGATTCCTCCTCATACGAGATGGACAAACACTGGTCAACATTGGCTTAGATCTTGGTACTGCATCAGTCTGCAACTGATTCTTACTGAGGACCACATTCTGTGGTGAGGGTAAACTCAAGCTTGTTGGTGAAGCTGCACCACTGGTTGTCACCTTCTTTGTGACATCCAAAGACGTGGTGGTTTCCTCTGAGCCTAGACTATCTTGTGGTGTGCGTGGACCCTGAAGTTGTGAATCAAGCTGCAAAGTGGAGACATGCTGTGTCAGACTAGAGCTCTGCTTTTGCAAGGTGGCAACATGTGCTGCCAATGCCTGGACCTCCTTTTGCACAGCTTTTGCAACAGCTTGTGCTGCGAGTGCTGCTGTCTCTGCTGCAGATACCTTTGACTGCTCCCGCTGCGCAATGGATGACGCTTTTGTGGATGATTGTACAGCACCATTCACCTGTATCCTTCCCTCTCTTAGGTTTTCCACTCAAATGTCATATACAGAAAACCCTAGAACTTACTCATACAGGTAAGGCAAACTGTGCTACTCTCTAAATCAAAAATGCCCTTAGGCAGATCCTACATGAACCAAACACTACTCACATGCTTGCCAAGCCCCAACAGTTACCTGCCTGCATTCTGGTAAGCATATCTACATTATATCTCTAACTCTGCCGTTGAAAGATATATGATGACAACAGATAACCAGCTAGTCAATTACATGCTGCAACACAAACGACTACAGTGGAGCAAGAAAGGAATATAATCTTGGCAGAAAATCATCTTTCCAAGCACCAGTTTCTCTAGTTGAGAGTGCAAGAACAACTACCTTTGCTAGAAGGTTCCTCTCCAGAGTGTGAAATGAACTCTGAGCTGCCTCCACAGCTTTCAGAACACCACCAACTCCATCAATTGCTTCCTTTACCTGCATCATGTCTTTCAGCTGTTTCAGCAACTTTCCTGACTTGAATTTTACAGACACAATTGTGGTGATACTGCAGATTATAACAGGCAACCAAATAAAAACTCAAAAGTGCCTGCCATTGAATATCTGGGCATGTAAAACCTCCTACATGATACATACCATACAATGCACGCGTACTATTTCACTTTGATCAGCCTTCTGATGATCCTCAACCCGATCTAGGCGTTTCAACACTTGGACCAGTTGTTCCTTGAGCGTCAAGCTTTCCTGCTCAACCTTCTCACGCACTTTTCTGTCTGTTTCAGACTTTAATCTTTCTGCATCAGCACGTTTACGCTCTTTCTCACACTCTGTTGCACAGCCAGGCAAAGACAACCAACAGAGTGAAACATCACATGAGCGGAGGTTGTACACATCTTGGGTAGCTAAAGGGCAGAAAAACTAAGTAAC
This sequence comes from Sphagnum tenellum, assembly GCA_963921925.1. Classification (NCBI taxonomy): domain Eukaryota; kingdom Viridiplantae; phylum Streptophyta; class Sphagnopsida; order Sphagnales; family Sphagnaceae; genus Sphagnum; species Sphagnum tenellum. The sequence goes on from OY998144.1 coordinate 7,996,552, forward strand.
AGAAGAGATGCCCCATACATTAACCCCATATGTCACAGAAAACAAAGAACAGCATGAATTGAGCCCAAGAGAGCTATTGAATGGCCTCTTCTGACCTGCTAACAATCTAAAACTTGACATTCCACAACCAAGATTGTCATACAACACAGGCTCTCTATACTGAAATACACTGCAGATTCAGCACAAGAGGCCCACGCAATTATCACTTAACATACTGCAGAATTCGCAAAAACCACCTCTACCTTCTATGCAGGATTAGGACGGACCATAGCAAAATCACAATCTCAATCAAGCTAAGAAGACTTATTACATCTCAATTACTAAGTCCAGGATGTCAACTTCCAACTATAGCATCTGATACAAGTGATAAGTGCATGTTCAACAAATTCAAGACTTCATAATAGAGAATAAGGAACGGTTGCATTACCTTGCCGCAAGGCCTCGTTGACTTGCAAAACCTTGCTGGTGTCCTCCATTTTCTCCTTGAGCATTGCAATTGCCTGCCGTAACTTCTTTCTTCCTGTTTCACTCTTTTCCAGCTTTTCTGCCAGCTGCAAAAACGGATAACACCCCGTGAGTCACACGATGCAGTTCTACTTCGTCCATTGGCAATCTTCATAGAGCATCTCATCTGGAAACAGCAGGACGCAACAAGCATTCGCACTAACGCACCTGCTGGCAGCAGGAACCTCCTGCTGATTGGTTCTCCATATTCTCCCTCCCCAGACACAGAGCATGGCCGGTTGGAGAGCTACAAATGATGACAAGATTGACACAGCAGAGACTGACAACCTGCAAATCCTCCTTGAAAGAGAACTGCCCTGGGCAACATGTTCGGGATGGCCGACAGAGATTTACACGAGAAAAGATCCAGGAGTTATCTTCAAGCAACGGAAATGAATAGACACAGAAGCACTAGGAAGGAGCCAAAGAAAAGGAGAGAACATCGGGGAGAGGGAAGACGAACTCCTTGAATCGAAGAAACAAAAATACCTCCTTCTCCCTTCTTGAGCAAACCGGGGCTTCCACAACTACAGAACAGCACCGAAACAAATCCGTCCTAGTTCAAAAGCAAGAGGAGGACGAACAGCGACAGTCGACAAAAAGCAAAGACTCCTCGGAACGTTAGAACGCGCGCGGGAGAGGACCAAAAACAAGAACAAGGGTGTTATCAGAACCCAAAAAACTCTAAAACCCTTTCTCAAAGAGGGAACTACCAATTGCTCCAACCCTTCTACGCGTCCGACATATCGAGCACAGCCGAAGACTCCATGCATCACAACCAGAGCGCTACGAATGCGCTTCCGTGGAAGAGAAGTCTAGCACCGACAGTGCGAGAGACATAAAAGAAAATCGGGAATCCAAGCTTTAAATCTCGCCAGAGAAAAAAAAACATGTAGGAAAAGCGCGAAACCAACAGCACTGGATCTTCAAACCCTAACCCTAAAACCGAAAATGACTAAACCCTAATCCTAAAACGGGATCTGCTAAAGAACCGTGAGATACAGAGTGAACCACGAAAGGGCTAACCCCATTTCGGGCAGTCCCAACTATATCAGCCACCTGCCCGCCTTCCCGACCAAAGCAGGCTTTGGCTGCCCCCCATAATTGCCCCCCACTTATATGCATTCAAAGGGATTATTTTCTCCTTTTTCCCCAATTTTAGTCTAATGGTGAAATACAAAGGCAGCTTCAACCACATGTCTATTGAATAATTTATTTTTTTTATTGAAAATAGAATATTTTCAAAATATTTCCAAAAGGTTTGTTTTAAATTTCCTCCACAAAACTTTGTTTCTTCGTAAAAAAATATTAAATTTTGAACATCTTTAAAAATAATATAATTAGTTTTTAAAGCTACCAAGGTATTATTTTTATTTATAACTGTTTAGAAACAACCCAAGAAAAGTAAGTAGTTTTGATCATGGTATCATTTTGCTAAGGTGCCATCCAGTTCAGCCAAGCCTTGAATGAGGTCAAAACATCCTAACTTAGTCTAAGAATGGGATATATTTATAATGATTAAAACTACCCACTACATTGAAATTCAAAAGGAAAACTAATTTATCACCAAAAAAAATTTTAGTTAAAATCCATCAAAATACACCAAAATAGTGTTGTCTTCTCTCTTCAATTCTTTTTCTTTTGTTGGGTTTTGGGATAAACCTTCCTTTCCTACATGAAAATCATTTTAAAAATTGTGTGTTGCATTAAAGTCAAGTTTTCACACTCCACAAGTCAACATCAACCATTGCATCGATTTCCAAAGTCTTCACACTCTAGTAGTCATCATCAACCATTGCATCGATTTCCAGTCTTCACACTCTAGAAGTCATCAACCAGCAGAGGATGACAAAAGCAAAGCCGCAAGTCTTTGGTAGAGTGTTCAACCAAAATCAACCAGGGGTTGACAAAATAACAAAGCCACAACTTACAAGTCTTCGGTAGAGATTCCAATCAAAACTCAACCAAAGTCAACAAGAGGATATCATAATAGCAAATGGAAAGTTCTAATTTCTTAATAATTTATTGTTATTCTCTTGCCATGTCTTATGGATTCATATTGGACTATTGGGCTACACATTGCAAATTACATGCTAATTTCAGTGAAAATCCAGCATTTGCAGAACACTAGACTTCCGATTATTGACGCTCACAACACCTACATGTGCAAATATTCAACATATTCCACCACCAAAATCACAATGCTAGAAGACATTCACCTCCTTTTTGTAAGTGGACCCTGTGCCTCTTTGTAGGGCTCTTATCTTGGGAGGCTACCCATCCCCCAAGAATATTCTCAGCCAAGGTGAAGCTTTATTAACCGTACAGTTCCTTACTCCTACAAAGATACAAAACCTGCAGCCAAAACCCATTAACGATAATGCCTATTGAGTGTGATCCAAACCTAAGCTGAAACCACAGACAAATACCTGTTCATAGAAAGAGTATACATAACCTATGAAGATGTGTCTGCTGCAGACCCTTGCATGAGCCCATTCCGGATCTGATTGGTGATGTCCCCAACATGGCCTGGACCATGAGGAAGAAAAACAGTGGTGTTCTTAGAGCTGTTACCAATCTCCTTCATTGTGTCAAAGTACTGTGTCACTAACACAAGGTCCATCACATCTTTAGCAGATGTTCCTGGCACATTGTTTGAGAATGCTAACACACTTTCACGTAGCCCCTCTGTGATGGCTTGACGCTGCCTTGCAATACCATATCCTGATAAGTACTTGGCCTCGGCCTCTCCCTCTGCTCTCTTCACCTGTAGTATCTTTTCTGCCTCGGCTTTGTCTACAGCTGCCATCCTCAACCGTTGTGCTGCAACAAACAAAGATGGGACACAAGTACAACTAGTGTCACTAATCAAAGATACCGATAATATCTTCCAAAGTGACATGCACATTTGAAGAGAAAACTCACCAGCATTGATTTCATTCATAGCCCGGCGTACAGTCAGATCCGGCTCAACATCAACAATGAGTGTCTGCTCAATGCTATATCCATATGCGCCCATGACCTGGCAAAAATGATACCAACCATCAGTCCTGGACAGAGAACACATTAAAAAAGAAAGAACAGATCCTTGACATCCATGTTATTCTAAACAAATGCTGAAACAAGGAGTACAACCAAAAGATGTGTCACATGGTTACATCTACACTCGTGCATCCATCATACACAAATGTGATCCACAGACCACAAAGAGTTACAGACTCAGAGATAAAATGTGCAAAGTAACAGCATCTACCTTCTCGAGTTCCTCAGAAACAGCTTTAGCAATTTCATCCTTCTGCTCAAAAACCTCATCCAATATCATCCTTGGTACACATGCCCGTACCACTGTTCATGCACATGCATCTACACTTAGTGTCCAATTGATTTGGCAAGCAACAAGACCAAAAGTATTATTGATACACAAATCCAGGTGAAGGCAATAGCCAAGTAAAGTCAAGTTAATGGACAGTCCTAGCTGTATGTAAAGGAGAAATGCCAAAATGAGAAGTATGGCAACCCTGTAACTCTAACCCAGAGTTTATAGCTTGCTCCACAATTTAAGCTTCCAAAATCATCTCTTGAGTGCTTGGAGATACCAAGGACTATAAAGAATTGAGCATGCATGCATCAAGGAAACGGTCAATGATGATGATTTACACATCTTCATTGGGGAGTACTACTGGCAAGAGGATTAAAGCATCCAGATGGCTTTGAAGCAACCAACGTTCAATATTGCAACACTTCTCAATGGCTTGCCTCCAGAAGGGCAGATTACTTACCATCAAAGACATAGGCTTGGATCTGCTCCCGAGGGTTCTGGAGTTCATAGAAAGCATCATCTGCATTTTGGCGTACCACGCGATACTGGATTGAGCAAACAACTGTCACAAACACATTATCCTGCAGAGAGTGTGAACCCTGATTAGTCTTCATGGCACTAAGCTTACACAATTAATTGCACATCATTACCCAGCATTTTAAACACAATACATCCCAGCCCACAGAAATGACTTAATGCAAAATCAATGGGCCCAATCAACTCAAGAAAGTGAGTATCTATCAGAACACTTGAGACTCAGCAGAACTTCCTGTGTTGAAACATCGTAGGGGGACATATTTATAAGATTGCAGAGAAATCTCCACTACACCTTGAAGGCAAGACAACAACAAGTGTAATCATAAGCTCATGAGAATCACTCCCAATGTCTCAAACCGAATCACCTTCATCACAAATAGCAGTGACAAGCTGCCAGGACTATCCCCTTTCTTCATCAGCTCCCAACAATGGATGTCAACCAGTATTATCAGAGATCAATTGCCTTCATGTGTTCTGAGAATTCCTCTACTTACAATTTTAGTCAACCTGAGAATAATCAAGAGATAAGGTAACAGATATTTCAGATCTGACAAGAAAAGAAGCAACAATCAATAAGCATGAAAACGACAGAAACCCCACCCAAAACAGATAACAGTTCCACATAACAAAGGATTGAGGAGACAATTGAGGAGCTTTAACAACAACAGCAATGGTCATACACATGTTCCATGAGCTTCAAGAGAAAAATGTGATCACCAAATAGTTATAACATCCCTAAACAGAATAAAATGGACTTACAAACATAAAACCCTAGACTTTCTTCAAGACCTGATCAGCATTTTCCAATTACTAAAATCATCTCCTAGTGCTTCCAAACAATAAGCCAATCCTCAGATCAAAGCAAAGTATTTTAATTCAAGCAAGTTCATCAGCAACTCCAGTCCTCCAAATCATCTAAAATTCTCTCAGTAAATCAACAGCCTGCTACCTTCCAGATTGTTTTTACAAAAGATGATCGGAAGACAAATCGTAACAAGCCCAAGTTTAGCTGATTGAAAAGCCTAATCACAAGATCTTGGAATCCAGGGGGGTGGTGGTAAATCACAGAAGACATCTAGGGTTTGAAACCCTAATGAACTCGACCGTGAAAAAACCTTCAAAACAGGAAGCTTGTATACATCGGTAGACAAGATTCCCACAGCAAAATCGGACGCCCGGATTCCAAAACCGAAACAAAGAAAGACAACAAGTTGCGAGGCTGAGAGCTCCTCAACTAAGCCAGCCCCACAAAAAAAACGCTGAAGAATCCAAAGTCCACAACTACCGACCAAAGCGATCAGATCAGACGGAAAAAATAAGAAAAATAGAAAAAAGAGAGGAACGCACAGAGAGAGAGAAGGAGATGGGTATCTAGTATCGCACCTTAGTCTTAGTATCGCAACGCACATCCAGGGACTGCACTCGAAGGGACAGTCTCCCCGCCATCCATTCTCCAAGACATGGATTCAGGCAGTGCAACCCCGGTTGCGCTACATGCGAGAACCGGCCCCATTTTTCCACCATTCCCACCGTCGACTGCCCCACACACGCAAAGAACCCGAAACTTGCCATTTCTTGTGTGTGTGTGTGTGTGTGTGTGTGTGTCTCTCTCTCTCTCTCTCTCTCTCCGTCTGTTTCCTCCTCCGCAAAAGCTTCTCTGTGGACTTGAAGATCAGGGAACTGGAATTGCAAAGAAATATTTTGAGTTGCAAATAATAACAACAAATTGGGTACTGTAGTCGTGGAGTCGGCTTCATGAAATTTCGACGCGCCCAGGAGCGAGCGAGGGAGAACTGCCACGCATCTCTCGAGACACGCAACAGCAGCAGCAAAAGTCCCGTGCATGACGTGCACGACGACGGGAGCAAAGGGAGGGAGGGAGGGAAGAAGTTCATCCAGTTTCATCCATGAACCCCGTTTTTTCGTCCGTCCACAGAACGAGATTTCATCCATGAACATGGGCAACAATGGATGAGTTTCATCCAAAAAACTTTTCACTTCCTTCCATCGGTAACAACACCATTTTGTTTTAACTTTTAATAATAATGGGATGAAGGTTGGATTGCCATTAAGTTTGGGATTCTTGGAGTGTGGGGGAATGGGGGGGAGAAAAATTCATCCATGAAATTGTATGAACTATTTCATTTGGAATTAATCAAATGATGAAACTTCACAAAATGGATGAAAATGATTGTTATCCAAATATGGATGTACGTTGATGAGAGGCCTACATATATAAAATACATACTTAACCTCCAAGTTAACCTTCAATTTTTCTTTTGTTTTTTTGTTTTTTTTTGCCTTTCGTGGCACACTTTATTTTCTATGCTTTGTGATTGTCCAAAAGTAAGACTTTCTGAAATTTTCATATATTTTTCTCAATGTCACTACTTATGACATACATGAATGTATTTTTAAGTAATTAGAATGATTTTGGATGGATGTACATGTTGTATTTTCAATGAGCCTTACAAGGGACAATTCTCTCATTATGTCGAAGTACGAGATGTTATCGTAAATAATGAGTATGCCCAAATGAAATGGAAGATGATTTTTTTTTTTTTCGTTCATTTTCTTTTCAAAACATTATCACCATGACAAGAACAAAAAAAAAAATCATTGCCAATTACAACACCCATGAAAACCTTGAGAATCTCAACTAGTTGGAATAACTTAAAGGAATGTGGAGATATCAAAACATAGATTATATAGGATTAAAAATAATACATGCAACAACTTGCACTAGTGTATTGCTAAAAGCCATTGGGATGATGAAACCTTGATGATCGTTAACAAAATTCTAAAGTTAACATCAAATTTCAAAACATCTCTCAATAAACTACATGAAATCAAATCCAAACTCTGAGGATGAAGTGAAAAATGGAGTGAAGTTTGAAGAAGAAGATATAAGGAAAAATCTAGCCAAATCTATCTAAACTCTAAGGATGATGTGAATATTGAAGTGAAGTCTCAAGAAAATGTGAAGCAGAAATCTATCCAAACTCTAAGGATGAAGTGAAAATTGGAGTGAAGTTTGAAGAAGATGTAGGTGAAAATTTATCCGAACTCTTAAGGATGAAGTAAAAATTAGAGTGAAGTTTGAAGAAGATTTAAGTGAATATCACATACTTTTAATGGGAGAATTGAGGGCTACTTAGCGAAAAACAATTCACACTCCACCATGATATTCTAACTCAAAGATCATAAGCCGAAGTTACAAGCAATAGTGAATTGTTTGTGGACTTCAAGAGATATGAAAGGTGAGTCTTACATTGCTACTATACACACTAAGTGCAAAGATATTGTCATGTTAGTTGGAGAGGGCATTTGTTGTAGCTCTCGTTTTCAAAACAAATGGAAATATGGGAAAAATCCGCTATCAAAATTGTTTCTTGTATGTGCCAACAACAAGCATCAAGAAAAAACATCTTGTCTTGGGATGCAATCGTATTCTCATGCCCAAGTCCAATAGATGTGGCCCTAAGATACATGAAGCTTCAAGTGCATCCACTCAATATACAACAAAAAGATTGTTTTTCAAGTTGGGTTCATGGCATATATCACAAGCCACGAGAGGGGAGACACACACACACACACACACACACACACACATTGACAACATATGACAACACAATGCAATGACATTACAATTCACTCCTCAAGTCATGAAAATCTTTCAATTACAATTGTTGTTTGCAGCCAGGGGATGAAGAACAACATTTTTCCTCGTGATACTACTAGTCGTGGTGTGTTGCCAATTAGACCCATTAGAAGATGGCAATGAAATCTCTCCCAGAAGATCTGCTCTTTGCTTCAACCTTGCTGCTAATCTCTCCTTCCATATTCTTGCATCCTGCACAAATTTTGACAAATATTAACCCCAAATTTTGATTGAGAAAATCTTTTCCCCCTTGACTCCTTAGAAGAAGTTAGTAGATCTAGAGCTCTAGATCTAATATAAGCCCAATGTGGCTTTACCCATGTGGTACTGAAGCATCTTCTACTTGACAATCTAACCTGAGAATCTTACCACAAATTGTTGTATTTCTGTTTTGTAAAACAAGTTGGAAAACCTTGGAACAATCCCAAGGCTGAGACTCAGAGACAAAAAAACACAAGGCAAGGCTGTTGGATCTAAGCATGTAAGATCGACTGCTACCAAACTCGCAGATGTTGCAATGGATTCTATATCTAGTATATGTCAAGCACTGATCTCTGTTTCCTTTGGTAAACAATCAGCAATCTCAGATCCATAAAACTGCAGAAGGAATCAATGTGGAAAATGAAATTACAGATGTGTGTCTAATTTGTCTAATTCTGTTTCCAATAAGAATGCTGACAACACTAGAGAAAAACACAGAAAAACAACATGCGGATGCAGGTTGGGATGGAAATAATATTATGTTGAGCTGCTTCTTCTTCTTCTTGATCTTCTCCTTTGAGCTAGCTGCAGTGCCTTGGGAAGAAGAACTCTATTAGAGCTTGAGAAGGATTTTAAGGGTGGGGTTGTTACTAACAAGCATGATGCCAGGTTCGGTTCGTGGACACTGAATAGGTTGGTCAATATCAAATGGTTCTGAAGGATGCTCAACTGGAACAAATCTATCAAGAGGCTCCACACCATGATGTGGGCTGCTGCTGCTGCTGCTGCTGCTTCTGTTTGTATTGATCCTGATCCCTGCATTCACTAACACCTTTGTTCTTGAAGCTTTTCCTGAGTCCTGCAGCAGCAGTAGCAGCACTAGTCCGGATCAAATCCCCAGCTCATCATCAATTTGTAATCAGTCTGAAGTCAATATGTCCATGATTTTTTCTCCTCTCTATCTATCTAGCTAAACATGTGGGTGCCGAAAAAAACGACTAGAGAAAAGAGGGTAGAAATAAATTTTGCACCAGAAATTGTTGTGAACGATTCGATGATGATCTCGTCGTTCTCGGAAATTTGACGAAGATGCCCACCATCTCTCTCAAATGTCCCTCTACTCTTTTTGTTTTTTCTCTCCCTCTTTTTGTTTTTGCTCTGATCTCTAGCAAACAAACATCGATGCTATGTCTGTTCCTGTTCCTCTTCTTCACGCATGATCTCTTTGATCCAAAACTGCAACCCAAAAAAAAATAGAAAAAGAAAGAAACAATCAAACCAGTTTCTCGCCTTCTCCTGCTGTGTTGGGGAAAATCACAACTTCAGAACTAAAATCTCTTGATCAGCAGCAGCTCCAAAGAAGAAGCTTTCTTTTTTGGCTTTATTGCTTACAAACTTTCTTTCCTGCAATGAAGAAGATTCTTCCATTTTCAATCAATCACCTGGGTGGCAAAGACATGAGAGAACAGGACCACAACAAAGCTATTACTTAATGCAACACAGAAGAAACCAAAATTGCAAGCAACAACATCAATGCAAAGTGGGCTGCACGAACACGAAACTGCTCCCCAACAGCAACAACTGGTGGATTGTTTGTGTAAAACTCGCAGTTTTGTACCAGAATTTTACCCAACACCTGGTGAAGCTCTCTCTCTCTCTCTCTCTCTCTCTCTCCACACAATCTTCTCCTTTGCAACAACAAAATGGGTTTGGGTGAAATCTCAAAATGGGCAAAATGGGTATTTTTTTTGATAGCAACAAAATCTTTCTTCCTGAATCTCAAAATAGGCGAAATGGGTATTCTTTTGATTAGCAACAAAAAAATCTTTCTTCCTGAATCTCAAAAGTGGATATGTTGGCAAACCACAAAAAATGGGTCATGCTGAATCTCAAAATGGGTATTTCAAGAACAACAAAAGAATGGGTTCGGGTGAATCTCAAAATGGGTATTTAGTGTCTTAGACAACAACAACAACAAAAAATTCGGGTTTAAAAGTTCATTCACCTTGGCCCTCCTCCTCCTCCTCCTCCTCCTCTTTTGGGAGCCTATTGATCAAATCAATCAACATGGATTGATTGCAATCTTGGCACAACCTATTTATTATTATTACTCCAGTTGTTGTTCCCAATGTTCCATTTTGATGAAGAAAGATATGGGCCACAACTAGGTGGTTTAGAATCATTTTGGTGCTCTTAGGAATAAGTTGTTATCATCAAGTTGATGGTGTTAATATGAATGGTGAATGTAAACCCATTTTTTCAGGCTCGACAACTCCTTTTGTTTCAAATCTGTGTAAGGGCTAAGTGATCAATTGGGGAAGTGAGATGTGACAATTTAGAGTTCAATTAGACGAATGCCCACTTCACTCATATACTACATGTTACATGAGTCATTTTGGTGTTGAATCTTCAAGTACGTAAAACGAATGTGTGAGGGAGAGGGGGGGGGAAGTCTCAATTAGGGTGATTATGTTATGACTCCCTTCTTGAGATATTTGTGTCCAGATCTACACGAATTTTTACTTGTAATCTTTGGTGGTTTAGAATCATTGGCTGAGTAGTTCACCAAAAGGCTCATTGGGAGTGGGTGCTATATAATGGGTTAATTGTTTAAATAGGTGCTACTAACTACCTATTAAGTTTTCAAGTGCTAATACCAGTGTTTTTTTCTTTCTTTTTCTTTTCCTTTTTTTAAGTATTGAAATTTTGGCGAAATTTGACCCAAGGTAGCAAAATTAGTCAAATTTACACTTGAAAAAAAAAAATTCCCAATTTCTTCATCAAAAAATGGCGAAATTTCACCAGATATCTTAACCCCAAAATAAATATCTTCATTTTTTCCACATTTGGGATCAAGTTAGGTTGGAACAAGGGAAATTTTTCGGAGCATCCTAGAAAAAAGTTTCCCCAATGTATTTTGTATTACATCGGAATTTTTGAGTTGCCCCAATTTTGAGCAGAAATAAAATCTTTTTTTTAACCTATTATAATAGTATGCCCAGAATTTTCAGGCAGCCTAAAAAATTGTCAAACTGCAAAAAAAAAATTTTTTGAGGATGCTGGAAAACATTTCTCATGAATTCTCCAGAGTGCTTAAATTGTTTGGGCAGTATGAAAAAAAAATCTTAAGTTTCCCCAACCTGCCCAAACTTTTTTGGGTAGTTAATTTGGGGACCCTTTTAAAGTGAATGGTTCAATGTAGGGTTAAATTAACCCCCATATCATACTAAATTATCCATCCTCTTGGTGTGAACACCAGAGGGGGTTAGTTTACTCCTTATATATTTTAGTCATTCATTTAACTCCCCAACTAACCCATGGTGTGAATCCAGCTTTTTTTGGGTTTTTTTGCTGATGGGTAAAAGGAGATAAATTACTACCACTACTACTATTAATGGGTATAAATAAATATAAGGGGAAGTATGGGTACTTGTTTTTTAAGTACCCTAGAATTAGGGCTAGTTTTGGAAGCTTGCCTTGAGTGCATTCAGGATGTGCACATGGGGGCATTCAATGAACTAATAAGTGTGAGGGACATGGGCATAGTAGAGTTTTAAGGAAGCTCTTTAAGTACATTTGTACCAAAGATAGATAGATAGATAGATAGATAGATATCCATGGTAGGGTTTAGGGTGGGTTACACATCAGTTAGGGATCTAGACTAAGTCCTTAACCCCTAGTGTACAATGCCTCTTCATCTAGCCCTATGTTCATCCATCCATCCTTCCTTCCATCCTTCCTTCCTTCCATCCATCCATCCATGTATTTAGCTGACAAGATCATAACTGGGTAGTTAAATTTTGCAACAATTTATTGAGGTGGGGAGGGGATCATAAAAATAAGTAGGGCTTAAATTAGCTACCCATTATCTTATTTAATCTAGATGTAAATTTGGCTATATGCAAGGAGTAGTAGTGTGAAGATGATAAATTTTTGGTCCCTTTGGTATTACAACTAGAGGATTTGGTGGTGATGCCCTAGAGTCTAGGGTATTCCTAAAATAAGGAGCTCAGGAGTTATGAGTCAAAAGGACTAACTAGGTGGTAATGAGTGTTGTTTGGTTCTTGATTTCAAAAGGAACCTTCAATCCCATTTTCTTTTTTTTAAAATTTTTTTTTTGGTTATAGAACTTTTAGTCCCGTCTTGAGATCAACTTTTTGGATTTTTTAAATTTTCAATTCCAATATTTTCACAAAGAATTTAGAGCCAATCTAGTTTAAAACAAGGTCTAGTTTCATTTTCATTACACATTAAAAGAAACCCCTAAACAATGTTGTGCAATACTAGTTCATTCAACTAATTAATACACACGATTCAAAATTAAAATGATTTAATATTACTTATGCACAATCAATCAAATAAATAACTTACCTAAAATATAAGGCTAAGCTTCTTTTTTTTAATCTATAAATTTGTATTTGTGTACTTAAAGAACCTTTTAAAAAAATAAAAATAGGGCAACAACCTTAGTTCAAGTTTTAGTTCAATTTAGAATTAATAAGACTTTTTTATTAGGTTTGAATGGCAATCGGAAGAAAACTTGTAATCTTTCATCCAAAGACCTTAGAACTCAACCTATAAATTGGACCTTAACTTAATGAAATCCAAGAACGTGCCAACACTCATATAAACCAAGATGGATGAATATTAATTTGACATTAGGTATTTGTGGTGCTTAGCCAAGTATATGTATATAAATTGTGGAGATGAAAAATTTGAAGCCTCATTCCCTACTTGACAAGTTTTTTTCGGTTTGACACCAACCCCCACCTCTGAACCTAAGGTAGTTAAAATTGGTTTATGGAAAACCATGATATCATATCAAGGAAATCTAGAATGGTTATTTCATAGAAACCTTGTCTCATGCGTTTCATTTATATTCAATGGGGAACACCAAAAACAAATTAAGTTCATTTTTACTTGTGTACATTTTGTTCTTCAATTTTGTTCTTCAAGCTTGAAATACTAAATATGAAAAACGTATTTTGTAATATATTTGTTTATTTATTTATTTATTTATTATTATTATTATTTTGGTTTCATCATTTTCATTGTTTTCTTTGAATGTGATGCAATGGAACGTTGATGGTGGGTGTTTTGTTCATGAATGCAGAAGAACACCAACCATCAAAATTTGAAAGGTGTTGAATTGTTTACAATTTTTACAAAAATATGAAAAAAATAGTTTTCCAAATGCAAATTTCTTAAAATGAGCTAACCTTTGAATAATAAAGTCCTTGTTTTTGTTTATTTCAACTAGTAAATTAAATTGGTGTTGAATTTTTTGAATAAACTTTCACAATGTTATTTTTAATGAAAATATTTGGAAAAGTTTGAATTGAATATGCAACATCCAAAAGCACATTCAAATGCCTATTTTCATTATTTAATGGACTTTTTGAAATCTTTTAGTTTTTTAGTTAATATATCTATGAGAAAAAAAATTGATACACCATTACATAATAGTATAGAGTAGCATCTTCTTAAATCCCAATTATTAAAAAAGTGAATTTTAACATGAATTTTTTTATTTTAATAATATTCTCCTTAAATGACCAATCATATGTTGTCACATCATTAAACTATCCACTCTTTATAAAGAGTCAATCAAGTGGGCACTTACCTTTTCCTTCACAAAATGCAAGCATGTCATAGATTCCCTTTTTTTCATGTCAATTGAAATAAATCGCTTTAAATTTTATAAATGTGTCCAAAACCTCTATTTTTTCAAAACAAAAATAATAAAATTTATCCAATCTAGACCAAGTTATATCAATAGTCAATTTTTTTAAATTTCAATTTTTTGAACCTTGTACATTGCACTAAAACATTTGATTATTATCACATTTGAATGTTTTATATACATAAATTGTTAAACTATTTGTAGTATAAGTTTTGGTAATTTTATTTTTTCTTTTAAACAGTCCTTATGAGTTTTTTAATCATTTTTCACAAGGGTGGACAAAGCTTTAATTTGTATTCCAAGACTTGTTAGGAATCCTTAACTTGTTCAAATTAAAATTGGTTTGTTTAAAATAATGTTCTAATATTGTATGTATTTGTGAACCAAACAAGAATTCCCAATATGAACGTGTCATTTAGCTTTAAGGACATGTTCAATTATTGGGGGTCCATTAGGTATTTCACAAGACATATTTTTTTGACAACCCAATCGTGCATGGACCTTTTTATATGATTTGTTCTTACATGGTGGCGTTTTGAATTATCTTTAAACTATTAATGTTGTCATAGTAAAATGGTCTTGTTATGTTGCTTTAAACCCCAAGTTTTGAATTAGTTTTCATAACCACATTGTTTCAAGTTAATTTTCTTAATAAAGGATTTACATTTTAACTTTTATTGGTGATTAACCATACTTGATTTTGCTTAGTGTTCGAGGTTATTAATGATGTTCGTAATTTGAACACAAACCATCCTCTTTATATTATTGTTTTTTCATGATCTAACCCAATTAACATCTACATAACCAATTAGTTGTGTGTTGTCACCTTTCCAATAGGTTATATTGTAGTGAATTGTCCTTTTGAAATATCTAAAAGTTTGAAAAACAACTCTTCAATCAGGCCTTTATAATTTATATATGAAATGACTTATTGTCCTCATAACAAATATCATATTTGCGTGAATATTTGTTAAATCACTTAACTTGCCAACCATTTGTTTATATTCTATTAAAATGAATTATTGATTCATTCATATTTGTAGCTAGTTGTACATTCCTTCTCACATCAATATTGTTGTTATACATTTGTCCGTTGTAACTATTTAAACATACTTTTCAATGTAGGTAGCATGTGTCATAACTTTAAAAAAATAAAAAATGAAAAAGTTGACAACCAAGTAATGGCTTAATGCCTTCAAATTTATCATCTTGAAGGTGTTTGATAATTTATTTTAGAACTATGTTATTTTGGCTTGTTCACTACCAATAAGCAATAAATCATCCATGTATAGAATTAGAATGAATAAATTTAAATTTCCATTTGCACTACTTTTTTGAAGTCCCTATTCTTTTAGAAATTATTTACACATTTATACCAAGCCCTAAAAGCCTTACAAAACTTACAAAATATTTTTCTTGACATTCGTAAAAGCCAAGTTGTTGTGCCATGTAAACCTTTTAATGTAGATCATGATCTAAACACATTGTTTTGACATCCATTTGATTTATTCCCCATCCTTCTTGTCTTAATAGTGTAATCATGATGCAAATAATCCTTCACTTAATTGGTAAAATAAAAGTTTCATCAAAATCAATGCTAGTTTAATATTCAAACCTTCAGACTATGAATCTAGCTTTTAATTTCTCCAATTTTCTGTCTAATTGTATTTTATTTTTAAAACCCATTTTATGGTAATCAATTTTTTTAATGAGTGCTAAATGTTCAAACTCCCAAGTGTTGTGCTATCAAGAAGATGAATGCATTTTTTATCTCCATTGCATTTCTCCATCTTGCTCGAGCTTTTGCTTTGAAGATATGTGTTGGCTCTTTGTTTGTGACTCTTATTACTAAATGATCATTACTTTAGTGGAATTGTGACGTGATTCAAATGTTTCTAAAACATATATATTCTTAAAAGTTTGATGGTGATTTTGAAATCCATTCAAATCACCTAAATTTTTCCATAGTTTTTTCTTGATGGATGTTGAGTGTCAATGATAAACATCTTGTCATTTTTTGAAACTCACTCACATAAGGTGCAATCACATGGTTATCTCAAATCACCTAAATCTTTCCATAGTTTTTTCTTGATGGATGTTGAGTGTCAATGATAAACATCTTGTCATTTTTTGAAACTCACTCACATAAGGTGCAATCACATGGTTATCTCTATCTATGAAGCAAGGTAGTTCGTTTTGTTTTGTCACATTAAGATCTCTCAAACCACAATGTTTCATGATGCTTCATGTTGCACTCTTTGTATCGTTGGAAAGCTCTCGATGAGTATGGGTGCAGTAACTTGGTTTGAGATTGTTTGGAGCTACCGTGTGGAAGCTATTGATTATCGAATCATTTTCAGAATGAAAAAATGAAAGAGAATCGAAAGTGAAAACTGTATTGGAACTTTGGGGCATTATTGGTGTTGTTGGAACCGACATGAGAACCGGATGGGGGGGCTCCGGGTTGCTCCGTTTCTGATACCCGCCCAACCCCGGGTGGCGTTTTCCTTCGAGAGAACTGTGGTGTCTGAGTTTTAGGGTTTGCTGAGTTCAGGGTTTTGTGCTTCTGTTTTTGTGGGGAGACATTTCGTAGGAGGTTGTTTTGTTTGTTTGTTTGTTTGTTTGGTTGTTGCTGTGGAGCTTGGGAGTGAGAGATCTTCATCGCCCGGTATGTCTGACGACGAAGATGATGCGCAGGAGATGGTAGGTTATTTCTTTTTTTCTTTGTTTTATTCTCAGAAGTTGAAAAAAGCTTAAATTGGTTTTTCTTCTTACGAATGGGGAAATTAGGTTCTCTGGAGAGAGTGGTGACTGCCGTATGAAGCCTGTTTTTTTCTTTTTCTTTCTCCACTATGGCTGCCTCATCTTGGTTTTGTGTCTTGGTCATTTCCACAAGGAAGCAAGAGTTTCTAGTCGTAGTTTTTTTCTGGTTTTTCATGCGGATGGAAACATTAGGGTTTCGACAGAGTTAGTGGCGACTGCCGTATGAAGCCTTTTTAAAAAAAAATTCCAGTATAGCTGCTGCATCTTGATTAATTGTATCCTATTCATTTCCTCAAGGAAGCAAGAGGTTGTAAACTTTCTGGGAGAAGTGGGGTTTCAGGAGAGTGATGACTGCCATAAGATGGCTTTTGATTTGCAGTATGGATGCTGCATCTTGGTTACCATGTGTCTTGTTCATTTGTGGAAGGAAGGAACAGGTTGCAGTTTTTTTCTTTTGGACAGGAGAAATAGTTCTTTGGTGGTGACCGTCTGTCACAGGAGAGGCATTGTAGTATGGCTGCACCCTGGGTTTTTTCTAATGGAGACAATTTCATTTTCTGATCATGTGTTAGGGTTTCTGTTTCTGCAGGCACAAATGAGAGCTGCAGCTAAAGCACGGCAAAGGTCAGATGCAGAGCTAGGTATGGAAGACTTCCTCTGAACTCTGAGTTTGATTCCCCGGCCTTCAGAAAGGCAATATTTGCTCATTTTGTTTCATTTCTTTTTGCAGGAATCCCCATGCCAGTGTCATTGGAGTCCCTTCGAGAGCGACAGCAACGCTTGCAAGAATCGGTAAGTGTCAAATCACAGAGACACTGTTACTGTAGGGTTTAGGATTAGATAAGGAGATGTCTGTGTCTGTCTGGGGAGAGCCATGTGCAATTGTTCACCAGTATTTCAACATCAGGAAAGGATATCAGCTCTCAAGGAGCAGCTTATTGAGCCAGAAAATGTTCTTCAGATGAATGTTCTTTACATCACAAACGTGCTGAACTTTACACCTTGACCATTGCCAAAAATGAAAGTGAGCTGACCCTGCCAGCCTTCAAGCGGATTACCATGATTGAACTTGACCTTTAGATCAGAAGGAATTAAGGTGTGAAATTCAGCAAAGTTTTTTTGTACATAGTCCCAGTGTTCCAGACAATGTGATGTGTCTTTGGAAATCAAGATAGGAATTCAGATGTGGTTTCATTGTGGGAACTCTGTCTTACCACTACAGGCAATGCAAGCAAATCAATATTTTGAAGGAGACCAGGGGCGGGTCATAGATGGACCAGCAGTGGATGCTGTAAAGCAAAATGACCAGAGTCTTGAGGAGGAGGATGATGAAGATGAAGAGGAAGACAATGACAACGAAAATGTGGTTATCCTTGCCCATTTTCCAGTAACCATAAGGGAAAAAATCTTGGGAGTTGTATCTTTTTTGAAGCATGCTGAAAAGATCAACTTGTTGTTCCACAAGACTCACTCTACTGTCCCGTGTTCGATTTACTGCAGTTACCAGAAGCACAATCAGGTGTGGGAGTAATTGATGATTCTGAGGTACATGAGGGGCTCCGAACACATTTTCCTCTCTCCTTTGGGAAGCAGGAGAGCAAGCAAACTCCACTAGAGGCAATTCACTCCAAAACGAAGCGGTCAGAAGCTCCCATCAACAAGCTTGATAAGGTGAGCATACCTGGCTATCACTTGTGTGCTCTCCAAGCTATCGTTCCTTTGCTGCCTGACAATATGCCAAACCTCATCTGCAAAGATTAGTTTTGCACCAGTTCTATATCTTCTTTCAAGGATATGACTCTCAAGTGCTAGCAAACATCATGACAGAGTCTTCTGGTTGCTGCCTGAAGTGAAATTGAATTTAGGACATGGATTTTTAATTTTGTTTAAAAAAAATAAATTGTCCTAAGTTTTGAGCTTTTTGCATGAGGAAGGTGATGTTTTGATACTTTCTGAGTTACTTTCTAAAGTTATGACCTCACTCTTTCTTGATGTATTTGGTTTGGTGTGCTTGAACTGATGTACCAGTTACTCCTTCAAACTATTTTTGTAGAGCCTTCTATACAATCTCATGGATATGTTCTTTCAAGAGGAGGCCAATAAACAGTTGTTTTGGTCTCTCAATTCATGAGAACCAAAGTGAGTGTAATGAAATCATGAGAAGTTTTAAGTTGTGGTAACTTTTCATGAAGGGACCATTCTAAGTTACTCCTGTCTGTCTCCTACAGCAGTATCCTGCAAGCATCACAAAGGTACAAGGACTGGGGTCCATTCAGTTCACTTCTGGTGAAACTGCAGTTGTTGGACCTCTTCGACCCCAGCTAGGTAGCAATGATGAGGCTGAAGAAATCATAGGACCTCCAAGGCCTCAAACCGATGAAGCAAGCAGTGAGGAAGATGATGACATAGATGATGAGGAGGGTGAAGATGTTTATCGCATCCCTCTCAACAATGAGATACGCCTCAAGGGTCACACCAAGGCATGCCACCCCTGCTTCCTTGAATCTTGAGGTTCGTCTACAGATATTGGGACATGACAGCTTATGTTTGTTAGAGAACAGCATTTCTATATGCAGTCCATGTACCCCTTAAGATGCCTGCTAGAAACTGTATGTCTTCTTGAAACATCTGACATGCTAATTTGAGTTTTGGGATCACAGGTTGTGTCAGCAATAGCTGTAGATCCAACTGGATCAAGGGTGTTGACTGGTGGATACGATTATGTTGTCAGAATGTATGATTTTCAAGGCATGGATTCTCGTTTAAGATCATTCCGGCAGGTTGAACCCAGTGAAGGTCATCAGATCCGTGCCCTAAGCTGGAGCCCAACAGCTGATCAGTTTCTGGCTGTGACTGGCTCAGCCCAGGCGAAAATTTATGACCGGGATGGCTTTACATTAGGGGAGTTTGTGAAGGGAGACATGTATATTCGTGATCTCAAGAACACCAAGGGCCATATTTCTGGACTTACCGGTGGCCATTGGCACCCTAAGGACCGAGAGACTGCTCTTACGTCCTCAGAGGATGGGTCTCTTCGAATCTGGGATGTGACCAACTTCAAAACCCAAAAGCAGGTGAACATCATCTCAAAAGATTCAGAGCCGTCTTTTATCATGAGCGTACCCAAAGTGGATTCTGGGTTCATGGGAATTTTTCTCACTTGTAGTTCATTCATTTATTTTGCAGATTTAGGATTCCGAGTTTTCCGGTTGCTTTCAGAAATGCAGAAGAAATTCAGGACACAAAATTGTTCAAAATCTTGTGCACAAATTTTTTAGCATATTATTGGTCCTTATATACACCCAGTTGGCAGTGGATGAATTTAGTGTTGAGTAACAGCTGCTACTCATTGCCACTCTTTGTGAAGGTGATATGTTCTGATGCTTTATGAGTGACACTCACAAGGTCATGACCTCACTATTCTTATCATGTTTGCCCAAAACTGGCATAATGATTAACTTCAAAATTTGTAGAAAGTTATCTCTGCAAACACACACATGTATATGTTAGGATTCTTGTACTGGAGGGTTTTAAATATAGGACTTTTTCCGCCTCCTCATACTTGCTGCTCTGAGTGGGCTTTTTCAGTTTTGTAAATGAAATTTGTCTGAAGAATATTGTTTGTTGGCATCACGAGTTCTTGTATTGAGAAATTGGTGTTTGGGTTTTGGGGATTTTAAGGTCTGGTGCATTGAATGGTTATTTGGTGTTTGAGAGAAGATAGAAGATGCACAGGGTGATGCTGATGGTCTGAAACAAGGAGAAATATGCTGATTATTTGGACTTGCCTGTAGGTTATAAAACCAAAGTTGGCCAGGCCAGGGCGTGTGTCAGTGACAGCCTGCACATGGGGCCTGGATGGCAAGTGTGTGGCAGGAGGTCTGGCAAATGGCTCTGTACAGGTTAGTGAATATGTCCGTTCACTGACGAGCATGTTGTGCTGACACAGTATGAGTTCTTTTCACAATTGTGTAGATTGCACAGTCCTATCCAGGAAGGGTTCTTTGTGAAAGTGTTTCTCTCCTTGCTCTTGTAATCACCTTTGGCTTTTCATGCATGTTTTGTCACTGTCCTGTCTGCTCTTCCTGAGCATGCACTTCCCAGCATACAGTGCATGCTACCATATTTTATTGGGCTCGTGGAACAATAATTCTTGTTGTATTTTTGGGAATAAAGGTGTGGAATGTCAAGCCTGGATGGGGAAGCCGACCTGACATCTTTCTGGAGAAAGCTCATGAAGCAGGGGATGATGTAACAGGCCTTTGTTTTTCTGCAGATGGACATACTCTTCTCTCTCGTAGCACAGATTCTACTCTCAAAGTAAGTTCTTGTCCTGTGCACCTGATGAAATCTTTCCATTGTTTAGCAAAGAGAAACAACTTAATTGTGTACAATGTTTTGGTTGTGGACAGGTATGGGATTTGCGCCAAACAAGATCTCCTCTCAAGGCATTTAGAGATCTCCCAAACTCCTATGCTCAAACCACAGTTTCTTTCAGCCCTGACGAGCGTTTAATTTTGACTGGAACGTCAACTGAGAAAGAAGGAAACGCTGGTGGGTTGTTGGTTTTCTTTGATAAGGAGCGATTGGAGCTTGTGTGCAGAGTTGGGGTCTCTGCCAATCACAGTGTTGTGTGTTCTGTTTGGCATCCTCGACTGAATCAGGTTCACTCTCACCCTAATGTTTCATGCCATCCATGTTATGTTCGTTCAGCGAGGTTTTGAGCTTGCAATTTCCTGAAATACACCTCTCTCCCTCTTTGCTATCTATGTGAGGTCTCTCTTTCAATGGCTGACCTTACATCATTTGCAGATTTTAGCAACAACAGGAGATAAAAAGGAAGGTACAACTCATGTTTTGTATGATCCAGCAATCAGTGAGAGAGGTGCTCTTGTGTGTGTTGCACGTGCTCCAAGGAAAAAGTCTGACCAAGATTTTCAGGCAAAGCCAGTGGTGCATAACCCACATGCACTGCCTTTGTTTCGAGATGAACCCAGCAGAAAGCGGGCACGTGAGAAGGCCCGCACTGACCCAAAGAAATCTAAGCGACCAGACCTGCCTGTCACAGGGCCTGGGTTTGGAGGTCGTGTTGGGACAACCAAAGGCAGCTTACTTACTCAGTATCTCATGCGGGTAATGCATTGCCATCTCTTTTTCCTCAATTTGATGCACTGGAGCATGAGATCTCCAAGCACAATATGAGCTCACTGTCCGGTGATCTGTAAAGCTTTTGTTTTGATGCACAAATGTTTCAACTGTGTAACTGTGTATGCTAGGTGCTTTCCTCATTGTTATCTTAATAAGCAGATCGGAAACATCTAATCAGCTCACCATTAGATCATTAACAAGTTTTTTGCTTGTGTTTTTGGACAATGCAGTCCATTTTGAAAACATTTTTGGCTGAAGAAAGAAATAAATATGAATGTAGTGTTTGTATAGTGAGTTTTAAGGGTCATAGAATGGGCAATCTTCTCATCTAAGGTTTTTGCTTTCAATGAAATGAGAAAGCCAGCATCAGAGCTGAATGTGGACATTGAATTGCAGGAAGGTGGAATGATAAAAGAGACATGGATGGATGAAGACCCCCGGGAAGCCATCTTGAAGCATGCTGAAGCTGCTGCAAATGACCCATTCTATATTGCACCTGCATATGCAGAAACTCAGCCTGAGACCATCTTCCAGGAGTCAGATGAGGAAGAGAAGGAGACATAAAAACTTGTGATAAAAAGATTAGCTGATTGCTCTTTCATGCTCTTTTTATTGTTGTGAGCAGAGGAAATCTAGGATATATGGTGCTCATTCTGACAATTCACCCAAAACCAGACAGTCATGATGAAATACTCTTTGCCATACAATAGTCACATTTCTAAGCTTGAGTTACTCCCAGAAGTTTGGCAGCTATGGTTATTCAGAGATGTGGCAAAATTTGAAACATGTAAACTATTCTCTATTGCTTTAACTAGTTGGGATTTGCCACCAAGTTCTGTTTTGAGGATTGAGAGTATCCAGCAGTTTGGTCGTGTTGTGAGATTTTCTTCAATTGGAAGGCAATCAGGACTTGTCCATTGACAGGGGAGAGGTCCCTGGTTGAATGAACTGGGAGTAGTTTGGGGCTGGTGGGGAACTATCCTCCCTGTACCGTGGTGGGATGTGAACATTGCCATCCCTTTTACACTCTATGACTACCTGGAGGGGACATAGCCCTCCATGCTCCTCAATGAGCTTTCATTTGAGCATTTGTTCTCTGAGGGGGTCCCACTTGCTGGGAGCTTGTGCTAAAGCTTCCCTTCTCCAGATGCAATCCAAGGCTTCAGTGATGTCCTCCACTGTGATGGTGGCAATTGTTCCTTCCCCAACAACCCCACATTGATTTCTCCAGGCTGAGTGGCTCTTGATGTGCCCTGCCCTTGTTGACCACTGTTTGTGTAAGTGTGCTGTTGTCAACCTGCAGTATTTGAGCCATGGGGGAAGGGTGTGGACTGTTTATGGAACTCTGCAACAACTCCTACCCTTGTACTACCAACACAACTGTGATGTCTTCAAACTGCTGGAATCTGAAATATTCAAATTGGAGCTGCTGGATTGCTTTAATACTTGATTATTTTAATCAAAACTGCTGAGTATCAGTGGCAGGTACAGTACTCTCTCAAGTTCCAACTATCTTTGCAGTGAACTTGGGGGCAATGACTGCAGGCACCACAAACCTACAGATTCTTGAAAAGGCAAGGCACCAGAGTCTGCTGCAATAAGCCCAAATATGACAGTCAGTTTCTCACTATGGTAACATATATGAATCACCATTTTTTGTCTTCCTCTTCATTGTGCAGCAGAAACTTGGCACCTGCCACAGCCCACAATGATCATCTGCCAAAAAAAATCCTTCAAATCCTGCATGGATTTCAACAATTCAAGGATGCTAATGGTCATCAACTCCAAAAGCATGCACCTTGTTATTCACCTCAATTCAGGTGATCCATGGCTGTTTCTTCACAGCCTTTTCCAACCTTTGTTGTTGAACTTTCACACTCAGGTCCCACTTGCCACCAGCAGCATAGATGTTTGTTAGCAGCACATAGCCTGTGGCACTGCCAGGATCCAATTCCAGAACTTTTCTTGCAATTTGTTCTCCCATCTCTGCATCACCATGATTTCTGCAAGCACCAAGCAAGGTTTTCCATACAGCAGCATCCTGTACACAGGGCATGATGGTGATCAGAGCTTCTGCCTCAAGCACAAGGCCTGCACAGCCAAGAAGATCAACTATGCAAGCATAGTGATCCAAAGCTGAAGAGCCATTATAAACCAAACCCATGGATTCAAAATAGTGCAGACCTTCATCCACTAGGCCTGCATGGCTGCAAGCTTGAAGAAGAGCAATAAAAGTGATCATATCTATCTCTACATTTTCTTGATACATATGTTCAAAATGCCCAAGAGCTTTCTTTGCCTGGCCATGCATAACATATCCTCCAAGCAGCCAAATTCCGAGTGGTAATCATGTTGAACACTCTCTGTGCGTCCTCTACAGCCCCACATTTCACATACATGTCAATGAGGCTGCTACCCACAAAAATATCAGATTCAAAACCACATTGAATGGTCTGTTACATGAACATGCTTGCCCTCTTCAAGTGCCCCTACACTAGTACACACATTCAGCACCCCCACAAAGGTGACAGGGTCTGCCTCCACCCCCTTGTGCTGCAATTGTTTAAATAGTTCCAATGCCTTCTGCCCTTGCCCACATTTCACATATCCCATAATCATGGCATTCCAAGAGACCACATCATGTGTGGCCATCCTGTTGAACACTCTGCATGCATTCTCTATAGCGCACCACATTTGGCATACATGTCAGCAAGGTTACCATCAACAAAAATATCAGATTCAAAACCACGTTGGATAATTTGTTCATGGACATGCCTGCCCCCTTCAAGTGCTCCTATACTAGCACATGCATTTAGCACTCCCACAAAGGTGCCAGGGTCTGCCTCCACCCCTTCATGATGCATCTGTTGAGACAGTTCTAATGCCCTCTGCCCATGCCCATGTTTCACATGTCCCAGAATCATGGCATTCCAAGAGACAACATTGCATGTTTTCATCCGTTTGAATACTCTCTGCACATCCTCCATGACTCCACATTTTGCATACATGTCAAAAAGGCTGCTTCCCACAAAAATATCAGCCTCACAACCATTTTGAACAATCTGCTCATGAATGTGCCTGCCTTCTTCAAGTGCCCCTAAAGTAGCACATGCATTCAGCATGCCCATAAAGGTGACAGAATCTGGTTGAACCCCTTCATGTTGTATTTGCCCAGATAGTCCCAAGGCCCTGTGTGCTTGCCCACATTTCACAAGTCCCAGAATCATGGCATTCCAAGAGACCACATTGCATGTGGCCATCCTATTGAACACTCTCTGTGCATCCTCTATGCCCCCACATTTGGTATACATTTCAATGAGGCTTGTACCCACAAAAACACCAAACTCACAACCACTTTGTGTAATCTGTTCATGAACACACATGCCTTCTTCATGGGCTGTTATGCTAGCACATGCATTTAGTAACCCTACAAAGGTTACAGGGTCTGGCTGGACACCTTCAACTTGCATTTGTTGAGACAGTTTCAATGCCTGCAGCCCTTGCCCACATTTCACATCTCCCAAAATCATGGAATTCCATGAGACCACATTGCGTGTGGCCATCCTGTTGAACACTAGTTGTGCATCCTGTATGCTGCCACACTTGGCATACATGTCAATGAGGCCGTTTCCCACAAATACATCAGATTCAAACCCACCTTGAATAATCTGTTTGTGAACACACCTGCCTTTTTCAAGTGCTTGTGAGCTTGAACATGCATTCAGCACTTGCACGAAGGTGAAACTGTTTAGACTCATACCCTCTTGTTGCATTTGTTCAAAAAGCTCCATTGTCTTCTCATAATGCCCAGCCTGGGCACATCTTGCAAGCTTCACATTCCACTGGAATATATTCAATTGTACACTTCCTGGTGCCATTTCTGCAAGCTTGGCTTCCACCCATGGGGGATTTGATGTGCCATTGAGCCACAGTGCCTGTTGTGCAGTCTTATGTTTAAAATCAGGATACCTTGCATTCACCTACAACCGGGAATAAGGAATCCTAACCCAGCTGAAGAGTCATGCATTCCTTGCAGATCAGTGCTAACCAGGCTATCATGACAAATAAAAACAATGTACTGACATCCTCCATAAACAAGGAAACATTTCAGAAGTTATTGCATATAGCTTCTCTGACCTTTGGTCCCACTATTGCAAAGGATCTGAAAAGAACTCCTGCCATAGTTTCTCTACAATCCTTTTCTTGCCTGCTACAAAAACAGCAGGACCTGAATAAAAAGACAAACTCTCAAAGGGGAGTTCCTTTCTTTATTGTCATGAATCGTGCTCACAAGTATGCACCATATGAGAAACATTGCAGTTAAGGTCATATTGTGCATAAAATTTCCATTTGAATACATCAAAAACTTAAGCAGTGCAGTCAATGGCATATCCCATTCCTACAATGCTGTCAGTGTTTTTCTATCAAGACAAGGTTGAGAAATCTTCATCACAGTCAAATGTGAAGTCAAAGGAAGACACATCATATGAGCTTAAAGATTCTATCTGAGGACATGAAAAACTCAAGCAATGCAGACAATGGCACATCTCATTCCTACAATGCTGTCAGTGATTTTCAGTCAGGACATGGTCATGAAATCTTCATCACACTCAGATGTAGAAGTGGAAGCAAGACACATCTCCCTCTGCATTTTGATATTTGCTGCCAACACTACGTTCCAAGTTCAGTACAGCTGAACAAAGTGGGATTTGCTCCTCTAACCCTTTTTTTTTGCACATGGAAGACACTGGAGATTGGCTTTTGTGGTGGGCTAATTGCATTATACCACTGAGCATGATAAGGATAAAGATGGTGTGTAGACCTGAGAATCTAGTAAGCTGAGAAAGTTCAATACCTACCGCTTACCAGATAATCCACAATTCCCAAAAACACAAAGCACCTGCTCACCTGGAAATGCTTCTGCTGTTGTTACTTGAAGAAGATCTCGTTCACTAGAGGAAACTAAAGCCCTGCAGTGAGGTCCAGAACCTGCCACAATTGTGCAGATCAATTTTTATCATATGCTTCAGAAACATCCATTGAAAAAGGGTTTGAATGATCAAACCCTTGCTTGTTGACTCCTGCTAAATTTCTCAAAACTCTACAAAAGCCAGATGCAGCAGATCGAATGAGGTCGTGTATAGGTCGAACCAAAAGCTTAGGTAGCTGAGAAATCGATGATTTCTTCAGCTCCAGTCTAAATTCCTTCAACATAAAAAGAGTCCTGGTTGACGGCCATAACGAACAGCAACCACCCGGCAGACAATAAGACTTAGAAGAAGGTATGAAAGCTCATGGGGAGAAGACGGAATGCAATTTGGAACTAACGCAAAAACTCGCCGCCCGACCGACTCGCAATAGTTGCAGTCCATTGTCGCATTGTTATAACACTACCGCAAGGGGAGAGCTCACAACCGAAAAACAAACCGAATCGACGAAGAACCTCTCACTTGCTCCTTGCTTGCCGCCATGATAGTTTGACCAGTGTCAACTAACAAGCCGTTCCCAACCCACACACACTGCATACGATCAGGGCAACTGAAAAACAACAGACAACAAGCGTTAAAACTTTCCAAAGATCTCCTCACTCGCGACAATGAAATCGGCAAGCTCGACAAAAACTCTCTGATCCCATCAAACCATAATAATTTGGTTTCCGACACTTATCGCAAGCTTGATCCACCATCTCCATCTCTCTCCACCCTCATCAGATGGAACAATTTTCCTTCATGAAGATGCAGAAATCTGAGCTTGATGATCTCCCCCATCTCCGTCTCTCTCTCTCTCTCTCTCTCTCTCTCTCCATTCTCATCAATGCTACAACTAACTCATGACGATGCAGGAACCTAAGCTTGATGATTCCCATCTCTATCTCTCTCTCTCTCCAATTCTCATCAGATTCTACAATTGCCCCATGACCATGGAGAGAAATCTCTTGCAAAAACCGAGGCTACAAATTTGGTTGAATGTAGTAATCTTTAATTCTGGGTTCTTGCACTATCTATGAATAGATAGCTTCCATTTTAGGTACTAGGGTTTTCATCTCTGGCTTCAAATCTGAAATGGACTTGGTGCTGAAGTATGATCACTGAGATGATCAATGGCCTCAAAAAATCACCACCATATTTCATTGCAGATAAAAGCTACTTTTTTCCACAACCTGTACATGTTTTTCACAGCCTATTGCTTCCCTGGAGCATAAGCTACTGTAAACAATGCAACTTGTGCCACCCTGTCGCTGTATTCATTCAGGCTCCAAATTTATTGGACTCAAAATCAGAATTCAGAAGTAATGCTCAAATAACATAGAACTCCACAAAGTACAGCAAACATCCACACTTGAATTCAATCCTGATATATAAAAACACAAGTCAAATAAGAAATCATTGAGAATATTAATCCTGGGCCACCACCTTTCTAATAAATGCAGATTAGAGAAATTGCTAATCCCACACTGACTACAATATAGCAAGAAGGAAGATTTGATGGCAGCTGCACCTTGTTAAATCAATCAAGAGGATCACATGGCCTGTGCACCTCCGTTTGTGATCTTTCTCATTGCATTAACTAGTTTGCTTTGAGAGAGGAACAGTACAAGACTCTTTCATGGTACACTCTTTTATTTTACCTTGGTCAGACCTTTGGCAATCACATTGCACTTCTTGAAAGATGAAGGAGAGGGGCAATAAGAATTGTTTGTTATAAGAGAGCTCGGAGGGTAACATGGAGGGATTCTTCTGAGAACCAGTCATACATGCCTGGCATTGCTTCTTCCACCTGCTCCTTGAACTTAGCTAATGCCACCGGAATGCTTGACAGAAAATGGACAAGAGTGACACCTCCCTTGTAGTCCCTGTAATGTGTTGAGCGATTTCCTAACAGATGGAAATCCCATTCCACACTGATTATTGGTGCTGAGAGAACAAACAATTGAACTAAAAAATGAAAAGAACTGCAATTCAATCATTTTTTTCTTTGAGAAAATATGGAAACAGCCAGCTGAAAAAATTGCTTACCATCTTTTGATGCATGGAAGTAGTAAGAGTTGAGATTATGTCTGAGGAACACATCAAGAACCTTCCGGACACTGGCCTGCTGCTCAGCTGAAGGTCCAGAAAGATCAACTGGCGCTCTTAGAGGAATATCTGTCACCAGCATAGGATGCTCAAGACAGCAATCTGCATAGAGTACGACTGAGAGCTTGTTGACTATAACTGGTTCTGATGTTGATGCCAAAGTTACACTTTCTTTGCTGCAGAATTCAAGCATGGAAGTACCTCAGACAGATCAATACACAACAGTTTTGTTGCACAATCACACTTGGTTTTTTTCTTATTGTTCCTTGGGTTAGCCCTGCATCAGCCACCCTACATGCTGTTGGCAGTGTAAGAAAAATGAGAATTCAGTTTCTTGTGCTCCAGAGGAAATGCTGAACTACTACTAATACTACCTGCAAATGTCATGCAACCTCTGTAGTTGTTCCATGCTCAGCCGCTGATTGTCCCGTAGGCATGCAAGGCTAGTTTTGGGCCATTTGGAGCCTGGATTTTCCTTTACAAGTCCTGGATATTCCTCATCAATATGTTCTTTTAACTGTATTCCCACACATTGCAACATCTTCCACAGAAATTCACTTCCAGTCTTTTCATACTTGAATTACTCACAACCTGATCAAAAGACTCTCAAAGACGGAAGAATAATCCTCATGGCACTTGATTAATCCTCAAATTGAGAGCTTAATTAAAGAGAAAACCGATCTCAACTACAAAAGGAAGAAAATTTGAAAAACATTAAAAAATATACACAATTGATTATTCTTGCCATGAATTAGGGTTGATTTCCAAAACTCCGACTTCCCTCCCGTCCTCCTTCATGCAAGAAAAATCTCCTCGAAAGTATTTTTTTCATTTGTCAAAAGCTACCAAGAACGACAATTTTTTTTTTTTTGATACAATATAAACGAAAGGGAAAAAAAGCACAAAGAAACAAAGAGGTGTAAGTACCTGCAGAAGGGAAGGAGGAATGCCACTGTAAGCGATGGTGAGAACCC
Source organism: Sphagnum tenellum (assembly GCA_963921925.1). Classification (NCBI taxonomy): domain Eukaryota; kingdom Viridiplantae; phylum Streptophyta; class Sphagnopsida; order Sphagnales; family Sphagnaceae; genus Sphagnum; species Sphagnum tenellum. The sequence continues at coordinate 8,026,418 of OY998144.1, forward strand.
CCTGCCAACTGACAAAAAACTCCATTGCTTGAAATGTGGCAGCCCTTGTCTCTGCCACCATCGCCTCCAACTTCCCACGCCACATCACTCCTACTCCTCCTCTTCCTCCTACGCGTCCTCCTGCTACATAATCAGCCGATTCCACTTCTGAAAATTCTACAACAGCAGCGGCCATCATCGCTCTCGCTCTCTCTCGCTCGTCTTCCCAAGCTCCGTCCTTCACAATACTGTGCACGTCTTCATAGAACCGGCGGGTTTTTCTCCCGAGAAATTAGTGTTGTGAAGGTATCCGGCTTGCAGTGTTAAATCCGGGGGTTCCGGTTCTTGTCACCCAGACCTGAGCTGCCATTTTTGTTTTTATTTCATAATTTTTGTTGTTGTTTGGGATATATTTTTTAAATTTCATGTGTATAAAATCCTTTTTTGATGATTTGATATTTTTAAAAATACAGGTTATTATTTATTTTGTAATTTATTTTTGTGTTATTCAGATTTTCTTTTGCACATGGTCTTTAGCCTATGTGTTGTTTTTTTTTTTTTTTTAAATTGTGTTTTGGGTTTGAAAATTTTTAATTTGTTAATAAATGAGTTGTATTTAAATCACCAAAAATCAATTCTTAAATTTTATGTAACTTTTTTTAAGAATTAATTTTGCACCAAATTTTGGTTTGGCAAGTACCAAATTTTGGTTTGGTTTAAAAAATTGTATCTAGTATCACAAGGCCAACAAACTACCCTTCCTTTATGGATAGATTAAGCCTAAATTTGGGGTTAAGTACCTAAATTAGCTTAATCATCACAAATTTGGAAGGGGCAAAACTTATTATTAAATTTATAAATAAATAAATAAATAAACAAACATGAACCTTAACACTCTTAAGCTCACGAGGGGGTTCAAAAAAACAGACTTGAAAAAGATTAAAATTTATTATTAAGTTTTAATTAGCATTAATCAAGTAATTTTGGCTTTGTTATGCACCTACCCCAAATTAGCTTAATCGTGCGCCGCTAATGACGTGAGGACGAACAGTTTGTTCTTAGTGTTGTTGGTTGCTCGTTGTTTGTTTGTTTGTTTGTTTGCAGCGATGGTGGATTGGCACGCGAAGAATTTCTGCTCCTGCGGCTGCTGATTTTGCTTCCTCTTTGTTTTTCTTCTTCCGTTTTTTTATCGGAAGATTGAGGGACATTCATTCATAGTTTGTTTGTTTGTTTGTTTACCTATCATCAGCCATGGATAGCTTGTCGTTGCGCCTGTGCCCTCCTGCTGCTCACCCAGCTACCACATCCTCCAGGTCTGTTCTTTCTACTTGTTTTTTTTTTTTTTTCCTTCTTCTTGTTCTTGCAATCCTTGAGTGCCCTTTTTTTCCCCTTTTTTTTTGGGTCTTTGGGTTTTGTTTTGTTTTTGTTTTTGTTATTTTTTGGGGGGATGGACTATTGTGGTTTCCATCTTCTTCTTCTCCTCTCTTCTTTTGGCATTCCAATGCTTCACTGGTTATCAGGGATCATGTGTGTTTGTGTGTTTTTTTCTGGTTTGGTTGCTCTGGATTGTTTTTGTGGATTTTAGTAGTGTGGGGAGTGCATTGGCTAAGTGGTAGTTTGTGTCGTTTTCCTGATGTGCAATGTAATTTGGGTACTAGTGTGTGTGAGTGACTCGGATCTTTTAGGTTATTGCAATAGGGTAAAGATGTTGGTGCGGGAGGTGAGATTTAAAGCGGATTTTGGAGGAAGTGAGCTCCTTTGAAGGAATGGAGATGTTAAACCCTAGTTTGGGATTTCTCAGGAGTTGGGGTGGGAGGAGATGGATAGTAGGTCTTGGATTGTTGTTGGTGGCTAAGGATGTATGGTTGTTGGTCTTCTTCTTCTTCTTCTTTTTATGCCTTGATATGTTTATTTTTGTGCTTCTACTTCCTTCTGTCCATGCTTGGCTATACCATGTTCCTGCACTTGTGTGCTTTTCTTTGTTACCAAGGTACTTTATATTTTGCACACTAGCTTGTTAGACCTTGCTTGTTAGACACTCGTAGTCAGTTTTCTGAACCCTAGGTGTTTTGACAGTTTCTTGCTTTTGCTGCATTGTGGCAAAGACATGATTTTCAAATGTGGAGGAAGTGCACAGCTTTTTCCACATACAGATTTAATTACAGACTACATGTTTTCCATTTTTAGGGTTCCTGTCTCTTGAATTGTTTCTGTGGTGGGACATTGTTGCTGGGGGTCAAGCAGTAATGGTGGGCTGTAATGGAAAGGAATTGGAAGAAAAATGAGACAGGATTGATCATTACCTGGTTGATGTATACAGTGCAATGTTGCAAGCAGAATCACAGCTTTTTTCTTGTATCATAACATTTTGCAACATGTCAGGCAAGTTGCACTATGTGCAAGGAACTGATTAAGGAAAGAGATTGGTTGATGGGGAGGACAGGTTCGTGTCTGCCAATGTGGGTGGAGTATTGGCATGCAAGCGGACTTCAGGGATTGCAGCTTTGCATACGGTCACTAGTCTAGCTGTCCCTTGCTGTGTTCATGGGGAAGGGAGATCAAAGTACCAAGCTGTGGGATCTGCTGTGGCAGACTCAGGCTCTGAGAATGCTGGGGTCTCGCATCAGACCACAAAACTGGGTAGGAAATCCATGGATTGGCGACAAGCAGCAGTTGTTTCAGCTGGGGTTGGAGCAGCAATTGGTGGCCAGCTTCTGTGTTTTTTGACTATTGGAGATGTTGGAGGGGGTTTTGGAGGGTTTGGGGGTGGAGGTGGCGGCGGTGGTGGAGGAGGTGGTGGGGGTGGAAATGGTTGGCGCTTTTGGCTTGACAATGGGATGGCTTGGGCTGATGCAAGGAATGAGGATGACGGAAGTGAGGCCTTTGACCCACATGGGCTCCAAGTGGGACGGAATGTGCCATTAAGTAAGCTGAATCCCGTGAAGCGATACCGTGTCTCTGGGGTAGAACTTGTTGACAAGCGCACACGACAGACAATTGATTCCAAGGATCCTTTCTATGAACTTGTCACCTTAAGAACTGGTGGGGTGTCAACCAAAGCCCAATTGGATGCAGAGGTTGAGAACTTGATGAATTGTGGAATGTTCCAGAGTGTTGAGATGGAGGGGGTAACTCAGCTTGATGGGAGCATAAAAGTCCAGATATCTTTCATAGAGAGTCAATGGCAGCCAGCAGATTCCTTCAGATGTGTCAATGTGGGTTTGCTCTCTCAAAATAGGGCCCCGGAACCTGATGCCAATTTGACTGATCAGCAACGTGAAGAGCTCGCAAAGGTTCAGGAGGAGGAGTACAAGAACCGGCTTCGACGTGCTCGCCCATGCATGCTTCCAAAGGCTGTGGAGGTAAGTTGTTTAGTATGTTGATGGAGGTCAGAGGGAGGTAGAAGCCATTGTTGCTGCAATCGAAAGCTGAAGGTGTTTACTGACCAGTGTGGTAGCTATGAACTGATGTAGTGTTGGGCACTGAACCTGATGTCTCAAATACTTTTTTGCAGCGCGAAATATCAAGCTGGTTGCGAGGTGAGACACGAGTGACAGCCCGCATGCTGCAGCGCATCCGGGATCGTGTTCAGAAATGGTACCATGAAGAAGGCTATGCTTGTGCACAGGTTGTCAACTTTGGGAACTTGAATACTAATGAGGTTGTATGTGAAGTAGTGGAGGGAGACATCACAAAAGTGCAAATCCTGTTCCAGGATAAGATGGGGTTCCCATCTGAAGGCAACACACAAGAGAAGATTATCCAACGAGAGCTTCCTGAACAAGTGAGACTGACTCTCAGACTTGGTAGACCTTAGGGACCACTTTTGAAACATTGCTCAGCTTGAATCCTGTGATGTTTGATGTTTGTGACTGTGAAACATGGACCACATGCACACACAATCTTCTTGTTCCCCAATGATTGGGTGGGGTTGTGGGTGTTGCAGTTGAGAGCAGGACAAATTTTCAACATTGAAGCTGGGAAAAAGGCTTTGAGAAATGTGAATGGATTAGCCCTGTTCTCTAACATTGAGGTGAACCCTAGGCCAGATGAGGACACTGATGGAGGCATTGTGGTAGAAGTAAAGCTGAAGGAGCTTGAGCAAAAGACAGCTGAGGTCAGCACTGAGTGGAGCATTGTGCCTGGAAGTTCTGGGCGACCCAGCCTGGTGATATTTCTATCCTTCAATCCCAGTTAACAGTCATGTATTGTAATGAGTTTCTTCTTTGTAGGCATCTCCACATGTTCTGAGTTTTCTTTCAAAATTTTCTGCATTCCATGTGTAGTCAAGTCTTACAAGGGTTTGTGATTTGAATGTCATGCAGGCAACAATTCAGCCTGCAGGGAGTGTTACATTTGAGCACCGAAACTTGCAAGGATTGAATCGGTCAATACTTGGGTCTGTGACTTCCAACAATCTCTTCAACCCCCAGGTAACAACAGCAGAATATTTGTCAGCTTTGAGCTCTGAATGATTCTTGCTGCAGTCCTGAACAGCACATTTGTGGACTCTCTGGAATTCCTCAAAATTGGATTACAGCATAACATATGTGTTTCACTCAAGTATGTGAGTTTTAGCCTTTAATGATATTGACATGGTTTGTTGTATGGATCACTGTCAACTGAATGTTGATGACAGGATGACCTTGGATTCAAGGCAGAATATGTGCATCCTTATGTGGATGGAGTTGATGATCCCCGCAACCGCACATTCCGTGCAAGCTGTTTCAACAGCCGCAAGTTGAGTGCAGTTTTCACAGGGGGACCAGGGGTGGAGGAAGTGCCTTCTGTGTGGGTGGATCGTGCTGGCATCAAGGCCAATTTGACTGAGGTCATTCCAGGACACTCTCTTTCAAAGTGCAACAACCTTACTTATGTCCTCCAGTTATGAGATCATATGCAGTCATAGCTGAAGAACATCTTGCTGAAGAACATTGCTACAGTCTCCTGTTGCATGACATATCTGAGTGACTCATGTTGGTTTTTGTGATAGGCCTTCACTCGACAAAGCAAGTTTACATATGGGGTGGTGCTTGAGGAAGTTACAACGAGAGATGAGACCAGTGCTATCTGCACTAATGGGGCACGTGCATTACCAAGTGGCGCTCTCACGATGGATGGCCCTCCAACATCACACAGTGACACTGGCATTGACAGAGTTGCATTTCTACAAGGCAATTTCACACATGATAACACTCGATTTGTTAATGGTACTCCAGTTGGTGCACGGGACATTTTCCAGGTCTGTAATATGTCTCAAGTTGTATTCCCTCTGGGCTTTTCTGTGCTGCTAAGTGCTGCTAAGTACAACCAAAAACAAGAGATGGTGATGAAGAGCTGAGTCTTGTAATACCTTTCCACTGTATTGTGCAGACTTTGAGGGAGATCACCAAATGTTGTGCATTTCTTTGTTAAGCATTTGCAAAATTCTTTAGTATTTTCATACATGCTGATGTGCCATGCATGTACTGTATCACAGGTGGACCAAGGCCTTGGAATCGGAAGCAAGTTTCCATTTTTCAACCGTCATCAAGTGACCTTGACCCGGTTCATCCAGCTGCAACAGGAAGACCAGCAGGATTCTGAGAAACCTCCTCTAGTGGCTGTGGTCCATGGGCGCTATGGAGGTTGTATAGGAGATCTTGCGAGCTATGATGCCTTTACCTTGGGTGGCCCTTATTCAGTTCGTGGGTACAACATGGGTGAACTTGGTGCTGCACGCAACTTTCTAGAGGTAAGAAGCCGAAAATCAAAGAGGGAATACTGAATTACAGACATTGCCAACAGTTAACAGTTGAAGCTCTCAAATGTGTATTATTATAGTTGTCTAGTCATTTTGTGTGAACATAGTATTTCCTTCCTTGTGTTTGAATTTGTTCTGTATTTTGTACTGCCATTCACACCAGAAACTTTCTTTTTTGCAGCTTGCAGCTGAAATCCGAGTGCCAGTCAGGAAGACACACACATATGGTTTTGTAGAATACGGTACTGATCTTGGAAGCTCAAAGGATGTGCGAGGAAATCCCACTGAGTTTTTCCGGCGGGCTGGTCATGGAGCTTCTTACGGTGTAGGTGTTAAGTTAGGAACTGTGAGGGCAGAGTATGCCAGGGATTGTAATGCAGGTACAGGCACAATATTTGTCCGATTTGGCGAACGGTTTTAGCTTTATTGGTTGCCGAGCAAGAGCTTGGGTTGAGGTGTTAGATGATCATTTGGCAACCAAGGTGAAAAGGGTTCTGAAAACTGGACGGCTATGTAAGACACAAGTTTTGTTTTGAGCATGGATGCATTTGAGTTGGGGTTTGATCCCAAATATTTTTCCATCTTTATCAAAGTTTCAATAATGTGAAGATTCTCATCTTCTATACAATTTTTTTTGGTTGCTGCATGCTCTTTTTGAACTCATTTTGGCATGCTCCTGATGTAATATATACATTTCTGCGTGGCTCATTGAGAACTCTTTGCAGCAAATAGTTAAGGTATGCTCAATACTTCATACTTCTGGGGAGCTTGTCTACAATAATGTAGCAATATAAGAGATGTAGATAATATATTGACTCTTCTCACAAGGATGGAACCTTGCAAAACAATCAATGAAAACAAAACACACGGCTTGCAAGGAAGCAAAATCCTTCCATGAATAGACGTATTGTGATGTCTTTCATAACTTGAAAGCTCTAGTGAAAAGTGACTAGTAGATGTGCACATACCAGGTGGGGTGGATATGCTCTAACCTCTCAATGGTAATAACCTCTTCTTGTGCTTGAATCAACAGTGGTATTTCTATGTGTAAGTGATGGTCAAAAAACCATTGGATCTTAAAAACTATGTAAACTATGAGACAGCTCCAATTAATTAATCCCTTTCAACACTCTCATTCAATGAGACTTGACCTAAAAAGTAGTAAACTATGAGATAGCTCAAATGAATCAACTTGTTTGAACACTCTCATTCAATGAGACTTGAGCTAAAAACTATGTAAACTACAAGATAGCTCAAATTGATTAAACCCTTTCAACATGCTCACCCAATGAGACTTGATAACAAATCCAAGGAGTTTTGTGTAGCATCAAATTCTTTGACATTATCCACATCTTTTGTCAAAACAATTCATAGTAATGTCCTCTAGCTTGTTGTGGACAAGTTCAATTCTTCTAACTGTGCATCCTCTTTCACAAAAGATGTTGGATCTTTATGGAAAGACATCTCATGAACTAACATTATGGCACTTTGCTTCCTTTTTGCGAAGCAACCAATCACTTTCACAATCGGGTCACCATCCCCACATGTCGAAGAGAGCAAATGATATCATTGCCCCTTTACCCATTTGTGTTTCACCAACCACCCACATTGTTGGCAACTAAACCATGTTCATGCACCATCTACCTTGAGATTCATATTGAGAAATTTGTATATGTAGCAAAGTTTTGCTTCAACATGTGCTACTAATAAGTGTGATAGTGATGGTGTTATATGTATAAAATAAGTAGCCTTTTACAAAGTGAACGACTTCCATGAAGACTCAAACCTCATTTGCCTTGTCTTGTGCAAGGCAATGAGGTTGTGCAACTCCACCGAGTGCATCAAACTAGTGTCTTGAGAGAAAGCGTACATCATTTGGTGCCCAAAATGAGATTCTAAATGAATGAAACTCGAATTTTCTTGTCTCATTGTGATTCTTCAAATGGCCATAATTCTTAACAACTAAAATTTTATTTTTCTGACAATGCAAGCACATCATGTTTTAACTTGTATCGAGACCTTTCCAATGATCCAAAAATCATTTCATTTGGTCAAGATTTGATCCTATAAAACCTTGTTTCCGGGTCCCAAAACATTGAGGTCCCCAACCAGAGCCCCAACTCTCTGCGTCCCAAACCATTGAGGTCCCCAACCAGAGCCCGAACTCTCTGGGTCCCAAACCATTTATTGAGTTCCTGAACCAGATGTCTAATTCTGGGTTTCCTAACCATTTGAGTTCCCGAACCAGATCCCCGAACCATTGAGGTCCGAAACCACATCCCCGACTCCAGGTACCCAACCATTGAGTTGACGAATCAGAACCCTAATCCCAGGTTCCGAAGAATCAAGACATGGATGTGAGTTCACCGCCATCGCCAAGCTCGTGTTGCATTGCTCTCTTCTCGTAAGCTCCTGCATCTCTTCTCGTCTCTAAACCTCTTTCTCCTTCGCTGTTTGTGTTCTTCTCCCTGCCCTCCTCCCCCCCCCATGCTCCATCCCTTTCTGTTTCCATCACTTATTTCTCCAATCTGTCGAAATTTTCTTCGCGAAAGTTCTCTCTTTCTCCCCCTTTTTGGTTGGGGAAACGGTGGGAAAGTTCTCGGAGTTTTGACCTAATTCATGTATCGAGCTCCGCCGAGATCCAGATTGTGTAGCGATGGAATTTTTTTGATTTGCATAACAGGTGCTTAGACGAAGGGATGTAACAGCTTTTTGTGTTTTTTTGGATTCAAGGATTTGGAGGGTCTGGGTTCTTCGGCAATGAGCTTGGAGGCAAAGGGAAAAAGGAGTGCAAGCGAGCGGACGCAAGTCGGGGAGGGATGTCCCATCTGCTTGGAGCCGGTCACCGGCGAGGCGTTTCTGGATCAGTGTTTTCACAGATTTTGCTACCACTGCATTCTGCAATGGTCGGAGATGGTATTGGCAGCGTCGTTGGCGAAATCCGGTAACCCTAAACGCGTCTCTTCTCTGGAATGTCCCCTTTGCAAAACGCCTTACACTTCTGTGATCCACGACTTCGTTTCCGGGAACAAGTTCCGGCGAGACTATCTCCTTTCTCTTGACGGAAGCCGGTTTCACTTGTCTGAAGCTCACAAGAAGCGGCAAGCGGTGTACTCTGACCAACAAGAAAACCCTAAACTAGAAGAAGAAGAATTGCCTTCAGCAGAAGCAGAAGTGATGATAAACAACACCAACCTAGCCTTGCCAAAGAATCCAAAGCTTCGGGTAGTGCAATCTAGCAGGTGGTTAACATGCTGGGTGCGCCGAGAGCTTCAAGCCCTCATGCAAGAGGAGGATGTGGATATGGTAACACACCATATCGTTGGCATTGTTGAATTCTTACAAAAGCAAGCAAAAGCAGGAGGAGTAGGGAGGAGAGCTTTATCACAAACTGCTTATGCGGATTGGCATAAAGCTGTCTCTGTGGCAGTGCAACCCTTTGTTTTTGAGAATGCTAGAAAATTTGCTGAAGAGCTTTGGAGGTTTCTAGCCTCAGGTATTGATATTGCATTCTATGACCAGCTGGCACTCGATGGCAGTGAACCGACTGGCTCCAAGAGAAGTGATTCTCTGACATCTGATGTGCCAGAATTGGATATATATGATGATGATCTTGAGAGCTGCTCTTAGAGAGCAGTGAATAAAATAGAGAGCTAACCGGCAGCATAATTCTTCTCCACCTCTACTGTCTTTGACATCCTGTCAATTGCACTGGTATGTCTTGACTGCATGTTTGTTCGGAGCTTGTTTCTTCAGATCTGGCTGTCATTTCATGTAATTGGGGGACCTTCTGGTTTGGTTGCTGATTTTGATGGATGATGATGATGATTCCAGTTTTGGCTCTTGAATTTTCTCTGTAAACTGTTCTCACATGGCAACTTCAATGAGGGAGGAATGGAGCTTCCTGGAATCATTTGTTACAAATGGAGGCTATATTTGTGAGGCCTGGGAATGTATGCAATGTCTGCCATAAAGCATGAGTTCTGACATCAATCCAATTTCTGTTCATTGTGCAAAACTCTGCACCGCTTGGCAAAGCTTATCTGCTTTGTGAAGGTCTTATCATCAAGCCCTCCACAATACTTACTGCTCTGGTACCCTTTGTACTCTTTTGGGTTGGATGAAAACACCTTCTGGGTTTCTTTTTGGGAGCAGCATTCACTGAACTTGCAGCATGCATATAGTGCAGTAGACTTTGTTGTCCTCTTCATCACTATGTCATGCTGAGGAGTTCCTGTTCCTCTGTTGGGCAGATGCACTTGGGACAAGTCAGATTGTTTCTGACAAGGTCTCATCCTGGACACAGGAAGAAGGGGGCTGCAAGTTTCTGGATTGGGATAGTTGTGTTTGGTATCAACAATGCAAGCATCATTGTCTGTCTTTTGATGTATTGTTGTTGTAATTGGGTAGCAACAAACTGAAACAGCTGGATGCTTGATGATGATGTCAAATTATGTTCACTTCCATATTTTTGCAGTGCTTGAGAGCTGGAAAAATCAAGTGCAGTGCTCGAACTATGCAACCATGGCTCAAAACAAAATTAATCAATAGAGGTACCTCATCATACTCGTATAATGCATTTTAAGGAGTTCAAAGTTACTCTTTTTGACTCATGCCTTTCGGTAACTTTGCAAAGGCCAGGTCTGCTCAACCCAGTCCTGAAAGCATATGGCAACCCGAGAAATGAACTGCAATGACTCTACTGTTCAAAAACTCTGGTACATACGAGCATAAAATTTGTGACAATAGTTCTAAATGACAAAAACTTTTACTCCCAGATAGAAATATAAAAGGAGTTGTTAGAGCCTTGGTTGATTTGAATAATTTCATACCAAATCTAATAATTCATAATGATTTCTCTAGAATTGCTGCAATAATCCAATAAAATTGTGTTTGGTTGTAGATTTAAGTGGGAAGAGAGGCATAATATATGTATGGGTGGACTCCGAATTGCCAAATGGTTGTTAAATGGAAGCCAACAGCCATAAAGACTTTTCTTATCCATCATTAGAACAATCAAGAAACAATGAATTTTTTTTTAATGATTACATGTTAAAGGATGCCTTCTTTGATTTTTGAATCTATTTTCCCCTAGTTTTTAGGATTTGAACTTTGTTTTGGCTTTTTGGGATTATTTGATACTAAGAGATGTGAGAGTTGTGAATCACCATAAAGGTCACATTTATCACCTTTTAGAAATTAGGACCTATGTGTGTAAGTAAAATTTATATATTTTGAACCCATTGTAACTATGCAACCAAAAAACAATTGTTGTAATAGGGCCCATGTCAATGGCTTTTCATTAAGGACTTTGTGATCACAACTTATTCATGTGTAGCTATATGATCACAATGACCCAATGAAAAAAGACATTTAATAGATGTGTGCAACGATCTCTCTTTCTATTTGGCTAGAGTAAATCTACAACCACCAATGCATCAACATTTGAAGTTTGTCATAACTAAGTTGCAAATCAACACCATGGAGTTCATGTTGAGTTTTATTTCATAACCTAGCCTACAAAAGGATGGGTACATCATACATGGGTTGGTTAGGAGGTAGATAGAAGGATTAATAAGTGAGTATAGATAAATAAATGCAATTAAATGGTTAGAGTCTCTTTTTTTTCATGAGGTTGTTCGGAGATAAATAAAATTTCCCCCTAACAATAACTTTCTATCACATTGGTTCCATCCAGCTATGTCCACAATCATCTCACAACTCTCCAGGTCAAGCATTGGGCAAATGCAGAGAGCATTGTGAAGGTGCACAAGGTGACATTTGTCATCGACAAGTTTGTGAGATCATATATGTTCCCGAAAGTTAAGTTTTGTACAAAATTCCTGACACATGAAAATGTTCGCAACATTCCCAACACTAATAACCTATAGATTTTAGCTCGCAATTGCAGATCTCTAATGGAAAGTCCTTTGTCTAGTCAGCAAGAACGGGGCTCCATCTCACTAAGGCTTTTCGTTAAGGCTGTTGCGATTGCAATGTAATGTGCGTCGTAATAACTGTGATCATAAGGGAGCAATTCTGTTGACAAAGACACCACCATACTGACTCAGCACTCCTGCTCATCTGGTTGGAGATGCTCTAAGCATATACCTAGTAGTAGTAAAGGTTCAATGGATTATTAGGAGGTAAGGTAGTAAAAAGTAGAAAACAAAAGGTCTGAAGGAACAAACAACTAACTCCAAAACAACCAACAAACCTCATACATAAGAGGAACTTCAACATTGAAATGTGCTACGACATTGAATTAATGAGAACACAACGGCTACTACTACTACTACTACAACAACAATAATAACTGCTAGAAAACTTGTGATTGAATGAATGGTTTGGCTGCTTTTTTATTAAGAGAAATGGGGTCAATCCAAGAGCTGCCAAGAGCGCTCGTCTAAGAGTGATAATGAATGGGCAGTCCAGTACTTGCAGTGGTGTTAAATTTTGTCCTGACAACATTGAGATCTCTCGTTCATAGTTCGTGGCACACACTTTTATTGGCCTTGCTTTACCAAGGCAAGGCAAGGCAAGGCAAGGCAAGAATATTGTGTTTAGATTCATTCTAGAGTGTAGTTAGTAGCTTAAAGGGATTTTTAATAGGCCCCTAGGTTATTATAATAGGTCTATTTTTTTGTATGAGGATTTTTAAAAAGATGATAATTTTTTGCTTGTGTTGAAACTTGAGATTAGTTACAAAGTTATAAATGATATCTTGAAAGATTTTGGTTTCTTTTAGAGGATGTTTTGAAGATTTGGTATAATTTTTTTTCATGGTGAAATATTTGAGTTTCCATAATTCTTCTTTTTGCCTTAAAGATACCTTTTTTAATGTAAATGGCAAGGCCACACAGTGTGACACACCCCTTGTTAGGGTAAGCAAGGCCAATAAATGGAATATTCCACACACAAAAGATGCTTCATTTTCCTTCACATAAATTTTTTTTTTGGAGAAAATGTTTTTTGGGGAAAATTTTCAACATAAACAACATTCATATATATTTTTTTTTCTTTTTTTTCTTTTTTTTCTTTTTTTTTCTTTTTTTTTTTCTGCCCACCAAATGTAGTGGTGGCTACTTGAGTTAGCTGTGCCGATAACTTAGTTTGATAGACAAAGGCCTGAAGTTCCTTTAGGGCGGGCACTGGTTATCCAGTTCTAACCCGCCAAATTGGGTACCCACCCACGACTTGCCCTTTACTCCCCTTCAGGGTGGATGAATCCATTTCAAAACTCAGACAAGCATTCCATGTTCGAGTTTGGGCAATGCGAGTTTTGATGGGGCCAATCAAGCATTTCAAGCTCAAATATTATTGACACAAATAATTGAACTGAGCTATTAAAGTTATCCATAAAGTAAGGAAAACACAGCACCAGAACCCCAATTTTTGGACATAAAGGGCATTGAGATTTCGTAAAAAAAGCCATGAAAAAAAAGTGCACTCGAGCTTAAACAGAGCTCAACTAGACTTGAAACTCAGAAGAGTAGGAGAGTAGGAGCAAATTTTGGTGGTAAACTGAAGAAAATTTTCATTACTTTACGAAATAAGCGAGTTTTTAGCGCACTCAATAGAGTTTAGCGTATGCCATTATGTAATTGAAAGATGGGTCATCTTGGATTATTTTATTTGAGTAATCTACCCACCATCTCCAATGAGTGCCAAAAATAAGAGAATTTTTTTTTCTAAAGTGCCTACGGGAAAAAAAATTCTTTTTAAGAGTCGCTTAGAGGCTGAAAGAAAGGCCCCAAAGGAGGGTCAAAGAAGGGTCACTTTGTCAATTGTCACACTTGCATATTGTGCTCTTAGGAAAGGTTATTATTAAGCATAGGCCACGAATGGTGAGATGAACAATTTTGGGAATAATGGGATGATATGGCCAAAAAGGACTTGTAAATTATAGTCGCCTTCCCTTTTTGTCAGCAATGTTTTCTCTAAAGGTAAAAACTCGCAAACAAACCAAACCTAAATTGCCCCAAAAAACAACTCATAATGACTGAATCTGAACCGAAAAAAAATAAAAGCCTCACTCATAAATGCCTGAGTCGTGAAACTGAAAAAGCCCTCTCTAGACTCGACCGCCAACTTTGTCTTTTAACTCTCAACTCTCTCTCTCACTAGGCTACCACCATCACCACCACCACGATCCACCAGTACCTGAACATGAGCACCAACTGCATCTTATTAAACTTCCTACTACTACACTCACACTCCCCATGGTTTCCCCTATTGCTGGGTGCCAGATAGAAAGGTCATGGGGGTTTGGTTTATTATTGCAGATATCTCGCCACCAAACACCAGAACCATGGGTTTTTTTTGTTTTGTAATAGAGAGTAGTACAACAATATACTTACTACTCATGTTCCCTTTGTGTTTTTACTCAAATGTTGTAGCCTCAAAAACTCATCATCCACCTTCGAAAACCCTACCCACCCACTTACTTACGTACTTACCTCGATAAAATTATCACTCCAAAGCAACAACACCTATTTGCATGCTCTGAATTACACAACCCTAACCCTTGTGAAGAGCTTTTGACAAACCACCACCACCCCCATCACCACCATCACCACAACAACAACAACAACAACAACAAGACCTACTTAGTATTATTCTATCCTAAAAGCTCTAGCATTATTAACCCTAATTTTTTTCTATTGTTGTGGAGTTGATGACACCATTCACAATGTTCTCATACAACATAAAACTTAAATGACCAATGATATATAACTCAATCGTACAATGAAAACTTGAAAGATTAATTTGTTCACCTTTTGTGTGTTTGTTTTGTAGTAAAGCACCTTAGAAAACCATTCATTTTTTCCATTTCTCAAATACATTCTAGTATGAAATTAGGGTTAGGTTTTTTTTTTGTCTTTTCTCCGCTCCATTTTGGTCCTCGTAGGAAAAAAGTTACATGATTAGGTTTCCGTTCTCTTCAAAATAAATTTGAAAAACCCAAACAAACGTTAAAACTCCAACACAAGGAGTTTGCATTTTTGCGAGGGGTTTGGGAGAGGGATGGAGAGTTTGGAGCAATGTATTTTCTTTTGTCAAATATTCGCAAAGTGGTGACCCCAAAAAAACGAAAAAAAACAAAAAAACAAATCACCAAGTGTGAATTGTGCAAATCCTTTTTTCATAATAATAAATGCAAAAGAAATCGCCATTTATTGAGAAAAAAATTCATCTGTCGCCATATTTAGACAATGAGTTCCTAGAGGTCGCCATAATTAGGCAGAATTATTCTTATTTTTAATAAATTTAAAATCTGATGTTTAGCCAAGTTTGTGTCATGCCTGCTCTTGTGTGGATGATCGCCATTCCACCTACTTGACAAAATGGCAAAAATAAAAACCCTGGTTTTGGAGCCGCTTCGCTGCTGCTGCTGCTGCTACTGCAGCAGCTGTGGCGAAATCATCAACCTGCCATTGTTGTTGTTGTTGTTGTTGGTGTTGTTGGGTGAAGTGTGCAGTGCGCCACATTGCAGTTGCATGTGCGACATGAATGGTACTGGAGCTTGCAGTGCGCACATGTCGCTGCTGCTGCTGCAGCTCAATCTCATCAACTGCACACGCATTGCACACACTTGAAACTATTTGAACTCAAATCGACATCAATCAATAAATCTGAAATGAAAACCCATCTGATCTTTTCTATTTTCTTTTTTTTTTGGATTGCTTGAGCTAATCAATTAATAAGGAAAGGGAAGTTCCAAGGTTCGACTATCTTGGTGCAATAATTGATTATTGAGATCTCAATAGTAGTCACTAATCTGAAATCTTCCCATGGTTAACATATCATTTGATTGTTTGTTAAATTGTCAGTGATTCAAAAACTCGCTCAAATTCAGAAGTAAAGTTTTGAATCATTGATGATTCAATAGCCTTCCCTTTGTCACCCTCATTAAAAGCGCCTCGATTGTATTTCTCAAATGAATAAATTTATGAGATAAGTGGAAGAATCATTGGCGGGAGTGTTCAAAGCTTCATTCAGGTTAATATTATCAACATTATAAATCATAGATAATTTCAACAAGATAATCAAACCTTGAAACTCTCTCATCTCCCCTTAATTTGGCTTTCAACTATTCAAAACTCAGCTCTAAGAATAAAAGTTTTTGAGTCATTGAGAATTCAAAGGTTGTCCCTTTCTCATCACCCTCCCATAATTTGACGATGGTTGGTATTTCTTAACTGAACAATCATGAAATATATATAAGTGGAGAAATTGTTTTGGTCGGAGGAGAGGGGTGTTTCAAAGCTTAGTACTCGATGATCACATTTATCAACACTTTAAATTATTGATTATTTGAACAAGATTATCAAACCTCGGGGGCGTTCAAAAGCTTAGTACTCAATGATCACATTTATCAACATTTTAAACATTGATTATTTGAACAAGATAATCGAACCTTGAAGGTGTTCAAAACTTTAGTACTCAATGACCCCATTATTGACATTTTAAAATATTAATGATTTGAACAAGATAATCGAACCTTGAGAATGTTCAAAGCTTAGTACTCATTGACCACGTTATCAACATTTTAAATTATCAATTATTTGAACAAAATAATCGAACCTCGAGAATGTTCAAAGCTTAGTGCTCAACAATCACATTATCAACATTTTAAATTATCGATTATTTGAACAAGAGAATCAAACCTAGAGAAAGTTCAAAGCTTAGCACTCAACAATCACATTATCGACATTTTAAATTATTGATTAATTTGAACAAGATAATCAAACCTTGAAGGTTGTTCAAAGCTTACTTCTCTATGATCACATTATCAACACTTTAAATTTTTGATTATTTGAACAACATAATCTAACCTTGAGAGTGTTCAGCAAAGCTTAGTACTAAGACATTCGCATCATCGAACATGTTGCTATTTGAACAAGATAATCAAACCTTGAGGGTTATTAAAAGCTTAAGTACTTTATGATCACATTATGGACAATATTGACCATTAATTATTGCTTATCTGAACAAGATAATCAAACCTTGAAAAACGCCCCCCTTAAATCCCACCCATTAAATCCCCATTTGGCTAGGACTTCATCTTTGGCTTTGCTTTGCTTTTATTCACTGACATTGCTGTTGCAGTACAGATGCCACCCACAACCTTCGAGCTAATGTTTTAACCATTGCTACTTCAAATCTGAAAAAACATACGTTGAAGAGAGAGAGAGAGCGAGAGAGAGAGCTTCTTTGAGGAAGCTCAGCTTACTCTTGTTTTGGAGAAAGTTTTGGGGAAAATGCTAGATGTATCAAGCTGCTGGGGGAGACTAACTAAGGGAAGCAAACAAGCAAGCTAGCTAGCTAGCTGGCTGCTGGATCAAGCGGTCTTAAGCTGAAGCTTTGCTAGGTCTAAAGCACGGAGTATATTTGAAGGGATCAGGGGGGTGTCGTCAGTTATGCATGGAGTGCAGTTGGCTTGCTTTCTGCAGTATTATTTTATTCAAGGGGTTGTTATACAATTTAGGAAGAAAGATTAGAATGGTAGGAATCTGATGATGATGATGATGAGTTTTGATTTTTTTTCTTGCACCATGTTCACGTGGGGTTATAAGCTGGAGCTCATGTAGTTAGTACAAAACAGTATGAGCTTCTAGCACGCTTTAAGGAATCAGCAAAGAAGTATTTGGGACATTGGGTATTGCAGGCAAGAACACACACACACACACAAACACACCAGTTTAAGCTTGATACTCGACAGTGAGTGCAGGAGCCAAGTTCACAAATCTGATCTCTAGAGGAGGTAACTGGCTGCTGGAGCTGGAAGAACGGGATCTGTCGTCATGTTTTGACGACGGTGGTTCTGTTGCAACATGATGTTGAACATGGGTTTTTTTTCCAAGTATCATCATGCAGGTGGTGATCTGCAGCATGCACGGCGGCGGCGGCGGCGGCCAGCTGCAGCAGCAGCTGATCATCATGTCAAGCTGCCATTTGACGTGATCAACAACTGCAGGAAGGACGTGGGGCGAGAAGCGCAAACGATAGTATCCGACTTGGATGGAACTCTGCTCAGATCACGAAGCTCTTTCCCCTACTTCATGCTCATCGCATTTGAGGCGGGAAGTCCGTTGAGAGCAGCCATTCTCCTGCTACTGTCGCCGTTAGCATGGCTGGTGTACAACTTCGTTTCTGAGTCAGTGGGGATCAAGATCCTCATCTTCGTCTCGTTTGCGGGTCTGAAAGTGTCGGCCATCGAATCGGTTGCGCGAGGAGTGTTACCCAAGTTTTACTTGGAGGACATGCATTCCAGCAGCTACAGTTTGTTCGTGGCCTGCGGTAGGCGGTACGTCGTGACGGCAAACCCTCGCATCATGGTCGAGCCCTTCCTGAAAGAGTATCTGGATGTGGAAGCCGTCATGGGCACGGAGATTCAAGCCACCAGTGGCGGTTTCGCTACTGGCTTTGTGGCCGCTGAATCTTCCGGTGTGCTGGTTGGAATGAACAAACGCTCTGCTGTTAAGAATCTCTTCGCCGACGACACTCCTGACATTGGGTTGGGAGACAGAGAGAGCGACTACCCTTTCATGTCAATCTGCAAAGTACGTAACAAGGCCAGCTTGTAACCATAAGCTTGCTTGCTTGCTTGCTTGCTTGTTTTCAATCCTTTTTGCTGAAGAAGAAAGAATGCAGATCACACCCCAGCTTGTGATCTGCCTGCAGCTTGCCGAGTGTCTAGTCTTTCACATCTAAGATAATAAACCCTAGACACCCATCAGGAGAAGCTCTGATCTTCATGTCCCTTCTTGTCTGCCTTGCCTGAGTGTACTACTCTCAGCTTCCTCATCTTTCAGAAACCCTAGGCACCCATCAGAAGCTCTGATCTTCATGTTCCTTCTTGTCTGCCTTACCCAAGTTGTAGTACTAGATCTCTTCCTCATCTTTCTGAAACCCTAGACACCCACCAGAACTCAATACATTATACTTTGGATCAGTGCTGGTGACACTTCGATCAGAGTTGTCCAAGGTTTTATAAAGAGCTTGTCCAAACTCCCAAGTGTTTTTCTCTTCAGAAATTCCTTTAACCTGGTGACCATGAAACCAGATTTGAAATTTAAGTATACAACTCCGTAAAGATCTATGGCTAATTCCTCAAGATTTCAGAGAATCCAGTGAACTCAATCCAGATGATGACTGATAACAAAGCTTTATAACCTTGACAAAGATTGTGGTGATTGCATAGTTTCATGCTGTAATCTGCTGGCATGTGTGCTGACAGTGGGAAGAACTAATTGCATGCTCATGTGATGCAGGAAGCATACATTGTTCCCAGCAATGAGGCCGTTGAGAGGGTTCCAAAGAATGAGTATTTGAAGCCCTTGATTTTTCATGATGGGAGGTTGGTGTGTCGGCCAACACCACTCATGTCACTGGCCATTCTTTTATGGACACCCATAGGGTTTACACTTGCAGTGATCCGGGTTTTTGTGGGGATTGGAGTGCCCCTGTGGTTGGCACCATTGGTAGCAATGCTTCTTGGTGTTTCTGTGACAGTGAAAGGAATTCCACCAACATATAGTAGTAGTAGTAGTAGTAGTGCTACTACTACTCCTGGAGACAGCAGCAATGGAGGACGACAGCGTGGGGTGCTGTTTGTGTGCTCTCATCGCACCCTTCTGGACCCAATCTTCTTGTCAATTGCAGCAGGAAGACAGGTATCAGCAGTGACTTACAGCATTAGTCGATTGTCTGAAGTGCTATCACCTATTAGGACAGTTCGGCTCACTCGATGCAGGAATAAGGATGCTCTGACAATGGCTACCCTCTTGAATGAGGGCGATCTCGCAGTGTGTCCTGAAGGTACAACCTGTCGGGAGCCATTTCTTCTGAGATTCAGTTCACTGTTTGCAGAGCTTGCAGACCATATTGTACCTGTGACCATGAACATCAAAATACAAATGTTCCATGGGACCACAGCTCGGGGTTGGAAAGGTATGGATCCCTTTTTCTTCTTCATGAATCCAGCCCCGACATATGAAGTCACATTCTTGGAGCAACTGCCAATCGAGATGACATGTACAGGTGGTAAAACCAGCCATGAAGTTGCCAATTACATCCAAAAGATGCTGGCCAACTCCTTAGGCTTTCAATGCACCGACTTCACCCGCAAGGATAAGTATCGGATATTGGCAGGAAATGATGGTGTAGTTTCAGCTGGAAAGAAGAAGAAAAAAAGAACTTAGGGTTTAGATAGAGTGTTGGGTAATTGGTAGTAAGTAAAGTTGTGCACAGAGAATGGATTTTTTTAATTTATGAGTCTTGTCTTCTTCTGATATGACATTGCAGGTGAAACATCACTAGAGGAGTTCAGGAGGATTGTAGTTTTCTCTGAATCTGGTGGCTCTTAGTATGATGCCAATGATTTGGGAAAAACTTCAGTCTAGATCATGACTTCTTCTTCAGGAGAACAAAGGTGGCATTATTCCTTCCAAGACTAATTGTGTCCAAATAGTTTGTTAATGTAGAGCAACTGTCGGTCCAATATGTTGAAGTTGAAGCAGTGTGTGTGTTAAGTGTTCATCCACTGCATGAAGTGTCTGAAAGACAGACTCAAACAAAGTTTTCACAGTGAGAGTTAGTTTGAATCCAAAATATTTGGACTACCCGTGATCACTATGTAATTTACGACAGTACTACAATTTTGTTTTGATAATTATGCCCTAATTAATAGTTCTCCAATTCTGAAACCAGTTGTCAAAATTTGAAAGAGTAGTGCTCAAAAGGCAGTAGATGTAGAGCCATTGGGCTGAGCCACATTTTTCAAAGCTGAGCAATAAAAAGGGTTTTGTATTCCAGAAGGACCTTTAAAATCACAGCTTGGATCTAAACACACACATCTGCCAGGAGCTTTTAGACAAATGTTCACAAAGAAGGTGCTAATGTTGGCTAGGAATGATGGTGATATTGTGTGGGCACCATTTAGCTGCAATCAATGTTGTTTTCTATGGATTTGATCTAGCAAACTAGCCAAGTGCCTCAATGGTTGTTGTCCCTTTTATGTCTGAATGTTTGCAGGATTTTGCCCTACCCAAAAGCTTGAATGAGAGTTGCCTCAAATCTTTGTTTGGATGCTTTTGCTGTCCAAACAAAAAGAGCTTAATTTGAGTGCTGTTTGTCCCTAGTGTGTGAATGCATGGAGGATTTGTAGGGTTAGATTCCCAGCAAGATGGAAGTCTTCTGTTTCATAGCATGTAATTAATTGGTACTTAGAGGAGTGATTCTGCTGCATACTTGCAGCTATTTTTTTATCTTCACTCTAAGCTTCTGAGGGTCAGCTGCTCTTTCCAAATGCATGCTGCTGGCTGGTACATAAGTGTAGAGTAACAACACACCCTCTTGGAGCAAGGCATTCTTGAAGTAAGTGCCCAGCTAAGGCCAAAGCCAAGGTGGGGTGCTCACTTTGAGAACACACTTCTCCAAGGATGCTACCTGATGTAAAAATGTGAGAAGTTTTTTTCCAAAGAAGTTCTTTTGATACCCGCTGAGTATCATGGGAAGATTTTATTATTTTATTTTTTTCTTAAAAGGTGAAGTGGGTGCTTTTTGAAAAAAAATAGCAAAACAAGTTGAATTTGCACTTTTTTTTGTTTTAAGAATTCTATTTTTTCCCCAAAACAAAAATCGACAAAAATAAGCACTAGTAATAACCCCTCCCCATCCCATGCACCTGACTACCATTGCTGATCTAGTACCAAAGCCTCTCCATGATATGGGTTAGGCATTAGCTAGATCCTAATAAGGGCCCATGGTAGGTATTGAGATGAATGATGTTTGAGTGCTCAAGTTATTTAATGCTCAATTCAAACACCCGGACTCATGCCCTCTTCCCACCTCTATCATGCTAATCAACATTGTTCCCACATGTTACACCTAACAAGAATTATTGGGGGCTATAAGGGCCAGTAATTCAGGTTCACCTTCATTTTAACTCACCTTAAGTGGTCTCATGATTTTTTATTTTAAATTGCTCAAGCTTTCATCTCATCATCTGAGCAATTACTAGAGAGAAAAGTCCATTGTTTTAAAGAGAACATCTTAGAAACTATGCATGAACATTCATTTTTCAGCATCATTTCAGAGTTTTTTTAGATTGTCATCACATTTGGCTAAAATCTTGTGTAGGCTCAAGCTTAAATGCTTAACTTTTTGCTCGTTCAATTATCTCATCTTTTAATATGGCTTTTGACATTTTCTCTTAAGTTCTACGCACCAAATTAAACCTCCCCCATCCCATGGCTCATGGTCTTTCTCAATGCATATGTGAACAAACCATAAATCCAACATGGATACACCTACTTCATAGTGCTCATGGAGAAAAACACAAGATCAAACATGATGTAATTCTAGATTTTTTCACCTCCATTATTAAGGATGTTGGGTTCCATGTTATGAATGAACAAACACATGTTCTCCCAATGTCACCTATCTGGTCAACATAACAATGAATGGTTATTGTGCTTATAACAAATGGTACTCACATTTTGGCAAATGTAATCATTTTTGACTTGATTTGTGCTTGTTTTGTGAACTGTTTATTTTCAAAAAATGACTATGACAATTGCAACTCAAACAAAAATTGTGTCATATTGCGATTGACACCCCCTAAAGATGATTTCATCCATCTAACAATAAAAATGTTTAGAAATTTACACCAACAAGCAAACAACTTCCTTCATTGATGTGCCAACATGGCATGGTTAATGAAAGGCATTGGAGGTCCTCTTCTTTCGATTATACATTCATTTTATAAGCAAATAGGTGTCAGTGGCTCTTTAAAAAGTCCAAGCCACCACTATCTTACATTGGGCAATTGTGACAGTGGGCAATTATGACAATAAGAGAAGCCTCTTCTAAGCTTGGTGTCCTTCTAGTTTTTTCATCCATCTCCTTGCAAGACTTGTTTCATGCTACTAAGGATGGGTTTAAGTCCTAAGTTTCATGCTTTCTTCTTTTAGGGCTCCCCATTGTGCGTTTTGCACTTTCGAATATGGTCTTTTGTTTGGACTTATTTCTTTCTTTTCTTTTCCTCTTGTTCCTTTGCTAGGTTTTATTTTTTTATTTATTGATTTATTTAACGAGAAAGTGATGTAATTGGATATCAAGATGTGAAATGTTAAACCTAATTATATTAGACCAAATGAACATGCAAAATACATAACTTGAAAACCTTCCAAGCTTTATAAGCTTGATAAAAAAATCCTATAATCACTAATCAAGGTTATAAGGATGAAACCTTAGCCTAGAGTTTTGAAATCTGACTCAGTGTTGGGGAGGTTACTCAAAATTGTAAGAATGTTACAACATGGTTCCTTTTTACTAATAAGAGGTTGTGAAATAAGTTAACATTTGACCAAAAGAGTCCCAATCCAAAAAATGGATCAGCCTTCACAAATGCACTTAAAAGTTATGCAAAATCCCAAAATTTTGGAAATATGACTCCGTGGAGTTGTAAGGATTTCACATGGAATGTTTCAATTTCAAAAAGAAAAAAGACTTGGATGATAAATAGAAAATTGTCACCATTATAAATTTAAACTTTCTAGTTTTTGCCAACTTTCAAAATTGCGAGTGTTTGGAGACTTGGACTAAGATGTCATGCTCCACTTATTATAAAAATTTGATGATAGATAAAAAGTGTGCATATGAGTCATGTGAAAAAAAATTGCCAAAAAATGAGTTGAAATGAATAAGTAATTGATCATCTAAAAACTTGACCATCTAAAAAAAAAAGTTTAGGAAAACAAATTTATTTTCATCCTTTTTGAGACAAATAAAAGTCTTGAACAATTTGACACTTTGAACGGGAATGGCAGTCTATCATTTGATTCAATCAACTCTTGTTTTCAAAATGCCAAAAACATTTGACAACAAAACTTCTCACTAATTTTCACATTAGTGTTGCATAGAGTTACCTAGAGCTTCTTATCATGTTGAGTTTGCTCAGAAAAATATATAGCAAAAAAAACCAAAGACTAGAAACTCTCTCATCACAAAAGTGAGCCCCTATTCAATGGCATGGCAACTACAACCCATGTACATCAGATTTTTGAAACCATTACTCCCACCTAGGAATAACAAGAGGTTGGAGGATGAAATCGGTCTTCCTTGATGTTTTTAATCGCATAATGTAAGAACCATCAGATGGAATAATAATGAAAGAACCAAGTGTATCCGAGAAACCATCAACTTCACCAACTTCTTGTTTTTCTTTTATATAAGTGTAGGTAGTTCTTAACTCATTTCTAAACTTAATAAGTAGAAGATTGATTTCTTGGATTCTTGGGAGGGTGGGAGGCAACACCCAATCTCCCATTCTTTTTATAATTTTAAAAAAAAACTCTAGTCAAGAATTTAGTTTGAAAAACCAAAAATTTTATCAGAGACTCAATTTTCATGAGATACACACTTTAGAGGCACCCAAGCTGAATCATCAATGTGCTTGATCAGTTAAGATCATTTTCACTCTAAGACATGTCCATTGAATACCCACGATCATCATCATCGCATCCTTGGGACTCACTACTGCATCATGTCATTTCCTCCTGGAAAACGCATCATGCATCTAGAGCACAACCCTCAAACAAACGATCATCACTTCAGGAATTGAATCTGCATCGGCATATTTAATAATAATAATAATAAGAAGAAGAAGAAGAGGCAAACATTAAACACGCAGCAGAAAATACAGAGCTTCAAACTCATGAGCTTCTTCTGCAGATCATCATCAATCCAGTGAAAGAGAATCACTCACAACATTCCAAATCAAGTCAGGCAGGACCCATTTACCCATTTATGTGATACATGCCAATCGCACAGACTCTTTACTTGATCAAAAATCCCAAAAAAAAATTGTCAGCATCTGTCCACCAGGTTCAGTTGATCAAATCCACTGCCAAAAACATTTCTCTCCAGCTCAAAAACCAACTAGGGTACCTCCTACTACTGCCCTCTTCACACACCTTTCTGCCATCATGATTCAAGTATCTTATCTCTCTAGCCTCACTCCCTTTCTCTTCTCCCTCTTATTAGTAGTAGTAGTAGTAGCAGACTCTACCACCACTACTGATCTCTTCCTCTTTTCACAAAAAAAAAAAAAAAAACAAAATCTCTCACCTCTCTTCCTTTCTTCTAGAAGCTTCTTCCAGAGTCACCTAACTCTGACAATTAAAACTGATCCAGAGTACCATAAACAGCACCTTGGCAGCTTCAACAGATTTCTGTTGAATAGTTGGGTTTATTTAGAAGATCCATTTGGGAAAAAAAGGAGAAAAGAAAATTCCATTGATAGTTTAAAATATTCCTCTTTCCTTCCTTAGAAGAAAAAAATTTCAAAATAAAATTAGGTTTTTTTTTTTTTGAAAATTTCTAAAATATATATATATATATATTATTAGTGTTGCAGCTGCCAAGGTATGTACTAGAGTAAATATGATTGCCTTGGGCGCCATCCATTCAGCTAATGAGCAACTAGGAATGTGCAAAAAAAATATTAGGGAGGTACAACAAGAAAAGGTCAGAAGGCAACAAGATACATGATATAAGTAGGGGAGAGAAGCTGGTTACAATTGGGTTATGATTCAACTCCTCTCTCTGGAACTCCAGTTGCTCTTTTCATTTCAACAAAAAAGTGTCACTGGATTTGGCTCAAGTGCATTCCCATTCTAGTGCAACTTTGAAGTGTTTTTGGAAGGTTTGGTGTATTTTGAGAATGCTGAAATGAATACATAGTGCGTACAATTATTTCGTATACTGAAGTTTTGTACGTATCTTATGCTGTATTATACAGAATGGGTACGTAGAGGATGGGAGGCGATGGATGGTTACGTCTCTCGTCTTCCCTCTCTCTCTCTCTCTCTCTGTCTCTCTTCTCACACACACACGAAACCTGGCTGGCTCTCTTCTGTCTCGAACTGTGTCGCTCTCTCTCTCTTTCTCTTTGGTGCTGGTGCTTATCTTGGGTTGTTGTATGTTGGGTTGTTTTGTGTTTGTGAGATCCGGTACAAACATGGAGAGGTGAAAGCTTGTGAGGTCCCACATTCCATCACAAGAAGCAATTGGGTCACCTTTCAATCTGCTCCTCAATCTCCCAAAACCAGTGCTTTGCTTCAATCGAACAAGAGTTAGTAGCAGAAACACAGAGACAAGCAGCTTTTGAGAAGAAGGAAAAGACAAGAGAGGCAAGACATAGACCATTAGAAGAGACACAGAGGTAGAGGCAGACAGAGAGTAACAGAAGAGATATAGAGACCCATCCACACACATACACAAACTGAGCAGGTATGAGAGGTTTGTGTGGGTGCGGCAGGAGTCGGGAGTAAAGCAGGGAATGGCTACCTCAGGTGGGTGGAGCCCTAAATCTCGCTCTTTCTCTTCATTTCTCCAATGTTTTTATGTCAAGAGCAGACCAAACTTTGCTCCTCGACATGTGGGTTGTCTCGAGAACCATTTTTCTTTCTAAACTTTTCGCAGTCCCTGAAAGTTGGGGGTGGGACAGATTCTGGACATACATTGGAAATTGGGAAGTTTAGAGAAAGGGGATTTGCTAGGGTAGAAGAAGCTGTCGTCATGTAGATTCAAGAAGCCCTATGTCCATGCAGATTCTGCTCTTGCTTATGACCCACTTGTGATCTGGATATGCATCTGGATGGGCGACAAGAACGGCATATGTGGGTCCATCCTGTTGCACATAGGGACCCACATATGCCCTTCACGTTGGTTGCATACCTATCCAGAGTGTCTACAGAAGTGTATCTGAAAGCAACCAGAGTGGGTTGTGTTGAGCATCTACTGTGTTGAGTTTGTCCCTCGTCTCCAATGCGTGAAGAGAGATTCATTGCAGTGGACAAGCTGTATTTGTGATTTGCATGATTTGAGATTGTTGTTTGGTAACTGTTGACCCACTTTTACATCTTTCTTGTTCTGCATTTGTGGGTGTGAACAATCCTGTGGCCTCTCCTTTGAGTCTATTCCGAGCCACCTGGCCCCTTTGTAGTAGGCTTGCTGATTTGTTACCTAAGACAGTGGTTTGTTGTAATTGTGGCAGGTGATGCACCTGTTGTGGGAAAGTGTATTTCTTTCAAAGAAGGAGCATAAAACTATGAATGAATTGTTGTGTTCAGTCTAGGCTGAACTTGCGGTGGAAAGGGAGTCAGATTAGATTGGATTATTACCAGCTGCAATAGACAGTGAAGAGAAGAGTAAAATGGGGCGACTATATTTGATACAGCTAGACGGGCCAATCTACAGTTGTAAGCATTGCCATAGCCATTTGGCCAACTGTGATGAGCTACTGTCAAAGGTGATGCCTCTGCTCCTTTTCCTTCCTTTCGGCCTTCCTTCTGTGACTATTCTCATTCTCTTCTGGTTTTCTTGGTTTGTCTCTGAAACATGGGTTGATGGGTTTCATGGGGTTGGCCTGCCAAACAGCAAGCATGTTTCATGTTTCCTTGATTCTGAAACTTTCCTGAAACTGTAGAAGAATGAAAGTGACCACTAGAATGGGTAAAAGCTGTCTGTAGTATTAAGTGCTTTTGACCATGAATCACTGGTCTACACTCCACGGCAGAAGCATCTCCTTTGCTGGAGCTCAGGAGGAGGGAACTGTATATTCACATTGTCAGTCACCTGGCTGGGCTCCAGCATTGGAAGCAAAACTTGCAGAGTAGTTGTTTGCAGTTGATAAATTGTAGCAGATGATCTATGCAGCTTTGAAGTTTGTATCAGCAGATTTTACTCTGAAGGCAAGCAATCAGCAATTGCTCAGTGTTCATGTGGACTGCAATTGATAGGATGTCTGGAATGAAGGATCGTGTGCACTTGCATGCCTTTGTGTTTGTTGTTATTGGCAGTTCCCCCCCCTCCTTTCAAGCTGCCTCTGTCTCTGTGTTGTTGTCAGAGTGTCTGCCCCTCCTCCATGTCTAGTAGGGTGGCATAGTAGTCAACAAGTTGGTTACTATCCTAGCCCAGTTTCCAACGGTGCACAAATGTCACCAAGCACTCACTTTGTGCAAGTTTGTCACGGTGTTTCTTTATGTTTCCTCGTGTTGTGTGCTAGTCTTCCCTTGTTTTGACTCCTGAGTTGGTCAAGTTGGAAATCTTTTGGACGTGGTGTGACTTTTCCAAACTCTTGTTTTTTAAGAGCTGAAGGAAGCATCTAGTCCTATATGCTCTCTGTGAATCATTCCTTGATGTTTGCAATAATATTCACACAAGACCATGTGCAGAATCTTCAATTGCATATCTGTAAACTTGGACACTGCCACACATATCTGCATTATGGTTTTTGTAATGTCATTCTGGAATCCTGTTCAAGCCTTTCCGCATGGCTACTTGAGGTTTACTCGGGATGTGCTATTGTGAAGTTTGAGGTGATAGTGTGAGGTGGAAATACTGGTCATGATTTTTATTTTTATTTTTCCATCAATGTGTGTCTGATTTAGCCCTCTCGTTTCTTTTCCTTCTCTTGTTCAGTCTTTCCACTGCCGACACGGGAAGGCTTACCTTTTCAACAATGTGTAAGCACTCTGATGATATTCCCCAATTGTTTTTTGTATCTTTTTCCGTACTTGTGTGATTGTCGAACATAATTGACATTTGAAATTGGCTGACATTACGTGAAAAGAAAAATGTTGAAGTTGTGCATTACCCATTGCCAGAACATTCTTGATGGGTTGATGCCAATCACCTTTTTGCAGTATTGCTCTTTTGGAAGAAGGTTGGAGCCTGGCAGAGGCATTGACTTACCCATACAAATGGGAGTTGTATTGAATTGCAGGGTGAATGTATCAGTGGGGCCTCAAGAGGATCGGATGATGACCAGTGGCAGGCACACTGTGGCTGACATCTACTGCAACTGCTGCCAGCAGCTTGTTGGCTGGAAATATGTATTGTTCACTTACACCCATCTCTTAGCATCAGCTTTTGGATGCCAGTATCATGTGATTAGGCTATCCCAGAAGCTGTTTAACCCAATTTATTGACTTTGGCAGGAATCAGCCTATGAAAAGAGCCAGAAGTACAAGGAGGGAAAATTCATTCTTGAGCGGTAAGCTTATCACGTTCATTCCAGTTACAAGCTCAGAACTGAGGAAATTGTGAGGGAACTCACCATCAAGTTGTGTTTGTAAGTCATGCATGAGCCAGGGATTCATTCAGCACATAGAAAGTTGTCATTCATACTTCCCAGTTTCCAAAAATCTTCAAACAATCTCAAAGAACACCTGAGTGTTGCATCCCTGTTCTGGCAATTGCTGACCTGAAAATGTTTGTGGGCACAGAGCAAAGATGATTGATGGCCATGGTAGTGACTTCTACTCAGACATGCACCAGGTTGTCAGTGATGCCGAGGACGAATAACCAGCAGGAGCATCCCTGCATCTCATACTCATTCAACAAAAAATGCCCATCTGTTGACCACGGGTATTGCATGGTATCTCAGTCCAATCAACTGTCAGAGTGGGTCATCAAGCTCTTACCTGTTTTGTATAGTCCAATAAATTCAGTCACACACCAGATCTGTAAACAGTGCAACTATCACAAATTGATCTGTTTACAGCTCCTGTGTCATTAGGCTTGTACAAACATAGGATCATGCTGCACCTTCAGCTTCAGGGAGAACAATCGACCCAAGGTTTATTTTTTGTATGTAAATGTTTCAATAAGATATTTGTCTTCATTTGATTATGGAAAGAATAAAAGAGTAGGGCAAGAGGAACTCCTGATTGACATAGCTTTCTTTGGCCATGAAGATCACTGCAAATTAGCAGGATGGTAAGTCTTGTTCAACCAAACAAGCTGCCCTTGATCAATTAGAAATTTATTTTGGTTTGTGTCAAGGATCTCACATTGTCACAAATAGTGGATTAAATTCTAGGAACCTGATCAAACAGTCAAGCTAAAAATTTCACCCCCATCATGCTTTCTTCATTTCTACCATTGGACTAAGTTCTCAAAGCCAACTTGACCCTTAATGCCATGCATATGATAGAAGATTACAACTTGATGACCAGACTAGATATGTCTTGCATTCTAATGAAGGATTGTCCAATGGAAACTCTGCTTGTTTGTAATCTAAACTTTATGTTGATTCCAAATTCTTTAGAACTTTTTGGCTCCATATTGTCACCCAAGGTGGAAAAAGATACCTATCAACTTGTGGAGTCAATTTGCAATCCTTGGGGTCAATGCCATTACATTAAAATATTATATTTTGTTGGAATCAACAGAGTGCAATCACAGAAAACCCTAACAGCCCCTCCTCCTTTTTCTCCTTCTCCATTTCATTTCTTTCACTTTCCTTGTTGAGTTTGTGGGCTTGTGTTTTGAGGCATGGAGGAAGTTTCACAATTTTTTCTTAGGATGTAGAGGATCTTTGGAGTGTTACACAAAAGGTTATGTCAAATGGAGGTTCTTATGCATTTCAGCCTTTCAACTCACCTCTTCAAATGCTTGTAACTGTGAAAGCTAATATGCCAATCTTGACCTTAGATTCTATTTTTCCAAATGGAGAAGGGTTGAAGAATGTAGAGAAACTTATGTTGAAAAGGAAGTCAATTATTGAGGAAGTTTTCATTTTTCAAGACACCGAAGAGGAGAATGTGGCACCATTCACACCCAAAATGAAACAACCTCGAAAGAAGCTAGCACAAAAGAAGATGGTGAAGGCCAAAGAAGGCAAAGAGCATTGAGATGAAAAGAGCAAGAAAATTTGAAAGGCTTGCAATGTGGAGGCACTAATTGCTCTCCGTAAGATGGAGCTGGAATTTGCCCAAAATGCCCAAAAACATGTAAGATTTCAGTCCTTACAATGTCTTTTAGCTCATATTGTTCACTTGGAATTTTTGCAAGGAAAAACAAACTTTCAAATTAAGATTTGAAATTTTTACAAGTAAAAGAAAAAAAATTAGATTTAAATTATGGTCATTTAGGGCCTTTAAAAAGGCTTGCCATTTGTCTTTGCCCCCCTTCTTCCCCCCCCCCCCCTCCTTTTTCCCTTCAACATTTTTTCCATGGTTTCACACCAAGAGTTCGAATTAAACATCTCTACGGGCAAAGAAAAAGAGTTTAAATTTTTTTGGGTTAAATAAAAAAACCAGAATACATTGGCAAAAGCTTAAGAAAACCAAATAAACCACCACAAAGGACAAAGGGGCCAATAATGAATACCTTGAAAAAATGTAAGGGGAAAAATAACACACCTTCTAGTCACATCCAAGATAGAAATGTTGTTTGTTGTAGGTACACATAATCTCCCAGCTTGAATCTTCAAATTGGAGGCCAATAACCACCTTCTCAAATATTGGCATAATGTATTGTATATCAATGTTGAACAATTTCCAAATTCTCCATACCCATTGACATTACATGTTTGAACAAAACTATTTGCTATTTACATGCCTTAAGCCACATGTTCGGATCACCCAAATTGATTATTGCCATCACATAGTGTCATATTAAAGCTAGTAGCTTGAGTTTACAACCAAATAGTAAAATTATGGTGAAAAGGATGCACAAAAAAATTACTGATTCAACTTGCATACCATGGTTAACCATGGTAATTACAAGTCCCCTAATCTTTAGTATAGCCCTTTTGAAGCCTATACTTTCACAAACTTTGTTTCATTGTTTACACCATTTGTTTAACTAACTCTCTTTTTTCATGATGGTTTCATACAATTGTGCAACAATCAATCATTGTTTTTTCACACAACTCTTAGAAATCCTCACATCATTTTATACTTGGGTTGTTGAACATTTCAATTAGAATGGGAAACCTATTAAACACCTTGTCCAAGAATGCATAAGTAGCACCATCACTATTGTAATCTGGCATGGCACCAACTCTAACCATTTTGAAAAGTGTTTGATCATAATCAAAACATACCAATTTATGTTGGACTGTCAAACTTAATGAGCTAGCAAAATCCAAATTCCACTGATACCCAAAACCCTATGATGGGCAATGGTTGTAAATGAAGTGTTGGTGCATTGAATATGCCCAAATTCGGTCACACATTATACATAAAAAAATAAGCTATCAAACCTACAATTGCATCCCCCACCACCAATATTGTGTTTGTAACAAATTACCCCAAATTGACCCATCTCCTTGTGAGCATGTCATACAAGACTTTCATGTTGTTTTAAGTAAAGCATTACTCTTGTTCATCCATCTATCCACACTTGTAGGAAAGAATTATTGTCCCATTTAAACTACTTGAGTGCCCTATGCACAACTTGATCACATTCCTTGAATGTCAATCCAATTGAAACTTGACATGCTTGCAAATATGTGATAATAGGTGCATCTTCATGTATGTTTGAATCACCATTACCTTTTAGTTCAATGTTCACATCATGGGGATCCTCATTACCCATGTTAGTTTGAGGTGCAACCCCAAAACATCCCAATAAAATACATAGGTATTCAAACGCATGTTAACCCATAACTACCTCCAAATCCAGATCACCATGCCAATGAGCCCCACTAGTCATAAATGTCCTCAAATGTTGGGTGCATATCAAATTATCCTTCAAAATTAGGCCAATTATGAACTAATTTTCTTAATAAAATTTAGTTGGATATCATATAAGGTGCTAGCCAAATTGATACCTAAAAAACAAGGTATCATTTTTTGAAACCACCAGTTTACAAATAATTGATTTATCATTAAAATTTCAAATTTGAAAATTTTCATATATAGGTAGGTTATATGATTACCCCAATGTAAAGTTTTGAAGGGGGTCTAAAATATAGGGACTTTACATATAAGGTCTCAAGTCATAAGTACTTATCTTTAAATTAAACAATTGTTTAAGGCTCAAGTTGCAAAAAATGGCCATAAGTCCAAAAATGGGGCACAATTCACTAGTTTAAATCACTATGGGACCTTAAAAATGAATTACATGTCATATCACCTTCCATAAAATTATGTCACTATAGAATAATTATGTAATCATCATGTTTCACTACTAATTGATGAAACCAATCATTGATTGACATAAATAGATATATTTATGTTGTTATTTTAAATACCCTAGGCTATTGTACACTTAATTATTTTAACCTATTCTACTTTATGTTATTCTTGGTTTTTTTTATTATTCCACCCTAAGCTTTATACCTTGAATTGTTTATCAACAATATAAATTATTCCAACCTATGTTATTTGAAATCAAATCATTTGATACAAACCTCATGACCAACGCAAAGAAAGAGAGGAAATAACATCATGAAATTGTAGGTTGTCAGAGTATTTTGAACATGAAATTTTCCTTTGCTAGTTTTTAGCCATATACAACTCGTATATGCCATAGTTGATCACATATGCAATTAAATGATGTTAATCATGAGGTAATGCATAGGTCAAATATATATTTTGCACAAAGAAATAGAGAGAGCCACAAAAGTGTGGTAGAGAGGAGAATTCAAAGAGAGGCAATGTGTTTCCCTTAGGTGAGAATATTGGTGAGCATGAAATTTGAGGATAGGGAATTAATGTTTGAAAACAATTGTACTATTTAGCTGTGTACACGAAACTTAGGTTAATCTGAGGAACAAAAATTCAATGGATTACATTTCCATATGTAGTACACATGTAAAAAATATATAGTTAACAATGGTTTGAACTTGGAAATGGAAAAAAATGTTAATTTCAACAACATCTAAACACACATGATTTGAAACCTTATTCAATACTTTGGAAATGGAATTTAAAAAGGCTTTCACTTACCTTTTTTGGTTGAACTTAGTGTGATTTCACCCAAAGTTGAAAGACCATTAATTCTCACCCTATTTGGTGGCAACATAAAATTGGTGGGGAAAAATGTGTTGAAAATGAATTTAGGAACCAAAAACACAAAATACAACTAATAAAGTAATATGATGTTTCACCTATTTCAATTGGCCAAACCCCACTAAGTATTATTCCATAGCCAATAGATGAATTGCTCTAAAGATATGTGCAATGCAATAATGAATATGCCTTCATTTGATGTGAGAACAAAGTTAAAATAAAATTGGAAAATCACTCACAAAATGTAATTTTACATAAAATCAATTGTGGAGGTCTCCAAAAACCATGTGAAAAAAATCACTTGGAAACAAATGGAACATACGGTTAAATGTCAATTTAAATGACTTGTAAGAAAATTGATAAATATCATAAGCTCAAAATCTTACACAAAGAGGAAAAATGAACTAAGTAGTGGCTAAGGGTTTAATTATTGTGAAGCTAGTAGTTGGGAGTTCAAATCCCAACTTTTGACCCCTTTATCCTTTTTGTTATTGAGGATAATGAACCACCTTTGTGGTTAGGGGTAAGAGGCCTATCACTAGAGTTACCAATTAAACAAAAAAGTCTTATACAAAAAGAGAAAGGGTTTCCCCTCACCTTGCATGTTGATGAGAAAGAGATGTAGAGCGAGCAAGCATTTGTTGCCAAAGTTTGAGTCAATTAAGATAAATGTTTAGTTTGTAAACTCTTGGGATCCCTCACAAATAATTCACTAAGCCAAACCCCAAACTTCTACATGTGTTGTTATTTTGTAGTGAAAAAATATTGTCAAACACCATTGAGAAAACAATAAGAATAGGTGCCAAGTTGCCATATCCAAAGGATGTTATGCCAACTTATTTAATGAAAATTGTAAAGCTTATTGTACTTTGTGATGTAAGGGAAAAGAAAAAATACATTCATAAACATGAGAGACCTAAATGGAGTGTCTTGAAAATGTTGGTGTTGGAAATCCAAGTTTAAGTTAATGTGTGTATGGGGTGGCAATGTGGAGATGGGGTTTGGCGGGGTTAGGCTAAAGTGACTATTCATTAGAAAGTTCAAATTAAAATAAAGCTAACATATATTTTGATGCCAAAAATTAACCCTTCTTGAATGAATTCTCAACCACATGTTAAATAACCTTAGTTGTGATGGCAATAAATGGGCTAAAATATATATATATTGGTGTGGACTAGAATATGGATTAAGTTCAATAAGAATGTTGTTTTCTTATGTTCAAAGGAAGGTGTTAAATGGACATTTTTCCAATAACTATTGAAAAAAATAACTATCAAAGAAAAGTACCCAAAGCACCTACCAAAAATAGTTCTAGAAATATTGGAAAAGCCTACCTAAGTAGTTAGAAATATATAAAAAATAATTACAAACTATTAAAATTACCTTATTGAACAATACTACCAAACTTTATTATATTGAAAAATTCAAAGGCCAAATGAACTCCCATTGGGATGTTTGATACATTCAGAAAGCTCCTTCCAAGGGAGGCTACAAATTGGACATTTAAAATGTTCAATTTGAAATCTATTTGATGAAGTTATGAATTTCCAAAGTTTTATAGCTAAACATTTTATTGGTTGGGACTAACCTAGCAAGATAGTTGTACCACTTTAGTACCACCCTAGTAATTTTTGGACAACTAACTTTTGAAAATACACTTGGTATTTGGTTAGTTTATTGACTAGCCTTGAGGTTGATAATATTTTTATATAATGGCCAATGAATTTTCCAATAGTTGTTCAAGATGGATGTCACCAACTTTCATTTAGTATTTAAGGTTTAGATTATTAGATAGTATCATTTTTTTTATGTTTCTAAAGTGTTATAGGGAGGATCACCATTTGAGATGATCAAATGTGTTTTTGAACATTTCTATAGGTTTTTTCAATTTGGAATACAAATTTTGTTGTTGTTGTTTTGTATTGGTTTTTGAATTCAACTATAGAGATTTTTGGATCGATCTGGTCATTATTCACAATTAGTGGTACTTTTGTAATAGAATCAAATTGACACTTTAGATAACTTTGAGAAATTTTCATTGCCTACCAAAATTTGTTTAGGTATAAGCTTTTTTGGAAGTTCACTTTGTCATTTTTATATTTACATTTTATTTCTTAACATAGTACCTTGACATCATTGACACTAATTATATTATCTATGAAAATATGTAGTCTTTTATAATATTTAAACCTTTGACAACAAATATTCAAAATTAAGTAACTATTATACAAAATATGTGTTGAAGCTTCATTTGCACTACATTAATCAAATGTATTTAAGCAACCTTGAAAATATTATGAATATATAAATCATATGTGCTTTCCACATCCCATCAATATGTTGTAAGGGTTACAACATTTTTTTAAGCATGTGTGTTGTTATTTGATTAAATGCATGGGAAGATGAAAGTTTTTGCCATAAAAAGTTTACTAGAAGGAAAAGGAAAGAGGAAAAGGTAGCAAATAATAATAATAATAAATTATCAAGTTTGTGAGCAATACACCAATGTTTACAAATTGGGTGCAAATTGAGATGGCTAAGACATTACGAACCATGCAAATTAATCACATGATTAATTTTTTTTCAATAATTGTTTTCCATTTTTTATGGAGCTGAAACATGTTCTAAGTTTGGCTTTTGATTTAATATTTTGGTTAAATCAATTGCATGTTAACCATAAATCATATTTGTTGAACCCACCAAGGTCTTGAAAACCTTGAGATTCTTTTGTGTGTGTTGTTATTTAAAAATGCACGATTCACATTCAAGTGCATTTGTTCCATTTTTTCATTCAACAACTACACTTTTAGGTCTAATGGCATATTAAGTAGTATGTTATTTATGTTTTGAAAAATGAATATTAAATTATAGTGAAAGTTCTTGACGTACATATTCAAATTGCAAATTGTCCTAAATGTTCCAAATTTTAACATTTTGTTGAAATGAACAATGTGTCATGAATGTTTTTTTTTTCAATTTTCTATTGTAGCATCACTAATGAGCATCCCAAGAGTGATTTAGCAATAAATGGTAATCTCTTCCTAAAAAACAAACCCCCCAATGCATAGTTTGACTACCTATAATAGCCATGACTAGAAATTTAGCTACATTCCCCAAAAAATAATAATTTGGCGAGGGTTTTAAAAAAACAAGGATCTTGTGACAAGATATTCCCTTCTCGAGTTTTTTTTTGAACAAAAAAAAAAAAAATGATCTTGGTGTATTTAAAACCATTAAATCACAATCTATATCCATACATAGATTTGATATTGATTAATTTTCATAATGTTCATAACTTCAACAAGTGGTAACACTAAATTTAATATGACAATAGCTTTTGGTTTGCATTGAAAATCTAAATTACAAATAATCACTATGAAATTAAATTTTAATTTTAAAGCTAGATTACTGAAATTTTAATTATATTTTGATCATTCCAATATAATAAAACTTTAAATTCAAATCAGCATAATAGATTTACATTAATCAAATATAAAATCATTAAAAAATAAATAAAATTAAATTGTTTTACAATATTTTAATGCACTACCGTTTAATCAGAATTAGAAATATATTCAATTCAACATTAAAAATAAATATTCATCAAATTTGACAAGTTTGCATCATTTTTGTCAATTTTATGTTTATGGAATTAGTTAGACTTGATAAACTCATTTTCAAGATCAAATTCCTAAACGTTTCGTGAGAAATCATATCTAGCAATATTTTAATATCACTTCCACACATGATTTGGGGGTGGATATTTTATTTTTCCCTTTTTTATCACCCTTTCCTTGAAATGGGTGAGAAAAAAGAAATTAATCATTATTTTCTTTTTTAATCAATAAAATATATTCCCCTTTCAACTTTGGTCCTTTTTAGAATTAATGGATATTCAAATCATCAAACATTTCAAAAAAAACATTTGAGGTTTTAAATTGTTATAGTTCTTGTTTGGCCAAGGTATCCCAAGATTAGTTGTTGATTAAGCAAACATTCCCAAATCTAGACATCCTTAATAAAAATTTAGATTGGTGAGATGTTCTAGTTTGGGGATGACTTAACCTTCATCAACAACAAAAACACACCTAGACAACACTAAGGATGATGAAAGATGAAGAACAAGAAAAAGAATGAGAATTTTAACAAAGAACGATCGAATGCCAACACACAATTTAGTAATGGTGTTAAAAAAAATGCATGCTAAAAATACAAAGGGCACTAGTTTAAACATGACTTTTTCTTTAAAGGCAAAATGGGTTACCAAGAGGTTGAGGGTTGAGGGCCTTGGGATATATAATGTTGCGTGACACCAAGGGCACTAAGAAATACATAGGGGACATTGCAAGCTCTAGGGAAAGAAATATTGTATACTCCATATTTTTTGAACTAGGTGAAGTTGGGAAGAGTGGTAGGAAGAACATTGGAGGATGTTGGAAAGGTCCAATTTATTTTTTTTAAAAGGCCATCAAGGGCACCAAAAATGGAAATAACCAACACGGGTGCCATAAATGGAAATGGAAATGATTTCCTGGACAATCTATATGGTCCTAGATTATCAATGTATGGCCACTAATTATTTTTTAAATAATGTATTGAAGTAACTTTTTAAAATATTCATATATTTGACCTTTTGTCAATTGATTGCCATTGGTAGTTATGAAGCAACTTGGAACCCCAAGTCTATTAGAATTGCATTAAAATTTATCACAAATTCATTAGTCTACGCCATTTAACAACAAATAATTGCATGATACATTTTAAATCAATATTTTTAAACACATTTTTCATAAATATAAAAAACAGATTTCCAACACTATGACATTCGCTTGCACTCTCCAAGCCATGAGAAAACTATGACAAATCCATGAAAAAAAAGGTTTTAAAATGGCCAAATTGTAGTAGTGATTATCCATAGTAGTATTCCCTTATAGGCTCGGTGAAAACCCAATTTGCAAAAGAAAGGGTAAGAGAGGCTCATGTATCCACATTAGTAGTATTCATCTACTTGAACACCAAGTGCATAGACTATATCCATGACGTTGCCTTTAATGAGTCAACATGAAGAATTTTCATAGATGTTGGTAGATTTCACAATTCATTTGCACTGAGACATCTTAGTTGTACATGTGATCGAAGCAGCAAAGGATTTGAATTTGATTGACTTCATGAATTAGTAGTATTCGGAATTCACACTTGATTGCTTTCACAATCTAATTGATTGACAACAACCAATCCATCAGCTCCTTGAGCTGTTCATTTACAAGTGCCTATGATAATCTGCTGAGATTCAAACTCAGCTCGAGATTAATGATGAAATCAAAACTTGATGCTGCATTATTAGAGCATGCACCACAATTGACATTGTTGCTGAATTGCAGATTTCAAAGGGACCACTATCCATCTATGTATCCTTTTTGTGAAAAATGCTGTGACAAGTTGCATTCTGGAATTGAAGTTGGATTGAGCCATGTGTATACAAGCTCAGTAAAAGCTGAGAATTATGACACTGCCCGTTTCTGAAAATCTAAAGGAAAACTCTCAATAGGTGTGCATCCATCCCACAATTAGGCCTAACTATATAGGAGATGGTCATGAGCACTAATCTCCAGTGGCGTGCTGTCCAATAGATCACATTCCTGCAATTCTACAGCCCAACTTTCACTTTGTTTCAGGTTGAAGAATTGAAGTAGTTTCACCAAGTCCCTGCATTGAATCACATCTTGTCCTGAAAAAACAGAGATCTGAGCAGATATGTACAAAAAAAAGTCTTCTGGGATATAATCAGGTGAAACCCGATTTGCGTGCTTTGCCAGATCCCATGCATTCTGGGTCATGAATGGACAACATTTGTACCGCACTGTTTGCTAGCAAGTTTAAGCTCATGATATCTTAGGACAATTACACACCTCAATTCAATCTGCACAATGAAGCAAGCCCATCCACCCAACAATCAGAATTTCAGAAACTAGATCTCAACCAACAAAAGACAAACCATCAAAAGTTTGTGTCAAAAGTACCAATCCAACAACACAAAGGGAATTAATTCAAAAGACCAAATTGGGGTAAGGTGCAAACACGACATACATGAATGCCAGGACTTTTGAACCCAAAAGTGTGAACAAAAGTGTCCATTCGCCCTGTGAGGTACAATGGGAATTGATCATTAGTAGCATCTTTGAGTAGGTCAGCACCAGTGGGTCGAACAAGGTTGACCTTGTCCATGATCAAAAGCGTTGGTACTGACACATTGCTGTACGCTTCTTGCCCAAAAGCTGGCACCAAAGTGTGACCAACTGCCACATCTTGGTAAGTGGCATTCACAACCATAGCTGAATAGGTGACACGGAACCGGTTTGTATTCACAGCAGAGAACACGAGTGTTGAGTTCATGGACAATAGTGCAGATGATGAATTCAAAGTCTTTCCCGGTTGTGCCATTTGTTTCACCTGTGGGTAGGTTATATATTTCAGTCACAAATCCACCAAATATCCACTGTTCTAGGTATCTTAGAGTTCAAAGCCTGACATGACAAAATGAATCCCAGACTTTTTGTGATGACAAGAACCCAAAAGAAACAATGTCATGACCCACACAAGACTAGTACAAAAAATAAGAGTTTTTACATTCGGATTTTTAAATGGTGATTGACAGACATGTTTTACCACGAGATTCACTTGACAGCACGCATCTTGCTTACAAATATGAAATTCTCATCAAGGATTTTCCTGCTGGTCAGTAAATTTCCAAAATGCTCATCAACTGATTCTTCTAAGTCCTGATGGTGCAGTCTAATTTCCTTTCTGCACCAAAAGACAAATCATGCAGATCAACAATTGTTGCATACAATATACATTTAGGATTTGTGTGAAGTTCCATAATTGTAAGAATTGTTGCAAAAATACTGATTCTCAAATTTTGCAAAAAACCATTTTTTTTCCCCTTTTGTGCATCCACCTTGCAACACATCCAAAACTAGGGGAGAGAGGGAGGGAGGGAAACAAAAAAGATTGAAACAACAACATACAGTGAGAGATGTGATGTTGAGAGCTTGGAGGGAGAACTCAGGAGAGTGAGGTCGGAACACAAGCCAGAGCACTACTCCTATGCAGGTGAACAGAAGCAGAAGCATAAGAAAGCCACCCATGAGACAACAGCAGCTCCACATCCACTGTTCTGATCTCTTCCTCGCTGTTGATGATGATCCTGGCATACTGCTCCCTACTACTCCTTCCAACCTCCCCCTCCCATTCTTCCAGGTTGTTAAGCCAGTGTCGCTAGTGTAGCGTGACAAACTCCACGCTCTTGAGCTTCTTCCATCCCTTGATCCTTTCCAATCACCCATGAGAAAAGCTCTAGCACCCAATGACCCACCCCACCCAATCTCTCTCTCTCTCGCTCTCTCTCTCTCAAATCTCTCTTCCTCCCTTACAACAACAACAACAACAAGAACAGCAAAATAATATCTTCCTCATTTCTTGTGCTTTCTTTGATCTCTACCTATTATTATCCATCTCTTTCCTTTTCTCTTTTCCCCACTTCTTCTTCTTCTTCTTCTTCTTCTTCTTCTACCAAGTCTTCACCTTTCTGTTTCCCCTCCTCCTCTCAGTGAGCTGAGCTGAGTTAAAAACTGAGCTGTTCCCTTCCCCCCACTCTTCACCGTGGTCCTCATGAAACTCTCTTCTTGAACCACTGTCAAGACAGCTTCAAAAGAATGACTATTCTTTCTGACGACACAAACCCATCTTCACCAGAGACTCTCAACTGCTGGTGAAAACTAATAAGACTCTTCTTCTCTAATCTTTTAGTGCGGAAAACAACGATCATCTTTTGAAGTTTGAACCCAGTTGGCTGGCGAATGACCTTGGACGCAGTCTCCAGCAGACGAGACGAGACGAGAGAGACGAGACGAGAGACGAGAGAAAAGATGCTCTTCACAGTCTGACTACTTCCAAATGTGAAAAGGACCTTTTCTTTTTTCCTCCTTTTGAAATTTCTTTTTCTTTACAGGCATAATATTCAAAGAGGTCCCTAAGTGTAGGGTCGATCCCAGCTAAGGTCCTGGGATTTACCC
Source organism: Sphagnum tenellum (assembly GCA_963921925.1). NCBI lineage: Eukaryota > Viridiplantae > Streptophyta > Sphagnopsida > Sphagnales > Sphagnaceae > Sphagnum > Sphagnum tenellum. The sequence goes on from OY998144.1 coordinate 8,068,033, forward strand.
ACAATAAGGGCCTCCAAGGGTGACCCCCCAAGTATGGGACCCCAAATCCCCTAAATCTCGCCCTCGCCCTGCCAACCTCTCTTTTTTTTTCTTTTTATTCTTTTTATAAATACTATATAATATAATATTATATTTTTCTCTCTTTTGATACCCGGCGGGTACCATGGAAAACAAACACACACACACAAACAAACAACCAGCGAGCCAGCGTTTCAAGACACAAAATGAATGCCTTTGGTGAGAAGCATCATGTTTTTTTTTTTTTTTTTTTTTTTTATATATATAGGGGAAACGGCTGCTGCCTAGGGTAAAGTCCGAGGCTGCCGCTCGGCTTTACCAAGCATAAAGATTATTTTATTTTTAATTTTGGCTTGTGTGATACCCAGAGGATATATGTTGGGTATCACGAGGAAAAAAACCGAAAGTGAGTGAGTAAGTAGCCTTTTTTCTTTTTTTTAATGGGCTTGTGATACCCGGAGGATATATTCTGGGTATCACGAGAAAAAAACCGAAAGTGGGTGTTTTGGAAAAAAAAAAAAAAAAAACGTTAGCAAGAATGGTGGATTATATTTACAATTTTTTTTTGAGAAATGGCCCCACCATCCTTCACGAAGGAAAAATAAATAAATTGAGCAAGGAGCTGGAATCGGTCAAAAACCTTGCCCACTCCTTGGTGTTAACCATGGTTAATCGTTGTTAATAACCGTTGTTAGGTCTTATACGTTATAAAAACAACATAATATTACATAATTGGTAAATGGAATGCAAGGAGCCCGATTTAGTCAAACCTTGCTTGCTACCCGGTGGTGTTAAATCGCCGGAGATTAGGTCTTAGGGTTTAGGGTTGGTATACAATTTACATTTCACAATTGGTAAGGCATTGGTCATTTAGGTTTACGGAATTGGCACCGATGGTGAAGGGCCGATTTATGATGGTAAAGAGTTTTAATTGATTCTAAATTTCAGGCCTAATAAGAGAAGGGCTCCAACTTGGTCCCTTCTTGCTTAGGGTTGGGTCCCGATGTTCCCATTGATACGATACAAAGAAGAAGAAAAAAATTGTGCTTCTTTTTTTTAAAATTTTGGGAGATTCAAAATAACATTGAAATCATAGTTTGATGGCTCTTCTTCCCATATGGAAAAAAAAATGAAGCTTTTCACATTGGTGCAAGATTTGGGCATGAAATTTTGGCTCAAACTTGACCCAACAAAAGTTATTCATTAGTAAAGTCAGGCGATTAGGGGGGGCGAGAATGGCCAGTTTTGGAATAATAGGGCATCAAATGCGTAACTGGGAATGAAATTTTACAAAACTTTACGAAATGATTGGGGGACCCAAACTAGTAATTTTCCACCAATTTTGGTTGGTAAATTGAGTTTCATCCCCTCTTTCCTTTTTCCTTGGGGACCCAAACTAGATTTTCCACCAATTTTGGTAGTAAACTGAGTTTCATCCCCTCTTTCCTTTTTCCTTGGGGACCCAAACTAGTTTTTCCATCAATTTTGGTAGTAAACTGAGTTTCATCCCCTCTTTCCTTTTCCCTCAGCATAGGCCTCCTCTGCTGCTGTTACATATATTTTCACTGCTCCTAATTGTACAACTACTATAAGTACTCTCGAACCTTGTGCATCAAATGGTGAGTTAGATTCAGCATTTCATACTGAGATTTAATAAAAATTTCCTTACTTTGCAGATACCACTCAAAGAAAGAGGGGATAGAGGGTGTAACTTTAATGAGTAGACATTAAAGTACTCATTTAATGTATGAGTGACATCTGAAATAATTGTTATGTGTGCATTTACAAATAGATGGGGCAAATTCCATCAAAAGTGCATGCATCTAGACGAGAAGTTCTTTCTAGATTTGAAGTTTGAACCTGCCATAAAGGATAGACTTTGCTTACATGATGAGTTCATTAAATTTTTTAATATTTACAACTCTAAATCCCCAAGAAAAAGTCTAAGTACAATCTCTCTCTTTTTTGAATTCATAGTGCATAATTAATTGCATGGGAAGGGATGAAGTGACCTCCTACTAATACCAAGCAAAACAATTTTGCCATGATAATTTGACAAACAATGAACCCTTATTCAACTTAAACCTTGTTCTTCTTCAAAGGAAGCACTTAACAACAACAAACATAAAAGTGCACATATATAAATTTCCTTCCATATTTGGAGGACACCTTACGTACATGAAATTCCCTCTTACGAGAGAGCGAAGGTCTCGTAACCCTATATCAAATTATATTTACTTATAGTTATAAGATACCTCCCACTCTTAAGGACCCTCCCTCTCTCTTACAACTTGTGATTTATGTAGGTTTAAAATTCACCTCATACTTTAGGGTTTAGGGTAATGAATAACTTCATGGCCATAACCCTCAAATTAGGGTAGGCCCTCCGGATCAGACCTTCCCCTACACTTTTTAACTTTAGAGTAGCTATGATGAACCAGACATGCACTTTCAAAAGCTACTTTCAACAGCCCCTTTGGTTACTAGGTATTGTGAATAGCCCTTCTTGGTTAACTACGGTAATGATGCAAACATGCCTAATTTAACATACATACCTTGGGTGTAAGGACTTAGGCCCCTCATCAAACCTTTAGGTATGATGAGTAGCTTAACTTCACCTTAAGGTCACTACAAACTTGTAATCCTTTGTTGGCATTTCATATTAAAAGGGTCTTATCTCTTGTTATGTGCTCTCAAAGTCGTGTAATTAGGGTCCCCAACAAATGCACAAAGTTACATATATTAACTTGGGCATACGTCCAGGTTTAGGGTTTAGGGTTAGAAATCAAGTTGATAACTCCATGTCAATTGTTGTTGGCTTTGTTACCTAGTAGTGAGCATGAGCACAAGACTCCAATACTAGTCGGATGGACACCACCCAATTCCCATCCTATTTGTTTGAATCTTTGCATGAAGTTGTTGTGGTTGTAGTCTTGTCCCACAAAATGATTGAAAGCCACTTTAAAATGTGGTGGTCCATTTGTGAAGAAAATTTGTGAACTTTAAAACTTTTTTGATTTGAAGATTCAAGAGGAAAGAAATTAGCCATTAGCAATAGCTTACGTTTGTAGTTCCTTCTACTCAAAGCAACCTTTGATGTCAATTCATATAGAACATTTTGTTCCTCATAACCTTTCCTTACAAGCATTTTTTTTCATGATTAAATGGTGATCAACACTATTGCCATCAACACCAACCAAAAAGGAAAAAATTACTAATAAAGTTTGGCATAGAAAACTTGGGCTCTAGTGTACTCAATGTCAATGTTGTTGCTTTTTCAAATTTGTAAACATAACAAATGCATTCTTGTCAATGGTGTGGATGAGATAGTTATAATTTGCTACAACAATATTAATGGATTGAGGTTTAATAGTGGGAGTCGGTGACAATTGTTGCACTAGTTGCATCATACATTGACAAGGCTGTGGTGTCATCCCATTGACACAACACCCTCACTTTGCACATAATTAAGGTATCATGCTTTGACATGTCACTAAATTCTTCCTTCAACATCCCTTGGAATTTGTTTTGATGGTTTTTGGGACAACAAAATTTTCACAATCGAACTTTCAAGTTCTATGTCTAAAAACATTAGAAGTTGCATACTTTTTAATTTGTGGATTAATGGAATCTATTAAACAAGTGCCTATTTTTGGTTAGTTGTTAGTTCTTAACATGCACCATCTTAAACACACAACGTATAACTTTCAAAGATCATAAAAATGTGACAAAATGTGCACCTATAATTCGTATTCCTTTGAGCATAATGTATTTCTCACTATGGTTTCCTACTTTTGGACATAAGATAGAGGCACCTTAGAACATTAGTGCACCTTAAATTGCACCTTATTTTTGCCCTTTATAATTGTTAAAATATTTTAGGAATGCAAAATTATATAGTGAATGGTTTAAGGATGTTTTAAAAGCCACACAATATAGTTGAAATTGCAATTTTAAAAACATGATCCCCTTGTTTAGGATGACTAAAATTTTAGTTTAAGATGATAGTCCCTTTATTTCAAATTTTTAAGGGCTCTCACCCACCCTGCCCCCTAGCATTTCAAATCCAACTATTTAAAATCTCAATTTGAACACATGACATAAATTTTAAGATTCTTGTTTGATTCCATTATCTTTTTTATTTAATGGTATTAATATCCTTGTTGGACCATATTAAAAATCTCATTAAAAAGTTTTGGGGTGTCATACACACGTTTCAAAAGGGATACTACTCACCATTTAAAAAGTCCATGAGATTATTTTTTCAAAAGTTCACAACTAATTAAAAATAAGTTCAAAAATGTAATTTCAACTTAGGTTGAGTTTTCAAATTGCCTTGTCTTTAAGAAAAAAAATATGTGTAAAAGAAAGTTGAAGTTTAATTTATTCAAACTACTTATTCTAATGGCTATAAGTGATTCTACCTTAGTTGCTTGATTTCAATATATTGCTTCTCTTGGGTTTTCCTTCTTATTAAGCCCCTTACAATTGACAATCACAATAGAATACATAACTTAACTTCCTTTTGTATCCCCCTTTCAACTATTGCCCCTTTGCTTTCACCTCTAATATTTTGACCCATCACATGGGGTTACAAGTCCCCTTTATTCATCAACCACTCATCAAGCCACACCACTTTCCCCAAACAATGACTCCTCCTTCCCTCAACCCCCAACATTCATGGTGTTCCCCAAGTCCTTTCATAAAAAACCAATCAATAAATCTACCCCATGCACAATAAATTATGCAATAATCAAGATGGATTGTTTTCTTCTCGTAAGTCATATTTGCATAAGGGAAAAGGATCACAAAATGAGTTTGAAAAGACATTCAAACCATTTAATCTCATAAAGTCATGTTTGTTTTAAAATAACATTTTCATCTTCTATCCTCTTTTGCAATGTCAATAACAATTTTACAGGTTTCCATAAGTTGCAAGGATATTTTAAATTCATATAATTAAAAATTGGTAATTTTTATACTTTAATTTTATTAAAATTTATTATCAAGCAATGACATTTGTAATGAGGACAATGTTGGTCATATGGCCATATAATTTATAATATTTTTAATTAATTTTTAAGTTTGTCATCACTAGTTGTATTTTGAATTGTCTTATAAATATTTGCTGGAATTATCATAAATAGGACTCAAATCCTTTCTTTCTCCATTTCCACATTTTCAAGTAATAAAGTTTGCTAGTTTACATAAATTAAAAATTTTGAAAAAAATTCAAAACAAAAATCCTAGAAAATTATGATGGTTTTAGGGCTCACAAGTACATTATGGTGAAAGCAAACTAAGGTGGACCAAAATGGGCAAATGAAAGTCCATTTCAAAGGTCCATATTAGTCTCTTTTTTGACCCAATGAAATTGGGCTTCAAATTAAAACATTTAAACGATGAAGTTTTTTCCCCATTTCCAAGTTCATATTAACCTAACTAATTTGTTTTTGAAGAAATTTATTAAATATTGGTCTTTATAATTTTAATTTAAATATGTAAATGAACACTTCACTAATTTAGCTAATTATGAGGTCTTTATTTTGAATCTTGAAAGAAATAATGGACCTTTTCTTACTTGATTTTTTCATTTTAAGTGGGATGATATTTCAATATGTGATGGTAAAAAGTTGTAAGCATGTAATCCAACTCCACTAGAAGCAAAAAGTCCATAACCATAATATTGTCAATTGCAACATTGGATGTACCCTACGTTGCAAAGTCCACCTTTGATTGAATAATGATTTTTTGGTTTAATTTTTGTAGATTTGGGAGGATTGTAATATACGTTTAGTTCCTCACATCATTTTTGTTATATATTTTGAAGTGCATTTGAATGGTATATAACAAGACATGATTAACTCATAAAAATAATCATTGTGACTTCCATAAAAGTTTGTTGTAATGTGCTTTCACCCATTAGGTGGGAAATTATCGTGAAAACTCAAAAGAATATTGACTATTGAAAAAAAGAGAAAAGTATGCACATAAATGAGGATAAGGGAAAGGGACATCATAATTAGTTTCTCAAAAATGGGGTTGAAAAGAATACGCACAATTAAAAAACAAGGGAAAAAAAATGTAACAAATTTATTCAATAGTTAGGGTTTGAGAAGAATACACATACACATGAGGACAAAAGAAAATGACCCAAATTTTCCATAATAAAGATTTGACAAGAATATGCACACAATTTAGGACAAGGGAAAGGGACTCATACTAAAGCTTTTCAAGAATTAATGTTTGATAAAATTATGTGCACACAAATTAGGACAAGGCAAAAGAATGTAGTAAAAATTTCCAATAATCAAGGTTTGACAATAGATTGCACACAAATGAGGATAAGGGATGAAAATTGATACATCACTTTTTTGGGTTTTTTAGTGGGAGTGGGATGGAAATTGGTGGTGAAATTAGTAGGTGGGTGATAACTGCTACACATTGTCCTTGCAAATCCTTTGTTCTTATGCCTAGTATTGTTTTCTTGCTTCTATGTTTCACCTAATAACTAATTACCACCCACCACACTAAAACATATGCTATAACAAAAAAATATGTTTAAAATTTCTTTCCAATTCTTGTTGCAAACTTGCTTGTTTCCCACCTCTTATAACAATTACAATTCTTTTCCTCCTTGTGTTCAACATGTTGTCATGTCCAAAGGTTCAAAGCACATGGTTATCTCAAGCAATCTCTTGAAGGAAAAACTAGTCAAGCATATTAGAAGCTTGTCAAAATTTCTTGGATTACACAAATTATAAAATCATAATTAACATGATGTGGAGCTTAGGGAAGAAGGAGAATAATCTAAATATAAGAATGATGAATGGTTGGGTCTATCAACCAAAGATTCAAAAGGTAGCATGTTTTGGAATGAAAAGGCAATAATTTAGAAGTGGAATAAATAGTTGGATTGAATAGGCATGTCAATGGGGCGTATCAAGGATCACAAAACATCACATCAACATGCAAGCATTAATAAATGTGGGAATGATCATCTCACCAATAGGAAAGTAATGGCTCAAATCCCAAATTTTCACATTGAGGTGATTCCAATTTTTAATCCTTGGATTACATTTGTAGAAGAATTGTTATTCCCCTTTATTTTCATTCTTTAAAGGGAAATTGAGAAAAATAGGTTTATGTGAAAGTGCATTTGAGCTCACATTGACATTAGAAATCAAACTAATTTAAATATGATTGAGTAAATAAGTTTTATAACTAAGTACATTTGGGTTGTGGTGGATGCTTGTTTCACTTGTAGAGGAATTTGGTTGATTTGAATTTTCCAGACCTTTTTGTGATGGCAAAGTTGTTAAAACAAACAACCATCACTATTGTGCGTTTTTTTGTCAACCCTGAACATTTTCATATTGGTACAATCTCAATTCTTCTTTTTCTTTTACTAAGTTTCAAACCTTATTTTCCCCAAAAGATCCCATTATTTGTTCCTTTGGTAGGTACTTGACCTAAATTTTTTTTGTCATTGATAGTTAACAAGCGATTTAATTCTTTGGATCAAAGGACAATTGATGCTCTTTCCACCTTCGCAAAGTAATGTTTCTTTTCTTTGAACCACAATGTAATATTATTTCTACTATGCATTGGACATGAATTGGTCTTTTAACTCATTTATAGTGGGTATACCTTTAAATTAGTCCAATGGTCAAGGTTTGAGTTAAATGACATGAGTTTGATAATTTAAAATTCATATTGTACAGGGCTTTAGCGAATGCAATAGAAGGATGGATACAACATGTGGAACTTGGGTTGTGCTTGTGGAACCAAGATCTCAAACTCATTTCAAAGTCTTTAAGTAATTTCAAATTCTTTTTCAACAATTTGATGATTGATGCATGTAGTTGACTTTAGATGAGAATGAAGACTATAAAGACCAATATACAATTTCAATTTAAGAAACATATTTGTGTTGAAAAAATTTCATTGATGGTGATTTGTAGGTTATACCAAGACACTTCAAAGGCTTTCTTTTGCAAATAGTGGACTTGGAGATATTAGACTTCAAATCTTGGTATGCTTTTGCATTCAAAACATTAACAAGATGTCAAATGTGAGATCTTAACTCAAAGAATGTCATCTAATATATTTTGGAATCAAAATTAAAACCATAAAATTAATTAACTATGAACATAAAATGAAAATCCATAAGATGGAGGTTGAAGTCTTGTGCATGAAAAGCTACAACATATTCTCATTTGGATTTAGAGATTATAAAGTTGGATGGTTACATCAATCTTTTACTATGTAGAATATTATACACGTTCCATTAATATGTTACCTATTTATTTCATTAATTGCTTTTGAAGTAACATTGTGAACATATCTAAATTTGTTAAATAACTTGTATAACAAATATATATATAATTCATATAACATTAGACATTTGTTTATTGTTTGGTGTAGCTTGAAGGGCTACAAAGTTGTGTTCCATTGCAAATTTTGGATTTGTCAAGTTGTGCTTTGACAAATGCAAGTGTAACTATTATATCCTCCATTATCAAGGTTTCTTAACTAAACCATTTGTAAGTTTCATTCTCATGCTTGAATTTTCCCTAGTAATTAACTTGAAAATAACTACAAACTTTTCTTTAAAAAATTGTTTGTGATTCAATATATTGACCACGTCTATTAGCATAATACACATTAAGGAATAACATAACCAACATTGTTCTAAGTTGCTTGAAACTTGGAATAACTTGTGTTCATAATTTTCATATTGTTACCCTACATATGTTTAATTATTTGAATGTTTGACCAAAATTTTCAAGCTCATGCAAAAATTCCATTGCATTTGTGAGAACTTGTACGTATTGTACAAAATTGCAATCAATCATTAGTGCTTGTAGTATCATCATAACCACTAAAACTTCTTTCTTTTCAAAATATAAATAATGTCATATCCTATATGGTGGAAGGATATAGGTCATTCAACCCAAAATTCCCAAACTAGAAAATGGCTTGAACATAGTTCCCACCATCTTCCTTAACAAATTTAACATATTAAAAGGACACCAATATGGGGTCATTCATGAAGATAAAATGATGTACCAAGGGGGATGTGAAAACTTGCTTGGTTTGTGATTTGGATTTTTCCTTAATCCAACATCAACCTTATCCTACAAAAACAAAAACAAAATGACCTCCACAATTTGTTCTTTTGCGTTTAAAAATATTTTATACGACACATATGTTCATCATATCTTTTGCAAAGACAATTCCATTACAAAGGAGAGGTGCATTTTTATGGATTTTTTTTGGACATTTCATTCTTGGGCAAATTTTTTGGCATTGGGGCCAAAGTCATAAAATGGATTTATTTTCATCCTCCATGATAACATATAGTTCATAAAATTATAACATCCATTGGTTTCATGAATCAATGAATAGAACATGCAAGGAAACAACAATTATGTTGAACAAATTGACAAAATTTTCCAAGAAGCAATAATGTGTTATATATAGGTTAGTGTTGCAAGGAATACAGATGCAAATTGGAAGGCTAGCTTACGAGGGTCAATGAACACAACATATTCAAAGGTTGCCATACCAAAAACAACAATGGATGGCCAAGGTGTTATAGCCCTTGATCTTTCCCACAATGCTTTCACTGATGTTCTCATCATTGAAATCTCCCCTATCTTGCGTTCCAATGCTCCACTTGTTGGTAACCTTCTTACTTCTTCATGTTGTTATTTGGTTAACATTTGCAAGACATGTTTGCAACTTTTGTCATAGAACCAAATGATTGTGGGCATTGATATTTTTTAAATTGTGATTTTAAATATAATTGGGATTTAACCCATTGTTATGTTTGATTGTACATGCATTTGTTCCCCATAACTTGTACAAATAGTTCGATAGTTAAACACATCATGAAAGTAATCCATACCATATTATGAATTTTTTTTGTAAATTCAATTATGTTTAAAATTGTGAAGATGAAATATGATCACTAGATCACATACGTAGTGATTACATTTTTATCTTATTTTTTCATATTGATCTTTTGTGAATGTGTTGATGGACATTTGGGCCTTTGGATCAAAGCGTTAAACTTAAAGAACAATCATTTGACAAGTTCAGGAGCGAAGGCCTTACTAGATATCATGAAAGACATGAATGTTTTGCAATTAGTTGATTTGCGTGGGAATAATGAAAATGATGATCTTTTGGGAGTTCTTGAAGGTGGAGAACATTATATGGCTTTCTCTCACATGTGGGCCCCATTTTGGCTTCAACTTGAAGATGACTTGGGCTCTTGCAAAATACCAATCCCAAAAAAAATGACAAAAAGGATAGCAAGTCATGATAAAAAAAAAATTGGGTCAAAACCTCAATTCAAAGATCAACATCAAATTGTGAAACCAAAGGGTAGTGCCATTACCCAAATAAGAAACAAAAAAAAGTTGATCAATGCTCGTCCATCTTCTATTATTTATAGCAATGAGATGTGTGACATTGTAGGTCATCTTGAAACTTCTTCTCAAAGTCAAAGTCTCCAAAAATGCCCGCCATCCCTTCTCAAAGAAAGTCAAAACATTCATAAGATTCCAAAGTACAAAAATACCAAAACAAGGTATTTAGGTATCCCAAATTCTTTTGTGGTTAAGAAGACAACTTCATCATCTTTATGTTTGAACAACGATGTGCAACATCTAATGTCAACATCTCATGGTCAACAACTTGGAATTAGTGGGAAGCCTATGGCTTGTCGAAACAAAGTTTATAGTTCCAAGCCAAAAAGTTATTTTGTTCAAAAAGGTTCACAAACTCAAGACATGTTGCAAAATATGGGCCTTCAAGTCATTACACCACAGGAGCAAGATAATTGTTATAGTGCCCATATCATGTCATTGTCACCTAGAACTCATCCTTCACATAAGGAAAATAAAGGACTGTTGCACCCAACTCCTTGTTTATGGAACAATAAACTTTATGAAGTTGATGTCCAAGATAATGATGCAACAAGCAATGAGGGCATCCATAAGTTTTTGGTAGAAAAACAAATCAAGGTAGCTCCAACTAATAGGCATCATCAAATATCGCAACAACCTTTGTATCAACAATTGAGCTCCATATCATCATGCTCCCCTTCTTGCCTTCAAGCCTTTGGTGCTTTGATTTCAAATACGAAGCTTGAAAGTGAAAGAAAACAATTAAGGAAACAAACAAAGGTGGCAAAAACTAACAACATTGGAGTGCTTAAGAGAAGCCACAAGACTTCTGGATTGTGTAAATCCTCATGTGAAAAATCTCAACAAAAGAAGGTCAAAAAGATATTTTGCAAGTCTTCAAAAGAAACAACTCAACTTCATGCTCCTTCTTTGTCGCCTCAAGAGAGGAAAGAAATAGAGTGGAATGACTTTGTGATAGAGATGACTGAAACTCTTTTGAATCTTAAAGGTGACATCATCCACCATGCAACTAACCATCGTAGTAGGTTAGGAAGATAGAAAATTTACACCAATTTGTCAATTGCAATTCCATGCTATTGGTTTTGTGATTCATTTATATCTTTGAGTTGAATTTGGCAATTTCAAAATGAAGATGATCAAATGTGCACAACACAAATGCAATTGTAAATTCCAAGTTGTGAAAGGAGTTGTCAATGTGCATAGCCACAACACAATTGCTTTTTAGGTAGATGCAAATGTAGACTCATTGTACTAGGTGATTAGGTTATAATTAGTAAGTGTATCATGTGTTGAAGATGTAGGAAAATGTTCGAATGGGACATCTTGGCTACAAAGACCACTAGTTAAGTCAACTCTTAAATTTAGGTTACACTTAATATGTAAGTGTATCACATGTTGAAGATATAGGAAAATGATTGAATGTAAAGCCTTAGTTACATAGACCACTAGTTAGATCACTCAAGTTCTTGAGCTCAATTGTTGTTATCTTTTGTTCAACATTGTAAAGGTTATGCTTAGGTAACCAAATACATTGTTTGTTGTTGTAGATGGGCTTGACCATTTGCTTGGACCTGGGGAAACTACCATAGCAAGGGCTCTTCAACAAGTAGTTGCCAAACTTAAGCAGGTGCTAATTTGCACACTTACATGCTCCTCGATGGGGATTAATGTCAACTTGGTTTATCAATGCATAGTGAATAATTTGCAAATTGTGTCGTTTGGACAATGTGCCCACATCACTTTTTTCATGCCCCATAGTTGTTCCTCATCTATTACACATAATGCTTACTATAAAAGTTGGTGGAAAATCCATTGGGTGCATCATAAAATGGGTGACGTATCCATAAAATTCATCATAAAATTTATGTAACTCATGTTATTGTTTTCTTATCTTTGAGGTCATTGATCAACGAATTGTCTATGGGACTCACTTGCAGGTGCCAACTACATACATGAATCCAGGGCAACAGTGTCAACTAGAGAGCTCACATAAAGTTCTCAGCAATCCTGTAATATCACTCAAGAAAGATGCCCAAAATAGAACATGTTGTGAACCCACTAAGGAACCCACCAATCTTGCAAGAAGGGCAGTTTGCTCTGTTGCAAGCAACCCCTCTAAGGAAAATGGCAAGTTCAGCTAGTCAAGGTTAAATTTTTAAAAGAAATTTTGCATCAAACTAGACAATTTACTCAACAAAATAAGTCCCCACAAAATTGATACAAGAACATAGTCCTGGTTCAATGTTCCCTTTCAACCAAGATTCTACCTTCTTGATGACAAACATTTGTTCATAATTATCATCCATATTCACACAAATTAGTGGATAAGACTACACTTCAAACTTGTGTTTGCACTTGATTATCCAACAACAATGTGTTTGGCTGAATCGTCAGTTTTAAATAAATATTTTAAAGGATTTTTTTGACTATATTGTTGGTTACATAATAGCCATGCCAACATATACACTTTGCATTTGTTGCAAAATTTGCTTCCATGCAAACACTCTTTATCAATTGGAGCATCATTTGATTTTGAAATACACCAAATGGATGCTAAATGCACTTTAAATGCAGAATGTGTACATTAGCCAGCCCAATGGCTACAAAGTTGATTGACAGAGAGGCTTTGTATGCAAGATGAAAGAAAGCCATATACGAGCTGAAGCATGCATAAAGGGTTTGCAATGCAGATTAAGTTTCCCATGTATCACCTAATGCATTGCAACTTGCAAGCTTCAATAAAATGTTTAAAGCAATGCAAGGGTGAAAGAATGGGGATCAAAACATGGAGTGTTGAAAGCCTTCCTAATCAAGGGGCTACAAACCCTGAACTTAAAACAAGTTGGTAGTATTTTGAGGTTCACATAAACTGATTACTGGTGTCAGTTCAGATAGAGTGCTCACCCTTCACAAAAGAGGGGGCATAATCACCCACCTCCTTGGGTACTTGGCCTGCCCTTCCTTGCCATCAAAAGTCTGCAACACATTCAACCCTGCATACTCAATACCACTGACTTGATCACCTTTAGAAGGAAAAGACTTCTAAGATAGTACATGGTCTACTTAGAAACTGATGTAGACAGATCACAACTCCTTAATCATGGATTTTTGTTGGAGGGACATGTTCCTTCTATGTTGAGGAGCAGAATCATGAATGGAGAGTCTAGTGCAAAAAAAGGAAAGGATGCAATCAATCCAGAAAGTACCTTTCTCAAGCGTTTGTGCTTCTGAAGGGCCCAGACAGTCATGATGTAAGCTGCAGCTCCAAGAAACAGATAGCCTGTCAAGGTCTGTGTGGAAATATTGAATCAAATCCACTGATACAATTCAGTCGTTTAGTTTGCACATGTAATATAATTGAAGAGAAACCCAGATGGAATCTGGTATCCACCCCTTCCCATCTGGAGATCTCAAATTCTTCAAAATGATGTGACAGTAGAAGGTGCAAATCTGGCTCACAGAGAAACCACAAATCCTATATACATCTGCTCCTTGCTGACTGGGGTGTAGAGAGGGTGATTCACAAAGTAGGCTATGAATGCTGCAAAGGCCCAGTAGTAGAAGAAGTTGCTATACAAATTGGCAAGAGGAGAAGTTGCATGGCTCAAGTGATGGATGAAGAATGTTTCAAACTCCGACTTGCAATAGTGAAAGAACCAGGCAATTAGGGCATAGAGCCGGACAGGGTGGGTGACTTGGCGAGTTGGAAGACCAAAGAAGCTGTAAATCTGTGGAAAGAAGTATAGAACACAGGGTAGATAATCAGTGGCCCCAAGTACTCGAAGAAGAAAAGTGTCTTGTATGCAACTTGAGGCCCCAAATCCTTGAACACAACCTGTGGGGTTTCATTGCTGAATTAGTCTTTTAACTTCTTACTGCCTTCCAGCGCAGGGGGGCAGCTCTGTCCAGGCTCCAGACACAAAGTCAACCGTTGTTGTTCTGGGTACTACTTGGCATCTGTAGTATGAACAATACATCTGATGAGGACTCTTTTCTGTAGAGCACAATTGCAAATTCACCTGTGCAGCAATATAAACCACAAAAGGGAGAAAATGAGACAATAATGATAGAACATAGCCATAATCAAAAGCAGGGAAGTAACCTTACTGCAGCTCTGAATAGCATTCTTCAAGTCAGCAACAGAGCCCTGCAGTCCATTCGAAACAATGTACTAGGATCATCTAGAGGACAAAGAAAAAGCCATGGAGAAAGAGAGAAATATGGGTTTAGGGTTTAGGGTTCCTTGGCATTCATTATTTGGAGAAATCTGTGAAATGGGTATCCAAAAAAACCAATCCGCGAATCTATATCCCATAGTTTGGACTCAGGCGAAGACTCCCAAATACTGGAAAAAAACAGAAAAGAGAAAAAAACACAACATCGGGGAGCCAAGAAAGAAAGAAGGAAAGATGAGAAGCTCACATCCTCAGACACTTCCACTACGCCTTTGACGATGTCCTTCCCGCTTCGTGCCACTACTTGCACGCGCAACATCTTTCCGCGAAACCCAAAACCTCCAAAATCCTTGGCAACAAGAACAGATCCCACCGAGGGAAAAAAAAAAATTAAAAAAAAAAATTTTCAATTCCGTCGCACTCGCGCAAACCCTAAACCCTTCCGCGCTCTTGGCCAAGAAATTATCCGGTCATTCATGACCGGATAACTGGGGTAGCCTGTAGACTGCGATGGAAAATAGGAGGTACCTACCTAGTCTGGAAATTTACTTATTTTCTCTCACTAGAGAATTTAATTAATTAATTAATTAATTAATTAAATCATTTGTTGGGGGCAATAGAGGCAATGGCATACCTTCATGCATTAGCTTTGGACTAGGTAACTTGTGAGAGTGCATTGGTTACTGGACATAACCATCCTTCATGTGAATGAATGGAGATTTTTTTTTTCCATCCATACATAAAGCGATTATGAAATTAATTTTCATCCAAGCAAACAAGGGTTATGAAATCATTGGCTCAATGAAAGCTTAGAGTGGTACCTTGTGCTAATTAGTAGGTTGCTAATGAAATGGAAGTTGAAGGTTATGGATTGTAACTCTAGACCTAACATCCCATTCAATGTGTTGAGATCCCCTCATGAAGGATGATTATAAAAAGATAATTGTAAGCTAAAGTGAAACAAACCATGATTGATGAATGAAACATGAAGATGATGTTAATGGTGGATGGACAACAATAATGTTTATGGTTATTTGATTATCCTCGTTGTGACCATGGTTGTTAGGAAAAGGAAGATGTTTAGTTTATGAGCATTTTGAAATTTGGGATTTTTTTCCTCCTCACACTATATGTAGTTTTTAAATATCGAATGCACTTTCCTTATTAGGATCATGTGTTCCTTGGGATTTTAAAGTATTTTGTGCACCTCCTTAATGTGTTATTTTATTTTTCATAATCTTTTGATTACGGATCTAAAGTTACCTAATGTGGATCTTACATCATATAAACTATAGACCAATACTAATTTATTCAAACTGAATCAATATGTAATATGAATTGACACTTTGTTAGAGTGGATCCTTATCTAGTGTGGAACCTAAACATAATAATGTTTTTTTTATTTTTTTACATCAATAAAATTACACACTTATTTTTTATATTAGGTTTACAATTTACAAAACACAAACAAAAAGTGTAATTACTACTTGGATTTTTTGTCATTGACCTTAGATCCATACCAGCAAATATTGGCATATATTTTAATAACATTCATTGTGCATTAAACCAAAACATGTTAAATCCCCATTTGTTCAACCATGAAAAAAATATGGTGTTGGAGAAAACCTCTTTGCAATTGGCACATGTTGCAGTAGTGGGATCATAAATCTTTTGGAGATGGGTCTTGTGGTAGATTTGAATTGGAGGGTGAGTTTTCATGGAGTCCAAGAAAAGGATGAAGGTTGTTCATGGTGGTGATGGTGCACAAACAAAAATAGTGGTAGGAGGTCAAGTTTTTTGAATGCCCAAAAGATGAACACAACATTTCTAGTCTTTTGCTTTTGTGGGTATGATAAAACTTTCTCTTGTCAACCTCTCTATGAATTGTTGTTGCATGAAGCAACAACATTCAATGACTAATCAATGTAATGTTAATAATCATGAATTTGTCCTTGCACTTATTATTTCCTCATAATTTTTATTTATTTATTCTAGGATTTTACCTTTGCAAGTTTCAACAAAACCATGTCAAACCAAACTTTTGGTCTTGGCAAACTACATTTTGTTGTTGGAAAAGTCTTTGTTTTGTAGTCTCCAAACATGGAATTCATAAATGGTATGGAAGTTAGGGTCTTCACTAGATTTCCTTGAAAATAACCATTCCCAAGGTTTCCATTCCATTGCCTCACCTCCATTGTTCTCTTTTGCGTTATTTCAATCTTTTCTTTACTCCCCTTCTTTCTTTTGCCCCATTTGGCCAAGGCCTATTGGTTTCATGGTTTAACTAATCCCTCTTTGAGTGGTAGGAATATGAATCATGCCCTTTCTTAGCATGACCTCCCTATTCCAACCGTGGGGCTGTTTTTACATGTCATGGCTTGGCTTTGACATTGAAGGTGTTGTTAAGTTTCTCAAACCACTTCTAAATGGATGATGAGGAAGTTGCACCAACATTTCAAGCCCCTTTTCCCTCCCCTTCAACTCAACCTTTGGGCATGTTGGAAAATATGCTTTGGTTACTAGAATATTTGTTCCTCTTCCCATAGCTTCCACTTCATTGGTGATAATTAACATGTTATAAGTTTTCCATCCTTCAAACATTTTTTTGCTATGTTTAAATTATTTGATGATTTTCATTTGGGTGCATATTTGGATTTGTCCTTAGATTTTTTTAGGTTGACATTCATCCAAATCCTCAAAGATGGTATTTGAACACCTTTGGAATTCATTGACCCAAAAGATTCAACTATTAAATTTCCCCCATTATTTTGGGCTTTTTTTTTAACATTGTAGTTTAAGTCTTATCTTTGGGAACATAACTTGCACCCTCAATGTTGCATGACTTTTGGTGTGGCCAAACCTTTTAAAGGCATTCAATTGATTATAACGAGAAAATGTTATATTAGTTGGTTATGAGGACCTTGTGTCTTTACTTTTGCAACACATTTTCAACTCATTTATCCCCCCATTAGTTCAATATTGTAGTTACAAGAGGGTGTGAAATAGTGATGCATGGTATTTATGCCATTTTGGACATCCACCTTGAATGTGTGGTGTTGTAGGTGGATGTTGTGAATGTTTTCAACACAATATTTTGCATGGTTATATTTTTAAAACTCCATGTGGTGGGTGATTAATTGTTTCTTAACTCATCATTTTTGTACATTCTTTTTGTGCCCCATAGTTCCTTATTTATTGCAATCATCATTCCTTTTGTGGAAATGTGATTGTTATCCATTTTTCCATTGGCACTTGTTAGGGCCATCCATTTTGCCCTTTGTCATTTCCAAGCCTTTCACAAGTCAATGGACCTTTTCCCCTCCTATTTATTCCTTTTTGTGGCTAATGCTACCAACATCATCAATCCTATTTTTATTGCTCATCATGCATTCAATTATGATGCATCTCAATTGGGTTTGGTGAGGTTAATAGTTCAACCAAGTAAGTGCACTGCTTAGTCCCCTTTTGGTTTGCCTATTAGGTTTTCCTTTCTTGCATGTTTTTGCACCCCTTTAAATGACATTAAGGTTTTGGCATTCTTTTTTATTCCCCCTCCTTTGCATTGTCCTTTTTCTAGAAGGCTTTACACAAGGATGTGTGCCATGTTAAAGCACTTTTGAGGTTAGGGGACATTCAAAAACTGTTTTTGGGGTGTTTTGTTCAAAAGTTATCTTATTTTCTTCATTGTGTCTCCCCCCTTCCCTTTTTCAAAATTTTAATGCACCAATTGGCTTCTTTTGATTTGGCCCTCATTAAAAAAAATTGAAGGTTTTTGGGATTGAATTTTTTAAGATGCTTGAAATTCCCCTAGTTTGTTGACATGTGGATCTTCTCATTTTAAAGAGAAGGATAACTTTCATTTCTATAAAGGCCATTGCCTTAGTAACTTGCTTCGGGAGTTGGAAGTTTGTGGCCCCAATCATTGTTTCCATATTTTTGCAAGATTGCCACCTTTTTCAATTGAAAGCTATATGGGCTAACATTTTAGGTTCATTTCCATTTTAACCACTTGAGGTTGACATGCAACCTTCTTTCTTCAATAGTGCATGTTTCCATCCTTCATTTTAAACAATTTTTAGGGAAGGGTGTTGATTGTTTTCAAGAAAACATTTATGAAAGTTTACATACATAATCATTATTAACATCATTTTGAACATGTATTTTAATCTTCACCATGCCTATTTTGAATCATGTATAAGCTTGGGTTTGAGTGCTTAGCTTTTTGCTTGCCTAATCATCTTGTTATTTCATATGGCTTTAAATGTATTTTTTTTAGTATTGCACATTAGGTTGGGCCTCCTTCATTTGATAGTTCATGGCTTGGTTCAATGCATTTGTGGTTAACCTATAGACTCAACGGGGATACACTTTTTATGATTTGCCCATGGGGGGAACATAATGTTATTCACAATGTTATTTGGATGTTTTTGCTCCCATTTACAAAGATGTTGGGTTTCATACTTTGTGGGACTAAACACATGTCCTTCCATCACCCTACTTTTAGTCCTCCCATTGATAGGTTGATATCATGTTCTTTTCAAATGGGGTTTGCATTTTAATGGATGTTGTCATCATTGATCCCACTTGATTATATTTAGTTACTGCAAGAATTGTTCATTTTTAAGGGTGTCGTGACCCTAACCTTAGGCTCGCGACCAAGGCAAGGGCTTGTGAAGGTGCAAGCCAATAGTGGAGCTCGGGAGTCACATTCATGCTTTTAGGAATGTGGGAAAGTGTGAGAGTGTGAGGGAATGAACCTCCACATTCCCAAGTGAACCCCCCCTTTGGGAGTTGGACTCCCTATGGACTTTTGAATGTTCAAAAAACAATTTCAAGGGTCAAAACCCATTGGATTGAGGATTTTCTTATATCATTGGAAAGCTCTTAGAACTTACATGTCTAAAATGGGCTCGCATGACCCATTTGAATATTTAAAACACAAGTTTTGGCCAAAAGAAGGGTTAGGAGTCAAATTGTCAATTTGACTCTCGACCACTAAAAGTTGGGAATTACCCCAATTTTCTTATCTGTAGGTGATGTGCGACATTTTGTTGGAAAACTCTTGATAAAGGTTATAACTTTTTTTCAGACCTCACTTTAATCAGAGGTTTGCACACAACATTATGGACCTCCAAAGTTGTAGGAATCCTAATTTTGGGAATTTCGGAACTCCCACTTGAGAGTCCAAAACAAAATGACATTTAGGTGCTGGCCCAATGGCCATGCATAGATAATACTATAAGGAAGAAGGTGGTGGCTTCCCCTAATTTTGGGCCGTGGTGAGTTTTGTGAGTCTGTTTTATGCTCGTGGTTCATTTGTGCACCAAAAGTGCTATAACTATGCACTAACCAACTTATTGTTTGGTTTGTGTAGGTCTGTGTGAGTACTTAAATTGCTTGTCAATCTTCTTAGTCCTCATCTTAGAGTTCTAGCATGTGCCTTTACCTTCAAAGTGTTGCGAGCCAAGGAACGTGCCCCAACTTTTTTTCCTTTTGTTATTTTCATTTTTGGACTTGCAGTTGAATTCATCAAGGAGCTTGGGGGTGCGTCAAAAAGGTTGTCACAACAACTGTGGCTTAGGCAAAAAATGAAATATACTGATGATCAACATATTAATGATGTGTTTTGCCTGTTTACTGCAATAGTATTTAGGTGTTTACATTAGCAAGTTGACAATTTCTTTCATTCATGTGAACATAACATGGTTATCCAAGGGGTTGGACTTTGGAAAACTTCCTTTGTAAAATTTTGCATTCATTTTATAGGCAAAAGGTGTAAATTGTTTTATATAAAATTCAAGTTGTTATCATATGGAAATGATTTGTTGTTTTTAGGGAGACTTGGCTAGGCTAGATGCTCTTTCAAGTCTTCTACTCATCTCTTTGGTAGGTATGCTTTACATAATCAATGAGGGTTTTAAGTTATAGAGTTATTGTTGCTTTCTTTTACAATTCCCATTGGCATATTTGCATTATTGGGTGTTGACTCTTGTTTTAAAGTTGGTTTTTTTCTTCTTTTCCCTTCCTTTCCCCATTGGGGTGGTTGTCTATTCTTTTATTTTGTTTGGTTGGGTTTTAACGATTGGTGTTTTTGTTAATAAAGATATGTAGGTTTACATCAGTAACACATAAAGTTAAACGATATCATATTTAACAACCATATTTGGTAACATTTTGCATTCATTAATGCCCAACATCATAGCTACCTTTAAAATTGTCATCAAATACCTTGAGTGTGTTCAAAGTAATGAAATGACAGAATCAACAATAGTTTCATTGGTAACATGCATTCATTTGAAAAACCAACACAAAATATGCACATCATGAGGACATTTAAAACAAATTCAAGTCTATTTTAAACAATGACCCATCATGTTTTACATTATTCACATTTCAAAACGTTTATCATTCACCAATGCAAACATGATATGCAAATGATACACTTAATATGCATTCATAGTTGATGTTAAGGATTCTAGTATTAAGTCCCCTAACGATAGCCTAATCATTTAAGACCTAAACTTATTTACCATGAAGATTTTATGTTAAGTTAACATTCACTTAATATTGAACAATCACCCATTTAACATTAGGTGCCACCTAAGATGCCACCTAGATTTTCACTTAACACTAATTTAAACATTAGGTGTGAATGTGTCTTTAGTTGTTTACATTGTCAATGCAACCCATAAGTTGTTGCCTTTTGTTTCCAAAAAAAATATTTTCAGAAAGCATTCAAAGAATTTTTTTTCCTTGTATCTGACTACACCTCTTTGCAGCAGGGAAGATTCATTTGTCAGTTGGAGCCTTTTGCATATCACAAGTAAATCTTCCATCATTTGAATCAAAAAGCTTTTTGTGCTTTACATTTGTTCCCAAGGGCTTCCCCTTAATTTTGGGCCTCCACCTTGGGTGTTTAACGGCCTTGAGTTGACAACCCTCAAACTAAGGGATGCCCTTGGGATCGAGCCTTCCCATCTATCTATGAAGGAAGGTAGTTTGTTTTGTAGTTATGAGATCCACCGAACCGGGATGCTTCAGATCATGTTCTTGGTGTCTTTGGAAAGCTCTTGACGAGGAGGGGTGCATGGGATTGGTTCCATCACATTTGGACTTGCGGTGCAAAAGTTCTTGAATATTGAATGATTTCTTCACTGAAAATTAAATTAAATCCTGGGGTAACTCAATACTTAGGTACATCGTTGGGGGCTCTATAGTTGCTACCAATGATGATGGTGATGAATATAGAAAACTTGTGGTCTTGGATTGCATTCTTAATGTCAATTTGCAAGGTGGTTTGTGCACTTGGTATTTGTTTCAATGATCCTCTGGACATTGTGTTTGTGTGCAATGGGTTTTCACACTTTGCAGCTCTGGATTGAATTCTACAATGCCCATACAGGGTTGAACTTGAGTTTTCTCCAAGGAGATTTGTGTGCTATTTTGTGCTCCTTGTTCTTGGTTACCTTGGGAAGTTGTTGAGTGTAGTATCTACACTATAATATCCTCCCACAATGAAGCAATCTATGTTTGTTTCAAGGATGGCCATGTGGGCAGACATGGTAATTGCAATTGGGAGTCCAATACCTTTGTATCCCTGCTTTGTAGCAGTGCTTCTGCTCATTGTTGGCTGTGTGTTGATTGCTTTGGTCTTCATGCGAGGCTCCTTGTATTGCTGCCTTTGTATTATTGAGTCTTAGTTCCACACCAAATATTTGAAAGAAAATAATCAACACTACAGAGCAATTTATTTTCATGTTAAGTATGTAGGAAAACTAATAGTTTTTTATTTTGTTCATGCAGAGTGTGATTATCAAACAAAGAGTAGAAGAATCGTGAAATTGGGTCATCGTTGTGACGTTTGTGAAATTGTGTAGCTATTCGAGCAGGGAGCAACATGGATGAACATGATGCTGGACAAATCCACAAAGCATTGAAGGATGCGTTATCACACATGACAGTCAAAGAATTTCTTCAATTTTGAGAAGGATTGAAATGCAGAAATTAACGCAGAATCTTACTCAGACATGAAGAATTACGTGAGTTACAGGCGACAAAGACTGACACTGCTCCATCAGAGATTCAACAAGTGCAACCAAATGTGGATACTATTCCAGATGAAATTCTACAAGTTCTACCTAACATATAAAGAGCTAAGGTTTCTCTATGATAAAGATGAAGTTTTCTTCTGTTGGTGAATTGTTGTCTCACTCTGTCTGGCCACTGGTATATGTTGTAGATAGTCACATGAGAATGACACCAAATTTTACAAGGAATTTTGTGAATCAAACCCTTGTGTGTTAACAAGGCATTGAGGGATAGGTGCATGAGGTCAGACCATTTCACAAGGTTCAGTAGTTTAAGGCAGCTTGTAAAAATGTAGTTTGTGTAGACTCTTTCATGAACTTCTGAACTTCTTCACAAGGATTTTGGTTTAAGGTTTTCCACTGATATGATTGAAGGAAGTGTTCAATTTTATATTCTTTAGGTGGACTTTGGAGAAGTTTATCAATCTGGGAAATCCACATCTTGTACTAAAATTTTCAGTTTCTCTTTGTTCTCGAATGGGACAAATTGTTCATGGACTTTCCCTTGGTTTTTTTTGACTTTGCTTGTTTAATTACTGGTGGGAAGATTACCATCTAGATTGTCAAGATGTCAGGTATGTGGAGGATGACATGTTCAGGGAGTGAGTAGTGTGCTATTTGATGCTTTGACATGGAACCATTATTCTGACATTTTGGAAGCAGGAGCATGTCCTTAATTCTATCATATCAATTTGCAAAATGGCAACACTATTGGATATTGGTTGTTCATGGTCTTAAGGTATGCTACTTGTAAGATGGGTCTGCGTGACAGTTATCTCAGATCGCATTTATTGTTACTCTCTTGTTCTTAGTTGAGTCTTATTTCCTTGGGTTCATAGAATTTTGCTATTGTGCATTACTGTGGGTTCACCTTTCTTGGCTCTAGTTGTGGTGAGATTTAAGGGTAGAAAATCTGCATTTTCAGGGAGCTTTTTGAAATGCAATCAAAAATCTGCCCATGATGAGCTTGCTGACCAAATGTGGAAGGTGAAATATAATATTGCAGGTGTCCAATTTAGAGGTGTTAACTTGAGACAATGACCCCATTTCACTGTAGAGATGGCTAGCATGTCTAAATACGAGCATTATGGATGTTGTGAATTGACCTGATACTGAAGAATGCAAGTAGCTGGAAGCTGCGGCTTCCTGGCAGCCGCATGAATTCATTGTCCATTTCTTCCACACTTTCAAACAGTGTCATGCAGTTGGTAAAGAATGTGTGATTCCCAACTAGTTAATTTTTATGTGTCCCAGAAATGTCTTGATCCACTTGCTTTCTGAAGTTCTGCAGAAGGTTTCATCTTTTCCATTGGAAACCCTTCTCTTGGTTTTCTCACTTCATCACTTGTTCTTATTTGAAGACATGATTTTGGCTGCATGATAAAAGTATGTAGCAAGCAGGACACAGATGATCACCCTTTTTTAAAAATCTTCTAGATGGCAGTTGAGCTTTGCAATAACTTGAGAAACTACTGACAGTAGTGCCATCCCGCAGTGAGAAGAATCAAACATTTCTCAATTGGGTATATTTCTGCAGGAGAGAATACTAGAGAGACAAGCCAATGAAACAAATGATAACATCAACTGTGTTCACAAGAAGCTCCAATGAGGTTGAAGGTGAGAGTTTGATCACAACGGTTTAAGGTTTTAGCCCAGATCAGATGGGTGACAATTGGGTCCGAAGGGTTTATGCAGAACAGATATTGGCTTGCTTTGGGGAAATTATGAACCCAAACTTTCTGGTTGCTGTCATGTTGCTGAGACGGGTGTTGGGTGGTTACCTGGTTTGGTCGGTTAGAACCCTCAGTTCTGATACCCAGAACTGAACTGGAAATGGGTCTGATCTTTGGAATCAAAACCAGAAACAGGTTTAAAACTGGACCCAGTTCTAGAACCAGAACTAGAATCTGAATTTTTCATTAATTTTTTCTTTTTGGGGTGGGGATGGGGATTTGAGCTAGATACCATCTAGAATCACCAAACAATGAGGATTTAATGAGGAGTTTCTGATCTGCTTCTTGTTAATGTGTGAGATCCCTGGATAGTTTCAAAGCTTTTCATGCAAAATAATACACATTATTCACGATACAATGCATCCATGAGGCAACTAGGATTGTCACTCTGTATGGTATCCACATAATAAGAATGTGAGAGGATGGCTTGAATTAGTTGTTGCCAATCCGAACCATCCAGAATAACATGCTATGCTCTGTGTATATATGTATGTGTGTGCATACCAACACACATGTTTCATGTTAATACAATTCCTTGGGCTGGCTGGGAGTACAAGTGAAGAGCAGAAAAACTGGTGCAAAGAGGAGGCACAGCACAGCCAAAAAAAATGCCTAGTTGGTGACTGAGTCATCAAAATCCTCCTCTCCCAATCCCCAACTAGATCCAAAGACTGGGGGAAATTCAGGAATCTATTTCTTGGGTCTCTTACCTTATGAGCTAGAGCTATATAGCTTCCTTGCAGATAACTACTGCTCATTCTGTGTGTCACATGATAAGATCAAACATGGATCATACATGAAAGAGATTTGAACAAAACTGGGTTGGTCAAATTTAGAGTGCTGCTTTTGCTCCTCCTACAAGTTACCAAACAAACAAACAAACAAACATGCATTGCATCATGCATGCTCCTCTTACAAGTCACCAAAACAAACATGCTCCTCCCTACAAGTCATCAAACAACAGCAACAACAACAAGATTACAAGCATAATCTTTTGATACTGTGCTACTTGTTCTGTTCTCATGTAATACTAAATCTTTCTTGAGATGCTAGCCAGCCAATGATGCAACATCAGAAAATTGCCACACACAAATAAAAAAGAAAAGAAAAGAAAAGAAAGCCAAAACCTCAATTGTAAGGCACAATGTACCCTAAGCCCTATTTCATCATGTAAGCTTCACTATTACCTTCTAGACACGTTGCTTGTGATGAAAGGTGGAATGAGACAGCAAGGAGTTTCATCAACAAAGTTGCAACCCAAAAAAGAAAAATTGAATATAAAAAATTCTAGTCTGGGTTTGGTTCATTTTCCCCCTTATTTTCCTCTCTCTGTGTCTGTGTCTCTCTCTTTGTCTCCCTCTTTTCTCTCTCCTCTCCTGCCGTTCTCATCATCAGTAGTTGTGTTGTAGCGGTGGGAACGGTGGCGATGGCGGACGAGAAGAAGCCCAAGACTAGGACGCCCATCTCCCTCGCCGGTACCTTCATCAGTAGCGCCTTCAGTGCCAGCGTTGCCGAGGTCGTTCTTCTTTCCCTCTTTCCATCTCATAAATCTTGTTGCCAGATTCTTTCCTGCCGCTTTATTTGTTTGTTTGTTTGTTTTTCTTCTTGCGAAGATGGTTTGTGTGTTTAGATTGTCCGTCTCCGCTCTTCGTTATGGTCTTCGATCGATCGATTTCTTGCATCCCTCATGAAAATGAAAGAGAACATCTGAGAAAATAAAATAGCTAGCTCTCTCTTTTGTCATTTAGTTAGTGTCGTCGGTCTGTTTCTGAATTTGTACCGATTGTGTTGATGCTTGCGCGAGATCCTTCTTTGTATTTTATTTTCTTTCTAACTTTTGTTTATCAGGTCAGGAATAGCCGAACTCTAGGAAACCCCGGGGAAGTAGACTTGTTAAGAGAGCGGGGTTAAGGAATGAGAGATGGCGTTTTGATGTATGCGAAGTTGGCTTGTTTTTTCTCTGTCTCTGAGAATGAGCATTTGAAGCTTTGCTTTTTTTTTCTTTTTTCCCAGATCGTTTTGGTTGTTGTTCTTGTTGTTGATAGCTAGGTTTTAGGTCTTGGATGTTAGAATCTGTCAGGAAAGAGTATGTTTTGTTTGAAGCCTTGTTGGAATTTTTCTTCAAAATGCTCGAGGATTCACCAGCTTTCAGTAGGAGAAGGAAATAGATTTGTGTTTGTTGAGCATATGTGGAAATGTTTCTGCAGAATGTTTACGCTTCTCTGACTAACAATTGGGAGGATTATGGATTGGATATGTATGTATGTGTATCACAGGTATGTACCATCCCTCTGGACACAGCCAAGGTCAGATTACAACTGCAAGGGAAAGCATTGGCTGGTGAGGTCAATGTAGTTCCCAAGTACCGCGGAATGGTTGGGACAATTGCCACCATAGCCAGGGAGGAGGGCACAATGTCTTTGTGGCGAGGGATTGTTCCTGGTCTTCACAGACAGATCCTTTTTGGGGGCCTGCGCATCGGCCTCTATGAACCTGTGTGTTTCTCTCACCTTGCCTTTTTACCACATCATTCCCCTTTTTGTCTCTTGTCTTCACAACAGATGATTTTTTTGGGTATTGCAACTGGCATTAGATCCTTTGCAATTCTCAAGGAGGAATTTGAAGCTTTGGTGGAAGAGTCAGGGTTTATGAACTTCCTCAGCAGTTAACTTACTCAAAGAGAGGGGCCTGATACTTTGTGTGTAACACTCACAAGTTCAAATGACAGCACTCATTCTTGTCATGTTTGTGTCAGTTGCTGACACAGAAAGTTACCTTCAAAGCTTGTTTGTGAAGTTTTCTTTGCAATCTCATCGATATTTCCTCACTTACTGATAGAGAGGAAGGGGTACTAGAGGACCGTTTGTGGGGTCTGTCACCCTGGAATCTGCAAGCCAGACAGTTGGTTCATGAGTGCCCTAGTATTGTTGGTCGAATGCAAACTTGCTCATTTGGTTGCTGATAGCTGTGTTGTGGTGGCAATATGATGTGTACAGGTGAAGAACTTGTACATTGGGCCAAATCATGTAGGAGATGCCCCACTTTACAAGAAAATTGCAGCTGGTCTCACTACAGGCAAGGCCTGCTCTCCTTTCCTCACTCTCTGGCTCATGTGAGTACTGTGTATGTAGAACAACATTCTTCATTTGATAAACCTTGGGATGTCAGTCCTCTTCCACCATCAATGGCTATATTTGTTCCAGAACTTTTGGCTTGATGAAGGATTCTGTGACTGGGGAAAGCAGGTGCTCTAGCCATAGCTGTGGCTAGTCCGACTGATTTGGTGAAGGTCCGGCTTCAGGCTGAAGGCAAGCTTCCCCCTGGTGTACCTAGGCGTTACAGTGGAGCCATGAATGCTTACTCCACAATTGCCAAGCAGGTCTACTTCCAGTGACATACTTTATTGGTGTTGCAGGGTGTATGATATGTTTACTTGTGAAGACCAGCACAACAAAAACATTTATTAAGTTTTTATCAGAAAACCTCCTGTGTTGGGTAGTTGTAATTATGTCTGGGCTCAGATCATTGTGGTTTCTTTTGCTACACCTGATTCTTTGCTGTCACCAGGAAGGAGTTACTAAATTGTGGACTGGGCTTGGCCCCAATGTAGCGCGAAATGCCATCATCAATGCTGCTGAGCTAGCAAGCTATGACCAAGTCAAGCAGGTAAACATAAACATTAACAAGTCTCCACTGTTCAAATTCTCCACTCTTTCGGATATCCCAAGGGGGGCCATGCACAAGTTGATGTACTTTTTTCCAGCTGCAAAATTGGTGCATTTAGTTGGGGTCCCTGCACACTTATGGCTTTCTTGGCAAACTGTGCAGACATTACTTAAGCTGCCAGGGTTTTCAGACAATGTCGTCACACACTTGCTCTCTGGGTTGGGAGCAGGCTTTATTGCTGTGTGTGTGGGCTCCCCTGTGGATGTGGTGTGTTGCCAACCTTCTTTTGTGATGAATTTTCTCCTTGTCATGCATCAGGGCTTCAGCATCATTCACAGTGACAGTATGTATATCTAGGCTGTTTATATTTGCTGCATATCTTTAATGTCCATCAGTCATGCAGGTCAAGTCACGAATGATGGGCAGCAGCAGTACTGCATACAAAGGCACAGTTGATTGCTTTGTCCAGACCTTGAAGAACGATGTACACCTTCCCTTCCCTAGGCTCTGTTTCTTTCCTTCCACATCTCTGTTATGTTTTGATATGGCAGAAAAGTCTTATCTGAGATCAAGCTTTGACAGAATAGAAGTACACAGAGATGGTGAATAGATAGTAATGTAGTGGGAAGGGGTCAAATGCAGGGTCTCATGGCTTTTTACAAAGGCTTCTTGCCCAACTTCGCTCGAATTGGCTCCTGGAATGTTGTCATGTTTTTGACATTAGAACAGGTCAGTATACCCTCAGTATTTCTCACTTTCCCAAACTGAAACGTTTTTTCATTACATATGTTCAAATTTAGAGCTGAATATCTGGATGAAAGAGTGGCTGCTGTGATCACTGCAAATGGGGAGCAATTGCTTACTGGCAATTGAAAGCAACTGGGACAAGTCACTGGCAATGTTGTTATGTGTACTGAAGGTGTGCTGGCTGTTTTGCAGACAAAGAAGCTGTTCACCAAGGAGGTGGAAGCCTAAGGCTGCCGAGAGAAGTATTTGCTTCATACCTTTGCAGGGTGAAATAGGCAAGAAGGTATTTGTGTTTGTGTAGAACAAATGTGTTGATTCAACCCTTATTTTGGGGTGACGAGAGAGAGAGAGAGAGAGAGATTATGCATCATGGTTGACCTTAGAAGCTTTCCTCATAATTCTTGCTGCCCATAAATCTTAGCAAGAGTAACTCTAGATAACAATTCTTTGCAGTTGATGATTTCATTGGGTGCCTGATCAATTTTCCAAGAGGGAAAAAAGTTCTTTTTGTTTCAATTTGAAATGATGGTCTTGCTCTCTCCCACCCACTCAAAATTCATCACTCACCCATTTTACCAGTTATAGTCACCTGTGTTCTGTGCATACTGATTGCATTTCTTGTCTTTGAATTCGATTTTTCTGTTGTGCATTGTTAGATTGGCAACACTAATAAAACTAGTTAACTTGCACATCAAAACAAGCAAAATCACACAAAAAAACATGCACCAAAGGGCTTAGAACCCTAAACCCTGTTTGTGCAAACCTTGATTCCAAGTTTGGATTGTTTGGATGTGACTATGCTCTAACCCTTCCAAACCATGGAACTCCTAGCTTTGATTTTGGTATTGTTGGAAGCCCTTGACAAGGTGTTGTGCATCTTCATTGTTTCCTCATTTTTGGATTCATGAATGGAGCAAATTTTGTAAAATCAATTTCCATAGATGAAAATTATTTATTGGCAGGGCCAGCGTGTTTGTGATGCCTTCTTTTCCATGATCTTTTGTACTCTACATGTTGCCATGATTCATTTAATGACCAAACTGACTCTTGTTGAGAGTTTTGGTGAAAGGCATTCAAACTTGGGAATTAGAAGTTGCTTTGGAAGCATGCAGCTTCACAAGGTAACAACAAAATTTGTTGCTTTTTGTGAAGGTACAACAAAATTTTATAGAGTATATGTTGTGAATCAATGTTCTTTGATCAACCCATTATTGGGATACCACTACAATGAATGGAACTTTTGGGTGGGGAGGGGGGGAGAAATCTCGATTCTAAAACATACTTGAAACTTGGATTTCAACATTATTACAAAACCTACAAAATTTTGTCATCGCCCTTGGGATTGCATGATTTTTTTCAACTAGTCACAAACAAAGGGGGGAGCTTTAAACAAATTGGGTCCACTTTCCTTTTATGGTACTACTAGTATAAAGCCTTTGTAAAGATATATTTAATGACAAACCTGACTCTAGGGTAAAGTATTTGATCGGGTGGCCTGGTCATGGAAAGAAGATGAGTCTTCTCTTTCATCATACATATACACCAATTTTGGATTTGTGATCATGCTTAGCAATCCTGATGATATTGGGCCATTAATTTCATAAGTAAATTGGTTGACAATTCGTGAATGACTATCCTTGGAGTAACCTCAACTGGAGGAGTCAAAGTGAGGTTTTCCCCTCACTTATGTCTTCTAACCATAGTTTAAAGAGTTTCTTGAAATAATGTCAAGCCTTGATCTTTTGTCATCTTGCCAAAATAATTGATGGAGAATCTCCCAATGGCGGGACATTCTCCAACAAGTATTCATATAGGAGCACTTGTGTAACTTGCAAATATCGTAAAATTTGGATCAATTCCTAGAATAATCCTAATTTAAGGTTTAAAAGTCCTTGGCTTGTCCCAACTTGTGAAAGATCTTGACATGACTATCCTACAATGACTAGATCAATTAGCCCAATCTCGGACAAATCCAATAGCCCCAACAATATGATATAAAAAAATGAGCATTAATAACCTTGAATTGTTGATGTTGTCAACAATTAAGATATTTTTGTTATAACATCATAATATGATACATGAAGGCTTGCCTATGGATCCCTCTTGACATAATGATATTGTCAAACCTTGATACCAAATTGTAATGCTCAAACCATATTTAAACTAATGCCTCCAAACAACTCCGATAAGCATGTCCCATCCTTGGGAATGTGCTGTTGAATAACCTTGGTATCCAATGGGCTCAATCTTCATGGCACATTACTACATTCATGAATAACTATAGGCTTGGTAATAGTTGATTATGCCAAGCCTAATAGATGTAGTATGGGGTTCATTTTGATCATGGATGTTACCTTTCAACAATTCAAACCCCATGTGAAAGGCTTGAAAATCCAATCAACATAATTGAGTTATTGGGCTTTTGTTACTTGCCCTTCAATAAATTTCACTAACAATTCATTTTTATCACAAGTGCATATGTCAAAACATGTCAACCAACTTGGAGACCTTAACTTGGTTTTTCCACCACTTGTTGATTACGATCCATGATCTTTTGAAACATCCGGCATATACTTGTCTAGAGCCACCCAACTTGAAAATCCACTCCATCAAAATTATATTGGCTTGATGGCCAACCCCTTGTTGGCCGCACCTTTCTTTATTTGGCATTTCTTAAACCCTTGGCTTTATCAACATTGGCCATTTATGATTGGCCTTGCCATAATTATGGATGCAATATGGCGCAATGATATATACCATGCCCATATGTATTACAATGGGAACATGTTTGGCCAAGGTCAGTGTTGGAACTTGCAGCTTGAAGTGGATTAGGGCAATCTCATTTTTAATGTCACACACCAAACTTCCAATGGTTGTCTTTTCCTCCCCATTTAACAATAAATGATGAGGAGGCACCACCTAGTTTTTATTTAGCCCCTTGGTCTTTGTTGGTGTGACGTTATTTGGTCGGCCATGTGATTGTTAAAGCAATAACGTTGAGGAGTTTTTCAAGTTATCCTTACTAAATTTAACATAATTACACATTCCTTTATCATATTAAGTTCAATGCATGATGATAAATAAATACATTTGTTATAGTTGGTTATTTTGGTTAACAGGATATATTGTTATATGAAATAAGACTTTCTATTGTTTTGGGGTTGCATTTATGTTTTTAGTTTTGCTTGTGGAAAATCTTGGGCTTTGCTAAGCTTGTAATTTTGTGACAAGATTTTTAAAACACAAGTTTTCAAGTACCATGTGAATAATTTGTCATTTTGTGATGAATTTTTGATATAAATATTACCATTTGGAAATTTATTAACCAAAACTTGCCCTTGCATTTTCCACTAGACAAGGTTGGATGTTAATGGGAAAGGGTTAGGTTGTAAACAAAATTTGGCATTGTTGCGGATATTTTAAATTTGATCACTAATTATCTCATTGATTATTTATGGTGATGAAATTGGGTTGATGACCAATAGACCGCATTTGTTGTGTTCATAATGTGCCCAAATTTTTTCAACCTTATGAAATGTTTTTGTGCATGCATGTGCCTTTTTGGATTAAGGTTATGCTAAGCCCATACATTTAACATCCTAATTAAGGGTTCACCATGGAAATGACACATGATTTTGTAACTAAGGATATTTTGAGGGTAATTACCAATGGGTTTATTAAGCAAGGGGTGAAATTCAAACCACCCACATCACAATCAATTTCATTTGGGGGATTCTTTATATTCATAGACAAGTTCATTATTAAGTTTGGTTACTGCGATTATGGGCAATGGAGGGCATTTATAGAATCACCAAAAAAACTCAATGGTATTAAAAAACAATTAACATCCTTGAGTTGGATGATTTTAGAGTTTGATAGTTAATTATGTGATATTAAATAAATGTGCAATCTTTAATTATTTACACCTTTAATGACATGGAAAGGTTTGTTCCGACATTTGGAAGGGTCGATGAAAAAATATTATGAATTTAGGCATGCCCATGATGTTTAAATTGAAGAGTAATAAATATATTAATCACCCACTTATGTTTCCATCATTAAAGGTCTTGTGACCCAACATCTATTTCAACTCTTAATGTAATTATAATAATAATTTGACTGATGGAAATGGTGGTATTAACAATGCAACCATTGGAAGTGGTGGTGTTAGTATTTCTATTAGTGTTTGAAGCCCTATGTCAACATTCAACCTTGTTGTAGAATTCTTTTGCAAGAATTCTAACATAAGCCACATGTGAGCTTGTGGAAAACATATGCAAAAATGATATGGTTGATCAATGTGACCACGGGTCACAAAATCACAAGCTATTCAATTTTGGTATGGAATTTTACATGAGTTTAGGTGAAAGGTGAAGGGTGCCATATCTCCCCTTTGCACCTTCTTTCCCATTTTTAATGGTAATAATTGAAGTTGTTGATTTTGCTTTGTTGGCAACATGTAGTGAATGCCACCATGATGAAGGCAACGGCAAGGGTAGTTTTTACCCTTCTTTCCAAGTTAGTGTTGATTATCAATCGGTTGGAGCTCAACCTTAAATGACAATGACATTGTTGGTGCATTCTTCATTGACATACTTATAAAGAGAAAGGAAGAGAAAAACAAAAAGGGAGAAAATAAAAAGGAAAAGGGTTTTTTATTACATACGCAAAGGCTCTTCCTCCTCTTATTGCTATTTTTTTTCTCTTACACCTTTTAACCATCAAGGGCTACTTTTAGTAGTAGCTTTTTCAAATTTCTTTTCCATGTTTTGAAGTACACAAAGGCCCCATTAAGGTTCAAATCCCCAACAAGTGCTAAAAACCAACAATAAAAAATCACTAAAAATCATCAATTTCATTGGGTTAAACTTACCAATAAACACCCCCTAGTTGGAACTCTCATTTGGATGGAACAAGAATATGTTTACCAAAAAAAAAAGCAAAAACACCCACAACACAACAACTTGTCACGCCAAATTTTCATGCAAAACATAAATAAACATAATATTTAAAACAAAATTGAAATTAATTGTAACATAACACAAAACTAGATTTTTTTTTTAGTGATTTAAAATATAATTCACTTACAACCAACAAGAATCCAAGCCCAAAACACAAATGAAAAATAACACAAAACCGTGTGCAAAGAAACTTGCATAAAACATTACAAAATTAGAAAATAAAAAAATCATTGTGTTTTAGAATGTCAAATCACCAAAAATGATTTGAAAACCCACAACTTGAAAGTATATCCCAAACATTATATAGTTTGAATTTTGTTCATGCATGAACCAGTTCCAAGCTAAATCACAATCAACTATGTTAACATAATTTAACACTAACATATTTAAGACTTAACTCAATAGTTAACCTAACATTCTTGACAAATTGTAATTATGTAAATGTGATTGGATATCCAATTGCATGCATTTTCTTCATACATTGCACAACTAATTCCTCCTCCCCTTCTTATTACTTGCCTCATTTATGCAATTATGTTATTCCATATAGATGGTTGCTCAAAGATGTGATAGGCACACCAAAAATCTAGCTTCTAGTTTAGATTTTGAGGCCAATGTCAATAGCCTCCTTTGTTGAATTCAAAGAGGTGTCACTTTGATTCTTATTTTTGTTCAAATTTTTTTGTCTCCTTTTAAATCGAGATGTAGGATTGAGATGTAGGATCATGACTGCTAGTGATAGGATCACGAGCTATAGTATTAGTAGGTCCCTTGTTTGAATGTCAAGATATGTTGACCACATTGTGCTTGCTTGCTCAACTTGATTTTGGTCAAGTGGTTTTTGTTAGATCACAATTTTTGTCTTACTCATGATGCACATTGTGAAGATCTTGAATCCATCGCAATTGGGTATTGATGATTCAAGTTGAGGCTTTCACTCGAAAAATAATTAAATCATCGGTTAACTTGATTGCAACTATCTTGGACCCATTTGAAGATGTAAACTCCTAGATCCAATCAATAAATTGGCAAGAGGCAAGTGACCAAGTATTTCAATTGATGGATTTGAATCCACCTCTTGCACACATTCAAATTTTGACCTTTTGTGTTCTAGTGAATTAGTCTCTAAATCCTCAAAGCTTTTAGGACTATGTGCTTTTTGTACCTATGTGTTTAATAATGATAAAACCAATTCCCTTCAATTAGAGCTCTTGTTCAATTTGTTACAAATCATTGTGTCTTGCATAAATCATGTGTAAAAATTAATGTACACACTTTGCACCTAAAATGGTCAATTTGTATCACAAACGATGTCACTTATTGGAGTAATTTTGATTAGCAATGCTCACACTACTCATTTACATGACAACCAAATCAACACACCAATGAACTCTTGGATGCCAACTAGTGTTTTTTTTATTGGTGATTTTTTGCCAAAAAATTGACCTAAAAAATGTGATTTCAACCTATTCAAAGGATTTTTCATGGAAAAAAACGGTCTGGATTCACCAAATTTTGAGAGAGAAAAATAAAAATTCAAATCACCAGATTTCTACAATAAGTTCCAATAGGAAGCCAAGAATATAGAAGGATCCTGGTTTTTTTCTACTTACATATCAGGCATGTAGCCAGAATTGGCTAAATTAGTTTCTCGATGGTCGCCACCTTGGCTACATCACGAAATCCTTTTAAAAAAAAAAACCCTAATGCCAACAAGAAGTTTGAATGTAGCTTCATGTGAACCTTGATCTCACCCTTAATGCACTAAATTTGGCGATAACATGAGAATTTGTGACTACAAATTAAACCTAATTTGGCTACTTTTGACATTAGCCCATTTAAAAAGGCTCATGTATGAGCACCATTTTTAGTCACAAATGTACATGCCTGAAAAAGGGTGGAGTTTAGGGTTTAGGGTTTAGGGTTGAGTGTGCAGGGGTTTAGGGTTTAGGGTTTAAGGGTGCAGTGTGCACCTTCCAAGTTCCCACTGGTTCTTGCCCCAAAAAGCCTTCCTTTTTTTCTTCTTTGGATCCTTGGCTTTTTCTGTTTTAGTTCCCCAGAGAATGAACAGAAAAAAAGGAGGAGTTTAGGGAAAAGAAAATTAGTTACTAAATTTTTTAGAGTTGCCTTGGTTCATATATGTGCAATTAAAAAGGAAAAAATAAGAAGAAAAATAAAGGAAAAAAGAATCAATCAAGGAAGGAAGGAAGGAAGGAAGGAAGGAGAAAAAAAAGAGTGTAAAGAATTTTGTATTATTTTGTATTTTCTGGTAGCTCCAAAGAACAAAATAAATAAAATAATAAAGAAAATCTGGCATGTACTTAATGCTCTTGATAAATTGATTGATTGATTGATCATTATTAATTTAATTAAATTAAAAATTTTATTTAAAAATTAAATATTTTTGGGTATTTTTGGGGGGAATACCCACCAGAACACAATGAAGGATGGATGGATGGTAAGTGGTCAGGAAACAGTTTTCTGTTGAGTTTCAGCTCCCTAGCTAACCATGGATGGTGGTTAGCTCAGTTGCTTTTTTGTAAAATTTTACTACCTACCTACTTACTTACTAACTAACAACCCACAAGCAGGTTGTTAGCAGGTAGGTAGGTAGGTAGGTAGGTAGTAAAAACAGCCCTTACCTATGTCTATAAACCATCTACTTAGCTAGTTAGTTACACCTATTATTTTACCTATTTATCTATTTATTTATGAGACCTATTTCTTACAGAATTAGTTACCAAGGTGAAACCAAATATTAACTCCAGTTGAGGTTCATCCACAACTGAGTGGTAATGGGCATCCAGTGGATGTCTCTCTAGTTAGTGGGTGCTGGTTCATCCTGCCCGTGTGGTTTTTCATCTTCCCTTCTTCTTCTTCTTCTTTGTAAGATTTTTTTACTTCTTGATAATAATTTTTACTCCATGTTCCCAAGGAGAGAAAAAGAAAGGAATGAAAAGAAAGAGAGATCTTAAGGTACATTATTTAATGTATGTAACCCTTTTCCAAGGAAGAAGAAAGGGAAAAGGTAAAAAGAAAGCAAAAGAAATTAAAATCCATGTAATTAGGTAAAAGAAAGCAAAAGAAACTAAAATCCATATAATTAGGTGAAAGTAAGCAAAAGAAATCAAAATCCACATAATTAGGTAAAAGAAAGCAAAATAAATTAAAATCCATGTAAATTAATAATATCCTTGGTATCAATTTTTTTTGAATTCCTTTGTAAGAGTTTGGTAGTTTTGCCCCCAAAAGAAAGAAAATTAAAAGAAGAGAAAAAGATTAAAGAGAAAAGAAGGAGAAAAAGGAGGGGTTAAAAAAAAAGAAAAAAAGAAAAAAAAGGGAAAAGGGGGCAGCCGCCGGCGCCGACGCCGGGCAGCCCTTGGCGGCGCACGCACGCCGGGCAGGCCAACTGGGCCCTACGCGGCGCACGCTCATGTGCACATGGGATTCTCACATGTGGGGCCGGCCCTAAAAGGCGCACAATTAGGGCCATGTGCGGCGAGCAAGAGAAACGCACGCGCTGGATCCTCCGTCCTGGATCGCAGACAGGACGGCGGAATCTGCGGGTCTGACCTCAAACACGAGCGCGTGTCCTCGTCCCCACCAACAGTGCAGAAACGATCTCACTCTAGTTCTCGATTGGTGCCATGGTGCTACTTTTACGCCGCTGTCTTTCTAGCTCTGTGCACCCCGCAATAGTCTTCTGAAATTTGTTTGCTTCTTTTTTCTTGCCCCTAAGCATTGTCTCTTTGTCTGGGAGGACAGGTTTGGGTTTGGGGATTTTTCTTTTTTGGGTTTGGGTTTGCCTGATCTTTGCTGTTGTATATAGATCTGGTTTTGAAGCTGCAAAGGTTTGTGGAGCTTTGTGGTGTGCGTTTTCAAACTTTTGAACATGGAGATGGTAGAGGGAGCATGGAAGGCAGTGGACATGAGAGTGACGCAATTGGTGTGGGGCTTATTGAGGAATGTAATGGGGGTGGAGCTCACAGGGACGCCGACGACCAAAGGGCTGCCGTTGATAGATAGTCCGACTCCCATAGTAGTAGCCATCACCATCTACTTGTCATGTGTCATCGGGGGTTTGTTATGGATCAAAGCCTCCAACCTCAAGCCACGGGCCCAGGAACCGGCGCTGCTACAGGCCTTAGTGCTACTGCATAACCTCTTTTGCTTCGGTCTGAGCTTGTACATGTGTATAGGCATCATCTATCAGGCCATTCTCAATAGGTATTTTCTTCTATCCCAATTTCCCCCACTAAACATACATACCATTTTGCATTCTTGGAACTTGGAAGGGGGCTGGGTTTTCCACCCCCTTGTTGAAGATCACTGGACAACAACTAACTGTATTTTGGAGCTGCACAGTCGTTTGAAAGGGAATTGCAGAAACACACACAAGAGGAGCTCTGCATTCAGAAGAGCTCCCCTTCTTGCACAATGGCTTTAATCCTGAAATACCCAATTCTTGGTTGTACAGGTACACTTTATGGGGCAATTCATACAAACTGGAGCAGACTGAGGTATTCCTTTTCTTCTCGCAAATTTGCAGATTTAAAACAAAAAAACCTAGATTGGCTTCTGTTTACTCACAGCTGCATGCATGATAACCTGAATATGATGGAAATGCGAAGTCATGTGCAAGAAGTTTGACTTCATCATTCCTTGGATTATGAAGAAATAGGAAAATCCATTTGCAAGTTTTACTTCATCATGCTATTGTTAAATGCTTTCTGCAGAGAAAATACAATTACATTGATGAACGAGGCTACTGAGTATAGTTTTGCAAAATGATCATCTGATGAATGTTTTTTGCACTGCTGATC
Source organism: Sphagnum tenellum (assembly GCA_963921925.1). Taxonomy (NCBI): domain Eukaryota; kingdom Viridiplantae; phylum Streptophyta; class Sphagnopsida; order Sphagnales; family Sphagnaceae; genus Sphagnum; species Sphagnum tenellum. Next base: position 8,106,682 of record OY998144.1, read on the forward strand.
TATGCTATGGTGGATGCAGATGGCAATTCTTGTGTACATGTTTTACATGTCAAAATATGTTGAATTCATGGATACGGTAAGAGCCAATTCTTGTGCAGATGTTACATTTTTACAATTCAAAATGTTTGTCAGGTTCTTGGATATGGTACAAGCCAATTCTTGTGTACATGTTTTACATGTCAAAATATGTCGAATTCATGGATATGGTAAGAGCCCATTATTGTGTACATGGTATGTTTTTACATGTCAAAATATGTCAAGTTCATGGATACGGTATGAGCCAATTCTTGTGTACAGTTTTTCACATGTCAAAAAGTGTTGAATTTATGCATACTGTAAGAGCAAATTCTTGTGTAGTTCATGTTTTTACAGGTCAAAATGTGTTGAATTCATGGATATGGTTAGACCCAATTTTGTTATGTACATAATTTTGCATGTCAAAATAATTCATGAGTATGACAAGATCCAGTTCTTCTGTACTTGTGAAAATATCTTGAAGTCGTGTGATACAATAAGATTCAATTCTTTGTGTATGTGTTTTACGTGTCAATTCTTTGTGTACATGTCCTTTGTTTTAGTTCTCCCCTTCTGTTGTTTTGTTCTTCCCAGGTCTTTAGTCCTTATCTGGAAGCCTTGCATCGACTCGAAGGAAAAGTTTAAACCTTGTTCTGGCTTTCTTTCACTGCGTGTATGGAGATTTCTTTATCCTCATGAGAGTTATATTTTCCATGGATTTGGTAAGAGTCAATTCTTGTGTACATGTTTTCAACATGTCAATAGATGTAAAACAAACTCAAGGATATCGTGGTAACACTCACAAGAGTCAATTACATCCTCTTTGAGTTCACCACCTGTTTCCTTTTGTTTCTCCTTATTCAAATCTGGTGTGCTTTTGATGCATTATCTTCTGTCTGAACAATCTCTCCCAAAACAAAATTTGCCACTATTATTATTTTATTTTTTGTTTCAACGAGTGAAGCTCATTGTTAGATATCTGGAGCGGTTGCAGATCATCATGGTGTTAAAGCGAAATACGAGGCAGATCACATTTCTTCACGTCTATCATCACTCCTCCATTGCCCTCATTTGGTGGATTATTGCCTACCATGCCCCTGGTGGTGAAGGTAGGACAGACTGCTGCAATTGTTGCATTGCTGCAATGGAAGCACTCTTTGGAGGCAGGTAGTGAATGACATTCTCACTGACCTAATTAGTAAGCTTTGGATTTTTGCAGCATACTTTTCGGCTGCATTGAACTCTGGTGTACATGTCTTCATGTATTTGTACTATTTCTTGGCGGCTGTCTTAAGGGGTAATGAAAAGGTTCGTCGCAAGTATCTCTTCTGGGGCAGGTAAGAACCTCTTCTTTGCCATGGCCTGAACAAAAACAGTCTTCCACTTTCTATCAAGGTTTTGGGTAATTCTGAGTCCTTAGCATGATGTCAAAATAGGAGGCAGCAAAGTTGACAAAGGTGGTTTGTGGGGATGACAACAATAACACAGGTACTTGACACAACTGCAAATGTTCCAGTTTGGGCTCAATCTGTTGCAGGCTTACTATGACCGCAAAGTGCACGCACCATATCCGCCTTTCTTGATCACAGTACGTCACATAATATCTCTTCTATTTGCATGTGCTTTTATGCCCTTTTAATTGCATAACTTTCCAGCAAAACCAGAGGTTTGGTCCTTTTTATCCTGCTGCTAGAATTATAGCTTAGGAGATTTGCAGTTGTGAGACTACTGATAAGAAACTTTTGATGTTGCTTGCAGATTTTGTTCTACTACATGATTTCTTTGCTGGTTCTATTTGCCAACTTTTATGTGCACAAGTATGTGATGTCATCTCCAAAGGGAAAGCAAAAGACAAGCAAGGCTGAATGAGAAAAGTTGATTACATGAGGGAGCAGCTTCATTCTGTATAATGTTGAGATTTTCAATGTTGCCTAGTTTAACCCTTGGCACCTTTTGTGTGGTATGATCCATTTGAGAGAGTAGAGCAATAATTTTGTATGGGCCTGCACTGCCACATCCTGTGCATAATAATGGTGAGTTTTGCTATTTGCAGCTCTGGAGCTTGTTCTCCACAGTCAAACTTCGACAATATTCATTGAGTTATTCCATTTAAGTAAGGATGCAAGACCTTTCAGGTATGTGAAAGAAATTTGATCATACCTCTTGCTTGAAGCCTATCTTTGTGACAATTTTGAAGTTTGCTTGTAGAGAAGCCACAATGAAGAGTGGAACAGACTCTCAGAGAAACATATGTTGATGTGTTACTCTTCACATCTTGCTTGGAAAGCTCCTCTGCAATGGCAGATACAATAGGTACAAACTTTTGTGCAGTGGTCTGATGAAACACACTCCTCATTATTGGAAACATGAACTCCCATGTGCTTCAGCCTCAATTCTAAGCTACAGCCTACTTTCCACATCAGTAATTAGAATGTCAATTCATAAGTACAAGCCTTTTTAAAACCTCTTGGGGATTACTTTCTTTCTCCAGGACAAATTCCTCAAGCCTGCCTGTGAATACATTAGTGTGTCTACAATGTGCAGTTGATAATGACATGCTCAACTGAAACAAAGCAATTCTATGAGGGATCTTAAATGCATTTGAAAATCTAATGAAAATAATGTGAGCATGAATTAGTGGTTCCCCTAATTTTGCACCTCCTTCCTGATGAACACTGTGATGGCATGGGTGATCCTAAGTAAAAAGGTGACTACTAGGAATTGAACTGGTAATTTGTGCTATGATCAGTGAGAATTATGGTGGAAGCAGCTGCAAACCTGCTTCAAGGTCTTGCATTGTAATAGTCACAAGGTCATTAGGGTCACAACAGTCCAGGTCAAGTCGCTCATCAAGGTGCTCCCGTGCATTGACAAGCAATGGCCACACCAAACCTCCATTCAACTGTTGACGCTGCTTCTCGGTGGTAAGATTTTCCAAGAGCTTTGCTAAAGCATCCTCACAGCATGTGTCAGCAAGTTTGAAGCCATATATCAAACTGCTTTCAGTCTGTTCAGCCAGTTTCATGTATACAATCTGTGCAATCTCCTTTGTGCTGAAATCATCAAAATGAAAGAATCGAGTCACTCGTCGCTGAAAGCCCTGGTTGGCACCAAACAGCCGTTGCATGGGTTCTGTATAACCTGCAAAGATTACTACCAGCTTACCACTATCCATCACTGACATAATTTCCTCTAATGCCTCCACCCCATAATCCTTGTCACTGCCACTCTGAACTGGCATCAGTCTGTATGCCTCATCCACAAACAATATGCCACCTTCAGCTTCTTGGATCTGGAGGAGAGCAAGGTCAAGTGAGTCTGATGGAAGTAAAAATCTTAAGAAGAGGAAGGAGCTGCAATGATGTTCCAACATTGTGACAAATTTCTTGTTGAGTAAGAATTGACTCCAGAACACAGTATGGACACTCTTTCTGTGGCATCACAATACAGATAAAACAGGTATTGCTCAGAGAAAATATCCACAGGCATGTGGAATGGTCTTCCTAACTGAAATTCAAGGCTTAGACTTGTCTGTATGCACTGTCCATGGGCCAAGTCTGGTATAAGACATATAGCCATAGTTTACAGATTTCTTTATGTTTCCTGGCCGAAACCAGTTGTGCAAGAAAACGAAGACTCATTCAGCTGTTCCACATATTAAATTTGAGAATGCTGGGGCTCCATGAAACAGGTGAACAATATGTGTTGAAACCAGAGCAATGATGGCATGCAGAGACAATACACACCTTTGTCCTTGTCCGGGGACCAGTGTGACCAACAAACTCCCCCACCAAGTCCGTTCGTTGGACCTCAACCACTTTGTCTGTTGTCAGCACTCCCATAGAGTGCAACAATCTTGCAAGAATCCTTGCCACCATTGTCTTACCTGCACACCATATTAAAGCATTGGTCATGAATTCCTACCATAGGTTGGAAGCACTAAATTCTTGATGCAGGTGCCCAAGAAAGCTTCTCCGTGAGCCAGCAATAATAGTAGCTCTTCAAAGACTTGGAAATGATAGTTCCAACAGCCACAACACTGTGAAGGAAATTTTTATTGTTTCTACAGCCATGGTAGTCTGTTTGATTTCCTCATTCTTTAGAAGAGCAAAAGATTTTCTGCCCAAAACTGCAAGAGCCCATGTAAATCTGTAGGCACTTAAGGAGTTTGCATCGGAATGAAAATTCTTCCTAAGCACAGTAGGTACACAATTTTCAATCACACTACAAACAGTCTGCTTACTACACCTGTGCCTGGATTTCCAAGGAAACACATGTGTGGAGGCTGGCGTTTAGGAACATGAAGACCAAGGGCACGTCGTTTCTCATTGAGTAAAGTTCCTTTGGCCCATCGACGCAACTGCAATTTGAGGTGCTCCAGGCCCACAATAGGCTGCAGTGCAGCCTCCAATGCTGCAATCATGCTGTGCCCCTTATTACTCTGCTGCTTGTCCAGCTGCGCTTGCAACAGGCTCCGAAGCTTGTCATTACTAGGACTCTTTGGCATATGACCGAGTGGTGTCTGAGCTTCCTGCACATGCCAATCCCCAATTCCTTCTAAATGATTATGAGTGTTTACAAAGAGCAACACAGAGTAATGCAGGATACTATGGTGCATTCATCAGAGGAAGAGCAAGCCTACATTGTCCTTGGCACTGACGTTGACATCATATTCAAGAAGAGCCTCCACTGGCGCCACAGTGTCTGCTCGAACAGAATACCACACTGCCAAGTGTAGTGGAGTCATACCATTCTGTCATTCAGGAGAGAGAATAATGCATTGTCAGAAACCTTCATAGTTCAAGACCACACATGCAACCAGACATGAGGCATAGAAGACTGGACAGAGCTGCTGCATGTCCGGGTGCAGAAAAGATACTCACATTTGCTCTTGCCTCTATATAGGCTCCATGCTGTAGTAGCAATTTCATGGCCTCTGTGCAGCCATTCTTGGCAGCCAGGTGCAAGGGCGTCTCGCCATACTGAACATGTGACACCACTGATCATCCATGTAAGAACACAACATGTCATGAAGCTGATCTACTCTGCAAAACCAGCAATGCAGATCGGTTGAAGAAGCCATTCATGTTGCAGCAAAATGTGTGAGAGGGAGGAACCTACATTTACTAAACAAAGTTTAAGAGAAAGTAAATGGCTCAAGCCAAAGAAAGAGTTCCTCACCATATTCTTGGTTTCCAGTTCAACCTTCTCAGGACCTTGCCATTCCAACAGAAACTTCACTGCATCGACCTCATTGCTTGCAGCTGCCCTATGTAGCGGCGTCTCTGTCATCTGCCAACCAATTGCACCATCTATAAGGCATAATCAAGACCTGGTACCATCTCTTCCCTTAAGAAACTCGGTGATACATACATGATGACTACTACCTTGACAAAAGCTGATAGGCTTACTTTGCAATTCAGCAGCAATCCTCTGAGCAATTCTGCAAGCACTAAGACACAGATTCATGCCTTTTGCAATCTTTCTACACTACGGATGTAAGCTTGTCTTCCACACCAAGCGACAGCAAGCTTACGATCGGATTCCGGGAGTTGATTAGCCCCGTATCTTCCTCTAGCTTGCTCTGGAGAGATTTCACATCCCCGGCTTGAGCTGCATCGTGAATAGAGAGCGGCTTCTTCTTCGGCCTCCGACGCTGATGGACATCTGAGACTGACATCTGAGTCTGTTGCTGTTCCTTTTGTTGATGTTGCTGCTTGTTGATGTGCGCGTTATACTCATACTCCATCATTTCCTCCATTGCAAAACCATCAAACAATCGCTACCCTTTCTCACGCCGGAAACGAAAACCGATGAAGCTCCAAACCACGACGACGATGTCTCATTCCAAGTCCAATTACAAAAGTCCGGACTCTGAGAACCTCAATCCTCTCCGCATTCGAGCTCAAAAAAACCATCGCAGTGCTGGATCCGAGTCTCAACAGAGCTTCCTTCAAAAACATACATACATCAACAGATTCGCAAATGCACAAACACATCAGCATTTGCCGTCCAAACTGTTTGAATTCAAGACAAGATTCTTGCCTTTTCTTTGTCAGCAGCTACCCGAGCGAACGCGTCAATTATTCCACGCACAACACAGAGAGAGACACACGGCAACAACTGCAACACAGTCCAGAGAAGGTGCTGTCTGCTTCGACGAAGATTGCGGAATTTTTGCGCACGCGATCGATCCGGCCGACTGCGGCAGCAGTCCGACGACCAAACGATTGCAGGACCAGAGAGTCACGTAACCGCACATACGTTTTTCGCCGTCCGAAGATCGGTTTCTCTCTCTCTACAGCTGCCTGCCAAACAAGACCCTAGCCTGTTTTAGGGTTTGGAGCTCTAGCCTTTCTCTCTGTCGTTCTCTCGTCCTTTAGGGTTTGGAGCTGGTTCTTTAGGGTTTGGGGCCCTGCCTTTGTCTCCCCCTATCTCGTTCTTTTGTGCGGCGTTGTTGCTGCTTCTTTTCGTGGTCTTTCTTGTTGTGGCTTTCTGTTCTTTGGTTTATCATCTTCAACCAGTAGTAGCGCTACCTAGTTGCACCAGTCATGACGGTCAAGCGGCGTAACGGAGGACGCAACAAGCATGGACGTGGTCATGTGAACCCAATCCGCTGTTCCAACTGTGGGCGTTGTGTCCCCAAGGTATGCACCACAGTACACTTCCTGAAACACGCAATTTTCCTCAGAGCTTTTTCAGAATTTCCTTCTCGAAGTTATGACTCTAGATTGCTGTTTGACTCCTTCTGCCCCCCGCCACATGCTCGAATGCATGGTGCAGGACAAGGCCGTGAAGCGGTTCCTGGTTCGCAACATCGTGGAGCAGGCTGCCGTGCGGGATGTCCAGGAGGCTTGCATCTATGACGGATACGTGCTCCCGAAGCTGTATGCCAAGATGCAGTATTGCATCTCCTGTGCAATTCACTCGCATGTGGTGCGAGTTCGATCTCGTGAGGCGCGGCGGATCCGGGAGCCGCCTCAGCGCTTCAAGCGCAAGGACGACGCTGCTCCTCGACCTGGAGCCGCACCGGGAGCACGTCCTGCCGCTGGACCTAAGCCTTGATGAATGCTTTACAGGTTTGGGCAAAGTTAGAAAATACAGCGACTTCATGATGGGAGGGTTATCAGTTCCTGGGTTGCTTTTGCTTTCTTGCAGATGACAGACAAACGTCACGATTTGTAGCCTGTGTTGTGGTCGTTTGATAATCTAAGAAGAATAATTTTCAGTGATGATTAGTGGTACTTTCTGTGGTAATTTCTTGGGATGTGGCAACTGAGAAGAGCTTGGTCAGATGTTTTTGTTGGAATAGTGATAGAGCATTGAAGGATAGCAATTTCTGTTGTCAAGAGTGTGTGGGCTTTTGTTGTGCTTTAAGTATTGCTTTGCATTTCCTTATCTCAGACAAAATCTTTAGTTTGGGCTGTGAGCAGGAAATTTGAATCCTATATGAGGTTCAAATGTTAGCCAGTAGCTCTCTAATCTTGCAGATATTGTCGGGTCTCTTTGAGCTGTGACAAATTGCTTTTCCAGGGACAAGCTAAAATGAAATGAAGCTTTCCCTCAACAAGCTTGTTTGTTGCAGCTTGGATGAGGATGCTATTGACCTTTTGTGATTAGTGATGGCTCTTGAGTGCTAGCCAATATCACAACTGAGTCTTTCTATTGGTTCTGGAAATGTGACAGAAACTCAAAACATAAGTTTTCGAATATTTGGTTTGCTAAGATTTTGGGCAGGTTATTATATGCTTATCTGCACCACATGAGACCGATGATCAGGGAGCTTATGAAGTTAGTTGGGAGTTCTGGCAGCACACCACTGCTGTTCTCGTTGTGATGAGGGTGATGGTCTGATACTTTGTGAGTGACTCCCATGGCTGCAGTCATTGTAGTGTTACTTGTAGTGTTATCATCACAGTGCTGTTGTGGGGATTTCTCTGGAACTTCAAGAACATATGACAAATACACCTAATGTCAGATTTCTAGTCTCAGTCAGCTGCATCTCCTTCTGTTTTGTCGTAAACCTTGTTATTCTTATTTTTTCTGGTTTAGATCTGTGTCCAGAAGATAAAGCTCCAAACAGGCCTCGACAATGGCAACTCTCCGCAGTTCTTCCTCTCTCTGGAATGGATTTCTGCGCCTTGCCAAGTTCCAGTTCCTCAGGCTTTCTCTTTGGCCTGCTCCTCTCATTCATCTTTGCAGAATGCCCTCTTTTCCTGCCACATCACAATTCAAGTTCCAGTTGGATTTGGCATTGAAGCCCTCTGACCTGTTTTTATCCTGTTTTCTATCTTGCACTCTGCTGATCATAGTCATTTCAGCCTTGACTAGCAGTCCTTGTTTTCTTTTCCCCTGTTGTCTCTCAATCTATGTTTTTCCTTCTTTTTGTGTGTACTTTTTGTTCTCTTCTCTCTGTTGTTCTCTATGTTCTCCCCCTTCTATGTTGTTGGTTGCTAGCCATGATCATGGTGAGTCTTCCTGCTGCTTCCAAACTTGTGACAAAAAATCAGTAGGTAGTAGGCTAGTGGTTACCTATACCCACTGTTGGGAGCAGGTGAAGTCAGTGGGTAAGATGTGATAGATTAGTCCACTATCATACATGTTACTGTTGATTATCCCTGAAGAAGTGAGCTGATGAAGTAAGTGTGTAAGTTGTGACAGATAAGTCGCAATCATACATGTTACTGTTGATGGTACTGTACAAGCGAGAGACTGTCACTTTTGTTCATACTGCTGGATTTATTGTTCTTTGTCCAAGTTCTTCCTTTTGGTGTTTTTTCTCCTTCCTGGTTCTTCAGTCCTTATCTGAGATTCTTTCTTGACTTCAAGAAAAAGTTTTGAAGCTTGTTCTTGCTTTCCTAATTGTGTGAATGGAGATGTCTTGATTCTCATGAGTTATTGAGTACTCTCCTTCATCTTAATTATGACTCTTTCAAGCTGTGTTGATCTTCATAAAATACTCAGACAACAGTGTGTTCAAATTGTTACTCAATGTTTCAGTGTTTTTTCTAGTGTAAACTGTGTCTTCTTTTTTTCTGCTTTGAATTGCTTTTTAAGTTTTTCTTTGTTGTTAGCATCCGGGTTTTCCTGTTGACTGATGGGTTGTTGGATCTGAAATCTTCAGGACCTTGGTTTCTGGCGAATTTTTTTTTCCTAGATTGCTGCAAATTGAGAGTTCTCCAATATTTATGAAGACGATTGTTTCCAATTGGGACACTGCAGTATGAGTGCACTGGGTGGGAATGGCTTGTGAATAAACCACTGCGATGACAAACATCTTGCGAGATTTTGAATTCCCTTTCTCAAAACAGAGATTGCAATGCTTTGTAGCTTTTACTTCAACATGCACTTGATGATCAAAACCTTTACTTGTAAAACTGCTTCTGCGGCTTCCAAGCATACTACCTTTTAATTCTAATTCTAAAACATCAACTAAAACATCAACAGACTATTTGCTCAGAAGCTCATTACCCTTAGGATTTCAAGTGAAAAGAGGTACTGCTGTAGTACTCCAATGGATTTCGCAGTTTAGTGATGAATGATTAATTTATTCATCAAAATGCAATTCGGTACATAAAATGTTAATGTTTAATTTTTTTGGCTTAAATGTTAATGAATATATTTATTTTTGGCATGTGTGGATATAAGAATGTTATTTCATCTGCTCCAAGTTCTGTTCAGTTATTATGTTTCTTAATTATATTGTTTGCCTTCACAATCTTGATTCTTGTTTCCCTTCTAACTTCTCTTTCAGCAAACTTAGAAAGTGACTAGTCTATGAAAATATAATGAAAGCCTATATGTGAAAGTTTTCTTGAATCGTATTGAAAGCTTTTGTTGGGGATTTCATTTTTGTGATTTACAAAGCTTTTGGTAGAGGTTTTTAATTTCCAAAATGGGCAATAAAAGACTACTTACAACACTAATCAAAAGCATTACAAGTGAGGAGATAGAAATATAATTGAAATGTGATGTACAGATTCTCAATGAACAAGTTGTTCAAAAGTAAATTGGTTGTTGACAAACCAAAGAAGTATCATGTTGGCAGGCCAAGAACAGTTGTAGTTGCAACATTATTTCCACAAAAGATAAGGAAAGAAGACGAGGAACCTACTAAGTTGTAGTTGCGATATGATTTCCACAAGAGATAAAGGAAAGAAGATGAGGAACCTACTAAGGATGGGAAGTAGCAAATGAGGAGAAAATTATCACCTACGAAGGATGATGGGAAGTGGCCAAAGAAGACAAGATCATACATAAACCAGTTTCAACCTCATTTGCCATTGCTATTGTAATAAAAAAGACATGGTAAAAATCATGGAACATTATAGTTTTTGAAAACAACATTCAAAAGGTTCGACATGCCAAGTCTTTATGAAAAATTGATTAGTGCATGTTTATGGGAGTGGTTCATTACAAATGGTGAATTAAAATCAAACTATAAGCATGTAGTGGACGTTGAGACATCAATGAAATCCAACAAAAATTCTATGCATGTAATGAAGGACTACCCAAAAGTTTGTGAGTCACTTGTTGTCATGTTACGAAAAATGAAAAAAGTTGTACAATTGTTTTCAACCAGCATTATGCAACCTATTTTTCATGGAATGATAAAAATTGTAGCATTTGACATCTTGCATGAAGGCCCTAGAGACTTTACAAACTTAGAAAATCAATTCATGAAAACAAAACATGAATTAGTCTTTCAAAATGTTTATAACAATAGCAAGTAAACTACCACCTAACTAATCTAAACATGATGCAACACGGTTTATTGAATAGTTTACCTAGTGAAAGCTTATAAATTTTTTCCAACCCTAGTTGTTAATAATGACCAAATAGGTGTTCATTTCATTTCAATAGTAAGATTAAAAACTTGGGAGAATAAAGGATCAAAACACAACCCAAATTTAAGATTAAAAACAAAAAACAAATTACAATGGTTATAATTTTAGCTATAAATAAATTTTTACTTCCTTCTCAAATTAAGTTCACATGTATTATTCATTGCTATCTACCATCGTTAAATGTGGGGGGGGGGGGAATGCATGAATTCAAAATGGGGTTTTACCTTTAGTGAAATCCATTGGTCAACATTGGAGACAACAAAACAATTCATTCATAAGATCTTGCCATACTTGCACACTCAAATTTGCCACTTAGAATTGCAAGAAAGTCAAGAGATAATGTGGTTGTTAAATTGTTGGTCTATGCATAAGGACCATGATTTTTTGGATTGGATGAAGGAAACACACCTAAATATCTTGGTGATATTTATTCTAGCTAATTGCACTAATGTCCTTTAACCAACAAATGTCATTATGCAACAAATGCTAAAACATACATTTAAGGTACAATTTAACTTTTGGACTATTGCAGTCATCAAACAATAGATTGAGGATGGTCAAAATCCACAGATTGATTTCAAAATGAATAACCTAAGTCTCACATTTGTGAATGGTTACATTATGCATGGAAGGAAGTGCAAGGCATGGAGGAAACCATTGTGAAAAGGTGGGATAAAATAGGAATTACTAGGGTACTCAAAAGTGAATTTTAGCTTGTTGTAATGTAGGCAAATGCAACCACTTCCTTATTCAATGTCACACTAAACATTGAAGAACATAGTGAAATAAAGATGGAGATAGATCCAACAAAAACAACATTGATAATAATGGAAGAATGTTTGCAACAAGTAAATACAATCACAACAATAGTTGCATTTGCAAATTATACACCTATTGGTAGCATAAGAGGTTGAAATAGTTAGCTAGGGAATAGAAAAGATTAATATAGATAAAAGTTTCATAATGTCATGATCATACCATGGCAATTGAATTATGGCCATTATTAGCTTATGCCATAAATTGTCTTAGCTATAGTCACATGTATTACACCATGGGATAGACACAAGCTACGATGGTTCATTTTTGTCACAAAATGATGTTTTTTTTCCTTGGTTACACTTTTATTCAAATGCATATGGTGATTAATATATCTTTAGATTTACTAATTGGGACTTGGATCTAGATTAAAAATTTCATTATGAATATAATTGTGTGGTTATTTATTGACAAAAAAAATCATTTGCTAATAATAATGGACTTTTAAAATTGAAAAACATGGATTAGTTGTTTGACTTGAACATCACAAAATGCAAATTTTTATATTGATTCCCATTTCAAATTTATTATTGGGACTCAATATATAATGTAATACAAGATGATAAACTCATGTGAAGAATTTTTCATTTGAAAACTTTAATTGTTTAATAGTTAGGATCTTTTGAATGATTAAAATTTGACCATATTTTCATAAGTCCATATCAGTTGCAATTTTTGTTTGTTTTTCAATCTCTTTGTCCAAAAAACATGTTTTTGAAAGTTTTAGATGGGACATTATTCCTTTGGACTTTGTGGGTTTTTTTTTTAAGGACTTCCAAATTAAAAAATGATATTAGTTACATTAAATACAACTTTTCATACAAATTTGAGAAAGTTTGTAGGTGATTGAACATGTATTATTCAAATATTAGAATAATATTATTTTAAAAAGTAACAACCATGTCCATTTGAATCATTTAAAAGAATGTTGTATGGACTTATAAAGGGTGTTTTTTTGTCATTATTGAACCATTATATTGTGCATTCACCCCAAAAATGAAAATAATGATATTAGCAAACTTACGTAGTTTCATCTACACAAAAGTTTTTGTCTCCTATTTGTTTGTCCTTGTTGTTAATACTTGATGTTAGTCTTAGTAAACCACCTACCAACAAACAAACATTATGTAATTATGATTTTTTCATATGGTAATAGCTCACATAAGTTTGATGGTTTTTTCAAAAGTCGTCTACAAAATGAGTTATTTCACATCTTGGATTAAAGGATGATCATTACATGATTCATTTCCATCTATGACAATTCTTAGGCATAACCACACATACACAACAAATTCATATAAGTGTTTAAGGAAAGAAAAGAAAGCCAACATGAAGAATGTCATACCATTTCATTATTGTTCACACTTTGTTTTGTGTAGGGATGGACTTGGGGGATAGAACTCACCAAAGTAAGCAAGTTCACAAGCTCTTGAAAAAAAGAACCCATGTTACTAGTAGATGTGTTTCATTTAAACCTCATTAAGTCTCAAAAGCGAAAAAAACAAAATTCAATCTCAATAGAAAAAAATACAACAAAATGTTTATTTTTACTTTAGGATTTCAACTTCAACTTCATCAATTTCTTTCTATAGTTTTTTGGGTCTTTATCATCAACTATGTAGTCAACATATACATAGTTCCAACCTTCTATGGGGATAAACACAACTAACCAATTTTGGGGGCAAATGATGAGAGTACACCCACCTCTCTTCCAATCACTTAAACATATGCTTCCACCACTTGTGATGGATCCAACTTCAGAGGTATCTTTCTTGCTACAATGGAATCAATAGATTTTTTATTTTTTTTGTCACCAATCCTTTGAAAATTTGAACACAAATGAGGATGTGTCTCATTTAAAGCCGTGGTGGTGGTGGTGGTGGTCATGCAATAAGCATCAACTCCTTAAATGCTACAAGCATTGTTGCAACAAGTAATAACTATTTTAGTGCTATTGCAACAAGTAGTAACCCTTTCAATGTTGTTGCCAAAATTATTGTTATAACTAACAACAGTTCCCTCGTCATTGTCATTAGTAATAGAAGCAACAACAACATCTTTTTCACCATCACCACCATAACAAAAGCAAATACAACATTTCCTTTGCCATCACCACTAGTAATAGAAGTAGCAGTAACATGGAATGAAGCAAAGTTTCTTCTTCCTTGTCTATGAAATAATAGTTTAACTCAATTGTGATGGATGTGATATTTGACAACACCATGACATAGTGATAATAATTAACATGATGTTGTTAGTATGGCCATTCGATGCTTGCCAAAAAAAAGAAGATTGGCAAGTCGTGATGTTAGGAGTTGTTGTTGCTATTATATTTGGTTATGGAAAAAACTTAGTGAAGATTTGACATGCACAAGAACTAAATATGGCAATCCTCCATCATTTCATCATTTGTAGCTTCTTATATTATAGGAAGAAGTAGAGGAAGGGGTGTTGTGGTAAATTGTTATCGAACTTTTGTTTTGGTTTCAAAAACTTCTTGGTCACACAATTGCTTGTTGAATAGAGTGTCAATCCACAATGATCCCATTAGGATTTCAAAACATTTGACAAAAAACATTTTGAATTTCCCCAAATTTTGGCATTTGGGGCAATAAATTTCAGTTTTTTTGGACAATTAAAAATATGTATAATTAATGCCAAATCCATTTGAATACTATGATACTGTGCCATGCCACAAAGGTTGAAAAACAATAAAGTTGTCCATGAAGTCATCTAGTGTTTGGGCCTTCCTTCGACATTGTAAGACCTCTTTCACACCTAATTTGAGTGTAGATGACAGGTGAGAGTGGTGAGAGTGACGTTGAATAGTGTTTTAAAGAAATTGGGTATCATTGGTTCACAATATTTCATCCATGCGGAAAGTGGTTATGAAAATTTCATCCAAAGTAGCCATAGGTTATGGAATCATTGGGCCAATGAGAGCCTAGGGTGTTACCTTGTGCTAACTAGTACGTTGATTTTTTATTATTATTTTGTGCCAATTAGGTTATCAATATCAATATTAGAAAAATTGGGTGTTAGTTAGGTTATCAATATTGGGGGGGAGGGAATAATTGGTTGATAATCATCAGTGAAACTGCTGGTTATTTAGCTGGTTACACAAGGGATTTAACAAAGTTAATTTTATTTTTAAGAAAAAATTCCTGTTAAAAAAAATTCTATAAAAAAATGTTAATTGTTTTAGGATTGATAACCTACTTGGATGATAACCAACAGCCGCTGGCCCAAAGGTTTTGTTTTAACCGGACATAACCGGCCATGATAGGGGGATTGAGATGCCCTGTTTTCATCCACAAAGAAAGAGACCAGCTATGAACTTTTCATCCAAGAAGCGAATGAAGGGTTACGAAATCATCGGGCCAATGAGAGCCGATTGTTGGTGCTAACCTAACCTTGTGATAACTACCTGGTAGGTCGCTACGGAGAGGAAGGTCGAAAGTCATGCGACGTCGGTGGTCATTTCGCGGTCGCTTGTTGTTGTTACCAGGACGACGAGATTCAGAAGATTTTGGAGCGATTCGCTCGTGCTGCGATCTTCTTCTTCTTCTCATCATTCCTCAGCAAAGGTTCGTTCACTGCATGGTTTCTCTCATTTCCTTGTTTTTTTTATTTCTATGTTATTGTGGTGTTTTTTCAGATTGCGTATCAAGCCAAAGTCCCATCTGGTGATTAGGGTTCCACTGGCCGAAATTTCGCATCTCGCTTGTTGCGTGTTGTTTTTGTTGTAATGAACTTGAGTCCTCCTCCTAGCTCCATAAATGAGGATGTTTCCCCTGAGTCACATGTTTCCAAAAGCTTTGCTGTGGCTTTGGATGAAAGCTTTGCAAGTATACTTGATGTGTTGGGTTTAGGGTTAGGGTTAGGTCTTCAGGGCTGTGGCAATCTTTACAGATCCGAGGAAAGAAAAGTACGATCTGTTACAGTGTGACATAAGTGAATTCTCTTACTCATCCTGTGGTGGCGTCATGATGTTGAATTTTTTTTTTGGCTTCTGGTCCTTGTGTTTGTCAGACATGTGGTGCTATTGAACTTAGACACCAAGGAAGTTAATTCATGCTCCTAGTTTTATCTCATTTTGAATGCCGATTTTTGGATTACTCCTGACTCTTGGTTGCTTTTGCATCTACTGAAAAGCCCCCATTCAACAGATCTGCATTTCAATGTTTGCTTTGTTTGCTTTTAAAGCCCACAAGTTTGCAAATTTTACCTTTTGAAAGCTGGGGCATGTTTGCCCAACACATGTCAGAGATTTTTTAGCATCAGATCCACGGTGAACATGTGTGGAATTCAACATCTGAACATAACAAGTACATTAGTCTATTCTTAGATCTTGTACTGCAATGTTTCATAGTAGTAGCACTAGAAGAGTTTTTTTTTTTGGTGATCTTGCATGTCATTGTGGATGATCAGGTTTTGCCCAGCTCTCTGGTGAAGGAAAGTAGATGCAGGCTCGTATGGTTATCCAGATAACTGAGAAAGTTGAGTATAAGAGTCATGTCCCAGGCTTTATGCTGTCAGAAGTTAATCTGAAACACAGGGTGATCCATTTTACTTAGATGATGATGAACTTTGACTGTTTGATTTTGGAAATTGCAGATGATTAATGACACCGACTTGGGATTCTTTGCTAACTTTTTGGGGATCTTCATCTTTGTGTTCCTGGTTGCTTATCACTATGTGGTGGCAGAACCTAAATACGAGACACAGTGAGGTACTCTAACGGTGCTTTCCTGGAGTTCAAGGGAGGGATACTGGTTTACCTTCCATAGGATGTGGTGTTAGCTTTTCTGAACTTGGTTTCTTGTTTGACCAAGGTGTAGCAAAGAAATCATTTGGATTACTTTTGAAACAGTGTGATGCTTCCATGGCCTTGAAAGATTGCCTCTGTGCCCACATTGTTTGCCTGAAACTATGGTAATCATATATATTTTCTGTTAATTACAACTGTTCACTTAACAGTATTTTGATTGTACCATTGAGCTTTTTAAGTATTTGACTTTGCAAGCAATTTGTTAGCAAGCAAGGTGATTAGGCATTACTTTGCAGCTCTTCAGAACAGTTGTCTTACAGGAGAGACTGATAGTCAACCTTCTGAGCCCACATTTTTGCACATCAAAATTTTTTACTGTGGTCTGTCTGTTGCTGGTGTAGCTTCAGATGAGAAGAACATATGATGTTTTGAAGCCTGATTTTGGAGGCCGATACTGCAGTCGCATGAAACCTCTGATGCCCAAATTCATGTATCAAATGCTGACTTGCACATCAACAAACTGGCCTAGGTTGTGCAGAAAGCTGACACATATTGAAGCATCACCTAATGCAGTTTAGTGATTCACACTCAGGCGAATGAGTAGCATATTAAAAATATAGCTTCAGGAACCTCCACCAAAATCTGGAGCCAAAATGACGGCCAAACTGAGCTTTCTTAAAGGAATTACACCAAAGTTCAAACTTGAAACTTACAAACTCAAAGAAAGGATCAGAACCCGACTTAAAGTTCCATCGAGTAACAAAATCAGGTGGAGCCAAAACAAGACATCTCTTCAAAACCTAGAGGCTGGAATCAAACAACACTGGGTTTTTCTGTAAGAGAAACTTTTTCTTATTAACTAGTTTACATGAGTGCAATGGAACAACTTTTAATGTCTATACCATGTTAAGTAGTATTCTGACTATCACCTAATTAAATGAAACGAGATATTATGTGTCTATCTCATGAGCTTCAATTAAGTGGGTACGTGAATCTCATTGCATATAAAGATTTAGGCAAATTTGGGACCTTTTCTCACATAAATTTCCTTTGCATGGGTTGAAATCAGGAATTAGATTTCAAGGTCAAAAAAATTCCCCTCCCGCAAAAGCTGCCCCTAGGTACTACTAATAAATAAGCAAGACAAGAATCAGCCAACCAGCTTCTTTTCTAAGGGTTTCTTTCTTTCCATAGAGGAGCTACACCTTCAACTTTGCAAATCCAATTGATCACTAAGTGATCCAATTCAGATGTTTTTGATTTTGCAATTCAGCTTTGCAAATACTTGCAGGCTGCACCCCTAGCTGCACCTTCGGCATAGGCATTCAATGCTAATGGAAAGCAATTGGAGCTGAAGGTGCAGTTCCTCAAGGGCGCTCTCTGTCAACTCCGATCTGATTACAACAGCAATTTCAGTGTGCTTTAAGCACCTGCCTTCTGCTTGGTTCCAACCAATGTTGGCTGGTTCTGGGATTCGGGCCAGTTCCAGGGAATTCAGACCACAAGTTCTACTTTATAGAGAGAATAGTCCATAATAGAGAACAGTGGAACTGGCTTTTCTGGTGGAACTGCAACCTTTCTGACTTCTTGTGTACATGCTTATATAGCTCACTATCAGCAGACCTCCTTGGTACCTTCGATGCTTATATTTTATTAAAGATAGCCTTACAGTATGCACAAATCATCGCGATTCTTCAACAAGCTCACAATTTTTCATCCTTTTTTCACACACCAGCTAGTGCATCTCTATCACTAGCTGATTGATTTGTAGCAGAGGATGCCCTTTGAGCATTACGTCTTTACTACTATTTTGTTTTGATGGTCTTCATTTTCCTTTTGTGTGTTTACATTTGCTTCGACATGCCTCGTACTTTTTATGGATGGATTTCTATCGTTGTTTATACACGTATAAAGAGTTTTTTCTTTATTTTTTTTAGAGTTGAGTTTGTCATTAAAATTTAGTGTACAACATTAACAATTACACAATTTTCAGGTCTTGGGTAGTGTGTTATGTACATGAAAATTGGACTTAAATTAGACTCAAAATTATATGAAGTAAAGTAAGTTTTTGATGTTAATATCACCAAAAGTTGAGTGATTTGAAGACATATTAGGCTCACAACCCTCTCACAAGATTAAAAATGTGTCTAAAACTAGAATGGAAGGAAAGGACGGTTATTACCCTAAAAAGTTGGAATGGAACAAAGTTGGTTCCAACTCCCACCCCAAATGGTGACAAACAGTTTTGGAAAGAGAAATTTCATGCAGCAAGCAAACGAAGAAGTAAGGCTCAGCATGCACTCAAAAGTTTGTTTATAATGATGGGTATTAGTTAGCCCAGGCCAAAAATGGTGACAAACAGTTTTGGAAAGAGAAATTTCAAGCAGCAAGCAAAAGAAGAAGTAAGGCTCGGCATGCACTCTCAAGTATGTTTTTTTTTCATTTTTCCTTTGTTTTCATTCAAGTTCCCAATGGGTTCCCAATCTGTTCCCAATAGGTTCCCCAAGGGTGTTCCCCCAATAGCAAGCACCTTGCTTTAAATCCCATATGTTTTGCCCAAAGTCCTCCCCCTTGATAAATATCCTAATTCATTCACCTACCAAAGCGCAAGCAACAAGTTATCCTGGTGGGGATTAGGAATCATCAGGAGAGACCATCTCAAAGTGTTGCAGGAAATCCCTGACAAGGAAAAACAACTCTGCGCATACTTTGAGAGAAAAACAGGTGCATTGTTGAACTACAATATTCTCATGGGAAAACAAGAGAGAGTCCATGCTTGCATGCATGGCTTTATAGCTACTACTTTTAAGTACATGTGCTGGAATGCTTAAAACTTCAAAAAAAAACAAAAAACAAAAACTCTTACTAGTTAGTGTGTGGCCTGTGGTGTTGGCCCAAGTGTTACCACATCCTCCTCAACCAACTTTTTTTCCTTCCAAAACCTGGTTTTCGGGAATTTATTTGAATATTCAGCAGCCAGAAATTACTTAGAAATATATATATATATATATATATATATCCCACATTCTGAATCCAAATCTTACCAAACAAATTCCATTAAATCACGTTCATCAAGATCTTCCCAACAACACCAAAGGCACATTCCCACCACTCCTCCAAAATTTTCAGCTACGATTTAATTTAACTTTCAGTGAAGAAATTATTCAATGTTTAAGAACTTTTGCACCGCAAGTCCAAACATCCTGGAATTCCAGGCTGATGCACCCCTCCTCCTCCTCCTCCTCCTCCTCCTCCTCCTCCTCAAGAGCTTTCCAAAGAGACCAAGAAGGTGATCTGAAGCATCCCGGTGCGGTGGATCTCACAAGTACAAACAAAACAAAACAAAAACAAACTACCTTCCTTCATAGATAGAAGATTAGCAATGAGAGTTTTAAACAATTGCTGATGAGAGTTATAACAATTTAATACTTTCTAACAATATAATTCAACAACAAATGAAAACTGAAGATCCATGTTCGTTTGTGCATGTTGTGATTTAATTGTTTCTTATTATTATTGCATTGAGCCACTTTTCTATTGGCCATGACAACAAGAAGGTCCGAAACTTCAGACAGACCGCAGATTAGAAGCTTGCAATCCCAAAATACAATTATAAAAGTTTGTCCTTTGCTAGCTATATCAGTTAATGGAGAGTTTGGGACAAAGTTTATGGGATAAAATGTGCTGCTATTCATCAGAACATTGTTGTTGGGAACACACTAGGAACATGTTAAGGACACACATTGGGAACTTGACATGATCACCTCAAGAATTCAATAGGAACTTGGTGGGAACATATTGAGAACATCAAAATCCAAACCTTCTTCCCCCTAAGGAAAAAAGAGTTTAATCTCTTGGCATAGTATCATTGATTGTGCAGCCAAAGTTATATAGAAGGGTGATTAAAGTTTATACTTCATTAAAGTATAGCCAGATTTGGCTAAATCTTCTTGAGAACAAATGCCACTTTGGCTTCAAATAAAAATTTCTTTAAAAGAAAAAAGGAAAAAACAATGGTTCTTTCTAGAGAACTTCAAATAAAAAAAGAACAAATATTTCCATAGAAGAAAATCACAGATGCCAGTTTCTAGTGATTTCACAAGTTGATTCACAATTCACACGACTCTCTCTCTCTGCATTTGGTGAAAGCTTGAAAGCTTGACGTGTAGAGTTGTGAGCGGACTCTTGACCAACTACTTACTGACTGCTAAGCTCGATGGAACAAAATGTAATGAAAAGCTGCTATTGTTGGCGACAGAAGCTCTGCTAGCTATGGCCTAATGGAAAGAGGCTCTAGTACGTTCATCATCTCTTCTCTAAATTCAATTTGTTGCCAGGTTCTGGGATGTGTGTGTGTGTGTGTGTGTGTGTGTACACAATTGTTGTGCAATTCAATGTGAGTGATGCTTGCTCTGCTCTTTCTCTGCATAAAATTATACCTAGTGCTTTTTGGTGAGAGAAGAGAGAGAAGAAGAAGAAGTCAGTAAAGGCAGTCAGAGGCAGTCAGACTCTTTTGAAAACAAGAAATGCCTTTCCTTTCATCATCATGCTACGAACTTTGTACAAACAAACTCCAATTGTTATTATTTTAATAATTTTTTTCCTTCTTTTGGGTAATTGGAATCTCCACACACACACACACACACACACACAACAACAACAACATTGGGCTTGTACTAAACTCTATATTAAAATAATTGGATTTGTGTACAAGATCTTACATGCTCTGGAAGTTCTTTGTTTTTTTTGTTGCATTGGGTCTCCCCCCCCAAAATAAAAGTATCTTAACTTTGCTGGAATTTCTTTTTGCATTGGGACTCAAAAAAAAGGATCTTACAGCAAGAGTGGTGTAAGTAGTAGCAAGTAGTACCCCTCCTTCTTCACCCAATCCCTCCAACTTTGTGCAGATTTTCACCATCTTTTTGTTGTTGTTGTTGTTGTTACATTGTTCTTTTTTTGATTACTAGATTAATAATTGTGATAAGTTTTTTCCTTAATCCTTTTCTATTAGCTGGTTTGTTGTGTTGGTATCAATTTTTTTCCTTTTTTTTTCCATGTTTTCCATAATTTATGGTTAATAAAAAATTTAAAACTTATATATATCCTTATTAACCCAAGATATATCAAAAAACAACATACTCACACAAAATTGGAATATACCCACAACAACAACAACAACCAAATATGATATGAATTAGTGAAGAGCATTTAGAATTGAAATAAAGGGCGATTTTTGACAATGGCACAATAAATTCCATTAATTAACTCTAGATATACATATATATTTATTGCACAGATACCAAAATTTAATGGATTTAGGGTTAATAATATAACCTAACCCATGTCAAAAAGATGAGTATTTTTTGGGGATTGGGTTTTGCATTAAATGTCATCACTTATGGGCTCCACATGAGTTTAAGAAGGGGGTGGGGTACCAAGGGGTGGGGGTATTAAATTTTTCATTATTAGCCAATGGTGGCTTGAGGGTTAGTTATGTTGG
This sequence comes from Sphagnum tenellum, assembly GCA_963921925.1. Taxonomy (NCBI): domain Eukaryota; kingdom Viridiplantae; phylum Streptophyta; class Sphagnopsida; order Sphagnales; family Sphagnaceae; genus Sphagnum; species Sphagnum tenellum. Next base: position 8,128,631 of record OY998144.1, read on the forward strand.
GCTTATGTCCTTTGTCGGCAGGAGATTTGAAGTACACAACAACATGTTTTTGGTTTTGATGATGGGCCTCTCATTTTGGGGTTTTTGGGAATTTAAAAGCACATAGTTAGGCAATTTTATTTTACATGAAAAAAACTTCCAAGTGGTTTAAATTTTGAAACATTTTTTCAAATACATTTTTGCTTGGGGTTTCTTTTATATATTTAAAAAAAATTCTTGGTTGGTTCCATAGACAACTATTAGAATAATAATTAGGGCTTTTGTTTGAGACAATTATTCTAGAATAGGTCCTTAGTAACTTCGATAGAAGCCGTAGATGATTTATTTCTACTATTGTCTAAATATGGTTTTTCTAACCATATTTTATAGTAAGAAGACCATTTCCACCATTAGTTAACATAAACTTGCATCCTTTGATGATTTCCTTGGGGAGTAAGTAGCCTACGACTACCTCTTTTGCGAGAAGAAAACGAAGTTAGTACTACCAAATCCAAGTTCCAAACCCATGGTCCATGAGGTCATCAAAACTGCACAAGCAACCGAATAGAAGCAAGCTTTTGTTAAATAAATTTTGAACTAACATTTCACACATATGACTTTCAAGGGTTTACACATCTTATTACAACACAATCTATTCAATAACTTAGTGTGCACCCACCAACAAGAAAAACCTTTTGAAGATGGGTGCATCAAAAGTTGTGCCCTAAAATGCGGGCTAAGTTGTTCAAACCCAAGAATTGGTCCTTAAAAGTCAGCTTTAGGATGGATGGCTGAAATTATGGGTGTTTGTGTCAACTTGTCGACACACTTTTCCACCAAACAAAGTAAGCAAAGCAATAGTATATAGGCTTAAAAATCTTGTTTAGTGTGGTCCACACTAATTCTAAACCTCCACAGGAAATGGGTTTTTTTAACACACATATGTCACATTGAGTATGGACCACACTAATTTTCTAGCTTACATTAGAACTTGTGCTCCCCAACCAAATTTCAATTAGGGGGTTTTTTTTTTTCTCCTCCACCACCAAATTTGTGTTTTTGAAAAGTAGCTGAATTCTTCCAAAAAATTAACAAAATTAGTCAAATTTATAACAGAATAGCAAATTCTTTTTTTTTCCCTCAAAAAAAAAAAAAAACCTGGCTGATTTTTTGTAGCATAGTTGGACAATGTGTTACTAAGCACGATATCTGGATTGGCTTTTTGAAAAATGTAATGCTTGCCTCCTGTAAAACATAATGCATATGGAGATGGGTGTTACATTTTTCCTATGATACCAAATGGGTATTTTTGTGGTACCCATTGGGTATTAATGTATGACAACAATATTGACTAGGACACTTTGTTTTTTTGTCGAGAGAGAAAGTGGCTTTCATGGGCAGCCATGAAAAAAAAAAGCTCCTTTGCGGTTATCAAGATGGTTCTTAAGGTTCTGGATTGTGATTTTCAAAAACACAAAGACTCAACCCTGATATATATAACCTTGGTTATATATACCAGGGTTGAATACGTGCTCTCGACACTGGAAGAAACTCAAAGAAGAAGATGAAAGTGGTGGGCAGAAAATCACCTTAACAACAAGAGAGATATCCCGCAATCTGCATTGGGCTTCAATGGCAACTGAAATTGAGATTAACAAAAAATTTGAATTTCATCTTGTCGTTTTTATTATCATCTCGTTGCCTTCTTTCAACCAATCATTGCTATCGTTTGTGGGTACTACAGCTTATAAATATTTTCGAATCTCTTGTGCATTTTAATCTTGGGTTCCAGCATTTTATATATACATAAATTTAGTAAAATTTCATTACTTTACAGACAACAACAATGTTTAGAGGTTAAAAGAAGGGTCATAACTTTCAACTTATGCAATGAAAGAAGGACCCCAAAAGGGATCACTTTACAGATATCATCTCTAATAGCTATGGAAAGTCCATGAGAGGAACCCCAAAAAAACTAAGATAAGAGTGGAAGAAATTTTTTATATGGCATTGTGAATGGTTCTTCCTTACAACAAGAAGTTTTTCCTTGGTTCATGGCACAACAATGTATGCTCAAAACTTGAGGGTATTGATGCAGTTTCATCCCTTTCAATGTAAAAACATTTGTGGTGTAGGTAATATACAGTAGCTTGACATTTAGTGTAATATGTGCCACCACTAGACTGCAACTCCATTGGTTGCAGTGCTAGTAATACTTCAGAAAATCCTTGAAAAACACAACTGTGGTGGGCATAAAAATGGATTCAGGTTATATATGCATGCAAGGTTGGGGGTGAGAATCAAAAAGAACAAAAGTACAAGGGGAGAGAGAGAGAGGAGGAAGAAGATATAAAGGTTAAGAAGGAGAGAAGAGGGAACAAGTTCTAGAGGAAGAAGCTACAAAGGGTCAAGAAGAAGAAGAAGAAGAAGAAGAAGCAATAGTGCTTGGCATCAGCAATATAGTATTTGGGGGTAAGTTAGTTAGCTTGAAAAGACAGTCAGTCATTGCTTTGCTTTGAGAATTGAATGTTCAAGCAGGTCATGAACTCATGGGTGTGTGGATGCTTAAAGGCTTGGCTTGGCTTGGCTTGGCTTGGCTTTGTAAGAATGGGTTTGTAAGTAGGTGACATGATCATGGGTGGGACGGTGTTGTTTTGCTTTGTATGAATGGGTTTGGTAAGTAGGTGATGATCAATATGGGTGGGATGGTCTTTGTGTTTTTGCTTTGCTTACAAAACACACTAGTTCTACCATTAAAAACATGAATGGTGTCAAAGGTTATTATGTTCTACAGCCCTGGAAAGCTTGCAATTGTTTGGTGATGATGGTAATGTGGCCTCTTTTGCTTTTACTATTTGCTGAGGAACTGCTGCTGCTGCACTAGGCTACTGCATTGTTGCATTTGCTTTGCTTTGCTGTACATTGCAATTGCTTCGTTAAAAAAAAAAAATTTGTAATAAAAGGCTTCCTATTTAAGGATTCTTTAAAGGATTCATGACAAGCAAGCGTGGAAAGGTGGTTTTCTGCAATTACCAAAAAAAAGTGAAACCGTTTTTCGTCCCACCCCCAGCAATCTAGAATCTCTGGATCTCTGAGACACAGAGAGAGAGAGAGAGAGCTAGAAAAGTCCACTTAAATAGTCTTTTGTCTCTTGTTGCAACCCCACAAAAGTGGCCTTTTGGCTGAGAGAGCTAGAAAAGTCCATTTAAAGAGTCTTTTGTCTCTTGTTGCAGCCCCACAAAAGTGGCCTTTTGGCTTCCCTTCAGTGGGTCTAGTTGCTGCTGTGCCGCCGCCGCCGTCGTCGTCTTCGCAGTCAGCGAAGATCTTGCGCAAGCAAGCAAGCAAGCAAGCGCGATCTCTCTCTCTCTCTCTCTCTCTCTCGCGAGAATCATCATGGCTCCTGACTAGTTTTGTGTGCATCATGGAATAAGAAGAAATCCGGGGCAGCCGTCGGACGTGGTTCTGTGTTGTTGTTGTTGTGTTCCTCTTCTTCTTCTGCGGGAATCGCGGGGAATGTGATGTTCTTACTTCTACCGGCCTGCTGCAGGCCATGCCGAGCGATTGCTCGGTTTGAGTAGTAGTCGGATTGATTGAGATGTCAACATGGAGTAGCAGCAGCAAGTTCGGAAAATCCATCCATACAAACACTCATCTTCTTCCCAGCCAGCTCATGAGGTGCAAGCAAGGCCGTTGTTTGTGAGCTCGCGGGATTTCCGCGATTCAAAAACCAATGTTCAATACCAGTCAACAACAATTCGCTCATGTGTTATAAGCTGTGTGTCTGCAGATTCTTACGAAGAAGAAAGGTATAGCAGTTTCGAGCGCCATCATGGGAAGTGATGCAGTAGTTTGCAACAACAACAAGAAGCACAACGACTACGAGGAGAAGCCTCAGCGGCAAGTGTCGTCGATCATCCTTGTGCGTCCATACGCGAAAGAGACAGACTTGTGGCAAGTGGAAGCTCTAGAGCGGAGATGTGCAGCGGGACTAGCTGGTGGGGGCGCCTCCTCCTCGACCTTGTTCGTGGATTTACTGGGTGATCCCGTCTGTCGTGTGCGTCATCTTCCAGTGTATACCATGCTGGTCGCCGAAATATCGGGTGATGATCATCGCCGCAGCAGCAGCTGTAAGCAAATTGTTGGCGTCGTTAGAGCAGGAGTGAAGGATGTTGTGTGCGGGACAAAGAAGATCGTCACAGTAGCTGCTGCGGCAGCGTCCGTCGACCAACAGCAGCAGCAGCAGAAGCAACTGGAGAATGCTGCAACCGCCGCCGCCACAGTCGAAGTTCCTGTGTACGCTCGCGTCGGTTACTTGCTCGGCCTGCGCGTTTGTCCATCGCACAGGTACATAACACAATACTATTCTCTCCGGATTGGATCTCTAGCTCTCTCGAGAATCGCTGCGAGATCTCTTCGTCTAAGTAAGACGGAAGAAGAATGTGTTTGCAGCACCGCCCTCAGAAGTAGTGATGACAAGCTTAGCTCTCATGGGTTTTGGGTGTTTTGCTGAATGGTTTTTTTGTTTCTTGAACAGGAAGATGGGAATTGCAAAGAAGCTAGTGAAGAACATGGAGGAATGGTGCAAATATCAACAAGCGGAGTACGTGTACATGGCGACGGAGAAAGACAATGAGGCGTCAGTGAAGCTCTTCACGGAGAGCTTGAACTACATGCGCTTCAGAACACCAGTGATTCTCGTACACCCAGTGTTCCTCCGCGACAGACCTCTCCCTCCCGATGTTCGTCTCACCAAGCTCAGCGTGGAGGGAGCAACCGCACTCTACCGCGCTACTCTGGGCTCCACTGAGTTCTTCCCCAAAGACATCCACAGTGTACTCGGCAACGAGCTTTGCGCCGGCACTTGGGTTGCAACTTTTGCTGATGAAAAGCAACAGCTGATGAGCAGCAGCTGCGCCACTGCGCCAGCCGGACTGATGCAGAACAGCACCATGATCAGTACCAGTAGTGCAGCAATATCCTGGGCAATGGTGAGCATTTGGAGAACAAACGAGGTTTTCAAGTTCGAGCAAAAGGGAGCTTCATGGGGAATTCGGACACTAGCTTCAGCTTCTCGCTGGCTTGAATGGTTACTGTACCCTTGGTTGCTCATCCCTTCCATCCCCAACTTCTTCAACTCCAGCTTCGGCTTCCAGTTCATGTTTGGGTTGCACTCACAGGGCGCCAGAGGCCATGAGCTTCTGAATGCCTTGTGTTGGCATGCTCACAATACTGCCAGGAAGCATGGGTGTCAAGCAGTCGCAACCGAAGTGGCTGCTTCTGACCCCGCCCGCTCTTGCATTCCTCACTGGGAGAGATTGTCTTCATGTGAAGATCTTTGGTGCATCAAAAGAATTGGCACAACAACAACAACATCACCACCCCCGCCACCGATTCTGCACAGCAATTCAGCTGCTGCTGCTGCTGCTGCTGCTGATCATCATCATCATCATCATCATCATCGTCATCAGGAGCCTGAAGATTTTGACAACACCCAGTGGTGGTGCAAGTCTCCTTCTCCTCATGAGCTGCAATCCAAGCTCTTTGTAGATCCAAGAGAAGTTTGAAATTAGATTCACCCCCAAAACCCCATCATGTCCATGGAACGAGTTCATCATCCCAAGACTGTTTTTTGCTACTACACAGATCATCATAGATAGATCTAAGATAGATGGATAAATCTCTCAAGCTTCACCCATTCCTTCAATTTTTGCAAGTTCAGATCTCCACCAGGCAGCTAGCAGCTGCATCTCTGATCTATCTAATCTCACATTTTGCTGGATTTTCCGATCAATCATATACTACTATGCATGTTTCTCTTTTAAAAAAAAAAAAAAAAACCTTTCCTGACAAATTTATCTAGACATTACTATTATTATTAAGGTTCCAAGAAGAGATCTAGTGAAAGTTTGGAGAGGGAAAAAAAAAAAACAGAGATTTTCAAAGGAAGTTTTGGACTTGATCAAACATAAGATTGTGCTTTTGATTGAAGCAAAATTTTATGTGTGTGTATCTTTGACTTTCAGATTTAAAAAAAAACCCAAGACCCAAAATCAAAATCAGTCAGAAGAATCCTCCTTTGGTGAAAAAAACCAAAGGTTCTTCAATATAATAGAGTTATCTGTAAAGTAAGAAAAACACAGCACCAGAACCCACCCTGAGTTTGGTCATACACAGGGTGAGATTCAAAAAAAAAAAACCTGCAAAAAAGTACATTAGAATTCAACAGGGGATGAAACTAACTCAGAAAACCATCAATTTTTGGGTGATAAACTAAGTTTCATCCTGTCTTTCCTTTTTCCTGAGCGCCTCCACTGCTGCTGCTACAATATAGTTCAGACTTAGATCTAACTCTGCCCATGGCTCTAAATTGTCATGACAAAAAACTCAACAAACTGCACCTAGTCACAAGCCTATTATTTGCAGCACTTACCTTACCCATTTGTAATCCTATTATAATCCTAAATCTGTATACAGCAACCTTGTTTTTATTGTCAAAATTTTGCCAATAAAGAGAAATTTGAAATGGAAAAGAATTGGAGGTTTTTAATTGTCAAAAGTGAAGGAAAAATTTAATAATAATCACCAAATTTCTATATTTGGTTCGTACTCTGTAGTTAAAAAAAATAGTTCAGGATGGTTACAGATTCGTGTTTCATATATGGTTTATATACTCAGCTAGATTTGGCTCAATCTTCTTAAGGATGATTGCCACTTTGGCTACATCTTCCTATGGATGATCTTGCCACTTTGGCTACAAACAAAAAATTCCTAAAAGAAACATTTGGCTAAGAAGAACAGTATCATATTGAGTGATTTCCAAAGGGTTTTTTGGCTTTGCAATTCTACTTTGAGATACATGTAAGTAAAAGTACATGATCCACTGCACTCTCAAAAGAGTTCTTACATGAAAGTTATAAGTGTACTTGATCTGCACATTTTCTTGGGACCCAATTCTGGTCACAATTTTTTAGTGTTTTTTCTCAAACAGATCTCAATGCAACCAGTTCTGTCAACATTCCTTGCCAATGGTGGTGGTGGTGGTGGTGGTGGTGGTGTCCAAATGGTTTTTTTCTCAGATTCTTAAAATGTTGATCACTTCTCATGTCGTCACTATGCACAAAAGGTTCAACTCTTTCTCCAAGAAATGAGATGACCCAATTGTTGTACTGTCATGGATCTGTTCCTCTGATCCACATTACAAAACTCCACTGGAGATTCCACAACTGAAGATCTATATTGAGTTAGAACTTTAGAGGTGTTCATGGACAAATGAATATGATGATCCATAAATTTTGAAACTTAAAAAATAAGTTTTTAAAACTTTCAATATGGCAATTAGTAAAGCTTTTGAAACTTGAAATTTTGTTGTTTTTATAATTTTATTATGGTTGAAATGGTAAAGGTATTACAATATTTCCTTTCATTTATCTCAATTAATCTTGGGCTCCATGCTCATGTGCACTACCTATCATTGACCATCAACTAATGGAAAAAAATGAATTGATTTTGTGAGAATTAAGTTTCATTTAAATGAAAATATTGAATGACATTGCCCATGTGTAACTTAAATTAAATTCAAATTTCAAAAAACCTAGACTTAAAGACCTAAACCTAAACTCGATAATCTACCTAGACTTAACATTTGACCTTTTTGCATTTTGTATCTCCTTGAGGTGCAAACCAATGTTGGTTAGTTTTGGGTTTCTAGTTAGGTTTAGGTCCAAATCCAAGTCTAAAAACCAAACCCAATGGGTCTACATGGACCTAGAACCAACCAAGAACCAGACCCATCTACTTTACATTGACCTAGACTTAGCCTTATAATCAAACCTAGTGGGTTTTCATGGATTTGAATTCAAACCCGGTCAAGAATTGGACCTAACAAGTTTTAAGGATTTTATTACAAGGTCTAGTTTTTAGGGTGTAGGGGCTACGGTCCTAGTTTTAGATAATTTTTAAGATTTCTAGGTTTTAAAGTCCTACGTCTAATTTATAGAATTCTAACATCATAGGTCTTAGCCTTAAGCTTTAAATATATAAGGGCATTTCCAATGGTAGCATTAAAATCATGACTTTTACACAAATATGTTGTGATGTTCCTTAGGTTGTTCCCTATGTTGGATATAGGCTCAAATAGGGCCCATGTGAGTGCAAACCATTATTATCTAATTATTTTGACAGGTGAAAGCACACTATGATACCCCCTTTTGGCCATTTTTGGGACTAATATTATAATACATATAATATAATTGCTCCAAAAGTATGGTACAATTAATTTTGGTTTTTGGGCATATAACTGATACTTTTACAAAACTTATGTTCATGTAATAATAAATTTCATTATATATATTGAAAGATTCATGGGTATATTTATAATATACATTATTGATATAATATGGTCATTGTCTTGTTTTGATTACACTAATTTTAAAGGTTCATTAGTTATTAAAGTAATCAATTTTAATAAAATTTAAAATATGGCCCATCTAGCTGTCCTTGATATTTTCCATGTGAATGTGATTACTTGTCCAAATTCTAATTTACCACACATTTATCTCATATTTGATTTTAAAACTCATTTTTTGAAATGAATTTTAAAAAATTAATCACATGGTATCCTAACATGGTTCAAATTCTGTGAAATAACATGGTTCAATATACTTTCAATTTTCATAGAAATTAAAAATTATTTAAATTATTTCTGGAGTATATTTATGCTTTTGAATACATTGCATTTGTTTTCACAAATATATTACAATCTTTTGTTTTTATAAAATAAAATGAAATATTTTTAAAAAATATTTTGCCTTAATTATGTTCTAACAAAATGTGAGAAACTATTGTTGTATTTTGTCAAAAATTTAAGGTGGGATACACTCAAACATGTACATCCCTGGAAAATAGTACATAATGTGTTTTCATCTTTATGTTTACATTCCCTATTGTTGCTTTTAAGAACTTGTTGTGAAACACTTTGAGGGTTTTTTGGAATACCATGAGAATATGGTGGGAACATTTTAGGAACATCAAAATACAAAAGAATCAACTTTTGAACCATCCCCAAGAATAAGTAAAAACTAACCTTGAACTAAATTTGGAACTAAAGATTTCTATAAAAATTGAACCCATTGGACCAAAAATTATTGGTCAAGAATATTTAAATTGACCTTGAAACTAACTAATTTCAATTTTTGAAAAGATTCCATAGATTCATAACAAACTTCCTAGGGATCTTTTACTTTTGAAAAAACTTTAAACCCATACACAACAATTCTTGTAAAATCCAAGAACTAACTAACATTAATATAAACAAACCCTCTAGCCACTTTTACACAGGTTTTCTTTAATGTTGAGTGAGTATTAGAAAAAAGTTGATAATCTTGTGAAAGTTCAAATGAATTATCAAGCATGAACCTCAATAGATATCATTTCATGTGAGAACCATCACCCTTTGAAAATTGATAACTATGCAAAGGTTTAGTTCAATTATCAAGCTTGAACTCCAACAATTATCACTTTTCTTAAAAGAATCACCCTTTCAAAACTAGCAATCTTTCCAAACATGAAAACCACCCCCCTTGAACTACCCCAAGTATGACTCACCCTGAACCTTAATGGTTGAAGATTAAAAAGGGCTAAATAAGGGTCCACTTCTCAAACCATAGGCTAGTGCCTAGCACTATGTTGTGGACTCGTTAAAGAGAACTCAAACCCAAAACATGTTACATACAATGTTTTAACACTAGACCACAATTTCATGTGTGATGAATTTTTTTATAGATTTGTAGTATAAATGATTGTCCATGATGTCGCCACATGGACAACAATTTATATTAAAGACTTTAAAAATATTCCACCATCCCTTCAAACATGTGAGTGTGGTGTTAACTAATTAAAATTCACTTCCTCTTTTAGGAGGTCTTAGGTTCAAATCCTCATTGAGGATAATGGTTTGTGAAAATTGGGCTAATTGAAAACTCCCAATTCTTGTTTTGGGTAAATTTGAAAATTGGGGCAAAGATTAAAATTTTAGAACATGTTTTGTCTCAAGAATTGGCTAGTTCTCTTAATGCCTTCTAAGAACCAACTTTGATAATTCTCTAAAAAATGTGAAAGCCAACCAACATTAGTTTCTTAAAGTTTGAATAAAACATATAGGATAAAAGTGTGGTTTAGGGTCTCCTCATTACAAAGTTAGACAAAACGTTTCAAATAAAAGTGTGGTGATATTTGCCATTAAGCCAAAAATAGTGACAAACATTTTTAATAATAGAAATCATGCTTAAGAAATAAGGTGATATTGTAACAATCAAGAGCCCCAATTGTTTTCACGACCTTTTTATTCCATACTATACATTTTTTTGACAATTATAAAGGTAATCAAAAGAAAACACTTTTATATTTTTGTTTTGAGAAAGCAAAGTGCAAACCTTTTTGTTTGGGGAGTGCCAACCCTTAAAGGTTTGAATTTTTTTAGTGATGGGCCAATCAAAATAAAAGAAACTTTGTATGCATGCCCCTCTTAATTACTTATTATAACCACACAATATACATTATATTTTCATAATATTGCTTTTGGGATTAGGTTGGGCAATTTTTTTAAAAATTAAAGGAATTCAATGCAAACTTGGTGGGAACAATTTGTGAATGGTAAAATTGAAAATATTCAAAAGTGCTTAGAAATCAACTTTGCAATTGTCCCAAAAAATAAGCTAGAATCATCCCTAGCCTAAAATTGAAACTAGAGGTTTTTATAAAAGGTTGGATTCATTAGACTCAAAACTATTGGTCAAGAAAATTTGACCCAACATTGAAAATAACAAGTTGTAATTTTTGAGAATATTCCCTAGACCTTAAATTGGAGGGTCTCAAACCCAACAATTTCAATTGTAAAATGTAAGAACCGACTTACATTAATCTACACCCTTCTTCAATACAAGTAATTGAAATTAATCAATTCTTTTTCAAATTTTTATTTCCCTTATTGCCTCCTATAATTATTGAATACATTTAAACCTATATTGGATGGGTTGGTCTTTTCTAATTACTACTTAGTACAAGTTATATCAAGATTCTCCACATGAAATATGAATAGTTTCATCATCATATGTGAATCATCTCTAAAATCAAAGCTACATATTCATATAACGTATGTATTCACCACTTACTTATAGTAAATTATTAACAATGATACTGGGATTTTCAATTATGATACTAGTCTAAAAGACTAAACAATTCAAATGTTATGGATTTAGGCCATCATATACCAATGCAAATGGCACATTTTAATTTAGAAAAATAAAGAAGTATATATTGTAAAAATAATTAGCTTTTACATGAAGTACAATAGGGTGAAAAAACATTACAATACGTTAAAAAAGTAGTCCATCTAAAATCCCATTGACAAAAACACAAGAAAATAGATTGAAAAGTTTTTTATCTTTCATTTTGAAAACATTTATGCTTACATTGGGTTTATAGTAAGTAGAATATTATTTTTGGAAAACATTGGTATAATAAAAGTAGGTAACAAGTAGGCTTGAAATTGATTGGTAAATATTTTTTTCAAACCTACTTTTAAATTACATGCTATTTATTTATTTTATTAGAATGTGAAAACATGAAAAGCCACAAGTACATTTTAGGCCCCCATTAATTTTTTAAAAATTAAAATAATATTTCATCTACTTATAATCTACAAAGGGTTATAAAATAGACTATGAGATTGCTTGAATTCTTATGAATCTACATAAGGGTTATAAAATAGACTATGAGATTGCTTGAATTCTCATGAATCTACTTAAACTTACTTTAAAAATTACTCCTTATTTAAAGTTTTAACAAAGTTGAAAAATCATCCCTTATGCATAATAAGTGGGTATTGCCAAAAATAATACCCTAATAATTTGATAATTAAATTTTTTTTTTAGAAATGTCAATTGATACCAAGTGAACTCATTAATTTTTTTAAATGCAATTATATTAGTTACTTTAACAAATTCAACACCCCAATGCCAAATTATTTATTTATTTATTACAATGCATTTTGGCTTATAATATAACATTCTTCGATTTTTTTAGCAAGTTGTTTTAAAATATTTAATATTTACAACATCAATGAGGATTTTAATCATTTTTCAATCATTTTGATACAAAACATTCATGCATAAAAAGTTTAAATTCTTGTTTGCATTTATTTTTATGTTTTTATGTTTTTGTTTGTTATGCTTTCAATTCACCTCGAGAGACTTCATAATGCAATGGATTGCACTAAAATGTGTGGAAGATTTGTGTTCTTGAAGGTGGCTAAAAAGTATAAAGAGTGAGTTTTGGTGAAATATATTTTTGAAACAATCTTATGTCAAATTTCGACATTTATGCAATCCTATTCACCTAACATTTGCACCCACAATATCTCATTCTCCACCAAAACTTAAGACCACGTTATTAGCCAAGAAAAGTGTGTACATTTGTAATGACAAAAAACATGCTAATAACCAAGGCTCATAACCCTTAGGTTTCCAAAACTTTCAACATCATGCAACTTGAAATTTCGAAAAAAAAAAAATGCAAGCAAGGAATTTCTCAAAAAAATTGATACTTAGTAAATAATTCAGTTACTATCAAATCCATTTAAGATACTACAATATTTGATACCTTGTGTGAAATACATTTTATTCAAAAAATCAATAGACAACCAACATTGGTCCAACTCAAGAAGATAACCTATCACTCTTTTGCAAAATAAATCGACTCTCTCATATTGCCTTCTTAATTTCAGAAATGTGATATGGGATTCTACATAAAAGAGATGAAGTTTAACACACATTTAAGAAATTTTCAACTTTCAAGAGTTCAAATCATAATTCCATCTATTAAGGAAGGCAATTCATTTGTTTCATTTTGTTTTGTGATTTCATTGAGATCTCCCGAATTGGAGTGCTTCAATTGACATATTCTTGGGACCGCTGGAAAGCCTTTGATGAGTAAGAGGTGCAGCAAGGTGGTTTGATTAATGTTTAGACCTCAGATGCATGCAGGAGTTATTGAATTTTGGATAAAATCTATCATTGAAAGTTCAATCAAAATCAAAATCAAAATCATATGGAAATTGGGGTTTATCGGGTTTGGGAACTGTTTAGGGTTTAGGGTTTAGGAGCAGTATCCATTCATATTGTTGGAAACCCCTGATGATTAGGGTTGCATGGAGGTGATTTCATAATTGTTAGTGAGATCTAAGTTGCAAGAGATGTTGAATTTTCAGTCATTTTCATCATTGGCAAATTCAGTGAGGAACAAAAGTTAAAATTTGAATGGAAAAGTCTGAAATCCAATTTCCTTTCAAAATTTTCATTCTTGATTTTGGTTGCTTGAGAGACCATGTTTCAATTGAAGATTTCTGAATTGGGTTTCTGAAATTCAAGGCAATCACCTGAGGTAAGGTACTATACTACTCGATTTTTAAACCTAATTAGGTTCAGGGTTCTGGAATCATCACAATTGTTGGGTTATGGAGAAGAGGAAGCGCTTGCAGGATTGTTTGCTTGACTGCTGTTGGAGATCCAGACAATGGGGGTATCAAAGAATCAGCTCTGGTAAGATCGTAGAATTAGAGTTTCTGTGAGTGGAATCTGAATCATGTCACAATTGCTGGGTTGTGGAGAAGAAGAAGAAGATCAGGAAGCTTTTAGCAGGATATTGTTTGCTGGACTTATTTTGGAGATCCAGACAATAATGGGATATGGAAGAATAGCTCTGGTGAGGTTGTAGAAATTTTTGGGTTCTGAATCGTCCATCACATTGCTGGGTTCTGGAGAAGAAGAAGAAGAAGCTAATAGGGTTCTTTGCAAGTGAGTTCCTCTTTTGTGCTTCTGCTTCAGCATGGATCTTGGGGATTCAGAAAAAGGTTCTCTTTGTCTTTCCATGTGAGAATTGGGTCTGTTGGTAACAAACCTTTCTGACATTTATCTCTGCCCTCCTTTGCATGCTCTCTTTGATGAAGATTTTCCAGTGTTCATGGGTTTAGGCTTTGCAGTTGCAGGCTTGAATGAGAGATTACTGTTTAGAGATTTCTCTGCAACAGTAGTCTCTTCAGTATGGTGGTGTTCACATGTGACTGAGCTTCTGCAGTTTATGATGAATTTTAGAAGTGCTGTTGCCGCCAGTTAGGAAATTTTTCATCAGGATGCAGGTGACATAATTTGTCAAACAAAATGTAACGAAGAAACCACAGTAGTGCCCGCAGGCAAAAATGGGCTAAGGTCTGTCTCAGGAGCTTTTATTCTGCATTCAACTCATCCCCCACACAAACTTCAATCTATCTCACCGCCATTGAGATCATGAGTTTGCATCCTCTTCCTTCTCTAGCTTTTGTGTTCCCCTAGTTGTATTTGTGGTTTAATGAGTGCATGAAAGCTGTACTAGTGAACTCTGCTTGATTTCAACTTGAGCTTCACGTTATGCGTCTCTAAATAGAAGACTGAGAAGTCCTGTTTGTAAGCCTAGTTGAGGCTATGAAGATGCTGCACAGAAAGCTTTTGATTTTGATGATTGGAGGGACTTGGAAGCATGGATTTTGCAGTGAAATATAAGAGCAATGGCCTGTGCAAAGATTGAATAGTGCCATTCTCCCTCCCTGAACATGTTATCCTTCACATAACCAACCAGGACATCTCGTAGGTAATCTTGTAACCAGTGAGTAAACAAGCAAAATAAAAAAGGCCAAGGGGATGGGGAATTGGGTGGGAGGCCAATTGTGGCACCTGCTCTCTAAGAAAAATTTGAAGATACAGCAGAGTTTAATGAATAGGAAGAGCTTGGTTTGTAGTGTCCATATTGCCTGCCCAGAAATCTCTCCTCCACTGTGTTCATTCATCTTTAGAAATAGTCCATGAACTTGTCCCACTCAACAACAAAGAGAAACTGAATATCTTAGTTCAATATGTGATAAACTTCTTGAGATTGATGAACTTCTCCAAAGTCCATGTGAAGAAGATCAAATTGGACACTTCCTTCCATAGTATGAGTGGAAAACCTTAATACAAAATCCTTATGAAGAAGTTCAGAAGTTCATGAAAAAGTTTGCAAGAACTACCTATTTACAAGCTGCCTTAGACTACTGGACCTGTGAAAGGGTCAGACATCATGCACCTGCCGCTCAATGTCTTTGTTAAACACAAAGGGTTTCATTCACCAAATTCCATGGCAAATTTGGTGTCATTACCACATGACTGCTTACAAAAAATACCTGTGGAACAAAAACCAGCAACAGACGAAAACTCCATCTTTATCATAGAGAAACCTTAACTCTTTTTATGTTAGGTAGAACTTGTAGAATATCATCTGGAATAGTATCCATGTTTGGTTGCACTTGTTGAATCTCTTCCAGAACAGTATCAGTCTTTGCTGCCCGTTTGCGATTGATTAAGATTTTGCGCTTATTTTTTGCTTTTCAATCTTTCCCGAAATTGAACAAATTCTTCTCCTGTCATGTGTGATAATGCATCCTTCAATGCTTTGTGGATTTGTCTAGCATCATGTTTATCCATGCTCCTCCCTGCTTGAATTGTTATGTCACAAACATCACAATTACGAACCAGATTCATGATTCTTCAACCCTTTGTTTGATAATACTTTTCACCCCCTGCATGAACAAAATTAAAAAAACTATTAGTTAGCCATACTTAACATGAAAATAAATTTCTCTGTATTGTTGATTAATGTAATATTTTCTTTCAAATATATGCTGTGGAATGAAGACTCAATAATACAGAGGCAGCAATCGATACAGAGAGCCTTACCTGAAGACTGAAGCAGTCAACAAAGGCCAACAAAAAGCAAAAGCACTGATGCCAGGCAGCGATACAAAGGTATTGGACTCCCAATTGCAATTACCACACATGCCTGCATTGCCACCTCTACAAATTAAACCGTTTGCCACCCCAAACCCTAATGCCATGGAATTGTCTCGCCCTGGCTCCATTATGTTGGGTGCATGTTACCTAGCTCACCCTAATGGGCTCACCTGCCACCGTACCCAACATTATGAGCAGGGGCTTGGACAATTCCATGGTACATGATCAATCAGACAACCAACAAGACAATGCTCAGTAAGTTTGACCTCCATCCAGCACATGGACAGTGATTGGTAAGAGGTATCAAAGACTGCTGCCAGCAGCCTTGCAGTGTTTGTATATATCAAAGAAAAAACTCAATGGGAAAGAGTGAGATTAAGATGGAAGAGATCCAATTATCAGACCGGAAAGAGAAGGCAAAAAAAACTGGCTCCGTGCAGCAGTGCTCCTTCATCAATCAAACCTTGAACATAAGTTTATGCAGAAACTCAAATCTACACAGAGAAAACACACACAATTCAATAGCAAAAAGGCAGGAGTCTACTACGGCAGACAACTCTGGAGATACCTGCATCCATAAATGATGGCACGGGAAGTTGGAACTCTGGAAGAAAAGACACATAAACTATGGCAACAGGGATGTTCTCCAGTGCATATGTGAGGCATGCATCTCAGCCCCGAAACCAAATCAATATTTGAAGAAATATGACAACATGCATCATATTGTGTTCTTAACACCAGAATTCAAAAGGAAGAACAAGTAGAAGAAGAGGAACATATTCTTCAACGTGATTTGTGCAGTTTAGGGTTGTTGCTGCAAGAAAAAAATAAATTTGGTAGCCAAGAGGAGCTAGCTCACCGGTCGTTGTTGTGGCCTTCTTCATACCTCTTCCTTTTTCTTCGAGAGCGAGCTCACCGTTGTTGTGGCGTTAGCCTTCTTCATGCCCTCTTCTTCTTCTTCTTCGTCTTCAAGAGCTCGCTCACCATTGTTGTGGTCGTTTCGAAACCCTAAAACTTCAATTTCTGAACCTCCTCCCGCACTCCTCGTCCGGCTAACCATACTACTGCAAGCAGCAAAAAGCTGCGATCAGAACGAACGCAAAGACGACCTGCGAAAACGTCCTCAACGAAGGAAGGGACAATGCACGAGACGAGCGAGAATCTAGGGTTTGGTGATCCTCCTCCTCGCCTCCCCCAGCGATCCTTGGGGTCCGCCGTTTCGCCATTTACTCGCCAAATACCTCTCATAGGTCGAGAAATGAGGAAATATGAATTTTCAGCCAATAAGTCCCCGGAGAAACGGTGTATTTTTTTGGCTATCCGAAACTTCCAATCGCCTACACCACCCCCATCCTTCGACCCGGGAAGGAACCGGGCGACCCGTCTCGTCTTCCTCCCCTGGCGAGGGCTGTGCCGCGGAGAGTGAGAGTGCTAGCGCACACAGAAGACACTCGCGGAAAACGGAGCAGCCAGCGAGTTCTTGCGCGTCTTGGATTCTCTCGTCTATCGCGGTACTACGTGTTCCGTCGCTTTGGCTTCTCGCGGATTTGGATTGTTCATTTCTTCTTGTTGCGTTTTGTAGGTTTTTTTGGCTCCGTTTGGTTCGGCCGTTGTCGTGATCGGGGATTTCGATCTCGGGGGAGTTCTCCTTGAAGTGCAAAGAAATAGTGAGGAGGATGAGGAGGATGCCGGAATTTGACGAGAGCACGTAATGTCTCTCAGATTTTTTGTCTGTTTTGTTAATTTCCGGGAGAGGATTTGGAATTGGTGAAGGTATAAGAGAGGAAAGGGAGGAGAGAGAGAAGAGCATGGAAGGGGGTCTACCATCATCCAAGCAGCAGCTGTTGTCTGGGCGGCTGCAGGGACTGAAGTTCATGCAACGAGCCAGAAAGAGGGAGGAAGCTTTGCAAAAGCAGCAGCAAGAGGAGGAAGAGAGTAGTGTGGAGGATGACAGCCACTGGGTGGCACCAGGTCACAATACGGCAGCTGCTTCCCGCAAATGTGTGGTCATTGTGGAAGGGGATCCCAAGCCCAGTGCAACCCTAGGCAGGATGTCCTTCCAGAACTTCAATCCAGCAGTGGAAAAGATCGTTGAGGAGGTGGAGATGAGACGACAAAAGCTCAGGTAGGGACTATTTCTCTCTCCTTCAACCTATTCCATACTCATTGCCCTCACAGCTTTGGTTGAGGATCTTCTTTTGCAAGTGGAGATTGCTCTCCAGTTACCGATTCTTCTTTTCAGAACTTTGCCATGCTGAAACTCAAATGGGAGAGGCTCTATTGGCTTATGTTGGCATGTGTACTTCTCCACCTTTGAGAGCTTGCAAATGGAAATAGAAACTTGGGGTTTGCTTGGAATCAGAGGGTAACATTCTGGAAATTTCTTCTTATGTCTCAAGCATTGAACTCATGCTTGTCAAGAACACTCTTGTGTTTTGTCCAGGCAGGGAATGAGCACTGCAAATGGGGAGATGTCAAGAGAACTCAGCACAAAATCACAACAACAAGAGAAAGAATCTGCAGCAGCAGTGTATGCTAATGATGAACCCTTAAGAAAGAAGCTGAAAACTGAGAAAATTGTTGTTGTCAAAACCGAGGCAGCCACCACTGCTGTGATGACAGCTATGCCCAGTGTAAAGCAAAGTGCAAAGATGGTTGTGGACAGGCACTCACAACAACCAGACAGCAAGCAAGGGTTCCAAGGAAGGGATCAGGGGAGGAATCAAGGAAGGGATTGGCGGCAATTAAGGCCACCTGGCCGTGAAGCACTGTGATAGTTTGGTCAGGGAAGTTTGAGGAAAGCAGCTCAGAAGTTTTGCTCAACCACTGCTCGAATTGCAAAGCTTGGACTGGCATACAGCAACTTGCAAGTGGTGGTACCAATTCTGAGCAACTGCTCCAGGAAGGGCTTTCTTCTTGTTGCAGCAACAGTTCCATATATGCATGTTGGTGGAGAACTAACATCTCTCTGAGTTGCTCCAACAACTGGCAGCAAATTGGAAGAGAAGCCTCAGCCAGTTTTCTGCAAGTCTTTCATAAGGACTCTCCCATGAGACACAGCCTTGCAGAGAAGTGTTTGTAACCTTTTTTCTGTCTGATATGATCTTGTGCAGAGTACGAAAACAAAGCAGAAGCAAGGCAAACCAAAGGGTGATCTCCAACTTAGACATGAGCTCTTCTTAATGCACATGAGTGAAAACAAGATAGATTTATGCTGTTGAAAGATCTGCAGAATCATGTATTGGCAATAAAAAATCTCTGCTTTTCATCGCACCATATAACCCAGCTTGCAAATTTGTTTGATGAGTTGTCATTCTTCTTGCTGGATCTTGTAGGCAACAAATCTTCTGTGACTGTGTCTCTGCTTCTTCTTGTTCAGAGCTATGTCTTGCAGTACATGGTGTTGCATTCTGTTGCAGATATATCTCAAGCCTGGCCATCAGACAGAGGTACACAGCTTACAGATCAGAAGTCTATTGTTGGGCATCTGTTTCTTCTGCTCTCAAGCAGACTACAGTATCACCTTTCTCAGAGTGCCACAAATCCACACCAGATGGTTTCTGACATCTGGGTCAGTTGTGCTGCTATCTCATTTATCAGAATTCTGGCATTCAGAAGTCTTGTCAATCTGGCCCATTAAATCCATGGGTTTTATAGAAAGAAGGATGTCAGTTTTGTGTAGTGGAGACCACCTGTTACTTTTGATATTGTGGTCTCATAGAAATTTAATTGCAATCTTGTGTTCAGTAATTGAGCATTCTACTTTTGATGTTGTGGTCTTGTAGAAGATTGATTGCATTGTGTTCAGTAATTGAGCATTCTGCATGAGAAAGGTCTGAGAAGTATATTCGTGAAAAAGGCTTAGTGTGTATTTTGTGCAGCAGAAAATAGTGATACATTCTGCATCCAAATTTCATAGCAAGGCATAGTAATGTCATGGCCAGGGTTCTTGCTGTCAGGGGGTGAGAGGTGTGTATCTCAATGCCTTGTACATAAGAACTTCGAAATTTCTAGAACAAGAGAAATGCAAGAAAGGAAGCTAATGAGATGAAGACTGGTGGTGTACATGTTCATCTGTGACTGAAAGGAAGATGATGGTTTATGACAGGAAAGGAATCTGCAAGCATGGTGATCCTTCACATCCTATTCCACCCTTGTACATCAATTAGGACTGTGTGCTTAGTTGTATGTGGCTCAGTCCATCCTTCTCTGGTCAGCTCCTAACATCTGCCTTCATTTTGTTTGGAGGCCTTATAATTGATGTGATGGAGTCTCCCTTCCTGCCATTCTGTTTTTGTCTAAGCTTATTCCTTCACACTAGTCGTAATGTGTGCAGAAGCTTTATGTTCATAGTTTTGTGAAGTTTTCCTGCTATACAGAGTCACAATATTTTCAATTTCTGTAGTAGATTTTGGTACACATTTGAGAACTGATATAAATTCTGAACATCACAGTAGATTGTTTTGTAGAGAGGAAGCAAAACTTGTGATGTGGACTTGGATGTGTATCCATCAATGTGGCTGTGGATATTATTGGTGCCATGGTTTTGGGTGGTGGTGGTGAGGGCTTGCTTGCTTGCAGCTGGGACGGACTGGCAGACTTCATATGTCCATCAATCCATCCTGTCAAGTTAAAAGTATAAAACACAATATCATCAAGCCACAGACAGGTGTGTGCAGCACACATGTTTTTTTTTCCCCCCCTTTTGTAATATACAATGACTTTGTAGTTTGCAATGAGTCCTAGAAATGCCAAAATGCTAGGAGCTCCAAACCTGTGTATACAACAGAGTTTGTTGTTCATGATGATTTTGAAAATGCAATGCAATGCTGAGAGCTTCAGAACAAGGTTACCCCCTTCTTGGTCATGAGTCGGCAGTGATGACAATGGCTATGGATTGGCCAATGGGTGCTTGGTGATGGGCCTGCCACCAACCAATGGGTGCTTGGTGGTGGGCCTGTCACCTAGCTCCCAGTAGCCATCATCATTATTCTCTTCTCTGGGACTAGGGTGGTCAGGACTTGGTGTATGTACTTACTTGGCTGCAAAAACGAAGTCCTCTAAAGAAGTTAACCCACTTAAAGCTCAGTCCTCCAGGATTGACAGTTTACAAGCTGCAGTTGCTTACCTTAGTTTGTGCCATTCTAGATTAGTTTGCTCTAGTACTCCTTAGAGGAAGTACTTATATGTGAAAAATGAATTCTTTCCTTTTGGGTAAGAGTTGCACTGGTTCAAGGAAGAAAACTATATATTTGATTGGGTAAGGTACCTAGAACTTCTCCAGTTGTTACTTGCACAGTGGTTGAAGTATGTGCTAGAAATTTACTCCTAAATTCTACGTTGATGCATAGTTCTCCACCAAACTGCATAGATATCACACCGACATCGGTTCAAGATCAAACCAAAAATTTCTTCCCCAAATCCTGCACAGGTGTGAAGTCTCTTCCCTCTGGACAGCAGAGCCACTAGAAATCATAATTCAACTACGAACAACAAGCAACAAGTCAGCGATGTGAATGGGAGGTTTGTCTACAACGGGTTCTCAAGAAGTCAGCAATGGGAATGGAAGGTTCATCTGCAAGGTATGCTTGGAGTCAAGAGGTTACTTCTCTAGTTGTGCGGTCCACACGGGCATGATGCGTTGTATCACAATCACATTTGCCTGTAAAAACAGAACCCAACATTTACATTGCCGGAGGTGGGACTAAAAGAATGTTCCACCCCTTCCAATCAATGTGCTAAAACATGTCCTTGGCAACTAGTTTGTTCCACAGCAACTAAACCAGTTGGCCATGGAACCGATCTCTTCACAAGTGCCAACTGAAAATTTTCCTTTTTTGAAAGAGAAAAAAAAATTTGTGAAAGGAAATCAGAGAATTTTTTGAATATTTTACTCTTGATAACTTAGGTGCGAGAATTACTAACAATAATTTGAGCCAATTACAAGCAAAACTTAGTAATTGAATCTAATAAGTAGACATAATTCAAGGGTAAACCATGAAAACACATGAAATTCTTTTTCTCAAATATAAGGTAAAAAGTTCACACCTAAATGCAATCAAACAATGTCGACATCCCCATGATCATTTTTCATATCTGCAATGAGGCTTCAAATATTTGATAATGATTCCATAATGGAGATCATTTTCCTTTACCAATAGCAATCCAATCAACGTTTAACCACAAATGAGATGCAAGGTCCAACCATTGAACTAAGTATTATTTGACATCCTTCAATTAAAAGACCCATTGTTGAAGATACCACTACACTTGAAATTTTGAAGGACCTTGATTGATTCATCATCAATGAACAAGATTTAATCTTCTATCCCATAATTTAGTCCTTGACATGCAAAATACACATGTTTTAGATCCTTAAAATAATAATATGTTCCTAAAGGATATGAGTTGCCTTAACATCCTTGTGCATTGTTCACATCCCCAGATGAAAACAAATTGATTGACAAATATTTGTGGCATTAGTAAATTAAAAAACTTACATTTTCCAACAACATATAAGACCAAATTGCAACATAATTTTTTTGAACACTCAAGGAAACATTAGTAATGACTTTTCATTCATTAAGTTTAATGATTTGGGATATTTGAAAGGCAATTTTTTAAGAAGTTACAAATGCAACAAGAGTAAGAAAAAACAAATTACCACTACTTTTTCATTTTCAAATTTGCATATTTACAATATGGAACATCATATCTATTACTATAGTTCACAAACAATATGTTACATATTGTTTAGGATCATTATGACTAATATTTTTAATACTACCAAAGGAACTATAATGTACAAAAGTGGAAACAACACATTCGGAAATATAAAAAG
This sequence comes from Sphagnum tenellum, assembly GCA_963921925.1. Classification (NCBI taxonomy): domain Eukaryota; kingdom Viridiplantae; phylum Streptophyta; class Sphagnopsida; order Sphagnales; family Sphagnaceae; genus Sphagnum; species Sphagnum tenellum. The sequence goes on from OY998144.1 coordinate 8,151,305, forward strand.
ATTCCAAGTAAAGGAAAACAATCTCAAACAAATAATCATTATCTCCACAAAAATCATCAAAAGAATTTTTTTTTAAATGGCACTAAACAACTAGGTGATTGTAAACTAAGGTGGCTCATTTCTAGTGGATGCTCCACTCCCTACAAATTCATAGGGTAGTGTTAAAATGGCAATCTATTTTGACTATCATTAATTTAATGAACAATTACATGGTGGTTAATGAACTAAAAAGTCCATATGAAAAATAAAAAATATAAAAATAAATTAACGTACATGTTATAAAGAAAATTGAAATCCACCCAAAAATGATTATGATATGGACTAATGAAAATATAACTCATTTTAAGCCATCCAAAAGTTTATAACTTTTTTTTTGTTAAATTTTTTTTAGCAATTTTTTTTGCATATATGTTTTTTTTAATTTTTAAACATATCATATATTGAGTCCCTATAAGATATCCCAAATAAAATTCATAAAGAAGAATGTATGTATATGGAGGCACAAACAACAACCAGTCCACATTTCTCAGCTTTAAAAACCCATTACTATATATTTTATGTGTATATGTTATAAAAAAAATTAGAGATGTCTTGTTCTTCAAATTGACAATAAAAATCTAGCCACAATTTTGGAAAATTATTATTTTAATGCCATGTTAATAGCGTGTAAATGCACACCACTTTACAAAAAAATGGATTATGACGCAAAAAATGAACCACCTTACCTTGCAACCACCCAACCCATTAAACAAACTTTTATAAAGCATATTGTTTACAAGTAATGTATTGATGACATGAATGTCATGATACTTAGAAAAAAACTCAAGGTTTTAATGAAAAACAAACTTGTTAGGATTAATTGATAAGAAATGAATGCATGCTTGCAACACTCTTGCCAAAGTATTCTAAATAGATCAATGGCAATTTTTGTTTCACACCAAGTTTTCTTCAAATAATTATTGATGTTGGGTTATGGACCAAAAATATAAAATGAATTGCATTATACACCTTTTGAATAGTTCCTTCAATTCAAGCCTCATAATGAAGCTGCAAATTGGAATTCTTTAATGTCAAATTAAAAAGTTATTTTGAATCACCTCAAAGCATGTTGCGAGGAGAACTCCACCGATGTCAAAAATAACATATAAGAGACTCACCTCTAGTCAAGGTGAATGAGACACTTGTGAATTGATTGCAAGACTTGAAATTGAAAACATTTCGTCAAAATATGGTTTATTGAAAGGTCATGAAATTGACTAGAACTCAATTTCACCCATCCTCCTATTCTAACATGGACATCAATTATAAGAGGAAAGACAATTCTATTCATTCTAGAATTTTCTAAGCGATCAATTTGAATGTGATCTCTACCTACATTCAAAAAAAGAATAATGTAAATGTGTGACAAATTCATAATTTTAAAAAAATCCCACAAATGTTGAACCTTAAATTGATGATTATATTGGCTTAAGTTCTAGAGGCATAAGTACCCCCACATGGTGGCCACCATGTGTTTTATGCAAGACAAAGAAGTAGAAAAACCATTTAATGACAACTAGGTCATTTTCCCTCTAGACATATAGGTATAAAAAGCATTTGGTGGCCACCAAGTGGTTTTCCTTTTAGACATATAAGTAGAAAGACTACTAAACACATTTTCACTTTAAACACATAGGTACAATGAGCACCTAGTGGCCACCAAGTGGTTTTCTTTTTAAACATAGAAGTAGAAAGACTACTAAACAAATTTTCCCTTTAAACACATAGGTACAATGAGCACCTAGTGGCCACCAAGTGGTTCCCCCTCAAGAAAGAGATGTAGAAATACCATTTGGTGGCCACCATGTGGTTTTCCCTCTAGATTCAAAGGTATAAAAAACATTTGGTAACCACTACGTGGCTACCCATCTTAGCAAAGAAGTAGAAAGACCACCTAATTACCACCAAGTAGTTTTCCCTTTAGTGGGTTTCCTTTTAAACACAAAGGTACAAAGAGCACATGATGGCCACAACTAGGTAGTTTCCCATCTAAAAGAGAGGTAGAATGACCACCTAGCGGCCACCAATGGCTTCCCCTTTAAACAAAAAAGTAGAAATACAACCTAGTATTAACCACTAGGGGGTTTTCCCTCTAAACATAGTTACAAAAAACACCTAATGGCCACCAAGTGGCTTCCATTCTAGATAGAGAAGCATTAAAACCACATTTGACTACTAGGTTGTTTCTTATAATCATGGCATGGACATAAAAAGAAGATATGTGATAGACAAAAACTGGAGAAGATTTTGACATCCAATGATGTGATGTTAAACATGAATAAATGTAAAAATGGTTGTTTAAATAAAATAAATCAAAATGTTATGATGGGTCATTTTTACAGGACTATGCATTCATTGATCCAATGTACTATTGCAATTGTGTTTAATTATTTCATAGGATTCAAATTTTAATTTTAATTTTTTTTTTGACATTGCATTTAAAACCTTTCATTCAAGGATTATCTATGGAATTAAACCTATTGAGTGGGTTTCATTTAAGGATGGTATTGAGGATGATTCAAAAGGTGTACAATAACTATCAAGATTTTGCAACAGAATTCTACCAATGGATGAAGTGGTGACAATAGTGGTCTCTTTTGTTTCTTCTTGTTTTTTTATGTTTGGTAGCCACTTGATCATATGAACTTTTTTTCCTTGTGGATTGGGATGAAGGCTTTCTACTTTTCTTTGCTAACTACTTGGGCTTAGCACGTGGAGTTTTTTGGCATGGGGTTTTGGTGATGGATAGAAGACCTCTATTCTTGACATTTCTTGCTTTAGTGGTGTCCTCTCCTTCTTGGGTGGCTTCTTCTTGCATGGTTCCCCCTTCTTGTGTAACTTCATATGGCCTTATTCTTCATTCTTAAGTAGCTTCATCTTTTTCCACCTGTTGTTTACCAATTGTTTGATTTGAAAGCATATGGAAGTAAACAAATGTAATTTCTTAAATTCATTCACTCTAGCATTTCGATCATAAGGTTAAAAATCTTTCATTTTTTTTCCTACATTGAAGAACAGGGACTAAGATTTGATAATGGATTGTAATTTATAAACATTGTAATAACGAGTTCAAAAATGATTTAAATGTAAGGAAATATTACCAAATAGAGGTGAATCATGAATCCTCCTCCATAAATGTTTAGGTAGCCCATAATTTTTAAAAAAACTAAATCCATAATTGTCTTCATCACTTTAAAATTGATTTCATAGTTGTATAATCAACAAGTTTTTGGAAATGCCATTCCAGTGCTAACCATTAATGAATGAAGATTTTTTGACCAAACAAGTTGTTTTTCACACCGAACTCAATCTAGTTACAAAAGAAATAGGTATAAAAGAATACAAGAGATCTCATAATTGTATCATTTTGAAATGGCACCTCTACATCAATTGCCATATATTACCAAAACACCATTAAGAATTTTGTGGAAAATTGGTATTTGTGTATTATTGAAAAAAGATGCAAAAAAATGCATCATGATCGCAATGACAAAGAATAACTTGAAAGTTGACCTCACAATTGAAAAGGCTAAAAAATAAGCACTCCCAACGTGTACCTTTCCAAACGTGAGGTTTCTCCTATAGGCATGAATAGTCAACACCACAACAATTCTTCAAAAGAATGTCATCAATTAGCAATTTATTCATGCTTACATCACTATTGATTATAACCCTAATGCAACCAAATTATGAAGGGTCACATATTTGTAATGAATGTCTTATAGGATTACTTCAACTTTTACGGTGGTTAGGTCCATGTTTTGAATCATATCAATAAACCACTATGGTGGTGGAGCCTTTGAAGGATTCAACCTTGTTTTAAACTTGTAAACATCCTTATTAAACTCACTATCTAGAAGTGCAAACAACATATTGTTGTACCTATGCCTCCTTTCCTTTTCATGCCAGTTTTCCATTATGTAAAACATAAGGTTTGTAGATGTAAAAATTGGAAACCCATAAAAGACCATCATCTCATGGTAGATTTTTTTTTGTTTCTTATATTTCCAACAATATTTGTGCATTGTCTATGTGTTTCCACCCTCAAATTTTGTTGATCAATCATGCAACATCATATATTGATTCAAGAGCCTTTTTGCAAGTCAAACAGACAAAAATTCCTATAGCCCCACCAAACAACTAAACATCAATTTCCCAATTGGTGTGGGTCCCATCTAAAATATTTTCATTCTCCCATTTCACATGAATCCTTTCCCACAATGCATATGTGTTGTTTAGTAATATCAACATTGTATAACATTTTTTTTATTGAGTTTACTCTAGAAAGAAAATTGGTAAATTAACTTCAAAATTTTGCCACCCATTCAAATTTTGATTAATGAATAGCCTTGTTGAAAAAATATTATAAAGGAAAAAATTGGATATTACTTTCTTCCTTCCATGCCATCTATTCAATCGTATTTTGTATGCATTGAACTTCTTTCAATTGTAGTTAATAATATTCTTAGATGGACAATTGTATTCAATCCACATTTGCCAAGTGTGTTCCAAGCTCTTTCAATATGTTGGTGTTGTTTCTCTAACAACGTTGGGGCTATTCACAACAAACGATAACTTGCATAATTTTACAAAGTCTTCATTCTAAACAACGATAATTTGAAATTATGCATAATTTTTTAAAATCTTTTTGAAGGCTGCATTCAATGCAAATATGTCCTAAAAACTTTAAACAAACATTTCACAACAAAGCTAGGTTGAAATCCTAAAAATAAAAAAACATTTAAATCCCAACTTACCTTTACAACTTTGATAATGTTTTGTCCAACTCATCACAAACTTTTCATCCCAGATTTGATAGTGGAAATTATGTGAAAATTGTTTTTTCACAAGTTTGTATTTTTTGCAGATGGATGTCATGCGTCTAAAACACATATAAATAAAAATCTCAAATGGTTGAAAATATTTCATTTTATTTATACATGCATCATAAGTGTTTTAGATGTACAAAATCCACTTGCAAAAAACATGAACCCATGAAATAATAGATTTTGTGTGAGTTTTGAACAAACTAATGAAGTTCGTAAGTTTGTGATGTTAATTGAAGGATGAAATTTGAATCTTGAATCTCCTCCCAATTGGTTGGTTTTTCTTGACAATAAAATCAGGATTAGTTGGGTGAATTTGGCAAACAACCATCAACATCACAAACTTCCCATCCCACAATTTGGTAATGGAAATCATGTGAAAATCATGTTTTCATGAGTTTGTATGTTTTGCACACAAATGTCATGTGTTTAAAACATGAATGATGCATGTATAATTAAGATGAAATATCTTCATCCAATATTATTTTCATGGGGTAACCTTAAACCCCACAAGAGGTTTTTTTTTTCCCCTTTACAATCAAACCTAGAAAACAAAAAGTAGGCTAGGTCAAAAAATGATGGAAATGCATGTTCTTCTATCATTACATTAACATTGATTAGATCATAAAAATCTACAAATTAGTGTTCCCAATCTATATTTTTATCTATTGTTGTTATGCAAGCTATTGGTGTGAATTTGAAGCTATAAGATACTAGGAAAGATGACAATGCACTCAAATTTGCAATGGCCAACTTTTCTTGCATTTTTTTTACTTGTGTAATTACATGTTTAGCTACGTAGTGATAGTATTAAATACCTTTTTGCTATAAACTTTGTTTATTTCTAAAATTCCAGATTCCCTGAATCACTAAATTGGTCTTTTATTTTCAAACATGTTTTTATATTTTGATGTTGGTTTTAACACTATAGTAGTAGGCATTGAAAGATCTAAGAAACTAATTTCGAGTTCATTTTGCACATTTGTTGGTATGTTGGACATGTTTTTCTTAGTTGAAAAGATTAAATGATTTGATGAACTTGAAGCATGATTGAGGCATATTGGAATTGAAAGTATAGTGTTCTTGTTTTGGTGGGAAATATCATTGGTTGTACGTATAGGGATCTATTTGGTGGTCCTCAAAATTATTCATAAATTATTCGTTGTAGTATTTGAAGCCCACAATATGTCTTTGATTATTTGGTTGGATTGTTACAAGGTGCATAAATGCACCTTCCACCCCATTACAACTTAGCTAGGGTTTTCACCCTTTTGATGATGTTGTACCCATTTCATTGAACAATTTGTATCACACTATGAATTTTAATGTTCATAGATTTACTTTAGGTCGCACCTTAAACCAAACATTTAAAGCCCCATGAATTGTTCGTTAAAATATTTTTGTTATGTTGTGTACATTGGACTATGAAAAATATAAACCTATCACCAAACACACACTTCACATAATGATCTAATTTTTTATAAATATGTGTTAAATAAACCCTGTACAAATCAATTATCATCCCATGCATTGGGATATTTCCAAATTTGTGTGCATTGGAATGTGACAACCCAAACCCATCACTAAACACCTTTTCTAGATGACCCCCACGGGGGACACTTAGTGTAAAGTTTGGGATCTACATGTGTCAATTAACCATTTTTAAGGGGGGGGCGGGGGGGGGGGGGGATTAGATAATTCTCCAACCTATTTTTTCTATCACCCTATTATTGTTTAATTATCTAATATATACAGATTAAAGCCACCCTATATCAATCATAATCCATTAGTTTATATTGGTACATGCCATATATTATACTTAAATTGAATAGTTGAATAAAATGTACCATGTTTTTAATTAATTAACTTATAATTGGGTGCAAGTATAGAGATAGGAGCCAAAAACCATGTTGAATAATGGTGAAAACTATCAACTTTCTTATATATGTTTTTTTCTTGACATTTTAAACTTATGTTAATCATTCCAAGTTGTGTTCAATGACTAATATGATAGTTGAGCAATTCAAATTAAAAATTCATTAAATTAAATTTTGGGTTTTGGTTTTAGAAAAGGACATTTGAACTTGAATAGGTGTTACGCCATATGTGGTTAATTTTACAAAGGATTAGGTAAAGGACTATTGTAATAACATAATTTCGATGATAAATTTTTTTTTGATGATAGCAAGCTACTACCCAAGTTAAAAAATCATTCACAATTTAAAAGATATGGATTTTTAAAATAAAAAACTCAAAATATTTTTAAGAAATTTAATTTTCAAAAGTCCTTTACCGTATGTAAATGGGTTGTAATGTGCATAACATTCCAAATAAAGTTGTAGTTTATGATATAAGAAACAAAAAGTTAAAGTAATTAACATATTTTGGTATGATTGAAAATTATGATAAATTTTCAAGATGAAATACATATCTAGCAAAATTTACACACTTTGAAAAATTCATATTTGTTCAACAATGATTAACACAAAACATGTGATCTATTGGGGCAATTATATTTATTTTTAATAACAAGTTTCAAAACATTTCATTCAAAAATTATTTCATATGAAAAAATGAAAAATGATTAAAAAGGATTCTTACTTCTTTTGTAAAGTAATTTTGTTGGCTCCTATCTATGTACTTGCACCCAATTTTTACACAACAACCAATATATTGCATCGTATATGTTTACTCGTGTATCCCCCCCATGCCCCCCGGAAGATGACCTAACACTTCTGTTTAACAAATGGTATGTACATGCCCACATCCATTTTTTAACATAATTATATAATATATAATGCAACCCTTGTTAAATGATCCTCCCAAAGTTGATAACTTCTCTAAATTGATAAAATTATTTTCCAGTTGATGTTGTTCCTACAATCTTAAATGATATATTTTGATTTATGATCTAATAAGTTTTTAGGAAATATTTGTTTAAGGAGGTTTACATATTTGTGATGAACCAACCATTTAAGGAAGTTTGTCTTGTTTCCTGATTTTGAAAACTATTTTAAAGTTCTTAGGGCACCTTATGTGCATCTTGTATGATGGAATGGACACATCCATCATTGTTAAAACTAAGGTAAAAAACCTTTGACTTTTAAACCAAAGTTACTACAATAGTCACTATCCTATTGTAATTATCATTTGCCTTCTTCTATTGTTTTCAACTTCCTCATAAAAAAATCACAACCATCTCAACCAAATCTTCACCTATGAATTTTTGGTGTGCTTTTTGGGCTTCTTCAATAGGGTTTTACAGTACTCAATTGACATAAGATTGTGCACTCCAAGAAAGTCCATTGTGATTCACAACTCTTGGTCAATTGCATTTTCACAAACCCTAGCCTTGACAACATTGTTAATAGAAGCATCACTAATGAAACATGTATGGCAATAACAATTGGCTATAATGGCATTACAAATTTGGTTCCGTGTAGCCTTGCACTAACACATTGTTGTAAATTGGTCCACTTTGTAAATGCTTATCATTTTTTGTTCATCCTTGGCCAAAACATGTTAGAGTTGTAACAACAATAATGACATTTGAAATCAATTATGATCCTAACATCCATTGGTCGGTTCTTTGAAATGGTGTTGGGGGAATTCAAATTCAATGTTGGAAAACTCCAAATCTCTAAGAATATGGGGAAAAATTTATCAAGAAAAATAATAATATGATAGTTATGACTTTTCATTTCATGGTCAAACTTTTTCAACCATTCTTGGAAGAAATGTTAGTTATCCATGTTTTCTTATTCCATTGGTACAAGAAGTTGAAATCTTCATCCGACTTTTTGTTGAACACATGTGGCTTTTGAGCATGATGGATGAAAAAAGGTCATAGTTGATGGGATCCGTTAGCGTTGGCCATAAATGAAATTGTTATCTTTTTTTATTTTAATTAATCCTACAATATGTTTTTATGTCATAGTCCAATTTGGAGTCATACAATAAAAAAATTGTTTCATCCACATTGTGGACATCTTGGTGGGATATTGGGTGAAGTTCTTTTACATACCTAACATTAATGCATCCTCAATAGCCACAACATTAATAGACTCTCTTTTCCTATGAGATTTGAATGTTTTGAATCCATGCGAACTTTTGAATTTGTTGATCCAGCTATTATAAAAAGTTATAGGATCAACAACGTTCAATATTTCAACAAGTTGTTTTCCAATTTTTTATGTTAGACTACCGGTAATTGTTGTCATGCTTGGCAATGCCAATGCCACATTTAGTTAAGGATGGTTGGCAATGCTTGCTTGTTAGAAAAAAAATGCAATCTTTGTCTAAATTACAATGCAAAATGCATGAAGAAACAAAAAATAATAATTATATACAATAGAAGTGCACCTTTGCAACAAACTTCATGTGGTTGAATTGCTCATTATGTTGTTGCTTGTTAAGAATAATGTTAATTATCCCTTGTGCTAGAGGTTTTCCAAGTTGGAAATTTACAACCACCCAATGCACTAGCTCAACTTGGTTCATGCGAAAAGATTCAATATGTTTTTTTTTATAGATGGTTAATCTTTCTTGGTTGTTCAAATTACAAGAGAACTTTGCAAGCAACATGTTTACAAATTAATGGTGTTGGACCAAAATAAGGTGTTGGCACATAGGGGTAAGGGCCAAGAATGATGAAGTTTCCTTGTTTTTCAATCAAATGTTATTTATAAGAACCATGAACATCTTCTTTCAAGGTGTCAATCATGACCTTCCCAAAGCAATGTCAACACTCTGAATGGTTCAATATAGTTGCAAAATTTCACCAAAAAATAAAATAAAATTCAAAAATAAAAAATTTAAAATCAAATGATTTTGGAAGTTTTCAAACATCAAAAGTGAAAAGGAAAAACAATAAAAATCTCCAATTTTTATTTTGGGTTCTTAATGAGTCAAGATTTTTGTTTCATATTTGATTTATAATCAAATTTGGTTAAATCTTCCAAAGGACGAACACCACTTTTTTTACATCTTCCCATGAGTGATAACCATTTTGGCTGCAAAAAGAATTTATGAAAATAATTAAGCATCATGGTTATGTTCAATGTTGTGATTTGTGTAGTTTTTTGGCACAATTTATTATTGTTTGTAGGGTGTAATGCACCTTAGCACCCCACTACAAAAAGCAATGGCATGAATTTATTACACATTTATATCCCTTGGATCTCACCTCCCATTCCTTAAGCATAAACCTTTTTTATATGATATAATATCAAAGGAATCTCGATTTTATGATATCTTTCAATATTTGATATTATTTTAGTCCATTGACCATATAATTTAACAAGGATCAAATTGTAATCATTGGTTGAAGCATTGAAAAATGGCAAAAACAGTTTTCTCTCATTAAATATTTGGTCATAGGATGTATTCCAATAGTGTTAGGTATTTGGTTGCTTGATTAAGTTGACATATTTGTGAACAATTCAAGCATTTGGTAATGGGTGTGTGTTTGACGATGGGCATGTAATCTACTTCAACCAACTTAATTGATTTTCACCTTTGCCCAAGGGTGGGTATAAAATCATCCTATGCAATTTGCACATTTTGCACTTATGATGGATTTGTTTGAAATATGATGGAAAACAATATAATTTTTCTACATGGTTAAAATATGTTATAGGTTTTTGTTTATCTAGAGGGGTAATTGTTTTGACCTTTGTAAAAAGACAATATGTATGTGCACAAATGTTAGCCAAGTTTGAATTTCTTTGGGTCTAAGTTTAAGAATGAAACATATATGTAGATGAAACAATACTCGCTTTATAATGAAACCCAACAAATCTACACAAAACTAGACCTAACTTTAGATTTGACCCATGAGTTTTAAGGCCCCTTTTGCAAGGTCAAAACTTAAAGGCCTTTTCGAAAGGGTTTTAATCTCATCAATTTTTTTTGGGTTTTGGCTTGAACTTGAATAATCCCAAAAACTACTTCTAATTATTTTGCCTAGTTGTCATGGTTACAAATACAATAATGAAATCCAAAGAAGATTGTTTTTAATATTCTCTTTTTACCTCCTTATGTTGATTACAACAAAGGGTCTTCTATTTTACAAAAAAAAACTCTAGACCCTAACGCTATAGGTTTTCTAAATACCAAGAATTGATTATTATGTAGTTTATATGTATTTCTCATAGTTATGACTTTGGCACATAATTATGATGGATTTTCTTTTAGTTATGATGACTAACACATTGATCCTTTTGCTTTATTGTATTTTATTTTATTCATATGCCTAATTACCTTGAGCAAGATTACCATTACCTTATATTATTGGATTTTTTTGGATTCTAGTACCATTTACCATTATTGACAAGAATGCTTTAAACCCGGGATTTTATTTTGTGATGATTTTTTTTTAAACAACAAACTGAAAAAATGATGTTTTTGAGGTTTATTTCAAAATTTTCTTTCAACAAAATTGCTAGAGAATTTGATCTAGGTACACTACCTACATTGCTAGAGATAGGATGAATCCACACACACACACACACACACATATATAGTCTCCATTAAAACATGCCATGAATTATTGCTATATATTTTTTGGATGCTCACCATTGACGCTATTTCTAAACTAAAGATAATAAGCTTTGCCTTGAACATATTATTAAAGGTGTTCAACAAATATTTTTTTCCCCCTTACACTATGTATAATGTCCAATATTATTCATATTTGCAGTTCCAATTTCACAACTAATAGTTTTCCTCATTTGCCAATGTGCCATAATTGTACACACCTTGTGGACATTAAGGTTTACCCTAACCATTTACCCATATCTCTCCATAGGGTAAATGTATATAATTATGGCAAATATTTATCTCTATCTTAATATTTTTTTGAATAGATTAAATGTTTGTTAGTTACCTTTACCCTTACTTAGATTAATAATTTTTCAAAGCTTACATATCACTATATTGATTTTAAAATTATACTTGTTGAGCACCAATTTGGGTGCAAATTTACTTCATGAATTTCCCATTTCATGTTAAGTTCGAAATTATTTGTTGAAGTTAGCTCAAAGTGAACACCGAACAACTAAAATGAACACAAAACTCTAAAAGTCGAGAAATTTCATTGTCTAAGGTATGAATGGTGGGATTCATTTCATTTTTAGGGACAATAAAAGTGGGGCATGAATGGAGATTGCTTGGGCTTGTTCAATTTTGTCGTTTTATTCCTTCTTTTGCCAAAACTAGTTGTCCTTGTGCCCAATTCGAGTGATTTTACAACTAAATTTATCATAAATGTGGATCTTATATGCATACACTTGGGTGATATATCTTTTGAAATTAAGGGGTGTATCCAAAGCAACCAAACTATCTTGAAGTGTTTTTGGGTTCAAATCACTATGGGGATCATCCTAGATGCTACCCATGATAGCCTACCCACACAAAGACATGATGGTCCATTGAGTCAATCAATTGCTATCACAACACATAATCTCCAAAGTGTGTGTAAACTAGTGTTGGTTGGGGTCTAGGTTTTTATTTGAACCATTGGGGTTTAGGTTTAGGGTTTTTAATAAAAAGGAAGGACCCTCTACTTCTAGGTCTAGTTCATATTTTTTTGGGAAATAATGCTCGGTAAGGCCACTCAAAAAAAATGTCTAAGGGGGATGGATGTAAATGTCTTAGTGTAATGAAATTCTAACCAAATTGATGTACCATTGAATGGGTAGGTTACTAAATGCCCAACCTTACTTACTTGTGTCTCCAAAGTGGAAGAGGATGCCTTCCTTTCTTTTTTTAGGGTTTAAGTAGGTTCTAGGGTTTGGGTATCAATGAGATTGGTGATGGATTAGGCCAAACTTACTTACTTACTTACTTCCTTCCTTGTGTCTCCAAAGTGGAAGGGAGTGGTTTTGGGCATGTATCCACTTTGATGGGTAAAGAATGGCCACTTCGGGTTAGTAAAGAATGGAAGTGGAACTAGATTTTTGGATGACCAAATGGATGAATGCCTTTTACTATAGCAAATCGCCAAATATGTACAAGGGTTCGATCACAGACACCATCTAACAACATCATGATCTAGTGACAATTTTGCCTGCAACATAATTTGTACTCGTAATAACACTTCCTTTGGTTGCTGGAAACATGGGGTCCGTGTCTTCTTCGCATCAATCAAACACCTTTTTCATAGATTGTGTATAACATGCATCTGCCATCAAATCTTGGTATTACTTACTTACCATCCCATTAAGCATGATCTAACAAGAGTAGGAAAAATGAACCCTAAACCCTAACCCTAATCTTATACCCATTTTGGTAAATCAATTCGGCAGCACCTATTGTGGAGGCTCCACCCTGAACGATTGATTGATGGTGTGTGGATGACAAACGCTTTAGGGTTTTTGTTCGTGTCCCAGGGGCTTAAGCATGGTGGTTAACTATGTACGAACCATCTACATGCATCTACCTTAAACCCTAAACCCTAAACAAGTGCTTAACCTACAAGTAATTACCTACCTACCCACGTAGTAACCACTTACATTTCCTAAACCCTAAACCCTAAAAACATCATCCGATTGAATAGCATGTGTTGTACATTCTCGTAGGGTGCCCACAATCAAGTGTATATGGCTCCCCCTTTTTTGGGCAAATTTCCAACCAAAAATAAATAAAATCTAGTGCGATTCATATACAGGAATTTTGTGGAAAAAATGTACCAAAGTTTAAGGAAAAAAAGATCTAGAACATATATTAGGAGGTCTAGGGAGCCACAATTAGGGTAATGAATGGATAGATGAATTCAACAATTTCAAAATTTTCATCCTCATGACTATTAAAGTATGATCATTGATGTCCCAAAATGTCATCCAATCTACATAAAATATGGTTTCCCATCCCAAGTAGCTATATTCCAAATTGAATTTTCAAATATTATTATGATTAAGCAGCCTCTTTGATGAAGTTAGGGTTTTTCTTTAACTCAAGTGATTAACAAAATAAGTAGGTACAAATTGTTTTCAATTTTTATTTATTTTTTCCTAGTGGAAATTTGACTAATTTTCTTGTTGTTTAAAAATAATTTCCAAAATTTCAATATCACAAAGTTGAAATTTTATGTTTTAAAAATTAAATTAAAAAAAAAAAAACTATGTTAGCCAAAAATTAGATGGTTAGTTTAATCCTCTTGCCCACTCCCCTCCCCCACACAAATTGGATAAATTGAAAGAAGTGTACAACTCCAAAAAAATGTCAATTTATAATACTTAAAATAATATTCTTAATTTAAAGAAGGTATAAGATGTAGGTTCATCTTTTGTATAACAAAATCAAACTCATTAATAGTGCAAAAAATCATGAATTAAACAATATTTATGTGCAATTATTAAATTCAATGCTCTTGGGTTACCATCCAATGTCAAGTTTGCAAACAAAATGGAGAATAAATAAATAAATGAATAAATAGATAAATGAATAAATGTGGAGAATGGTTTCCCAAAACTAACTAAAATTATAACTTCAAGGCCTTGGGAAGAAATTCATCATGTTGGTCGAGAAAAGTGACATGCAATTTTTCATTAGAAATATAGAGAGAGAGAACTTGGAGGAACATATGTTAATAAATCAATAATTTGAATTATTTAAAAAAAAGGATTTTCACAACAATCAATTAAGCCTTTAACATGATAGTATGGTTGAAATATTTCTTATTAAAGGAAAAATAAAATAAAATTGTAGGATTGAAAGGAAATTTGCATGTACCTTTTTGTAGCCTTTAAAATTTTCAATACAAAAATAATGTGCTTGTTTTTTTAAAAAAAGCACAAAATCATAACAAAACTTTGAGACAATGTTTTATCCAAAAATATCTTTATATATATTTTTCAGGTACTTACTTGAACCATGTTTAGAAATCTGGCAACGTTTGCAACCTAGTATGGTTTAAATCATGAAATATGGATGCAATTTCGACACGAGAGAGTCCTTTGTTATTATTTCATCCATATTCCATACATTTCCACACATTATGGATGAGTAGGATAGTGGCTAGGAAGGTAATTTAGTTATTGGGTCTTATGGAATTTTACATAATTGAATCATGTATTTTATAATGCATTAAAATTTTTAATTTCATGTTTACTTGTGATTATGTTCCTATATCAAATATCTTTTGTGAATTGTCTCTACCCTAGTTTTCTTAATTATTTTATGGTTGTACATTTTTTTCATGCCATGTCTTTGTTCTTACATATTTTCATGACTTCCATGTTTTAATTTGTTTCCAAGTTGTAGAATATTTCTTTGGGAATTGTATTTCATTTCAAGAGGTCAAATTGTTATTTTTACCCTTAAAAAGAAAACCCGATTTTAAAAAATCTAACAAAATATGTAAATTTGTTTTGGGTGAATGCATGTCTACAAAATAAAAATGTTATGAGGTTCCATGTTAAGATGTGATCACATTATTCAATATGTAAAGTAGTTGTGAATTACCATACCTACATTTGATGTTCAAGACAAAATAATTTGCAAAAGGTCTAGCCGAAAAAAAATAAAAATAAAAAAGAAATATATATATCATTGTCAAAATTATTGAAAATTGAAGACCATTGGGTTGGTATTAAAAATGCACAACACAAGATGTATTTTGCATACTTATTCCTCTACTCTTGAAATTCTAAGAAAATTACATTTGAAACTACTAAACCTTGTTTTTAAAAAAAAAAAAAACACAAAAGTTAAATGATTTCGGAACACATTTTGCAGGGTTTACCTATACTTTTCTAAAGTAATTTCTTTTTCTTCATCAAAATTCATCTTGCATTCAAATTATCTAACCATATGTTAGATGGTTTCATCATTTCCCATGATTTCAATTGAACCTACCCTAAAGGATACTAAAGTCATTACATCATGAGCACTTGTTTTCACTTGTTTCAACTCTTGCATAATAATGATAATAATAGTAATATTGTTTCATAAAGAAAATGCTTGGCTTTGGGGGGTACTATGTACCTTCATATTGGAAATAGTTCAAGTTTTGCAACAATTTTGAAGCAAAAATCCCTCAATAATAATGTTAGGGTAAGATGTCCTATAATAGCAAAAATACTTGGTTGTGAGTCTAGTTTTAAGGTTTATGTTCAAACCCTAACAACAATTCTACATTAAACCTCTCATTCAAAGTAGGGAATATGAATACTACTAGCTCTAGATAGCCCAAGGGGGGGGGGGGGGGTAGGTAGCAACTTCAACTATGTATGATATGATGATGATATTCGCACCACCTTTTGCTTGACTACAATATGTAGCATTTGCCATCAACTTGGTCTCATATACATCATCACCTCAAACTAGGTAGATGGCATGCTACATCTATCTTTGCACAAGATGTAGCATGTCATCAACCTACTAGTCTTGGTAGAGATGATCATCACCTCGACTAGGTTGATGGCTTCCTAAAGCTTGTACAAAGATAGACGGTAACATTAAAAAAGTATTTTATTAAGGCAAAACAAGAATTATGAAAACTCAAAAATTTCACACCATGCAAAAATATATATAAATCTTCCCCCAAAAAAATCCTCTAAAGAAAACCCAAACTCTTTCAAGAGATCATAAACTCTAAAATATAACTAATCTCAAGTTTCAACACAAGCCAAAATATCATCTTCCAAAAATCCTCATATAAAAAATAGACCTATTGTTATTATTATTATTATTAATTAATTACCTAGGGGCCAAAATACATTAAGCTAGCTACTATATACTCTATAATGAATCTAAACACAACAATATCCTTCTTGCCTTTGGTAGTAAGTAGGCAAGGCCAACAACAAAAGCTCAATCAAAGTAGCGAATACTTCATATAATTAGTACCATAATGCTTTTTCACCTTTTTAATTTAATTTAATTTAATTTTTTCTCTCTCTATCTCCAACTTCTTCACATAGTGGAATTGAATAATCACATATGGTTAGTACATTTGGGTTCCCTATAAAATTCCCACTTTATGGAACCCAATGACCCCTCCCCCCTCCCCCCCCCCCCCAAAACAATTCCGTAACCCCGACAAATATTTAAAAAGCCGGAAGACAAGTTGGTGTCATGAAATTGTACACAATTCATAATCCCAACATAAGGAAAATTTACAAATCGTAAGATACATGACGGATAAACTCATTCACAAATAATAATAATAATAATAATAATAATGTAGTACTCATAATACAACTACCACCTACGGTCGAGTCCATATTCATTACTTTGAGCCTCGTTACAATGCTCTTGCAAACCATCTATCAACCCTAGTTAAGGAGGAGGCATGGGCGGGCGGGTGAAGACTATAGTAAGTTGATGGGCATGCTACATGGCCTTGTAATCATCAAGAAAAACTAGGTGGGTACATATCGTAATACATAGTCGAAGTTGCTACCCACCTACCTATGTACTTACCTACCTATGTACCTACCTACCTATGTACCTACCTACCTACTTACTTACTTATTTACCTCTTTAGCTAAAATTTTGCCTATTGAACTTACCTATTAGGTAAGTCACAAGGGCAATAAGAAGAGCTCTAGTCTATGGTAATTAAGTCTATGAGGGATCTACCCGTCTTTCTTAAAGCCAATAAAAATGAATGCCATGTCAACAAAAACCTTCTTAAGAAAATCCTCAACTTATACGGAGCCACATCTTTGCACCACGGTTTTTTTTTTTTTTTTTTTTTATAATTTCCCCAAATTTTTTTGGTGGTCTCAAATACTTAGTGATATTTTTCCAAAACAAAACCAAAGTTAGCCAAATTCACACTCTTGGGAAAATTAAAAAAAATAAAATAAAAATCCCAAGTTATATTATTGTCCACAAAACGAATGGTTTATTTAATAACTTTGTCACCACCTCTACACAATTCAAATTCATTGGGAAAAAGAGAGAGAGAGAGGAGAGAGAGATAAAGTAAAATGAAAGGTCTATATTTATTATAATAATATAATATAATATAATGTATATTATATTATATTATATAATAAAAACTAATGAAAGGTAATTATTAATTAATAACATATAAAATAATAATAATAATAATAATATATAGTACCAAAAAGGTCGGAAGTAGTAAAAGCTCAAATTACTGGCCCCTAGTACTTTTTACTGTTGTACTTTTTAACCAAAAACATTACATTTATTTACTCCTGGTAAAACTGTCCAAAGGGGAGGGAGAGAGAGAGAGAAAGAGGAGAGTTTTTAAAAGGTAAAAAAAAGGAGGGTAAAAAACTGAGGGTAAAAATTACAAGAAAGAAAGAAGGAAGGAAGGAAAGAAAGTGGACCGGTGTAACCACGAAAAGTTACGGACCCCAAACTAACCGTCCGATTATACCCACATGGCAGACGATTTGAAGTTGACGGTTGCGCAAGAGCGACGGTTGGGCTTCCACTGTCCCCGGAAGACGAAGCGTCCGCGACCGGCGCCAGCCGGTCGCCTAAGCGTCCCCTTTTTACTCACTCACCGAGGGCTTTTTAAAATTATACTAATATTTATTTATTCACATAAATAAATAATAAAATAATAATTTTCTTATTATATAAAAATTAATAAAAATAAATATTATTATTATTATTATTATTATTCTTAATTTTTCACTGGAGTGTGGAATAATATATCAAATATAGTAGTCAGGAGAATACACAGCCCCAGCCACCTGTAAATTTTTATAAATAATAATAATAAATAATTCGGTATTAAATAAATATATAAATATATAAACTTTTTAAAACAAGCAGGCTAGCAAATAAGTAAAAGAATAAAAAATTCCAAAATGACATATATCCGTATGTATTTATATTGTACGTATATAAGTAAGTATATATACGTATGTGCCAGGTATTTTGTATATTGTGTATATATATATATTTGTATGTGAGTGTATAAATTCTCGATGCGTACAAATACGCGGGTGTATTTGTACAAGGACCGTATACGGAGGAGCTTCAAAGGTAAAAAGGAAAAGAGACGTGTTTTCTGGAGACCGTGTTTTCCGTTGTCGTCTTCCTTGGTCTTCCGCGCACAGAGTGATTGAGAGAGAGAGAGAGAGAGAGAGAGAGATTTGCGCTGTTGCGTGAGATTTGCATTCGGGATTTTTTTTGGGCCCCTTTCTTTCTGTGTGCCTGTCTGCTTGCTGCTGTGCTCCACCAGAAGGTCAAAAGACATGATGTCAGTTGCTGCTGTTGCTGTTGTTATTGTTGTTGTAATGGTGAGGAAGGTGACAAGAACAAGCCTTCTTCGACTTCTTTGTTCTTTTCCGTTTCTTCGTTTCTTTTTTTAGTGTTTTTTTTTCTGTTTAGATCTCGTCTGTTATGTGTTGTCCACTGTGAACAACAATATGCGTATGCGTCTGCTGCTGCTGTTGTCGTCTGTGCAGCTTGTCTAGAGTCATGAGTTCCAGACGTAACTCTCGTCGTTGTCGTCGCAGTGTAAAGGATGCATTAGTAATGAAGATGGAAAATTTGGGTGGTGGTGTTTGTGATGTGCAGTAATTTGCAGTAGCAGGAGCAATCGCTAGCTCTATATCTAGATCTAGCTAGGTAGTAGCTGAAGAGCTTCATGCATAGGAGCGTGATGTGGTGCTGCTGTTTGGTGAGAATACGGTTTCTTGGTTGCAGTAATTAATGTTGCGATGTGTTAGGAGATGCTTTTAATTGCAGCAGTGTAATTTCATGTGGCATCATCTCATGATCTTAGAATACTGATGGTAATCAAGCTTGTGCACATGATCATCAAGAGAAGCGGCAGCGGCGGCGGCCAAGATCCTTATAATAAAGCTTTGGTTTTTCGCCTGCTAATGGTCATCCGTGCTGCATGGGCGCCGGTGCTGCTTTGCAACAGCTGGAGATGATGGAGAGTTAAACGTCTGTCTGCCGGAACCAACCCAATATTGCTTGGAATCTGCTGCACGGCTAGAAATTCGTGATGGCCATCGACTGCAATGGCGGATAAGGAGCTGGTTGCAGTCTTTTGCAGCAGGAAGCTGTTGTTATAAGTTAGCTGCAGCAAGTCGACGAAGATCTAAGTCGGGCAGACACGGACTATCTGACACGATCACCTTGTACAGAATTGCTACTACACATTGCGACAGATGTCGGGAAGATGATGCTGCTGCTCAAGTACTGGAAGCGAGATACATGCCGGTGATCTGGTTGCAAAGCTAGGATCGAGAGAGAGAGAGAGAGAGAGAGAGAGAGAGAGAGAGAGATCAGAGCGCGCGGGTTGCTGTTGCATGCAGGGAGTACCAGTTGCAGCAAGCTTGCAGGATATGCTGCTTGCTTGCTTGCTTGCTGATGATGATCAGCTCATGAGAACTAGTGATGGGTCTTTTCCAATGGGCAGACAAAGAGAAAGTGAAGACATGATCACAACAACTACTACTAGTACAGATCATCAACTGCAGCAGCTCTAGTCTCTGAAGGATCAAGCTGATCATGATCTAGATTCATCATGCTGCTGCTAGATGAGTAAGAAAGATCGCGGATCATATACAGAGATCGATGCATAACCATGATGCTCCACAACAGCTTTGAATGAGAAAACAAATGAGATACGAGATCATCATCAAGCTTGCACTCTGCGGCAGTAATCGATATTAGACTAGTCACAACATGCAACAGCAGGAGCAGCAGAAGAGGAAGAGGAAGAGTCGCTGCAGCAGTAGAAGAAGCTGCATAAGCTTGGGATGAAGCGAACGCGACCAGATCAAGAAGCTGCTGCAGCAGCAAGTGGGATGCAGCAGCTGCTGCCGACAAGCGCCGCGCCATCTCCATCAGGACCGGTACGTATGATCATCTTCACCAGCTTCTTCTCTTGAGCATTGTCGGCTTTTTCATTACGTTCATGAGTGCGAAGAAGAAGAAGAAGACTTGCTCCTGATTCTTTCTGCAGCAGCTGCCTGATTACTCTGTTTTTGTTGTTGTTGGAAAAACAAAATGGCAATGTTGGTTGTGGCTGCTGCTGTTGCTGCAGTTGTCTCCAAGAGCAGATGCAGCATTGAGTCCAGGCGGAGGACAGTTGTATTTGCAGCTAGAATCAGGTGCTGTCACCACCAGCATTATGCAAGTGTCAGCTGCTGCTGCTGCAACAGTTGATCAAGGGAAGAAGAAGAAGAAGAAGAAGCAGAGCACTACTGTAAGATCTAAGTCTCCTCATCATGTAAGTTCTTCTCATGCTGCTCCTGCTCCTGCTCCCACGGATATGCAGCTGGCCATGATCAGCTTGCAGCAGGTAGCTCATGGAGTCTCCAGCAGCAACAGCAACAGCAGCAGCAGCAACACTATACCCGCCCAGCAGCTTCTGCAGCTGGAGCTCAACAACTCCAGCTCCAGCTTCTTAGGGTGCTCCCTTCAGAACCAAAATTTGGGATCCT
The DNA here is from genome assembly GCA_963921925.1 of Sphagnum tenellum. NCBI lineage: Eukaryota > Viridiplantae > Streptophyta > Sphagnopsida > Sphagnales > Sphagnaceae > Sphagnum > Sphagnum tenellum. The sequence goes on from OY998144.1 coordinate 8,172,561, forward strand.
TGCATCATCATCATCATCCAGCAAGCGGCCTCGCAGCCTGCTTACTGACAACAGGAGATCCCAACAACAACAACAGCCAAGATGGCGAACAACAACGCCACATGTGTCCTTCTGCAACTACTCCTGATGATCATATTATTCAGGAGCAGAGATTTTCCGCCGAGGAGGATCACATGAGTCATCATGATGCAGGATCATCATGGCAGAGCTCATGTGAATTCGTTGCTGCCACTGTCTCAGGAGGCTGCAGCTTCAATGCTCACCAGCTTGCAGGATCATCAGCAGCTGTCAATCAGAGAATTGAGGGAAGAATATTGCTACAGCAGCATCATGATGATCATGAGCCTGCTGGGTTCATGTTGCAGCAAGTTGGAATTCGGGAAGAGCAATGGAGTGACAAGTCTAACCATCATCATCTGCAGACCATGTTGAATGATCTTCCAGGCCAGCCGCAGCAGGTTATGGATTCATCATGGTGGGGCCAGAAGAGGGTGAAAACAAGCCAAGGATTCGGGTTCAATATGGTCACGTCCTCATGTGCAGCAGTGGAAGCACAACCAGCAGCTGCAAATCCATCTCCCAACCAGCTGGAGCATGGCTGCATGATGCAGTCAGGGTGGAAAACTCTGGGGCCACTGCAGCCATTACGCTCTGGACTAGAAATGGACAACAAACAGGCAGCAGTGGTGCCAAGAGATGATCATCAGAATAATAGCAGTCTAACAGAGTTCACATCCCACTGTAAATCTATGGAGCTCGACAGCAGCAACATGCTGCATGAATCGCAGCAGACAATGCTTACAGAGATGAGAAATGAGTTACCTGCAGACCCACAACAACAACAACAACAACAACAACAAACTCTACTCAGCAGTGCCTTGAACACTGCCACCACTTGTGAAATTACCGGCAATCCAAACCCAAGAATCTCTATTGCAAGGTTGACAGATGATCAAGCATTGATGGATTTTGAGAACCATTTCATTAACCATTCAATGCAAAATATTGCAGTAGCAGCAGCAATAGATGAAGAAAACATGAGCATGCTCCATGATTCCCCACAGCAGCAGCAGCTAGAGGTTGTTAAGAACCGGGTTCAAGGTGGTGGGCAATTGGCAGCTCAAGCTGGATCATCAGTTGGCTTCCTGCATCATGGTCATGTGTTTGCAGCAGCAGGGAGTTGTGATCAAACGGGGCTTGAATGGCAAGGTGAGGGATTGGGAGCCACATGTGTGAACGACTACTTGCTCCTCACAAGTGCCATCCACAAAGCACAGTTACTTGACCTCCAGCTGAAAGAGAACCAACGCCACAACAACTACACGAAGCAATCTGAAGCAACTCCTGCAAGCACCCATGTTGCAGGAGTGCAGGAAAGCAGCTTGCATCATCATCATCATCTTCATGCACATGATGCACAGATGGTGGGTCATGATGGTAGTGGAAAATCTCTTTTGTCATCATCATCATCACTCTCTGACCTGATTGATAGTCACCAGCACCAGCAGGATCATGAGAGGAGGATTGTGGTGGCATCTGGACAGGATGTTGTCTCACATGCGGCAGCAGCAGCAGCAGCAGTGCAGGAATTATACTTCAGTGATCAGCTTTTGCTTGATGCACTTGCTGCAGATCATCATCAGTGGTTTACAGCCAGCAGCAGGGAAGCATATGAGAAGAAAACCCATCATCATGATGATCCACAGCAGCACCAGCATCATCATGATCTTCAGATTCTTCTTCCTTCTGATAAGCGAGTGTTCAAGCGCTCGTCCAAAGGAGGTCCTCGTCGCCCAAACATCATCAAAGGTCAATGGACCCCTGAAGAAGACAGGTACACTTTTCTCTCTCTTATAAAGTGTGTTCAGGTTTAGGGTTCAGGGTTCAGGTTCACCATGTGAACTTTCTATACCATTCAAGCACTTTCATCACTGCATTGTATTTCCCTTTTTTTGGGTCTTTTCTCTTGCAATTGCAGATTTTTCTGGCAACTTCAAGCTTGCAATTCCTTCATCGAAGTTAATTGCAATTTTCCTTCCATATCTTTTGAGAGATTAGTGTTGTTGACAAAAGAAAATCGGCTCAGGATTCGATCATGAGTGTTGTGTGAACTTATGATGGTTTTTTTTTTTTGGGTCTACTACAGGTTCTTGATGGAGTTGGTGGAGAGGCATGGACAGCAACGCTGGTCACTGATTGCCACTTACTTGACAGGTCGCATAGGTAAGCAATGCCGTGAGCGTTGGCACAATCATCTCCGCCCTGACATCAAGGTATGTACCATGCACACTAAACTCAAGTCCACTTGCTTGAAAACACAGAGAGAGAGAGAGAGAGAGAGAGAGAGAGAGAGTTCAGCTTGCAAGAGCTGCAAGAACTCAATCCTCCCCACTGGACTCCAAAAAACCCTAGTGCAAATGGTGATAACCCTCATGGAGAAACCCTAATGCATATGATGATGATCTGATGGTGATGATGATTGTTGTGTGCAGCGGGATGGTTGGAATATAGAGGAAGAAGAGGCGCTTGTGTCTGCACATAACAAACTTGGGAATAGATGGGCTGACATTGCCAAGCTCATTCCAGGTCGCACTGAAAACGCAATCAAGAATCACTGGAATGCCACAATGAGACGGAAGGACCTACGCCGCAAGCACAGGAGACCAATAGATGGCACATTAGATGGCCTTGAAGTCATACCTCGCTGCACTGTCCTCCGTGACTATCAGCAGAAGGTGGTTGCCACTCAGACTGAGAGAAACAACAACAACAATTCCTCCTCAAAACCTGACTTGTCTATTACACAGGACCATGATCTTGATTGCCTTGGAGGTGGTGCAACAACTGGTGGCCATGGTGAATCACATTCTGGAACCCCAGATTCGGGCTCGCCATCACCACAATTGGCATGTGAATCTTCCACTGGTTGGACAAATTCACCACAGACAAAGATCCAGGTACATAGAGTTATCAATGCCCCATCATCATTCTTGTTATGTACGAAGGAGAGAAGTAAGAGCATGTTTCTGTCTTTGCATGGAAATAAACAACCTGATCAATTTGAGAAACGCATGTTCACTTGTCTGTCTCTACACACGGGTGCAGATGGATGAAGCTTCTCTCACACCAGGGCATTTTGAGGAGATGGAATCAGTCGATGTTGACAACATCATGCATCTCATGTGTGCAACAACTGGTGAAGATGATGAGGAGGATGATGGACCAGGGGATCATCATCATCATCAATGCGCAAGTTATGCACTTGCTGCTCCCACACAAGGAAACCACCCCCTAATGCTGCAATCTGCAAGCTGCTATGTGCCATTTGCAAACAGCTCAATGACAACAACAACAGTGACAACAGCTCCTAGTTTGCTGCAGCCGCGTGTTTCTGTGTGGGGTCAACAAGGTGGTGCGAGGAGTACTAGTAGTAACAATGTTGATGGGTATCTAAGCTGCTCTTCTTCTTCTCCAGTCACAGTGTGGGGTGGTGACAGTGGTGGTGGTGGTGGTGTTGGTACCGGTGGGGCTGGGGCATGGGGATTATCATCAGGAGAAGGAGTGTTGAATGACATAGCTACTGGAGGAGGAGGCGGAGGAGAAAGTTTAGGTCATCTTCTAAGGCCACTCTGGATACCGAATCATGGAACCAAGACTTGCTGCACAGGCCACAACTGCAGCTGTACTACAAGTGTTGCTGCTGGAGCACTTGCTTCTTCCTGCAAGACTTGCAACACGGAGGATGATGATGATGATCTTGATGATGATGTTGATGACAATGCTGTCTTGATTCAAAATCTGCAGGCATCAACATCAGAGTTAACAACACTAGATATGGATATCCCTGGCAAGTCAGCAGTTGCCACCCAACTCGCTGGAACCCTGGAGCAAGTTGTAAGAAAAAGCTTTACACTTCATCAGGCTGCCTCTCTCCCATATCCACTTGAGCCTGAAAATGCTTCAGAATGCAGCAGACCAGCAGGAGAAGGACTTGGACAAGGATCTCAACAACATGTGCAGCAGATTTACTTCAATTCCATGAACACAAATGTGTTGTCATCTGTGCAGTCATCATATCTGCTGGAAATTCCCAGTCCTCCTCAACATCATGAGTGCGCATCGAGCAGCTGTTTCTCAGCACATGACACCCTGCAGCTGCAGCAGCATCAGCAGCAGCTGGATTCAGATAGGACTTTTATGCAGAACCCAAATGGCAGCTGCTGTGGTGGCAGTACTAACCTCATGCAGCTTGCAACATGCCCACCAGTTGGGATACCAGAAGTCTCACATCTTCCCCACATCATGATGATGCCAGAAACCTTAAATCTTCAAGACGGCTCACATTCCATGCGTACCGTAGTCACTGGAAAACCCAGCACCTACACTGCAAACTGCAATCTGCCTGCTGCACCGGAAGATTCTTTCCAAAAGAGTATGCAAGCACAGACGCTCAATGCCACCACTGCCTCTTCTTTCTATGACAATCCCTGTAGCATTTCCATAGTACCAGATCAACATGAGCAGCAATCAGGCACATCAGGGACTATGGCTTGTCTGCTGCACCTACCTGAGGTATCATCTGCTACTGCTGCTGTTGGTCCCTCTCCTCAGCTTCTCTTCAATGCCTTGAACCCAATGCAGCATCAACAGCAACAACAGCAACAACAGTGGGACCATCACAACCACCACAACCCGATGGTTGTTGTTCCAATTTGCTGTTCGGAGAGTGATTCAATTGCAACAGCAGAAGATCACAGTGGTGGTCGCCAACACCATGAGCTTGATCTGATTGAGTTTGTTGACAGACCTCTTGACACCACATACTATATGGAGAGGGTGAAGCTTAGCACGGCTCCTGAGGTGGGTTCATACTCTTTGAATGTTCCTCACCTTTGGGGGGCTGGTGGCGGTGGCGGCGGTGATGGTTGTGGGCAGTTGTGTATCAAAGGCATTGATTATCCTGGACATGATACACCTCTTGCTGAAGCAAAACTGCGGGAAATTTGCCATCAAATGCACGCACAATGGCAGCTTGGATGCATTGGCTTAGGCCACAGGTAGAGTCTGAAAATTTGTTCATCCATGGCCTTGTCTTTTTTATCAAATTTCTGCAAAGCAAAAAAGAAAAGAGAAAAAACTAGAATTTATGAGCAGAGCAGGGGCCCTGGATCAAATACCCAGAAAAATTCTCTGGCGTTATGGGGGGAAAAACATTATGCACCGGTGCTGTATCTCACACATTCTGGAAGAACTAAAGGCTTAATACTCAGTCAGTTGTGCTTGGCCACTGCCTTAATATTGTTCATATTGAGAGAAGAAGATGACAGTTTGAGAAACATTTGGAGTGTAATGTGGCTGTGCATGTCATGTGCGCACATGCATCATGGGTGTGTGTGTGATAGATAGATACATGTGCACATCATCATGGGTGTGAGTGGATTTAGGATTCGGGGTTCAGGGTTTTGTGTGTGCATCATGCATGCATCATGGGTGGTTGGTTTGTTGTGATGATGGTCTGACTGGATGCAGGATTGGTGTAATAAAAGCTGGAGAGACCCGTTTGGCTATCGCAGTGTCAAGCTCCAACTTCATGGATTCTATGAATGCTGTGCATTTTGCTGTGGAGCAACTACAAAATGAGGCACTCCTTGATCACCAATTCATCATGTAGAAATTAAATGATTTTCCACTAAAAAAACTCAGAGGACTTAGTCATCATGTGCAGCAGCAGCAATGATATAATATACAGCAATAACAAAATTCACCTCTTATCAAAGCAGGATCTCTGATTTAAGCTGGATTTCTTTCTTTATGCCTGCATTTGGATGCACCTATCACCATAAAAACGAATCCTCAGCTCAATTACAAGAAGTGCATTATTCTTCTCTTCCGAAAACTATGCTCAAAACACTCCCAATCCCTAACAGGAAAAAACCACAATGACATCATCAAAAATGGAATTATATTATTGCAAGCTATTAGACTTGTACAAAAATTTGTGCTTTTTCCGACTTAAAATTTGTAGCCTCAAAGCTTATTCCTCAAATCCAGTGTGCACACAAAGGAACCCATGTTGTAAAATTGTTTGGTTACCCAATTAGAGTGCTGAGCTTCAGAGCTTCAGATGCAGCAGTTTTACATGAATCAGCAGCTTGTTTTATTTCAATTAGTCTCAAGGAAATCAGTTTTGTGCAACCCTAAAAAAATGTGCTCTCTTGACCAAGTGTGCTTTCTTGACCAAGTGCTTTGATTGTCAATTTTGTGATGTAGTAACCAAAAGAGGTGATCCACCATAACAAGATTTAGTTTAGCCAATTTTGGCTATAAATGAGAATTTTTCTCCCTAAAAACGACTCAATTATGGCGATTGGAAAGACCCCAAAAAATTTTACTTCATTTTTAAATGTCAAAATTTGCCAATTTTTTATATTATAAATTTGGCAACTTCAAAATCTCCAAAAAATAAAAATTTCCTGTTTTTTCTGTTGTTTTCTTCCATAAACATGTTTTAGGGTTGATAACCTACCCTGGGCAATAATTGGGTCATCCGAGTAGGTTATTAAAAATTGAAAAATTCAATACCCGTTGAGTACTAAGTTCTCAGAACCGTCAAGCCGGTTACTAATAACCTTCAAGAACCAAGAGTTTTTTGAGAAGATATTATACCACAATTAGTGGCCTTTCTTTTTTCTTTTTTCTTTTTTTTTGGGCTATTCCATAGATGACTAGGTTACATGTAACCATGTGTGGTCAGCTCCATCTTCAAAGGACTAGGGCTAAGGGTGTTATTTTTATTTATTTATTTATTTTTGGCTATTCCATAGATGACTAGGTTAAGTGTAACCATGTGTGGTCAGCTCCATCTTCAAAGGACTAGGGCTAAGGGTGTTATTTTTATTTATTTATTTATTTTTGGCTATTCCATAGATGACTAGATTAAGTGTAACCATGTGTGGTCAGCTCCATCTTCAAAGGACTAGGGTGTACCTTAATGGAGCTCAACCACACAAGGGCTAAGGGTACTACTTACTTATGTGTTGCATGGACTAGTAGGGTTAAGGGTACCCACTACTTATAAACTACAATGATAACACACACACACACACACACACAAAATGTGATGATTTTGCCATTTGGGGACATTTTTACACATGATTTCTTTGTAGTGAAATGGGGTCATTTAGTTCTAAGTTCTCTTCAAATGCAACCAAGTGAGAAAAGTAATTGCCATGTTACTCTAATAACATAGCCTTAAAACGTTCCCTATTCGGGTACCTTCATTTTCACTTTCCTTTGTTTCATGGGGGGATTGAGATTTTTTGGGTATTTGGTGTTCTCAATGTGTTCCCAATAGCACCACACTTCATCCCCACATTCTTTGCCCAAATTTTCTCCTCTTGGAAAAATTACGTATGTAGCCCAAATGAGATGACTAGCTATCCCAACACATCTCTAATATAAGAGGGTAACCTTAAACCCTAAACCCTAAATTGGAGGTTAAGCATGTACATCTCTAATATAAGAGGATAACCTTAAACCTTAAACCCTAAATTGGAGGTTAAGCATGTGTGTGTGTGCTCTAACATGAGAGGTAAACCTTAAACCCTAAACCCTAAATTGAAGGTTAAGCATGTGTGTGTGTGCTCTAATATAAGAGGTAAACCTTAAACCCTAAACCCTAAATTGGACGTTAAGCATGTGTATGTGTGCTCGCTTATATATATAGCTTTTCATCACATTTTGTATCCTCATTCATACCACTTACTCCCATTACTACTACCACTGAGTATGGGTGAGGATAGAATTTCTTTTCCATTCATAATTACCGAAACCTCTTGCTTAGGGCAAAAAATGCTCTAGAAAAGAGCCAGACCGAATTAGTCTCCGGCCAGATGTATAGGGTTTTGTTTTCCCTCATTTGAAAAAAATTGATAATTATTTTATAATAATAATAATAATAATAATAATATTGAGACTCCCAACCCCCACAAAATGGCAGCTTGAATTATATGGTGACCAAAAACAGCATCAAAGGTACATGGTAGGTAGGTACATGGTAGGTAAGTACATGGTAGGTAGGTACATAGTAGGTAGGTACATGCTCTTCCTCTCCCCCTCCCTCCCCCTTTACTTACTACTACTAGTACATGGTACCTTCTTACAGGCTTACAAGGTGTAGGTTTATATAGGACATGCTTAACCCTTGTTGTTTACATTTGGTCATGGTTTAGTTACTAAGGTTCTACCTTGGTAAGCTAAACCTCCAATATTTCCCCTCTCCCCCCCCCCTTCTCCCAACATAGGTTACCTACATAGGTAAGGAAGTAGGTAGAGAAGTTAATTGGTTATCAAGTAGGTAGGTAGGTAGGTATGTAGGTAGGTAAGTAAGTAGGTATGTAGGTAGGTAGGTAAGTAAGTAAGTAGGTAGGTAGGTAGGTAAGTAAGTAAGTAGGTAGGTAGGTAGGTAAGTAAGTAAGTAGGTAGGTAGGTAAGGCACTTGATGACTATTAAATAAGCTAGATGGCTATGATGGTCAGAACTTTAATATCTAACCAGCTGGGTTAGCTATGAAACAAGAATACAATGCTTTGGAAACCCATTAACCTAAACCCTAAACCTACCATGTGAACCTTGGTACTTCACCCTTAACAAACAACATATGTAAGTAAGTACCATAGATAAGTAAGTAAGGTGTCTCATTGATTATTATGTTGATAGGTAGGTAGGTAGGTAGGTAGATAGGTAGGTAAGTGGGTAAGTAGGTAGGTAAGGTAGTAGGTAGATAGGTAGGTAGGTCGGTAAGTAGGTAGGTAGGAAGGTTTAAGGCACTTGGTGGCTATTAGGTAGGTGGGTGCATGTGGATGGTTAGTACATAGTAACCATTGTGGTTAGCTATGGGACAAGAATTACAATTTGGAAGTGTTATTTTCTGTCCACACATCATCCATCAGCATTATGGTCCATTGTGTTCTGTTATTTCAAGTGTTTTTATTTCCCACAAAAAAAAAAATTTTAATGGGAAATTGTCTTTGAGACTTTTCTTCTGTAAAATTTATTAAATGTTTCTCTCTTTTTTTTGTTGGAAATCACCAAATTTTCAATATCAGAAAATTCGGGGGAACAGAAGGGAAAAAAAAAACCATTACCATAACCAAATTCTCAAATTCTCAAATTTTCTCATATCAACCTTCTGCAAAAGTTCATAAAACCCTAAACCCTAACCCTAAACCCTAAACCCTAAATGGTGAGTGCCTAAACCATGCAATGTGCATGCACACAACACAATTTCATACGGATCGTAGATGGGTTCTTACGCTTGTCAGCAGGTTCTTACAAACATCAGTCATAGGTACAATTGTGTAACATCAAACAATGGTTGTTGCCTGGAGATTGTGACCAAAAGACTGCAAATTGTGTTGCAGAGTCTGGTGCCTCATGGGCAGTTTTTTTTTTTCAAACAATTCTAAACACTGCAAGACTGTAATTGCAAAAACTCCCACTAGAATGTTCACCCAAACAAACCTTCAGCGGTACTTGATGGGTACCAACCAAAAAATGGATCAACACTGGCATGCATCGTACTACTAGCAACACAAACTTTTATTCCAAGGAATCTAACAACATGCCATCAAAGAAGTCATCCTGCACAGCAGCACCTGCACACTCATACAGTAGCACCCGTTTTCGAAATGCCCGAAGAGAGCGCTTCTCTTGCTCTGAGCAGCTCTGCAATTTAAGCAACCGGTGTGTGAGAGAGACATTCGTGATGTTACTGCCTAGTCTACATGACCCTAAACATGCTCATATGATTCATCCTCTTCTGGCACAATATACCAGAAACAACATCACAGATTGATTACTTCTTGTTTGCAACAGATATTCACAAACTTGGAACGGTTTACATTTTCAGATTGTCAGTAAGAAATTTGAACATGACAGAAGCAGAAGAACTTACAAAGGACTTTTTGCTCAGAAGAATATCTGCAAGGTAGTGGATCCAGAGGCAGTTGGTTTTGAGGAACCTGTCAGCAGCTACCATGATTGATCAGAGGCAAAGAAAATAATGCAGGAATCAAATCTAGTGTGCTCCCTTTCTTCAAGACATTGTGTAATGCCAAATAGGGCTCTCCTTTCCTAAAAGAGAAAAAGTATCAGAGAATGGGTATCCAAATGTGGTCACATTTCAAACTATAATAGACCAGCAACTAGAACCTTTTAGTTGATTGTCATACCTACAAGGAGGGTGTGCTCACACTACCTTCATGAGAAAATTACACATGTTCTTTTCATGAAAGGCCATTAAGAAACTGACCCTCACTTGATTTTGAACAATAAACCTACGCATTTTGTTCATGAACTATGAACACATCAAGATGCACTCTTACCGCCCTTCCCATTGTCCTTTGGTTAATTTGAGCATCCTGCGATATGTATCAAACTGCAACCATGGAAAAATTTGAGCACTAGTCAGAATTGCTGTGGTTCATACAGTTTGATAAAGTGAAACTATAAGTAACAGAGCATCAGGAGTGTAAAACTGAAAGCAAGAGCTAGCAAATAAAGTGTACACAGAAATCAATAGTATGGTGACTTGGACCTGGATGTCGCCTTTGGGGCCTTCAAAGATAACAGGGTCTGCCGACAAATTGGTGAACTGCACTTGTTTACCTGCACAGCAACCCCCAATACTTAGGAGGTACTTGATGAATTGATTGATTGATTAACAGGGTCCACACCAACACAATCTCAAGCTTTTTTATCCACTTCATATTATAGTTCTATCCTTGATCGACAGAACAAGAGAGTGACAAGGATGAGTCTGAGAACCTGTATCAAGACGTGAGAGAGTGAAGTCAATAAGAGACAAAGAGATGCCAAAAGATTTCACCAGCTTGCTCTGACCAAGCAATCGATAGGGAATAGCACGCTCTTTACACCTTGCCAACACAAGATTGCCCCTGCACACCACATGACCATCACATGAAGTACATGGTCAAGTTGGACCAGGAACTGAAAACTGGCTCAATGCTTTAAGGACTTACTCAGCTCAGCCCACTCTTTAATGTGAAAGGAATCAGATGTGACCCAAGATGAGCTGTTCATAGCACAATTCAGTAAGGAATTTGGGATCCTATAATTTTGCAAGCTCCAAGTAAAGGCTCTTTCTCTAGGCTTTGTTTTTTAACCCAATGCTTTGGGTGCAAGTCTCAATCCCTGGAGAGCATCAGATTCCTCAGCTTCAAGCCCCCACCACTTACTGAGAGATGCTTGTTTTTTAACTACTATTTCTGGTCCCAATTCAGTGGTGGTTACACCATAGCTAATGTATATCATACTTAAAGCAGACTACAGTTAGCTCTCTCTACACAAGTACGTGCCAGTAGGATGCAATGCAACTAGGTAGAAGAATCAACCAGTGTAAATCCCGGTGCTCAAATTGGAAAGCTTCCTCTGCCACAGCAAGTGCAAGCACTACCTACCCCCCATGCAGATTGTAAAATGGTTGGGTGAGTCACAAGTATATTAGCTTCATTGCAATATGAACACTAGACGTCTCTGCTCATGCTGCAAAAGTACTGTAGCCTGCAGATAGCAATGATTATTATAGTTGGTGTTTAAAAATATTCTGAAGTATGACCATGTTTTGCAACCCAAACTTGCTGCTGATGAGTCTTATGACAGCTTCTGGCAAATAAGTAGCACCAAATGAGACAACATGCAGGGACTTCAACCGCACCATCTAATTTGAACCTTTGATTTATACATAGCTGTGGTACCCAATTGTTACCTGGAACAGGACACTCCGAGCTTCATCAAAATCAGCTAGCACAAAACTCTCCAAATCCTGTCCTCCATCTGCCAACACAAACACTACATACAACTGCACCCATGTCTTATCATTAGAAGAACTGCACATCCATAACATGACAACAAAACAGTTTGGGGCTGCAGAATTTTTCATGTGCATTAACGTACAAAACTAGTAAAATATGTTGCCTTGTTATCTTGTGCCAGGATAGAGCAGAAGACCTGCTTGTCTGGGAAGAGCATTGGATGCTCATTTTCAGAAATGCGAGTGGCATCATAGTCCTCCCAGGCATGAACCAAGTCAGAGTCGTAAGTGCCTTGACATACGCGAGTGCTGCCATAGAAGAAAAATTGTGACCATGAGCATCTGATCTCAACTGCCAACAAGAAGAAAGAAAGATCCCTACTTCCCACAGTTGGAATTTGGCAATGCTATCTTATGGTGCAACATCATCTAAATTCTTATCATGGTCTGCCATGACCAGATCTCTTGAAACCATAGTTAATGAGATGGGCATTTGTACAATGAGATCCAGCTCTATTCTATCAGTAAATTTGAGTCATGTCAGTGAGACAAACTCTGGAAAAAAATGGAGTACCCTTACGCTTTGGTGTGAATAAAATTTGTACACATGTTGAATGAAGTAGGATCACCACGCAGCTTATTCAATGTGTTGTGGAGAAGAACCTCACTTAATATCTCAGCTGATGTCTGCAACAGTTGTAAAAGGCATAAAAAAACCCCATCATCATCATCATCATCTATGAGCTTTTTGTGAGAGATATATATCACACACAGCAAATGCATAGCATTGAAGCAAAGTTCAAATCTTGCAATTGAATTTACCTTCTGAATCTCGCCATTCACTTGGAAGTCACCATCCATGGGAACAATCTTGAACACATTCCCACCTCCTTTGAAAGCCTCCCCATATGTACCTTCTCCCAGCTTCACAATTTCCTCCAGGTCACTGCTCATAAAGCATAATCAAAGACTTTATATCTCAAATTTGTGAGGTGAAAACAGAGATTGAGGAACAACCATGCTCCTGGCATTGATCAATGTCTGCCAAAACCTGCTTCAAAGATTCATCACAGAATCACATCTGCACAAGCTATCATGGTGAAATAGAACAACAATATCAGAAAAAGCAGGCCATGCAGACCCAACCAACAAAGGACCTGGCATAGAATTTATGTGCAGTCAATGGTCAGCAAACCACAGCCATGTGATGAAGAAAACCTCTGCAAAGATGGGACTCAGAGATGCTTGCACATTAAAGCCAGTGAGCAGGACCAGTGTACTTGCCAAAACTCAGAAATGGCCTCTCTTAAGCTTTGCTGTTGTCCTTGAGCACACTCTCGCAGTAGAGTGTCAAACACAGAGAGGAATTCCATTTCCTCCATGTGCCCATCAGCATCTTTGTCATCACCATTTGCCACCTACCCATCGACCACAGAGCTCCTTTGTGGTAAATACAACTATATATATAGATAAGGAAAGTCCACATTAGGATAACTGTTCTCAGTTCTCAGGCTCCAGATCAGTGAATGATACTCTGTCCAAAATTTCAGGCAACCTATTCCTTGAAACTTCTCCATTCAGCAAGAATATCACAGTCCTCTTTTCAATGTGAATAGTGTCTACAAGCAAGCCAGTGGTCCAGTCCACCCATCTTGACTGACCTATCAGGAGACGGGACTTTACCTTGCCTCCAGGAAATTCTTCTTCTGAAATGGGTCCAAGACAGTTGTCCTCCTCAAGTATAGGGGTGCACAAATCTATCTTGCTACAGTCCACCTGGTTATCCTCTTCCCTGATTTGCAAGGACTCCAATCCACTGATCAACAATTGCGAGTCAAAGAATAAGCCCTCTTCACTTGCCCTGTAATTGGCAGAAAATGACAATCTGCTGCAAGCACCTGGGAGACTTTGTCTGGATGTTTCATCCCTCAATGTTTCGGGAGAAGGTATAGCTTGCTCACTATCCAGGAGTTTGCTGAAGAGAGATAACTTAGGAAAGCCAAAAGATGTGCGCAAAACTGTCCTGCTTGTGGGAAACCCTTGTGTGAATGCACTTTTTGGGGACATCTGGACTGGAACATTCTTGCAACCTGTTTGCAAATACGAGGGTTGTGGGGTGACCAGGGCAGCAGTTAGCAGATCATCAAGCATCTGTGAGGTAATCTTTGCTGAACCTTCCTCTGGTACAGCCTCCAGTGGCTTGTTGGGATGGTGGAAATTACTCAACTCATCTTGAGCTGCTTGAGGTTCCAATCTGTCCTCCTCTGGCTCTTGTGGAGATGGACCAAAATACACTTCCTTCTCATCTAGATTGAAAGCATCAATGTCCGCAAAGAAGGCCTGCTGTTCTTTCACAAAAGCTAATGAAACACCAGCCCATGGTCTCTGGGGCTTCTGTTACATTACAGCACAAAACGAGACAATTGGGTTAGATCTGACTCTAGAGATGAGCAGAACAGCATGGCTAGATGAAGCTAGCAGGAATGCAAAGACTGTGAACAATGGCTAGGTCAGAACCTGTAACTCCTACCAACAGAGAAACAATTATGCCAAGCAAGAAACTCACATGGTGGGGCAACCACTGCCTGCTGTGTGATTGACCCTGAAGGTTTCCTTTCAACTCATTAGTAATAGGTTTGCATGAGACAGAGGCACTGCTATCAGTAGAATTCCCTTCCTCCTGTGCCTTTGAATCACCAGCCCCATTACTGGAAATTGCTGACAGTGGCAATCTATCGCTGGACAGTATGCTACTCCGCCTTCCCCTACAACCCCAAACAGGGGAAAAAAAAAAGTAGTGCCAAAATGACCGCAGTCAAATGACCCGGCTTAGCAAATCATTACACAAGGGCATAACATCCATTAGCAGCATGTAAAGCATGGGTACAAAGCCCACAATTGCAGGAGGAAACCAGGTCAGTGTCACCCCCTATGAAGGGACAATATACCATCATGCAATGAAAGATCTGGAAAAAGTTGCATATGTGTTCTTTCAGTCTCTGGGCCATCTGCTAACATAACAACTCAATGCGAAACTACTCTATTCTTCTTAAGAGACATTACAAGCTGCATGGGTTCTTGCTCAATTTCAAAATAACCCTCTATCATCATGCAGGCATTTTTTCTAATCTGAAATTTTCTTTTCTTTTTTCGCAGACAAATGACAAACCGGCACAGCTCATACAAAACAATGAAGCTTACCTGAACGAGAGAGAACGGTTGTTCCAGTTGCGGGGAAGAAGCTTTTTGGGGAGACAATGATCCTTGTTCTCATACCTGCCAGGAGCTTTCAATTGGGTCCTCAGAAAACCAGTGTCAGGAGACATAAAAATAAAAAAATTGTAGATGAAGTTCTTTTTCTCAATTTGTAAGGAAATAGTGCTAGCTCATTCAGACCCATTACACATTTTGTACAATAACTATTCCATCATGTTCTTCTCTCAGGTACACATGTAAGACCTTGTAAAACCCTAAAGCGAAACTTCAATATTCCTGCAAGAATTCTATAACCCAGACATGTCAAGCAGAATCTCTCAGATTGCTTCAGCTACTCTCTTCTTGTCTTCTTCGCCCATTGATTTAGATGCATAAACTAGGGTTTCAAATGCTGTTCTGCAATCCTCCAAAGGGGAAGGATCAAAGTGCAATACAGCTTACACTTCATCTGTGTAGACAAAGACATTATCTGCTGCTCTTCTGGCATTGAAAGCTGCTGCGGCAGTAGAAGCAACAGCTGATTGCTGCTGCTTTGTAAGCGGTGGCTTTTGGTTCTCATCTTTTTTCTTCTCGCGTCGCTTGTACACAGCACTGATTTTCGGCACTTCTGGACTGAAACAATCACCTGATACCCATCCAAATTCCAAAGAGAAAAAAACCACAAACACAAAACCACAAACCACAAACCAAATTCACTCTCCATCTCGAGCGACTACAATTGTTGCAAGGTTTTGTTCGTTGTTGGCAATGGGAAATCTTCAACCCCACAAAAAGGTTTTCGTAAAGAACTCACTGAACACAGATGTCCCAACAACCACATCACCCCTATCCTCCATTGCTCCTTTGACTTCAAATCTTGCGCTTCATTTTGGTTTACCTGCAACAACCGCTGATGGAACAACCGTATATAGAAGAAACTCGAACTTTAAACTACCAACAAATGACTCGACAACTTTGCCAGGAGAAGAAAAATGAAACAGGAACAGCAAGAAGTCAATCCAGAAGCTGCTCATCCATGAGAAGCTAGAAAGGAGTAGAAGAAACTTGCGAGAATGAAACGAAACAAAACTGATGGGAAGCAAATGAAGTGCGATTTGCCAAATTTCCAAAATCCAAGCAAAAAATGGAAATGGGTACAAGCTACAAAAATTCCTCCGAGCATCAAACAAACGGTACCAAGAATTACGAGAAAAAAAACACAAAACAGAGAGCACAGCAACGTCGCGAGAAGGGCGACACCAGAAAACAAACGCGCACGCAAACGATCGACGCTCCCGCGCTTCGGCGTTTGAACGAGGGGGGAAGGGGAGAGGATGGATGAACAGAGACAACAGAGGCCAGATGAATGTCATCCAATCATTAACGGCTACCATGTGCATGCTCTTGGATGAGATTTCTTTTCCCAGTTAATCTTTATCTTTAGACTTCCCTGTTAATGTTATAAAAAGAGTAGGTACCCTTTCTACCTACCTACCTAGTAACCTACCTACCTACCTACCTACCTACCTTGGCCAGGTTTTGGTGCAATTTTATTTATTTTTAAATGCTAAGATTTTCAAATTTTACTTTTCTCAAACCAGCCCCACACAAAACTATATATAAATAAATAATAAATAAATAAAAATTGAGAAAGAAAATGAAGAATCTTTTTTTGGGAATATTCTATTTTCATATCGTTTACAATAGTTCATCCTTATTTGCATCATGTATTGATCATCATTTGTGTAACTTTCATTTTCATTTAATTTTCATTTTTTAATGATTTTTTATAAAAATTGCCATGTTTCATTTTTACTTTCCAAAAATGAAAGACTTATGTGAACAATTAAATCCATTACATTTTATATTTTCATATTTTTAAAAAAAAATAAAAATAACTTATATGTATTTTCCAAGTTGCATTTTAACATTGTAAGTGTGAATGATGATGTTCCTCTCCAATTTTCATTTATATAATGATGAATCAAATTTTATCATATGCGTTAAATTATTAATTATTAAATTATTGATGAATTGCCCAAAGCTTTGATATTTAAAATTGACACAACAATTACATAAAATGAAATTAAACAATTTAAAATTTGCTTAAAATCTTCCTACATTCATTCCAATTTCAAATAATAACATTGTAGACATTGAGTGCATTTTCATGGTTTTTTTTTTTTGGTACATGTATAGAAATAATTATTATTTTGAATTAAAAACACACACACACACCACTTGGAACCCTAAACTCCCAAGTAAATCCAAAAATGTATATGGGCCACTTGAAACCATATGCTCTAAATAACTCCAAAGAACACCATACCTATTCAAGTGAATGGTACATGAATTTTGGTTATGCCTTAGACTAGGGGCCTTACCATGATTAAAGCATAACGAAAAAAATTTAAATTATATTATATTATATATATATATATAGAACTAAGACAAGAAGAAACCTTAATATGTTTCATATGGATGAATATTTTAAATATAATAATCTTCTTTAAAAATGAAAAATGTTTTTTTGGGATTAGATCGAATCTTACATTGGTAAGGTAACCTCTAAATACACTAAAAAAAATTTGATCGTCGTGCTTTATGAGTATATACAAGTGTTGTTTTTCTCAATTTTGTGATGTAGTGGAGGAAGCAATTGTCCATAAGTCTATTTAGTCAAATTTGGATTTTTAAATATGAAAGGAGAAAAGTTGAATATCCTTATAAACTTTTGGCTACATCTTGGAACCATATATTGAAATCTAGCAAAAAAAATTTCAAATTTTGACAATTTTCTTCTTAAAAGGTTTACACAATAGTGCAAATTTTTGAAAAAAAAAATCTACCAAGGTTAATAATAATAACAATGTCCTTTTTGAGAAATTTTTAACGTAGCTAAAATGGTGATCATTCGTATAAATAATTGGCTATAGTGGAAGTTCTAGAATAATTGGTGATCATTTGTATAGATACTTGGCTATATACCAAATTTGAAGCACAAATTTTTAATCATACTTTTTTAGTTTTTGGTTACATATTCAAAATCAAATTTCTAAATCAAACTATTTTAACTTTTTTTTTCTCACTCTAGTGATTGAAACTTTTTTAAAACACTTGATTTTTTAATTTTTATTTCCCTTTTTGGCAAAATTTCACCAATGAAAGAAACGCTACTACTTTGAAAAGAATCTCCAATTCAAACACAATACTTTGGATGAAGTTCAACTTTCAAATAATAAAATAAATGAGTCACAGTTAATGCAACTACTTCGGATGAAATTGGAAATGACACCAAAAATAGGACAAATAAATTCTTTTCTTTTTAAAGGCAAAAAATCAATTTCTCCGTGCCAAGTGAATCAAACAAGTTTCATGTCAAGTTTTTCATCCATGTGAAAGAGGAGAGATGCGTTGGAAAGCTTGTTCTAATGAATGTAATGAATGTTGCAACTTGCAAAGAAGAATGATGAAGATAAAGTTTGTGATTTTGTGACCTAGGAAGTTTCCCTTGTTAGATGGAAAAAGTTGCAACTTAAGAAGAAGTTTCAAGGTTTGTGACCTTCAATTCTTTTTCCAAAGTTACTCAACTGAATTCAATGTTACATTAAAATTTCATCTTGCCAAGTCCACGATCAAAGATATCGAAGGTAAGTTTGTATCATCTTATTTTTTCCAAACAACTTTTAAAAATATGACACTATTGATTTACATATGTTGACAAAATCATGTTGAATCTTTCAAATATTTTTGTTTTCCTTGGGTGATACTAATCTTGCTCAAGGTCACAATGGAAAGGAAACTTATCATATGTAACTTGTTTTTTGGTAGTGGTGGACATTCAAAGAATTACAAAGAAATTCTTTTGTCTTGAGAGTAAGTTGCCCAACATATTTGTTTTATCCATTATTTGATTTACATATTAAACTAAACATCAACCAAGGAAAGATTTTAAACTCAAAGGAAAAGTCTTTGAAATGCATTACTAATTTTCACATGTTATTGTGAGCACAGACACTTACCTATGCAACATGTTTAAAATTATGATGCAAGTTATGATCTACATACTCAACTTTCATATCAAATATAATTTTGTATCATACCTTATTCCACCAATAACATCTTTTAATTCATGACATGGAA
This sequence comes from Sphagnum tenellum, assembly GCA_963921925.1. Lineage (NCBI taxonomy): Eukaryota > Viridiplantae > Streptophyta > Sphagnopsida > Sphagnales > Sphagnaceae > Sphagnum > Sphagnum tenellum. The sequence continues at coordinate 8,191,732 of OY998144.1, forward strand.
AAAAAATAAACATGAAGTAAAAGATGTTTAATTATTAGCCTAGGTGATGGCATTTAGATAGTTTGTCATTTTATGTTATCCAACTTTTCATGTTTATTGATGGGCATGGGGGAAATGATTAATACTTAGTACATTGGATGTTGTAACAATTAGGAGAGGCCCAAGTTTTTGATTGGGGGGAGGGAGGGGGGCCTAAATAGGTATACCTATTAAGTTTGTAGACCATTAGTAAAGGCCCAAATATTGGGTGTAGGAAGAGAGGTTGTCAATAGGCATACCTTTAATTGATGTTCAACACAAATTAATTCTTAGGAGGTTGAGTTGGGGGATTAAAATGAGACCTTACCTTGAAGGATTTCCAATGTCAAATAATTCAAAGGCTGAATTAGAAAAAAATACTTTCTTTGACCTTAACTACTAGATTTTCCAAGAATTGAACTCTACATGTATGTAATATAGGAAGTAGTCCATGTTATTGGATCACCATAATGTATTCCAAAATAAGAGGGAGCCTTTGCATGCTTATCGTGTTGACTAACAAAATTTTGAAATATTCAAATTGTTCCTATAGAAACCCTTTCTTAAACTAATTAAATATTTTAGCAAAATATGTTGATTATTAGTCATAGGACTAATGTTAAGTTTCCGTGATGTTTCACAACTGTATAAAAATTTGTGATCAAAATTGGACAAAATAGGTAGGCAATTGGAAAATTGTTGTGGGGAAATTAAAAAAAGAAGAATGTTTCTTGCTTTTTGTGATTGAGTTTGCCAAATTCTCTTGTTTTAATTTATGGATTTTGAAAACAAGATATTCATGTTGAAAAAATGCACTACTTCTTCTTTTAAAAAATTGTTGTGTTTCTTCTTGTATTTTAATAAGATTGAACATGTGAGGAAAAAAAAAAATTGCATTATTCATTTAACCTAACACAACCCATCTCCAAATATCCCTATCTAGATGTTCTCCACATCAAGGCCAAGTTATTAACAAATTCAACATTCCATCGTTGTGCAAAGTTTTGAACATGAATTACAAAAAGCCAAAAGATTATAAAAATACACTTCCCTTGTCATGAAGGGTATATGTTGTTAAAAATGCGACATATAATTGAAATTGTTTTATCACTTTGATATTCCCTTAGTCATTAAAAAATGTTTGTGAAAGTTCACAAAATTTGAATCCTTAATAAAAAATTGTTTGATTAACTCAATCACTCATTCAAAACTAGATATCAACTATTTTCCAACCTTGATTGTCTTTTTTCCATGATGATGATACTAGTGAATATGGTAATTGCAAGCAAATAACATTGGACCCACTCAACAACCTCAACATTGAATCAACATGAATTTATAACAAGAAAATTGTTGTTTCACATTTCATAGATACCAATATTGTAAAAGGTCACATTACAAACTTGTGAATGATCTAATTTCAGATAGAAGACAAGATGGTAAAAGTCTTTCATATATCCATATCATCATTTTTATGCACCTTTAAGATTACAAAACATCCACACATTATAAATTATCACAATCATACTAATGCCATAATAACAATTCAAAATCTCAATTAATATATTTGTTATTAGTGATAAACCTGAATTATTAACTCCCATTTTTCATAAGACTTATATATTATTTACCAACAAATTGAAATTTTATTCTTGTAGTCTTTAAGGCTTAACCGACATCTTTTTAAAGTTTTGCAAAACATTGCTTAAATGGTGAAGTCGTTCTTACAAGTTCATGTCTAACCAATGGCAAGTTGGTCATTTTAGGGGTGTATTATAAAATCAATTTCATGTCTATTTTGGGTAAAAATTTGGCTATTGTGTGAATTTTGCGATTAAAGGCTTCATGGCCACAAGACCATGACCATTGTGAGGTGCTAAACTAATCACTTGAATGCCCAAAGAAAAATCAAGTAATTACATTTAAAATTATGGTTTCATTTACATTCTTACTAAAGATTAATAATCATTTATGTAGAACATAATAAACAATTGGTTATTCTTATTCCATCTGCACATAGATGTTGATGTTTTATTTATATTATTTGAAGTCATTTTGCTATAAAATACCATCAATCCTCTCATATCCATACTCATGATGCTTGCTTGAACCCATAGATGATTTTCTGTAATTTGCAAACAAGTTATTTGCAATTAGTTCTTTCATATCCTTATAGTTGGACCATGTAAACATTAATCCATGGAATATTGTTGTTTTTACATCCATCTAATGAAGATCAAAATCCATAAAATAAAATCACTAGTATGCACCTTTGTTGACATCATTGTAACATAACATATGTTATTATAGACTTTCCATGTATATGAAGAAACTTCATAAACAACCACATTCACATGTCCGTGTTAGATTTTGTAATGCCATGGACAAACATGTTATGTTATGAGAAAAGCAACCAAAACCCAACAAACAAATCAATAAGCAACACAAAAAGAACCAACAAGCAAATGAAGACAAAACTTCAAAAAAAACGACAACTCAATAAATAAAACAAAACAAAGCAAAACTTAATGAAATGTTGAACAATCGCACAAATCAACAACCCAACCCAACCCATTGTTTTTGGTAGATGCAAAAGCAAAAAACTAACAAGCCAAGCAACAAATAACAAACAACAAATAAATAACTAACAAAACTAAACTAAAGTGTGAATAATAATCAATCAATTAGTGTGATTATTTAATTTGAATAATCAATTAAAGGATGTACCCATCAAGAGGAATCATTTTATTTTTTAATTGTGCAAATATATGCTTTTTACTAGCCCAAAGCTCCTAGGTCAACCTCCCACGTCATCAGTCCAGTCACGACATTCCTACTTACATCAGCCGCAATCTCTGCCACATCAGCAGTCCAGCTCGTTCCTCCATCAGCCCCAATCGCTGCCACGTCGTCCGTCAGTCAAGGTGGGTTCCCACTTACGTCAGTGCCAATCGCTACCACGTCATCATCAGTCCAGTCGTTCCCTAATAAAACACGTGGCGAGAATGCCACAAGTCTTTTCCGTGACGTGGCGCACTGTTTTCCTCCACGTGTCAAGCTGGAGCTTGTTCCAACCCCGACACGTAAGCCAAAGGGAAGAACCTCTCCACAACGGAACCAGCTGTTGTTCCTTCTTTCCCTCTTCTCGTTCTTCTTCCCTTTTTCTTGGATCCGAGCGCAATTTTGTGATCGATCATCCCATCGACAAAGATTTCTGCACAAAACTTCAACGAAATCTTGGTGGAGTCGTTTTTGGTGGTAAATCAGCGAGCAATTTTTCGTCGATTTTCGGTCAATTTTGTTGTTTTTTTTTCTGTTTGTTTGTTAGAGGTCCGGTGTCGTAGTGTTAGGAGGGGGAGAATGGCGATGATCGACGGCAAGAGAGCGTTGGTTTTGCTGCTGCTGCTGCTGCTAGGATTGGTGGCCGTCGCTGTCGTTGACGGCGACAAGGCTGAGGAGGTGAGCAGTGCCGCAAAGAGTAAAGCTGCGGAGGAGGCGCAAGGGACTGCGGTGTCGTGGACTGACTGGGTCAAGGAGAAGCTCCATGTGGTGACTGGTACCACATCCAAGTAAGACTGGATATGCTCTTGCATGTTCTTGTGTGTTCTCGTGCGTTTTTCTGCGTTTTTGTTTGCTTTCTTTCTTTCTTTTTGGCAATCAAAGGAACATACAGATATTGGCTTGAGAACTGGAATGACTTGTTGAATACTGGAGAATCTGGACGAGTGTTGCATGAAAGAAAGAATGGCCGAATGATGACGGACATCAGAACTCGGTCTTGTAACTCGGTGCGGAAGTGGTGATGATGATCTAGTCTTTGCCGTTAATCTTCTCCACTTTTCACATCCTGTGGATTGACATGTCGGGGGGGAGATATGTTCTTGTATCGAGTCCAAGCTCCATGGATTTTTTACCATCTTCAAGACTGAAAAAAAAATCCTCAAGATTGGCATATAATATTGTATCAAAGTCCAACAAAAAGCTCCATGGATTATTTCATGATCTTTGAGACTCAAAAAAGTCCTCAAGATTTGCAATTACTTGTAGCACAAGTACTTTCAGCCTTTCATATGTGCAACATCATGCAACATCATCTTGGCCTGTTTCTGTCATGAGAAATGGCGGAAGATTGTGAAGTGACTGACCCTTACATGCCGAGTGCTTTCAAAGCATTATGAATGGTTAAAAGGCAACAGGTCTACTGTTCCTTTTGTGAGCAGTAGATCTGGAATTTGTTCAGACAATTTTGTGTACGTATGAGTTGTTTCATTGATTGCAATTCATGCACTTCTTTTTTGTGTTTTGTATCTTCCTACTCTTTTTGCAATTTTCATGTGCTCGTGTATCATGTAGACATAGGGAGGATGATTGGATGTTCAATCGCCTTTTTTGAAATGCTGAGTAAAATGTAAGCATGTGATAGATGGAACCACAGTCGCTCAGGCCCATATGACAAGACTTATTTGGTTGATTGAATGTATTAATGGGCATCTGAGACACTTTTTTTTTTGCAGAGAGTCAAATGAAAACATTAAGTGTGCAAAGGGAGCTGCAAATCAGGCAGGCAACACCGCCTCAGGTATAATGTCTCTCATCTGACAGTGTTTATTTGGAAACCTTCTAGTCAAAACTAAATGATAGATCTTGCTCAACTGGCAGCCGAGTTTACACATTGTGAGGCCTTAGGTTTTTGTGATTAGAAGTGTTTTGATTGTTTTTCAACTAAAGAGCGATGACTGGACCAGAGGATGGTGAAGAGATATCCTGTGTTTGTCCTTGATTTGGGGTTGGCGCTCTTGGGATGTCACACTAGATAAAAATTGGCCAGATTTCTGCAGACTTATATTTTTACAAGTACCTCAGAAAGCACAATCTTCCTCCTAGACTTCCAGGCATCTTACAGATCTTTATGGTACTGATAGGTTGGTCATAAGGTGCTGACAAGATGGCAGATAAAAGTTTTGTCAGGTTTCTATGTTAGAGAAGGACAGGTCTCGAATCATTATTTTATTGTTTAGAGGGCATGGAAATGAAGGAGCAATGGGGCCAGGCCCTCAAACAAAGAAACCCTGATGGACCTGCCCTTCCCAATGTAAAAACCTGGCAAAGTTCTTATTTGCCAGATTGTCAGCACCTGTTAGATTTGTTAAGAGAGCTGGGAGGTGAGGAGAAGGTTTTGCTTCATGTGATACCTCAAGTACATAGGTAAAATCAGGTTGGGGTTTTACATTCCTCATGTTGCAGTCTATTGGCAGTGGCTTCAGAGCTAGCATAAGCAAAGTCACTCTCAAGGTAGACAGTCCAGACAGCTGCATATTTGCAAGGTGTTCTATATGAGTGTTGTATCTTCAGCATGAGTTTTGACATTTGGACGTCGGTGGCCTCGTCTTAGTTGTAAAAAAATTCACAAATGTTGCTTATTTTACATAAACATGGGTTCTTTTCTGGTTCACAGGAATAACAGACATTGGAAAGGCAAAAGTTGCCGAAGTTTCAGCCAAGTTACAAGAAGGATATGAGTATGCCAAGAGTACAGGCAATGAGGCTGTTGCTAAAGCTTATGTGACAGCTAAAGCAGTCATGGATAAGGCTTATGAAGCAGCAGGTGTAGCTAGCGAGAGGACCATGCAGTCAACTGATGCAGCCAGAGGGAAGTCACAGGGGGCATTTGAGTCAACAAAGCAGAAGCTGGAGGAGCAGTATGAAGCAGCCAAGGAAGTAGCGAATGAGCAATTGAAGGCAGCATCCAAGCTGGCCAGTGATGTTGGTGAGCATGTGAAGCATATGGCTGGCAGTGGGAATGAGGAGTTGTAGATCCAGCTACTACTTTTACATCACTGCTTTGGGTTTTTTAAACTGTAAATGTTTGCTATTTTAGCCTGTGCTATAAATGTACAGAAAAAGTTTTGTGGTATACCATGGGTAAGAGAGAAGGTACAAGAAGGCAAGCAGCAAACATAATGCCTAAGCCCGAGAACTCTTTGAATGTTACAATTTCACACCTCCATAAACAAGTAATTAAAAATGGTTTACACAGATTGTTTACCTGCCTTATTTTCCCTCATGTCAAAAGTGTTGAATCTAAACAGCTTTCATGAGTTTGCAAGAGTTCACAAATCCAAAGCATCCCTAACCCACACCTTCTTTGAGAGTTGAATAGCACACAATTGATTTTCTGACAACAATGAAGATATTTTTTTAATAAATAATCTTAAATCATTTTTCCTTTTCACATTTGATTGTGTGAACTCAGACACACATATCAAAGAATAAATTAACACTGGAAATATCAAGAATAAATTAACACCGTACTATCGGGGAAGCAATGTAGGAAGATTGGCAATGGAATAAATCCAAACACCAAGTGTTGCGGCTGCATGTTGCAGCTGTTCTGGAGAAAGCTTGTCAATTGTGTCTGCCTCTGTGTGATGGTACCTGTCACACCCAAAACCAGTACAAACTTGTAAATATTTCTTACATTGTAGCTTCCGACAACATTGGACCTAGTACCATTACTAGAAACTCCACCAAGTGCGGAAAACATGGGAAAATTTGTTGGTATGCACTAAATCTTAACATGAATCTCCTATGCAAATATGGTATTTCAGAACCAGTGTCGACAAAAGCTCGAGATTTTACTACTTGTTCACAAATATGTTAGCAACGAATTTGACAAGTCAAGCACCCAACTTCACCATGGTTTCTTGTTCATGCTACTTGGTGGCCTTGCCTTCACAATACATTTTGATTCAAGAAGAGACTGAGATCTTACCAGAAATACCCATCCCGAGGAAACTCATCTTCAGTAAGCAGAGGGTATGGTGGTTGGCTATAGGGAGCACAGGGATTGTTGGACTCAGTTCCAACTCTTGGGTCAAGAACGTTCAGGTTTCCACAAGGCACGCCTGTGACACACATGTAAGAGATATCTTCTCCTATACCTTCCCCTGAGACATTGCCAGATCCAATCCCTCCCAGTAGTTGATGACCCATGTACTCGAGAATACTCTGTGCCTTGGTTGAACCAAGAAATGAGATACCATCAGGAGTGAAGGTGCCCACATCTGATTCTAAGGCAATGCTGGTTTTGCTCAGGGTGTCACTATAGTCATGAGCATACTGTTGTCCACCTCTTGCACCATTCTCTTCATTGACATACAGGATTGCTCGAACAGTCCTATCTGGGTGTAGACCTGCAATGCAGTTTCCTTACAATTAGAACAACTCCAATGAAGAGAGAATTGTGTACAAGGGAAACCCAAGCACCCATGACTCACTATCCCAAGAATTTGAAGCAGATATTATGAACTGGAACTGACATGTGATTAATCTCTGCAAGGGGCAGAAAAGAACATCTCATAATAGAGAAATGCAATTCTCTAGTGTTACCTCTGACACCACAAACAGAACTTAGAAGTGGAAGAAATGTATAAAGATAGAGAACCACAAACAAAGAGAAGAAAGAGTGGTAAGAAGCAACCTGAACTCTTGATCAATCGCAGAGCTTCCCATGCAACAAAGGCACCTCCACCATCATCCATGGCACCATCTGCAATGTCCCAGCTATCTGTATGCCCACCCACGATCACATACTCACTTGGGAAATGCGTACCTTCAATCTCTAAGATCAAGTTCCTGGATTGTGCATCAGGTAATGTATGAGCCTCCATGTACAGCTCAATTTCAACTTCTTGTCCCCGAGCTTGCATGCGTGCAAACATCTGGGCATCCTCAAGTGTGATGGCCATGGCAGGGATGGTTGTGGGTTCTGAACTGCCAGTGTGTGGGGTCTGCAGCCCAAAAGGAGAGATTGACCTAACAAGAGCAGCTACTGCACCATATTGTTGAGCTTTGGATGCTCCATTAACCCGATAAACTACAGTCTTGCTGTAAGACACAAACTCCACATTATAGACAACAATCTTTCCTTTTACATTGTCCTTTTGTCTCTCCAGATCATCAAACGATGAGACTACCAGCACCTTGGCTTGAACTATTTGTCCATTAGTCCCGACACTGCCTCCCAGGCCCAAGACATGCATACTCTTACGGCGAGGAGAGATGAGATTTGCATACTCTCTTCCCCTCACCCATACAGGAATCATCACAGGCTGCTCTTTCACAGAAAGGCCATCTGTTTGAGCTTGCACCTTGATCCAGTCCAAGGCTGATTCCAAGGCAGGTGTGCCACTAAAACGAGGTCCAAAGGTGTCAGTCATATATGCTAATCGTTCATACACAATAGTGGTGTTGAAAGCAGCATGTATGACAGTATCTGCATCCCCTTTTGCATTGATTTTCAACTGTATCTCTCCCTCTGTTGCCATTTGTATTACTGATGTGCTTGCCTGCACCCATTGTTGAAACCAGAGCAAGAGCAAAATATTCAACAAGACCATCATTCTTGTAGTCCCCATTGCGATCAAACAAAATCTGCAGCAAACAAACCAAGGTAGCAAATTGTTCAATTGTGTGGCTATTGGTCTGCAGGTAGAAATACACTCAAATCTCTTCAATGGCACATCAATCCTCCAGAAATCTTGGTCTGTTTTCTAAACCTCTAGAACAATAATTATGAATGGCATCCATTCAGCAAGCTGCTTTTGAACCAAATAAAGGCAATCCATAATTGAATGCAAGAAACATAGAATAACCATTTAATAACCATTGTTACCACCAACAACCATTTTACAAACATCAAAGTTTTTTTTAGGGTTGTTGGCGTTCAATTTCCACACAATCAACCTTAAAAAAAACCTCCATTTCAACGCAAACAAATACAAGTTTCCACCTTACAAGGACTACCACCATGTCTGCAACAAAAAAATCAAACTATAAGTTATATATATCTATACTCATACTTGGGGTTATCATATACATTTGGAAAGATACAGTTTCTGAAAAAAGAAAAAAAGAAAAGAAAAGAAAGGGTGAAGATTTCAATTCCACACACCAAGTGCTCATAAAATCAATATATGATTCTCTTCATTGCGAGCAAGGGATTTCTGATCAGAACAGGAGGATGCTCAATCTTGACAAAGAGATCTTAGATGCTAAATCATCAGAGCTGTATCCAACAAATCACCCATCAGAAAACATTAACCCTAAACCTGAACCCAAAGCGTTATACATTATTCACATACCTGATAGTCAAGCTTCTGTCTCCTTCAACTCATCAAGGGGAAAACCAACGCCTTTCTGCATGTCATTCTGCAAAACCCATCACCAGCTCTCGATTCCACATGCACTACCGACGCAAAAAAGCAAAATGGTGTTTTGGGGAGCTATGTCCCGCCACCCACAATTGCATGCGGTGTCTTAATCGCTCCTCAATTGTGTGTGCTTGTGAATGCCACATGATGCAATTCCTGACCAAACTTGTATTGCAAGAGAACACCACAGCAGGCATCAATATCTCTCTGGCTGGCTGTCTGGCTGGCTGGCTGTCTGTCTGTCTGTCTGTCCGTCCGTCCACAGGCACGCCAAGGTAACCCCTAAACTCAGCAATTGAATTCGCAACCTCATGACAATATCAGTCCTTGAGGTATCCGCCAGTCCTTGAGGTATCCGCCAGTGTTGGCCGATTATCCACTTTTCAGACCACCTTTTTACTTAGTGTTCAATATTTTTTCAAAGCTTCATACCAGCCTGGTAGTGGTATTATTAGGCTCTAAATAACAACTCCACCAATGCTTAGTATGTGAGCTTGCACATTAAAATTGGATGAAGAAAAGTCAAAACATGCTGGTGTGGCTCAACAAAATGCTTTTGGCCAAGATTTTTTTTTGCATAGTTTGCTGAGGCTGGTATAAGACCCGCCAGAGAAGAGTGTAATAAATATGACATGACTACTGCTCCCAGTCAGTTTCTGATTGGCCAATCCTAATGATCGGTCAGTCCACATTCTTTTCTATTAGTAGTCTCCCACCTATTTGCAGTTCCAGTTTTCTTTTTAAAAGTAAATAACTACAACTTGGATGTGAGAAATATTTTTTCAGGGTCACATTTTGAGCACATGTGGGGAGGATGCTCTTCTTACCCAATTTGCAGTTTCTCACATCCATGTCTAGCTTAGTAAGGAACAAACTCCAAATTTTAAAAAAGAAATTGTTAAAATGGAAAAAAGGTACCATACAAGGCAATTGTTGGGTGTATCATGTATATTATGATTACTACTAGGCTAAATATTGTGATTACAATAGGAAGTCTAAACCAATTTGTGCAAGATCCAAGGAATGTGCACTTGAGAGCTATAAATTAGATCATGATATATTTGCAAGGTATGCATGACTATTGGTTTCAATTTACAAGAATAGGAAAGGATGATGAAATGACATTTACAACTTACCATGATTCAAAGTAGGGTGAAAATTTGAACAAAAGAAAATTGACTATTGGATATGTTGTCTTTTATTTGGACAATGCAATAGTAGATTTGGAACAATAAACAACAACCTACGATGGCATTATCTACAACTGAAACTAAGTATATTGCAATTAGTAAAGCCACTAGAAAAACAATGTGGTTATGAAATTTGTTGAATGAACTAGGATTCACACAAAATGAATCCACTGCAATACACATTGATAACCAAGTACCAAGAATCTTATTCATCACAACAAGACAAAACACATTGACATCCAATCACACTACAAAACAAGTTAAATCCTAAATCAATGGAGAAAACACAACTAGGGATGGGTGAAAATCAACCTAAGAGTTGGTGAAAGATTAACTACTTATTGATCTAAACATCCAAGAACACAAAATTATAAGACTCCATTAATATTTAACAATAAATCCAGTGACTACATTTAAGTTATTAATTAACATTCCCATAGGGTCAAATCTTGAAATTTGCAAGTTCAAGAGCCTAAATGCATTTCATGTGCTTCAGACCAAGAAGGTTTTTTTGAGAGAATGTTAGTTCACATGTTTTGTGTTGCACAATATCACAAAGTTCCTATGCCATGGATTGATAGGGATTGTCATGTGAATTCCAGATTTTCATGGGTTTGTACGTTAATGTAATGACTTTCACATGCTTGTGACTTACATGATTAGTGTGCGAATTTTTCACTATTTAAGTTTGATTGAATACAATGTTTATTTTGTACTATGATTGTACATTAAAGAATCATACCAATTCTTGATGTAAAGTGATTATGGGAATTGTGTAATATTAGCATATTAAATTACCCGAAAACTTCATGATGAATGTGTCCTTACAAGATGTAATGCTATGACACTAATTACATGAAGTTTTTGTTCAACAAATTAACATGAAATCCATGCGACCCATTTGTATTTTGTAATGCACAATTGTTGTGATTTTCATTTCATATTTATAATATTTGAAGACTTTATCAAAAAAGGCATTTGTGTGACGAGAAATCCATCAAACAATAACAAGTGCCCACATAAGAACCATCAACAAAAGGGGGAAAAAATCACTAATTAACATAAAATGGAATTTACAAAGATGCAAGGAACCTATTTACTAGAAGTAGGTTTACAAAGTTAAGCACTGGCAAATTCAAAATAGACATAACATATGTCCATCTTTCATGTCCAGTGAAGTTGTGAAAGTTGTTTTTTGACGGACAAAACTACTTTTCATAACTACTCTCTAATGGTTTGCATGGAGATTGAAGTAAAGGATTTCCTAAGCCCTCATGCAAGTCATGTCATTGCTTCTTCTCCAACTTACCTAGGCACTTAAAATGAATTTTCTGACGTTGGCATGACCTAACACCATCATGTTGAGTTGGTGCAAGGCTTTAAGGGCATCAAGGACTCATCTATGTTGATCAAACCATTGAATTGACTTTTGTGCAACTTCAATAACTAGGGCTTTTGCTTACCCACATTCATAAGCTTACACTTCACATACCCTTCATGCTTTTTCTATTGCTAAGGTCCTCTCCACAACCTTGATTCTTGTTGCATTCTCCCCTTTGGCAACTATTGATTAGTTCCAATTTGTTCAAACAAATGCCAAAGTAGCTTTTTCATGCTTGTCTTGCACATCTTTCAAGGTCCATAATAAACTTCAAACAAGTCAATGTAAAAAAAAAAAACAATGGAATTATATCTTCATCACATGCTACAATTACTTTATTTTTGTTGTGTGCAAAATATTCCCCTCCCTCTTTGGTAGTTTTTTGAAAGTAATGAGAAGTCGAGCATTTGAAAGCACGCTTGGAAGAAGGCATGGACACTAACCAGAACAATAGTGGACTCCCTAACCTTCAAATATGGAGCCAAAAGCTAGTGTCCATTTCTGATGCAAATGTCCAAAACATGCAACTAGTTTGTCCCCATTTCCCACCCCTGCATGGATTTGTAAGTGTGTATTAAGATATTTAGAATTATAGGAAAGTGTAAATAATCCAAAAAATATGCAAATGGGTTGTGTGTGTTTGGGAATTTATCAAGGATGAGAAGCTATGAAATCTCGGTGGGTGGGAAATTGCAAGCAATGAAGCACGTGGCAAGTTACTTGATGGAGCTTGAACTTACTAACTACAATTTCACATGAACTTGAAAATTCTTTCCATGAAGAAGAGGTAAACATTGTCGAGGGTTTTGTGTGCAATTTTCTTTTGTTAAATATTCAACGATTAGTTCAGGTGAGTACATACATGATTCCTTGGTTTTAGTTCAAGCCGAAGGTCAAGCTCAGTAACAGCTTATGCACAAACAATTGATGCAAGAAATATTTCTATTATAGCAACTGCTAAGTCAGTTCCTTACATTCCAAGTTCATATCTAACTATAAGTTCTTTTGCAACTTCCAATCCAACAACTTATGATCAAGGTTTTGGTTCTAGTTCTTTTAATAGTCAAACATTTGCATGTTATGGAAACTTTTTAGCTTATGGACATCACTAGTAGTAGTAACCTGCTGCACCTTACTTATATATATATAATTTGGATATATTTTTCTTATAACCTATAATGATAAAGGACATTGATATACATAAAGGGCACACAAAATGGCACAGGGAAAAAAGTTCATTTTTCCCTAGGTCAAAAAAACACTCGGGGCATTTACATTTTGCCTTCTAATATTTGTTCTAAAAAAGATTTCTAATAGGGAGAATTCAAAACTTTCTCAAATAGCACACACAAAAGTCATTGGGAAAAACATTATTTTCACCTAGGTGAAAGAAACACAAGGGATCTTTACAATTCCACTTTGGCGTTTTGTTGTAAGAAAAATCTCTAACATGGATAATTCATAGCTCTCCCACAATGCGCACACATGAGGCATAGGGAAAAATTTCACTTTCCCCTAGGTGAAAAAAGACACAAGAGGTATTGACATTTCCCCTCTAATTTTTTTTCTAAGAAGTATTTCTAATAGGGATAATTCAAAGATCTCTTATATTGCACACATGGAGTTGTAGGAAGAGTTTGTTTTATTTTGTGTTGTATAAACAATCGAAAAAATCAATGAAGCAAACAATAAAAAATTAGCATGAAATAAATATAAGGGAAAACTATATGAAATTGGCACAAAATAAAAACAAGAGAAAACAATGCAAAATTAACACATATGCAATGTACAAACCAAATAGCATGTAATGTATGCACGAAATTGCTTATCTACTAATGGTACACAACTTTCATGCAATTTTAGCCTTCCACCACCATGGCACAAAAATTACATGTTTTCATCATGCATAGTAGTCGTGTGTTAGGTGTATTTTCTTCAAAAACAGTAGTCTCATGTCAATCTTGACATGTTGAATGTAGTAATAGCGTTGCAATAACATTTTCAATGCAACGGATGCAACATATCAACGTTGTGAGACAACAATATGCATCTTCTATTGGCAAATCATGGCATAGGAACTTTGTGATGCATTACTTGAACAAATTGTTTAAGTATTTATCTCTACATTGTTTTTTCATAATTGTTTTAGTGACCAACAAGTGGATGCTCATACATGCTAGATGAGATAGATAGTGTTTGCACTTTAGATCTGTTCACATGAGTTGGTTTGGTAGAATGATTACGAGACACTTTGGAATCTAGGACAGAGAAGATATTAGGCTACTATTGTAGTCAATTAATAATACAATGGTCCACACACCTTTGCAAGTGTTAATTTTTTCATTTGTCGATAGTCCATAGTCAATTAGTTTCACTGATCTAATTCACATATTTGTAGTATGGCTATAGGATCACCGACCTTGAATATTCACATCTACAAGCTAATTACAAGACTTTTCACCCAAGGATAAGAGGGTTATGGCATCACTCTTGAACCTTAGCATTGGAAGTTATGTGTTCGTATCACCTCAAGAGTGTAGGTTATTGTGAATAATCTCACTGTTGACATGTGTGTAACCTGTGTACTTTCATAGGTAATTTTCACCCACTCTTTTTCACCTTCTAGGGCAACTCACACAGAACCTGAACTAAATTTTCCCTTACAGAGCATAATCTTCATCCTAGCTACTGAGGCACCTAACAGATTTGTAACCTGCCTTTAGGTTGGCAAGTTCAATTGATGTCCGTTGCTTATGTTGGAGGAAGGGCAAGTCCCATCCAGTGCCATGTTGTTCTATAGCATGAGAACTTCGGTTACTGCCCTAGTTCCTGTGCCAGAGAACAACATGACGCCCCAGTCCCTATGGACCTGCACTTCCCCTGTGCTGCACCCAGTTGACTGTTAGAGAAAACAACCTCATTCTTACATCGAATTGCCATAAAAGTAGACAACTAAAAATTGCCACAAATGTTTCATGAGGCAATGGACATGATGATGACCTTGACAACATGTCCAAGAAATGACTACCTCTTGGCCCCAGAGTTCTTGCCTCCATCACAAGTGCGTGCTTTGAACATCTACTTTCTACTGCAATGCTTGAAACACCAAATGCTCCATCTTCATGAACCAAAAGTCCGTAGTCTGTTCCTTCCATTGACAGTGACCTGATGATTTCTTTCAACAGGAAGACATTTTCTCTCATATTTGTTCTCTCTTCACCCCCAACCAAAACTAGAGAATCACAGGAATTTCTCAACAGTAGCTGCCATTCCTCACTAACCCTGCAACCCAAAACTGAGAATCACAAGTGGTTCTTAATTATAGCTGCCATTACTCATTCAGGAGCTCTCATCTTCTTTTTACATGAATGCAATGAGCAAAAGTTCAGCTGGCTTGCACAGTAGTCCCAACACCATTGGGTTGGGCACACTCCTAACAGAATCACCAGAACCTCTAAACTTGGATGCAATCCTTTTCAAGGACTAAGCTTGGTGTTTAGAGTGCTAAACATTCCAGGTTGCTATGTCACATCACAGCATTTAGCTGCAGCAATACTATAAATAGGAGAAATTGGCCACACTGCTCCATCAACACATGCTTGATATACTGGCATGTAAACTGGCCAGAGTATTTTGACTGAAAAAATGAACAATTTCTTGCTCCTCAGGGAGGAGAGTTCCTCTGACCTACACTTCAATCAGTCATCACCAATACTCACCACAAGAACACTCTCCATTGTTGAAGTGATGAAAGCGATTCCCATCTCTTGCTACAATTTCTCGGCCAGTAATCTTTGAAATGAACTTGGTGGCTGTGTGGCAGTCAAAGCATATGCGAAGGTTCTTGAAGATGCGGATCTGTGTCCCTGGAGCTGTACTGATGATACCATATGCAATGGCCAGCTTTTCACTGTGGTAGCAAACAGCTCGTTCCTTCTGCTGTTCATCCAAGTCATGCACAACAAAGCGAGTGTCTGGCACATAACCTGCCTCTTTCATCTGCACACTCAATGTTTCTAGCTCTGCATATATCTGTTCTACCTGCAAGTGGGTCCTGTCATCTGCCACAAAAGTGTGCATCTTCCCTTCAACCTCAATCCAGCATCGCCCTGGCTCTTTTTGAACACCTCTCTCCTCCATCAATTTCCTAATCTCCACTATACTGTCCCACATGCCAGCTGCTGCATAGACATGTGAAAGCAGCACATAGACTGCAGCATTCTTTGGTTCCAATTTAAGCCAGTGGGTTGCAGCACTTTCTGCCAACTTTACATTGCAGTAAACTCTGCAAGCACCAAGCAAGGCTGCCCAAATTGAAGGGTTTGCTTCATTGGGTATTTTCTTGATGCATTCTTCTGCTTCCCTTAAACGACCTGCACGGCCAAGAAGGTCCACCATGCAGCTGTAGTGTGTACTTGTAGGCATGATGCCATGGTCTTGGAACATGGAACTAAAGTATCCAAGGCCTTCATTGACTAAGCCTGCATGACTACAAGCAGACAGAACACCTATGAATGTTATTGCATCTGGCTGAACCCCTTCCTCCTTCATTTGTCCAAAGAGTTCCAGGGCTTCTTCACCACACCCATGCTGAGAAAGTGCGTCAATCATCACAGTCCATGAAACAACATCTCTTTGAGCCATTGTGTCAAATACTTTGCGTGCATCGACAAGACTCCCACATTTTGCATACATGTCAATTAGTGCATTCTGAATCCAGATATCAGCCCCTAATCCAGCTTCAATGATGTTCAAGTTTAACTGTCTGCCTTCAGCAAGTGCTGTAAGGTTAGCACATGCTTTGAGAATGCAGATGTACGTGACCCTGTTCAACTCCACACCTTCTTGTTGCAATTCACGGTATACTTTGAAAGCATCCTCACTGGCCCCACACTTTGCATACATACTAATAAGAGCAGTTCCCACACACACATCCCATTTGAGTCCGGAATTCACAATGTGGGCATGGACCTCTCTTCCCCATTCTAATGCTGATGGGTTGGTACAGGCATTCAGAATGCATTTTCAAGACGAACATCAGAGCCAAAACCAGATTTACTTAAGCTGGCATGTATCTGCTTTCCCAACTGGAGAGCTATTGGGCTGGAACATGCCTTCAACATGCTGATGTATGTAATTTTATCTGGCTTCATTTCTTGCTCCTGTATATGGCAAAACACCTCAAAAGCTTCCTGACTTCTACCGGATTGAGCATACATGCCGATAAGTCCCAACACGCACATCAGAATCCAACCCTGATTTTCTGATCATTGCATGGATCTGCTTACCTGAGTCCAAAGCTGATGGGCTGCTGGTACATGCATTGAGAATGCTGATGTATGTGACTTTGTTTGGCTCGACACCTTGTCTCTGCATGTGGTAGAAAACTTCCAGAGCCTTGCCACTTCTTCCACACCTCGTATACATGCTGATTAGAGAAGTCCAAACACGAACATCAGGTTCAAACCCTGATTCAATGATGTGGGCATGGACATGTTCGCCACATTCCAAGCCATTTGGGATGATGATGCTGCAAGCTTTCAGAACACTCATGTAGGTGATTGTGTTTGGCTTCACACCTTGTTGCAGCATGCAGCAGAATAGCTCAAAAGCCTCTTTCCCATGGCCATGTTTAGCATATCCTGTGATCATGGTGGACCAGGAGACAACATCTTTCTCAACAAGTTTGTTGTCAAAGACTTCTCTTGCATCCTCCACACTTGCACTACTGTTGACAAACATGTCTAACAAAACATTGCCTATGAAGATGTTTGGCTGCAATCCTCTTTGAACCATATGGCTGTATACCTGCTTTCCTTCAACCAGATCTCGCATCTCACTGCACCTCCGCAAAAGCTTGGCATACGTTGAGTGCACAACCGGAATCCCTTGCTCCTCCATCTTGTGTATTACAGACATCGGCCTTGACTCCCATATCTTTGCCGCCCCTGCTGCTGCTCCTGCTGCATTATCGCCACCAGGATCATGCTGTACAATCATGCAGCGTACCTGCTTGTACTCCCAGCATCTCACCCGCAGCAAAAACCGCAGCACATCCGACTGTTTCTGCCGGAGACACAAAACCCTACCCATGGCTGCGGGAGAAGGAAGCCGAGGAAGTGAGGGAGAAGAGCGTACAGCAGCCGTCGCTGCGTCAAGTCCTTGCAGATATCTCCTTTGTTTCTTCTTTGCCGCTACGCCTTGACCTCCGCCGTCGCCACAGCGGCGGTCCAGGCGATAGCGGATGCGTAAACCTTGATGCGCGCGGGTCCTGACAGATTACAAGAAAAGAATCCATGCGACAAGCTGAAGCTCCAGTAGAGCCCAAGGTTTAAAGGGCTTAGGGTTTAGGAAGCGCAGCAATGCAGAAAACACCACTTTTGGAGCACAAAAAGTTTTTTTATCGACAGTAGCGTGGCTTCAAGAAGAGCACTATTGAGTGCAAGAATGATGGCTGGGGTTTCAAGGAGCAGGAAATCTTCAATGTCCGTTCTGGAAGTTCGGGAGCTTCTTCCTTCAGCTCTCAACTTTTGTACACAAGCAAGCAATCAACATGGCAGCAAGCACAACCCTAACTTTGTGGGGCCCATTCAAAGTTGTTGCATGATTCCGTGCAGAATCCAAAGAAACAGCAAAGAAGAATTTCAACATAGATCACCACATCTCTTCTGCTCACTCCAAACATGCATGATATATGTGCCTGAGCAACTGTCTGAATGTTTCACAGAGATATGGTTTCATAACAAAATTTGCAGTCAATTTACTGCATCCTGGTTTTCTAATGCATTGCTTGGATGTACAAGTTCTACTTTTCTAAAGCAACCGCAATATCGTCTTTATGTTTATGGTGAAGAGCAAAATGCGTTTTCAAAAAATATAAAAAAACTCTCAAATATATATTCCTTTCCATATCTATAAAGAGTTACCTCTGTCATCACTCTGCTAATAGTTTTCAATGTTTGGACCATGTTTCTGCCTTAATCAAGATTGTATAGATCTATGTTATAAGGAAATTGTATTTGTTCATACTACTTTTTATTATTTTTATCAATATGTTTTTGCTAAGGCACATTTATGTATCTCGCACTCATCACAAGATCTGAGTTTCATTGCAAGTTTCTGCTGGCTAGACCCCTAATCCCTAAACCCTAAACCTTCTGATCTGTAATCTGAAGGTTGCAAAATCACTGATGTTGTGAAACACCAATACTCAGTCAACTGTAGTGAAAACTCTAAGTTTGCACCCCCGTTACATGTAAACAAAGGTGAAGGACAATTTCCATTGCTTCATAATCTCTGCCAAAGACAAAGGCCAGTACTGTAAATATCATTTGCTGGATAATTCTTGCTGCAATATCTCATACCCTGCAACTACCTCCAAGGTTTTCCAACATGACCATGAATTTGATCTGCAGAGATTGCGTAATGCTTTGTCTTTATGAGGGCATAGTTCCAAGCTGAGCCCTGTGCCTGAATCAGGAATGAAGCTGAAGAAGAGTTTGGCTCCAGTTAATACTCAGAGCCCTGAGGTGCACCATTGTCATCTAACCTGGATCGCATGAACCGAAAGGGAGCTTGACCCATTGAGGTAAACGGCATGAGGCCAAGAACACGGGCTGTTTTGATCTCCCGCACTACCTTCCGTTGTGCCTTTGCACTCAAACGGCTCTGTTAAATAGAAAGATTTGCTCCACAAATCAGATACAGATGAGACAAACAAAGGAGTGAGAGACATTATTTGCTTTCACACATCTGCTATACCAAAATCTCAAATCAGCAACCACCTGGCAAGCTGATGTAAATGCATTAACTTACAACTTCTGTCATCTACTGGAAGAACCCTTTTGACCAATCAATATCTGACCAATGAGTAAAGCAGAGTCCAGCCATTTACCCTTCTCCTTGGTAGAATCCTTGATGTCTCTGCAATGAAGTTTGAGAGGTAGCGTGGATTCTGCAAGGATTAAGAAAGTTTATCCAACCGCAAACTTTGTCAGAAACTCAATTAACTGCCACTGAGGAATAGTTTTCTGACACTAATCAAAACAAGTATGACAATCAGAAATGATGGTTTACTTCAAGAAACATGTGATGTATTGTTGGTTCATATGAGATAATAATTGTTGGCATGCACAAATGAGAAAAAATGTACCCGAAAGTCTGCCCTCAATAACACTTCATGTGATTCGTAGATGCGTCTGTATCGTGGAGGAGGCTTCTCCCGTTCTTCTGGTGTCTTTGAAAGATCAAGATCCTGTTTCCCACAACAATTACACCAGCAGATGGGGTTTAAATTGACAGACATGACAAATATTCAGGATACCTATGTCAGATCAATTCAATACCCTGGCATCTTCATGCTGATTGCATATATCCTGATCTCATTCTGGTATACACAGACAGTGTATAGCAACAATGGACTAGGCATGGACGAAACTGTGAAGCCTGTTGTCACTCATCCAGCTGATGGTAATGAACCAAGAAGAATGCACACCAGCAGCCATCACACACATATACCACAACAAAACTCAAGATTGACCTAAGTTTTTATATTCTCTGATTGATTCATTGTTTCTATGTTTCCAAAGTGAATCACAGTGAAAGAAATCTCAGTACTACAAGCAACATTTAGAAACTGCATTCAAAAAGGCAGCAAGATAAGGTTCACCTCAGGTTCATAAGTTTGCCCTGGGAAGAAGAGCCGATCTGGCCTGAACTGATAAGGTCTCTCTTCATCATCCAAGTCATAGTCAACAATTGCTGACAATGCAGTGTCTGACAACACTTGCCCACCCTCATTGTCCCACTCTTCATCTTCATCTGAATCAGTATCCATCTCTTCTTCCTCCGTCTCTCCTTCCTCTACTTCCTCCTCACTCGTACCTGATGCCCGCCACAAAGCTGACTGCTCGATTTCTTCCAGCTCGCGCAGAAGATCATCATCCTCAGCACCATCTTTCTTTGATGATAAACCCAGAACCCGTGATTCAAACTCATCCATTGGCTCCACCTGTGAGTGTACGTCAGTTGTTGAATCCTGCATACCTGAAAAAGGTAGCGAGAAATTCCAGGGTTTAGTGTAGTAGACTGACTACATTGAACAGATATATAAAACACTTCACTGACCATGTATGCATGTGGCCTGCTCCATTCTCTTCTTGCCTGACAGACCCACACAGAAAGACAAAGAAAATACACAAGAAAATTGATTGAACGGGCTAGAAAATTTTAAGCTTACTGGCAACTGAACCAGGACTCCTTTCATCCTGAATCGCCAATCCTCTGAACCTAAATCCTCGCTCCTCCTGTAAGATTGAGGCAGACTGTCCTGCTTCTTTGGCTGGAAAAAAATCACTTCCATCAATGAGATCAGGATGACATGCATGAAGACCATGAGAGGTTTCAGTATATGGGTTGATCTCTGGTCAAGTTCAGGAAAGGCTGTTCAGGATGAGAGATTGCTTGGTGATACAAATACAAACCAGGACATGTCCTCAAGCCATGCATCCAACACACAGATTTAAGCAAGGGTGATGACATCCTGAACTAAAAACCCTAATTGTTCATCTTTCTGATTTCATCAGAGCTACGGAGAGGAGCGTATAGTTAACCATAGCAAAAGCTTCAGAAGTACTGAGAAAACTTTCTTCATAACAATAAGAAACCACACACCTTACTGCACAACCAGCCTTTGAGCTCAAATCATATAATAGATACATCTGAAAAACAAAAAATTTGGAATAAAAACCAAAAAATGCACATGTAAAAAAGATTGGAGATGCATGGCAAGAATGGATTTCCAAAAATGCACAAACCTTTGAGGCGCTGTTCAACCCATTGTCTCCATTGTCCTTTCTCTTCAGAATCACCAGAGCCACCATTATTGTTTCTGGAATCACCTGATCCTGATAAATCAGCAGCAGCAGCAGCAGCACACAAAGATGGCCCTTGTCAGATGGGGAGAGCTCGTGATCTTTCATGGAGTGATGATCCGTTGTACATACCTTTGCAGAAGAAAGGGAGGAAACCCTAGCAAAGCAGATTAAGAAGAATTTCTTTTGGGAAATTGCAACAGTAGAACAGAATCAAGAGCTTGCTTGATGCATGATACCATCAGTAATAGCTATGCCAAAATCCAAAGGTGAAGCCAAAAAATTGCAGAGATCGGTGACAGAGGGGACATCGTCACACCTCCTCCTTCAAACCCTGATGCATATCGCTTCCACAAGGGTTTGCATCTCATGCTTTCTGATGACTGTTGATCACATCCTTCTAGTCCGTGGGTGGCGATGCGAGTGATAGAGACATAAGGAAGATTGCGGCGTGCGAGAGCACCTCGAACGCTGCAGATCCTTGCCCATGTCATGGCGGGCGTTACGACAACACACCAAAAGCTTTCCTCGCTTCAGTTCCCTAAATGAAAACAGTCGCAAGACTCTGTGTGTGTCTCTCTCTCTCTGACTGTGAAGAACAAGACCTCGATGCCTGCAACAGTAGTAACTAAGATCCTCGCTATCACGTCCTCTCTCTCTCTCTCTCTCTCTCTCTCTCTCTCTCTCTCGCAAAACCCTAGTGCATTGTGATGCTTGCAAAACCCTAATGCATGGTGATGCTTAAGACATTCTTTGCATTCAAGCAAAGGTAAGATCCTCGCTATCACGTCTGATATATCTCAGTGTCCTGTGTTTGTCTGGTTACACTTGAATGGCCCTTTGGACTTAGAACCGGATATAGTGCTAGGTGCAGTGTGTGCGAACCAGATCTGGTGCTAGATTCTGATGGTTAACATATTTTACACACTGTCTGCTTCAAGCTGATTGCAAACCAGGTCTAAATTTGTTGGAGGCGATATCAGTGTGTGGGGAAGGCCAATCAAGCGAATACTACAGCCGTAGAGAGGTGCGTGTTTATTATAACGCATCAGTTTCTTTTGCAATCCCGCCCTCTTGTTTTCCTAGTTTCTGGCTTGCAGACTGCTGCAGGGGATAAAGCACAGTCGCTTGTATTGGTAATACTGCCCCATCATGATGGACTGATGCGCTTTCCTTCCCAATTTTTTCTTTTCTTTTTCGTTGCAGTCCTTCATAAGGGAACTAAGTCACTGCATGAACTAAGTCAGTACAGACTCTCATGAATGCTGGAAGTTTTTGCTTGCATCGGTCGTAGGAGCCCAAATTTGGGGTTCAGGGCGAAGGTTAAGGGTTTAGGGTAAAGCTTTGTAAAGCAGAGGCACAATTGTAGAGAACTGTTTCACCTAATGCAATGGCCTGCAATAGAAAAATTTGACAAGAGCAGATCCAGCTCCGATGAAACCCCAACCAGTTGATTGACCTTGGGGTGTTGCTCATCAACACCTCATTTGGTTGAATGGCCTCTGGAGAATAATCAGAGTTGGATTTGTTTGAGTTACAATGTGGGCAATAGAAAAATTGAAAATCTTGCACTTTCAATGAAGAAGTTCTTCACAATTATCGCCATATTTTAGGTTGAGGTATTTCTTGGCTCTTTGTATTGCATTTAACTACAAATATCCTTAGTCTTCAGCACCCTATATTTAGTGCATTGCAATGTAGATTTAGGAATTTGCCAATGCATTAGATTTCTCAATGCCACTATAGTTGTAAGCTTGCAGATTTTAGGTTTCACCATAAGGATACCACTAACAAAGCTTTTTGTCCAATCTTTATCATAGAGCTCACCAATAAAGAATCAAGTGGCATTTAAGGAATTTTGAAGTTGCGGGTTTGTAAACAACTCAACATTGGATGGATATAACTTGATGAAACCTTGGTAAACTTCATTAAACAAAGCACCCAGTGAAGAGGGAAAGGAAGTACAAAGAGAAAGGACCCAAGTCCGAGCATGTTGGTAAGCACATATACGTCATCAATGATTTCATACACAATCCAATTTCATGGAGAGCTTACCATATGTGTGTAATTTTCCAGATTATGTTGACACACTATTGTCTATACTGTCGAGGAATATGGGAAGCCACACAGAAACTCAACCTTGGAGATTACTTTGACAAGTTCATTGTGAAGAAAAAAAGCACAATGCAAGCTTGGCACCAGTCTCTGTGGAGTCTGGCACTAGTGTACAAGTAACTCAGCAGGTGTCATAAACGAGCTGGGTTATGTTGTTGATTTCTTGGTATTGTTCCTCCGTGCCTCCAAGAACACCAACAAATAGTTTACCTATCCTAAAGCATTTTGCAGCATCCCAACACATCCCAACACTTGGCAGGGCACAAAAATCAACTCTTGTGCTCCTTTTCTCTGAGCTGGAAAGTGAGATGCAAGTGGCTTAATGTGAAACAAAGAAATTTGTCAAGTTCTAGTCTCCTAAATTGCACAACCTGCACCCAACTTTGTATAGTGCCTTTCACTTGAAATCCTATGTCAAGCACTGACACAAATTCTTGAACTATTTTCTACAACAATTGATGTCAAGAATTGATGTACCAAAAAAGGATTGGCATCCTTTAAAAGGCATCATGCATATCAAAGGACATCAACTCAAAGTGAAGTACATATTTTTTAACTTGTCAACTACTCTACAAAAAGTACTTAGGTAAGAACACAGATTTCTTGGGACCTATCATTAGAAGAATCTTCATTGTAGCCTCACAAACCTTGGATATATGGCAAATGGCACATGTGTTCATAATGCTACTAATTTAGACAATGATTGAGAACTAACAAGATCATGAACGAGACTAACCATCAAAATCAGCAATTGAGGCCATCTACAAAACATGAAAACTAGCCAAATTAGCATTTCCATGTTAGATTGCTGAGCTAATACGTGTCTCATGTGTTTACTGTAAGACAATATCATGTTGTGTGCACACACCTCTATGTTTGATTGTTGGTCACTGTTGTTATTCCAAGCAAGTCCACCATTCGTATACTCAACATATGTGGACAACATATCTTCAACTGGAGTTGTTTTTCTAAACTTCCCTTGATGTTTCCTAGTTCCCAATCTTTTCCAACTATAGTAGAGAAGGAAAGAACTTTGTTAAGGGCACTCAATCAAAATACAATGACTGCTTGATTGCATGCTAAAAACCAAAACAAAAACCTTGTTTTTCTCTAACCAATCTCATGCAACCAAAACAACACATGAATATGGGCAATGTCCACAAACCCATTGTCTTGTTTTTTTATCTATTTCATACCTCAGAGACAATATTTTCAATGACTATGAAATCAACTTACCTAGATCTCTTTGCCAATTGCTAAGAAATCTAAATATTGGTGGCTAAGAAGTGTAGAAACTCTCCACATTCAATTGTCTCATTGTGATCATTAGGAACTTATATATTGTTTGCAGAAGTTGCAAGACCAAAGACCAACATGTATAGATACCCTAACCTTGTGGTAAGAAACCTTTACTAACAAGTGTTTGCACTACTATAACCTACCAAAAAAAAATCTATTGAACCTAAGTATTTCACATTATTCAAAGTGTTATTTTTGACAAATGAAAGTTTTGGAAAAAAAGTTCATACACATTAATCAAGTAATGATTTGCATGCAATATGTTCAATGGGTATGATCTATTAGTAAAATTGTTAAAATGCACTAGCCATGTGCTTGACCATGATGCCCTCAATATGAATCACTTGATTGTTAGTGTGATGTCCTCAACATTCAACAAAAAGATGAAAAATACAAACTATTTGTATTTTAGGGGCGAAAAAATCTCATCAATTGTCAATAAAGCTCAACAAAATATGCATAATGTGACTTTATGCCCACCAACACACCTTGAATACATGGCCATGCAAAATGATAATTTTTCAAGATATGAATTTATTGCAGCAAATTTGATATGTGATTTTGGGGGAAAAAAAAATCAATCTTGAGATGGTGTCATTGGGTTGACATGTTGTCCCATTGTTGTTACAAAGACTGGGACAATTAACAGTTATAAGGCACTTATTTGATCCAAGAATCCACAATTGAAATTTCTATAACATTTGTTACCAATCAAACTAACTTGAAAAAATTTCAATCTAATATGTTATCAACTCAATTTTTAGTAATCAATTCAAAGAGAAAGAACAACATTTAAACTTGTTGCAATACAAGCAAATAATATTCATAAAAACTTTCCTAATTATATTATCATTTTTTCAATCACAAGCAAAACAATCCAATTGAAATTGGCAGAATGTTAACCACATGAGATGATCATTGGAGGCCAAATTAACCATAAGTAATGGAGATGAGTCATTATTTTGATTAACAATTCTAATCCTCGTGCTTAACATACATTGAAAATTATCACACAATCGAATATATTCCACCTTGGTTTAGTTGTGTGAGGTTCTTGCTACCTAATGAATGGTACACATTAGATTTAAAATAGAAATCATGTTCAATAGAATAAATGTTAGAAAACACAATCGAAAAAAGGATTTAATTACTCACCAACATCATAAGGCAAAGCTTACTACAAACATTATCAAAATGTTAGCCAAATGATTTCGTTGAATGCATTTGAATTGTAGGGTTTAGAAATTCCCTTTTAGGAAAGTTTTCAAGTAAAATGTCCAAAAAACAAATTGACCAAATTTCAAGAAGAGGACCATCATATTGAACATTTGCATCTAATGTCAAAACTTGCACCATTCTTGGTATGCAACTATAGTTAATAGTGGATGGACTTGGTTGTCCCCAAGGAACTTCCTCCCACTACTCTAGTAAAATTTGCCAATCTATTCAGTTGATACTCAATAGGATCACTATGTAAGTTTTCCCATCATTATTGGTGACCAATGGGCAACATCTACACGCAACAAGGCATAGGACCCTAACACACCAACTTCAATCACAAAACTTGGGCAATCGTCTTCCAAGCCACAAGAATAGGGTTTTTAATTCACATCTATTTCCTTTGATTTGTTTGAATGGTGTCCAAATCTGACTGATCCAATTGTTAGAATTGATCTACAAATGTGTAGATCTAGCAACTTCAAATCAAACATACAAGCAAATTCACAAGCTACACATTCATGTATCACACCAGCCATAAGCTTCACAATCAAAATTTGTTCTTTCCCAACATATATAATTGTCATGCATGGTAGCCAACCTTGTCTTTCCTTGCAAATCTTATCAATCTCATCAAGATTCTCTTGACTCACACTTGTAAAAGCCAAGTGTTGAAATGTTTGTGTTCCTTCAACCAAACTCTTAAAGCGCATCATGCAAATCCTTTTGAAAGCAACCAAGTTTGTGAAAGGGGCTTGAGAAATATCAAGATATTCCATGAGCATTTATTCCAAATCCACATCCTCTAGAGTTGGACTTGAATTCCTCAAAGTTGGAGAAGATGACACAAACTCAATGTCATTCCCCCGACCATGGTATAATGCCATCTTGGAGATGATGCCTCTAAACTAGCACAGAATATATTCCAACACTTTGATTATCTTGGAAACAAACATTCAATCCAAAAACAAATTGCATCAAGTCAATCTCAAAATGCGAAAGAATTAACAAATCAAAAATCGAATGCAAACCCTAAACTAAACAAAGTTTGAAAATTAGAACAAAAACAATGTCACAATACCACCACAATAATAGTGGTATTGTGGTCATGCATGTCATCTCTTTTCTACTTTCTTTACTAGACCTTTATTGCAATCATAGATTGGGCAATGGACTTTGTAGTCTCCATTGCCTCCCTTTGTAATTCAAGTTTCAAAGTCTCAATTTTTAAAAGATATTCAATTAACTTCTTTGAAAGTAGATGCCATGTCACCACTCAATCTACATCTTTTGTTTCCCATAGCTTTGCCAGAAACATTAGACAAATTTGCTACATGTGTATCAAGCGAATCAATTGTAGTATTACCTCAAGTGCCCATACTGGATCTATCGACATAAGTGCCAAATGCAGGAATAGTGGATGGAGGAGATTGTGGGGGAGCACTCCCAGCTTGACTTGGACTTGTATCATCAATTGGTATATCTTTTTAAATGTTTAGTGCTTGAGAAGATCTAGCATGAGCATAACCTTGATCAAGTTCATTAGGTGTGCCATTTACCTTTGCTATGCCCTCCAAAATTTGGTTCATCCTTTTGAACCAAACCCATGAAGTAGTTGCAGAACCTATAACACCTTCTCTTGTCTTTTCTTGAAAATATTTCTTCTTCATCTTGTCCCATTTGTCACAACATTGAGTTGTTGTCCTCACACTTTCTGCAAGAATATGTGTCACAAGCTTTTTCCAAATGTTTTCCCAATCCTTGACTCGAAAAGACCCATGGCCAAATGCCAAATATTTCTCCTCACACAAATCCAACAAAATTGATAAAACATCATTTGACAATTGTACTGCCCTCACATCTCTCCTACTTCACTAAGAAACTCTTGCTGCTATTAAATCTCATGTGTGCTCTATCTGTCTGCAGTCATGGCAGCAGCTCTGCACTGCTCTTCAAGATGAAGGTGATGATGGGTCTGAAACAATCTGTGTGCACAACTCCTCCTTGAAAGGTTCTTGAGGTTATGACTACTGCACTTGTTGTCATGTTACCTCCATGTAGCTGTGGAGATTTCTCTGCAAAATTGCATAGAGGTAGATGTACCTGGATATGGCTTTGTTTGTGAACCAGTTAAGACCAATTGGAGCTCATATTGCCTTTTGATATCAGAGCTGAGAAACGAAAATGGTGCAAGCAAGTGTGCACAAGAGAGGGTAAGAGATGTTCATGTTCATCTTCTCCTTCTCTGTACCTTCTTCTCTCTGCACTTCAGCCAGAGAGTTGAGGGGTTGAGAGGTGTTTTGCACACGGGCTTGGACATGGGTCTGTAGTTTTGTGGGGAGCAAGATGAAGCTTGGTGAAATTGAAAAAGACGAAGAAGAAGAACAACAACAACAACAAGTGATTGGTGATCATTTGTGTCATTCAAAGATGTAGGCTTTGATCTACCCAAGAAAAAAGGGGTTTCAAGGGGGTTTTAGCAGGGTGTGTTTTGTTTCTCAGTGGGTGAGTGGGTGGGATTTGTTTTGGGAGAAAAGAATGGCAGAAGATGCAATGGAAGTAGCAATGGAAGTTGATGAAGCCTCAACAAGCCACAAAGCTGACAGCAGCAGTGAAGGGCAAAGGGAAGATGTGTGGTATTTCCCAACGGCAGCTCACAGGTGGTCCTTGGTTGAGAAATACAGACCCACTTCGCTTGCAGATGTTGCTGCCCACACAGATATCATTGACACAAGTATGTATGCATACTTGTTTGTCCCCCACACATGGAGTTCTTTGTACAGAATTTTGTTTTCTTGTAAGAAGAAGTCGAAGAAGAAATTTCAATGTTCTATTACATTACACGATGTTGTGCCAGTTGGTGAAATGGATTTTTTTTGGTGCTTGAGGTATTTGGGTAATGTTGTTAGATTTGGTGTGCCAAAATTGACAGGAGAGAATTGGTTGCTGCATTTGCTGCTGTATGCTCCACCGGGCACTCACAAAATCACCTGCCCAGCAGTGTTGAATGAGAGTAAGCTTTATTTTCCTGCTTTGCATTCCAGCTTGCTTTCAACAATCTGAGTTTCAGTATGCCTTGACACATACATAGAGATCTCAGAAAAGAAGACAAGAACAGGCCTTGCTTTGTTTGACGTTGTGCAGGAGCTTCAGCTGTAAGTAGTATATTCACCTTGTGAGCAAATGTTTACACCATTGGAACGTGTGTTCATCCTACTAAATGATTGCTTGTTTCTTTATTCTCATTTCTTCTCTTTCATTTGATCCATCATGTTATTGTGGGTGACACAGTATAGACATACCACCTGCTGTTTTGATCCAACTCATGGATGCATTTGTTCACATTAAGTCCCCAAGTGCTACACATAATTTAAGCTCTCGTCATGATTGTCTTATTGATTTTTGTATTGTTTTCGTTAAATTGAAGGATGTGTTTTTCTCTTTTGTTTCCTGTAGTACCCCCATGTCCATCTACCTACCGCTCTTCAATGCCACCCTAGGGTGTGCACAATGTTTCCTGTGTACAGTGGTACTTCAGTGGGTTTGCAGGCACATTCTTTTCTCAAAAACTGCAGACCTTGTTACCTCTGTGGGTACACAGATTAGCATTTGGACCAAATAAGAAGCTGAAACTGGGAGCTTTGCTTAGTGCATTCATTCATGCTCACCCATTTTAGTGGCAGCTGCTCCGCATTCAGATTAGCAATGCCTGCTTTTGAGAGCGAGATGGAAACAGAAGTTAACAAGTTGGATGTGAACTGGGAAACTAAATTTCTAAGTTTTCACAATCATTTCTAAGGGTTCCAGCTCACAAATTGGGCACAAAATTTGCTAGCCTACAAGATTGTTATTAAAAAAATATGAATTTTCACACTTATATTCAGAAGTTATAATTTCACTTTTCGTGCAATTGTGAGAAACAATTATTCATACCCAGAAACATGTTAACTTTTGAAGAGGGGACAAGTAGACCGCACTCCTACTTTAGTGATTAGATTTTACTGAAGTTTTGGGCAGATTTGGTCACTCGAATAGGATTAGTGAAACATCACAACTAAATGTGTTCTGTATAGCATATCATTGGCCCAATGCCAACATCCATCTTCTTTCCCATGGAATCCAATTTACTATCCAAGGCTGTCAACAAACATTGAAAAGTTGCAGACAGCTTTTACAACTTCAATCACCAGTGTGCTTTGAACTGCAGTTTATGGCATGCCAGAGTCCAAACTCCAAATTGCTGATCTATCATTGATAAGGATCACCCTCTGCAACGGTCTTACCCATTTCCAGTTCAAAGATACAGGCATAAGAAATTTTGGTTTGAAGCTGCAAAGATTCCTAATGATCTAATCTATGATCCGGCACCTGGCTTCACTTTCTTGGGCATGCGGTATCCCCCCACCACACAAGCATGATCCCGCTCAAATGGCTCCAAAGTCACTTGCTCACTAGGCTTAAACTGCTCTTTCTGGAGCTTTTTGACCTCCTGGGCAAATACAGCTTCAGCCGGTACTGTTGAGTCAATGCAATTAGCCTGCCACAAATAGAACCCAACATTTGGTTACATGCACTTTACAACTCTCTAAAACCAGCCAACCAAAACCTGTCAGTAGATCTAAACATAAGTCAAGTGGCATAAAACTGTGAAACAAGAAAGAGCCAAGTTGCAAATGGAAACAGTTATAAACCCAGCTCATGTGCAACTTTACCTTAATAGAAATGACAAAATGTCCACCATTCTTCAAGAAATTGTGCGCATTCAAAGCAACAATACGAGCCTGCAAATCACCTTCATTGATTCACTTCCAAACTAGGCACAAGGGTTTACCAGAGAAAATCTTCCTACACAAATCAAATGTGACATTCCAGGATGCTACGTCCTCAGAGAAAACTACATTGGGGACATTCCCAGCACCTATCATCTACACAAGACAGGTACACAATCATACTGCATACAAAGATTCTGTATTACAGGTCTCATGAGCGAGGTAAAAGTAAGCGTCAGATCTAGGACATTTCCTCATACCACAGTTGGAAGGGGAATCCATCAATCTCTTCATCCGCTTCTTGATTCAACCCACAGCTTTGAAGCCAAGATCATGAATGCCAAACAAACATCTTGTAAAAAAAACCACTAGAGACTCTTAAGAATTGTAGAAATTTACAGTGCAAAAAACCAGTAAACGCCAGAATCCCCAAGAGATAAGAAAAAGGGAAAAAGAGACTCAGGGGATGCTGTTTCAGTACCTGATCAGGCTGTGCAACATCAGCAAAAATTACATCTACCATACCAACAAGCATCCGATATTTCATAGGATGACGAGCATCCTCAATGATGGGAATCACGTTGGTCCGCTTTTTAGCCATATTCACAAGGTCCCGGCCACTGCGATGGGAGAATTCAACTGCATACACTATTCCTGTCTGCTCCACATTCAAAAACATGCCATGCTTCAGAAAACATTCAAATAACTTTCAGAAAAAACCTTCTCTGTGGGTACAGTGCAAACTTCAAGCTAGCAGACCTTGATACAAAACAAACAGAGCATCAACTAAAACATGGTGGAAGGACAAGAGAAAATAGCTTACTGGTCCAACAATGTCCGAGACATGAGAGACCGTTGTTCCTGAAGCAGCTCCTAGATACAGCACATGTGCCCCAGGTTTCTGCACATGGAGGAAAATAATACAGAGCTTTTGGAATGCAGTAGAAATAGAACACGTTGAATAATAGAATCTTTTCTGGTTGCTTGAGGGAAACATGAAACTAAGCAGAACTTGTACTTACAATCCAAATGTTGTCAACACCGCCCAAGATGGCAGCTGCAAGCTTTGACCTGAAGGGATTCCATACTCTGTACTCTGTCTTGGTTCCATCCTCATTCTGCAAAATATGTCAATACAACACTCTATAAACGAGAATGAAGCAAGACCCACATAAGAATACAGAGGGTTGGAACCATGAAACCCACCACAACCTGGAGTAGAAACTCCAATGCCAAGGAATAGCGACATATAGAAAGGCAAGCATCAAAACAAAGATATTCAAAGTACAAACCTCAACGCTGATTCTCTTCTCTCCGTATACACTTTCTCCAGGAACCATGTTCTTGGTGACCAGTGCATCTTCCTTGGCCTTGGCAACAAAGACGCCCTCATGACGATGAGGCTCAATCACCACCTTGGCTCCTCCCTTCATGCCTCCTCCTCCTCTTCCTCCACCCCGTCCACCTCCACGACCTCCTCTGCCTCCTCTTCCCCCTCTATCTCCACCCCTTCCTCCTCCACGTCCTCCTCGAAACCCTCCTCCTCCTCCCCTTCCGCCACCTCGTCCTCCATCAAATCCACCTCTCCCTCCTCCTCCACCTCGTCCACCCCTAAAACCCCCTCCGCCTGCAAACGCAGAACAAACCCACAAAACGCTCTGTCCTCAACAACAAATAAATCAACAACGAAAACTCTGACCCAAAAACGTCGACAAAAAAAACCACAACACAATGCATCATCCTAAAGCATTCCAATCAAAACTTGCACCACAGAACTTCAAGATCGATCAAAAACCCTCACAAAGCCCTGAAAAAAACACACGCAGAAAAACACTGAAACTACTGCGGCACTAAAACACAGCACAGCGAATCCAAAGAAGAATTAGCAGCGTAGCACACACCTCGGGCACCACGAGTCAACGGAGGCCTCATTGTAAAAGCTTCCTCTGATCGGAAGAAGCGATACGAGCTGAGCGGAATCACAACGGCTGCTGCAGAGAGAGGTAAAGAAAGCCGGCGTTCCTTAAACCCTGAATCAAACCCTAGGACCCGAAGTAATATTTAGAGAGGTACTACTTTAGGGTTTCTGGTTTTGTAGGGTTTTCAGTCAAAGAGGTAACATTTAACGAGGGAAGGCTAAGATCGATTAGACTTCGCCTAGCCGTCCGATATAGGAGGGTTGATGGACAGCCCTTGGATATTAGGGTCTGACGGGTTGCTAGGGCAGGAATTAGGGTTTGATGGGCCGCGGCTTAGAAGTAAGTAGGCTGCGTTTGTGCACGGTTGTCCTCTTCCCCATCGTCGTCGCCATCGCCATCGCGGCGGTCGCTCGCTTGGACGCAGTTCGTTTCTTTTGCTTCATTTTCCTTTGTCTCGTAAATCCGAGAAATCTTTTGGCAACGATGGCGGTAGCAGTGCTTCAACCAGAGGTGAAGCTGTTTGGACGCTGGTCTTTCGACGACATTGAGGTTCGTGTCTCAATCTCTTTCCTTTCCCCCGGGTTTTCCCTCTTAGCAAGGTGCTGCTGCTCTTCCTTCTGTTTTTTTTTTTTTTGAATCCAGGTTCTCTGAGGATTGAATCTTTTTGAGGGGGAACTCAGTCGCGGTATTATTTGGTTGCAGATCAATGACATCTCTTTAGCTGATTACATTGCTGTTTCGGTCGACAAGCATGCCACCTTTGTGCCGCACACCGCTGGGCGCTACTCTGTCAAACGGTTCAGGAAGGCACAGTGCCCCATCGTTGAGAGGTAGGCAAGCCCTTCTTTCTTCTTCTTTCTCGTAAGTTTGATGACGAACTAATGCATTTCTCATTTCCATCATCACTTTATGGCAGCTTTTCTCTATTCTGGAGTGGAAGCAAGAATCCTCTTTCTCAGTTCACAAAGGAGTTGAAGCTCTCTGGACAGTGAATTCTGTCAAATTCCAAATGTTCTTTCTTTGTACATTCTGTGCTTATGATCGAATGCATGACCTAGATGTTAACTAACATTATTGCAGGTTGACCAATTCTCTCATGATGCATGGGCGGAACAATGGAAAGAAGTTGATGGCCGTGCGCATTGTCAAGCATGCTATGGAGATCATCCACCTGCTGACGGATCAGAATCCGATCCAAGTCATTGTTGATGCTATCATTAACAGGTGTGTGTGTGTCGATTTCTGACATCTATGGCATAATACAATTGCTCAGAAAACACATGTGTCAGCTTTCTACATACATGTGTGGCTTCATGGTTATGTTTCTTAACCGTTCTGAAATTCTGTTTCAAAACTTTTATCAATATCTTCTCGACTATGCCTATGACTTTCTGTCTTTTTCACTGTTGTATTGTTCCTCAATGCAATGTATGACTCTGAACAACTTCATTCTCTGTGTTGTGAATGTTCAAGCTACCTGGGTTCTAGGTGTAAAGTAGGGCTATGAAGCAGTTTTTCAAGGTTTCTTTTTGTTGTGTTCTTTTGTTTGGAGAATCAAACTCTCTCTAACCCTGCAGAACACTTCCTGGTCCTTTTGCTTGTCTGCAGTGGTCCACGAGAAGATGCAACCCGTATTGGATCTGCAGGTGTTATCAGGCGGCAAGCTGTTGATATTTCACCCTTGAGAAGGGTGAATCAGGCCATCTATCTGCTCACCACTGGAGCACGAGAGAGTGCTTTCAGGAATGTGAAGACAATTGCTGAGTGCTTAGCAGATGAGCTCATCAATGCTGCCAAGGGTTCATCTAACAGGTGTGAACTTCATTGAACTGGTCAAGTTGATTTTATAC
This sequence comes from Sphagnum tenellum, assembly GCA_963921925.1. Classification (NCBI taxonomy): domain Eukaryota; kingdom Viridiplantae; phylum Streptophyta; class Sphagnopsida; order Sphagnales; family Sphagnaceae; genus Sphagnum; species Sphagnum tenellum. Next base: position 8,226,575 of record OY998144.1, read on the forward strand.
TCCATTCTGACAACCTGATTTTGACACATCTTGTTCTGTTCTTGTTCTGTTCAGCTATGCCATCAAGAAGAAAGACGAGATTGAGCGTGTTGCCAAGGCTAATCGTTAGAAGTGGAGCCAATTGGTAGTGTTCTCACTGGATTTTTCTACAGTGATCTGTTTTCTATGAGAGCTTAAGGGTAATCCTAGGGGTACATGTGTGCAATCTGAATCAAGGATTCTTTGGTCTCTGAAGTTGCTTTGTCATTTGATTCCATCATAGCAACAGTTTTTGCACAATGACTTCACCAAACTAGGAATGTCAAAAATATAAGTCTTGCTGGCTTTTTTGGCTAAATCCTATTACATCTGTTGAAATGCTTTCGAGCCCTCATCCCTTCCCACATTTCACATGAACCTGAATGATATCACATTTCTCGGTGATCACATTATTCATGCTAACTTTTTGTACGCATTTTTGTTGGCTGACACTGTCTCCAGGTAAATGACCTGTGCATGCATTGGACTTGCAACTAACTGCTCTGAATGATCTTCTCATGACTTCTTGAGGATGAAGTGTACTTGTTTTGGTGTTCTTTCCACGGTGTAGCAAAGTGCTTCATCTGGAGATCCTGGGTGGTTGATCTGAGTGTTTGTTCCAGATGGAAAGATTCTTAAGAACAGTAATGAGTTCCATCTTTCAATATTTCTGATGCCGGAGCAGAATTTTGCATATGGCTCTTGTGCTTGGACTGTATCCCATGTTGAATCTTGAATGTGGTTGAAACACTGAGAACATGATTGAAACGGGAATTGGTAGTGAGAAAATCAGTCATGCTTTGGATCAGTCCCAAGAATACAGTACTATCTACTTGAATGATGGTTCATTTTACCAGCTCAGTGTGTTCCTGGGTGGAATGCACCCAACTGGGTCTGTTCCATAAGCATCAATACAGTTGAAGATTGCATTGTTTATTTAATCACAACTGCATTGTTTCATTATTACGATCCCTGCTACCAAGCCTATACATCTAGAAATCTGGCAAAATTAGATTGAATAACTGCAAACCTCCCTTGCAATTGCTTCAAACTTCTGGAATGATTTCAACCCTTGAGAGTATCACTGATTTGGGGCTCTCTAATTTGTTGTTTCTTGCTTCACCAATTCCTAATTTAGAAAAAATGTTTGTTAGACTATTCAAGATGTGCACTGATTTTCTTGGTGCATTTGGAGTGTATGTTACTTGGTGTACTTTTAGAGTATTCTAACTATTTGCCAGCCTACAGGCATGCCATCAACCTAGTCAAAGAATACATAGGCATGCCCAAGGTGACAAAATACCTAGTTCATCACAGATTTGGGTGATGTCTATTCTCTATCCTGCTACACTTTTTGTCCATTTCCAAGTTTTTAAAGTTAAATGGAGTTGATAATGACCAGGGATCCTAATGCCCCCAATCCACAATCTCATTAAGAAGATGCAAATGCAAATGTCAAGGAGAGAATTAAGGTAGGTATAACGAGGCAAGAAGGGTGGATGAGCTTATTCTTGTTCACCAATTTAAGTCCATGTCCTAGTAAAGCAGGCCTCATAAAGTTATAGATCTTCATAAATCAAGTAAATTAAGCTAAATTATGAACACTTGCTGGGCTTGAATTATGGATTGGCCTGAACTATGTATTATCAGGCAATTTTAGGCAATTCATGCCTGCAGCATTGATTGCTGCTTAGCTTAGAAGATACCTTCCAATGATAGATGCATCAAAGAGGTTTGGTTTTTGTCCATCTCCCATTTAAGGATTGAAAAATCAGACTTGACTGATGTTGTGTTGGTGGCCAGAGCACCAACAAATGTTAGCTACCAGTTGCCATGTGTGTAAAACTTTTTTTCCTATTTTATGGACAATTCCAAACTTATTTTATGGAAATTTGGATGCCATTTTTTAAAATCCATAATTTTAGGAGGCCCGTAGTAAAGGGACCCATATTGGGTAACTAGGAGGAAATTCACCATTGCAAAAGACACACAACATAAAATTAGCATACTAGCACATTAACTATTGAGAATATGCACACATGTGGAGAATGATGAATAAAACTAAAAACACTGTTGTGTTAATTCTGCAAAATTTTATTAATAAACACATTGTAGATTTAGAAAATGTACAAGGGAAAAAAAAAAAGAAAAAAAAAGGATTAATTTATAAGATGTGAAACTAACAAAAAGTAGATGTTAAAATCTCTTTGTCTCAACAATTGACCACTTGTAGGAGGTCAGCCATTGTGATGGGGAATGCATTTTGAAGGGGTGGAAGTCAAGAATTAGCTTAAGATGGAGGATGCTTGCATCCTTTGTAGTGTAATTGAGGTTTTTTGATGGAGAAAAGTAACCAAGACAAAAAAGAGGTGGGCCTTCTGGCCCTTTGAAGTTCCACATGGCTTGGTACAATTATGTAAAAACATATCAAGTTTTTTGTTTAGACATCGAAACACTTCAATTGCGAAAGGGAGGAAATGATCAGTGGGGTGTCAGTTGTGATAATTATTTTGAAGGCAACAAATCCTTGAGTTGCATAGGATTGACGAAGTAAATCCATTCTTATTGGATTGGTAATGACAACATTGACTAGGGTATGAATTCCATCTTTGGTGAGCATAATGTTAACTTGTCGATGAAAAGAATGGAACATGGTTGAAAAAAGTGTGTGTAATTATTCTCGTCCCATAGGGTAGATGACATCTCATGCAATGGTGGCAAAAGTGTTGCAAAATGCATCATGGGTGCTTGTGTATTCATTGCCACGAGTGCAATGTCAAAGGTGGAAACTTATAGCATCGATGGGATGTGTGCACATGCATTGAAGGATACTTGCATTTGAAGGATCTAGTAATCCAAATCATGTTCAAAGTGTTTTGGAGAAGGATGGGGAAGATAATCGAAAAGCTAAAAAGGTTGGTTTAATTATAAACAAAATGCCCACCCAGAGCTAGAACATGATAAAATTTGAACACGACAAGTCTCAATTATTGTGTCAAATAACATGCTGAAAGGGTATGATGGTGCAAATGTTTTGAGATGGAACTTTGAAAATAAACCATTTGTTCGATAAGTTGTTCAAAAGGAAGAATACATGTGTTTGTTAAGGGCAGTAGAAGATTACAAGCCACCTTGAAATCTTGTTGTCAATTTGTGCTATGGCTTTAAAAAGGAAGATACAATGTTGAATACAAAACATGAAGAATGTTGTTTCAATTTCTGACAATTAACAAAATATTCACTCATTTGTGAATATTGTTTTAAAAAATAGTTACATATTTCATGATGGTGGAAATATAGTAAAACATAGTTAAATAATAAATAAATGGAGGGTGGAAATATAATAAAATAATTTAGTAATAAAAAATGAATATTGGAGATTATATTCCATGTGTTATGATTATAGGTTCTCTTTGTGGTGGAAATTAGTAAACCTAACCACATCAACATGCCCCCCTATAATAAAACTTCAAAATTTTCCCAAAAATAAAAAACATACCCAAATATCATTCAATCATTTGAATTCAATTTAATTTTATTTATTTATTTACCAAAATTGAACATACATTGACTTTATTTTTCTTTTGTTCTCTAGGACTATTTGTCACAAGAATAAGCCCACTACCTTAGGTAGTTGAGGAACATATTTAATAAGTACATTTTAAATTTAGGTTTTGGAAGGAAATTGGGAATTTTTTTTTCCCATTTTCTTTTGGACATTAACACATTTTCTAAAGTTTCAGTTGTTATATTTTTAACATGCTACACACATTAAATTTCTAAATGAATAAGATAATACCATATGTTCATTCTAATTTTTTGCAAAGTATAAAAATGTAAATATGACAAATAGGTACTAGAAGTATAGTTTTAATCCTTAATTTTGTAGATTTCATGTTACTTTGATTACAAGTAAATTTCATTATGTGTTTTAACTATTATATATTTATGATAAATAATTAATACTTACCATTTGGTAACCATCCCCAAATTGAATTTGAGAAACGAAATCAAGATTTTTGTGTCTTGTTGTTGGATTTGTGAATAAGACAATTTGGATGGAAAAAAATTCTATGTTTTTGCATTTTATTTTATTTTTTTATTTTAAAGGACAAGGACTCGAATGGCACAACCATCGTAAGGGTTTTGAGTGTGAAAAAAAAATCTACCAAGAATAATGTCAAATATTCAAAAAACATGTTTTGAATGGTGATTCAAAGTTCACAAAGATAAATCGATCATGCAACAAATTGGCTAGATGAAACTATGGAATTAGAAGATGATGAGTAGCATATGCATGAAAAATTGACGTAGTTTTTCACACTAGAACGAATGAAACATATAATATAGCATCTGCCAAGAACTAAAAAAAACCTATAAGGTACATGATGTTTTCAACATAAATATTCAAACCATGGGAATCATTTACTATGAAAACATAAATGCAACCCAATAGTCAATATTGTTAATCCTTGAAGGAAATGCAACCCATAGTTAATCCAAATGATTGGGAAGAAAATACAATCAAAACCACACTTTTAGTTTTGAAGCAATAGGTGCAAGGGAAAACATTAAAAAATCTACAATCCCATCAGCACTAGGTTATGCATAGTTTATAATATGTTTAACACATTCCAAAAAAGAACAGGGACAACAAACATCAAGGCTTCGTACAAGAAAGCTTTGTAAATCATGCTATGAACATGATTCAGAATAGATAAAACATGGAAAAATCACAGTATTGCAAACTAACTTGGGTGGTACCCTACATAATCCAAGCTTGAGATATTCAATACATAACATAGATGATGAAGAACTATGAAGAACACCAATTATGGTTTGGATTCCTTAACCACTATTTCATCCATATTGTGTTCATAATTAAGTGATTGTGTAAATAAAGGATGTCATAGTTTAAAACACAAATTTTCTTTACAATTTTATATGGATTGAAAACCACGATAACACCAACATGTCAAAATGTAGAAGGAAAACCAAACATGTATTGCACAAAATGTCATTTCATCAACCACAATGTAAACACACATGTTGATGTAAGGAAAAAAAAAATGATTGTGATAGTGTCAAAAGTTAGTGTATAGGCAACCAAACTATCCTTGTCACATTATGAAGTCATCAAGCATGTAAATTGAAGAATTGTCCAAAGTTTAGTGAGAGGTAAAATATGTTCAAATACAATGGAGGTAAGGTTATTGAAAACAAACTTGTAGTTGACTTGAAAGTTACAATTTTATCAATGAACATGGTGGATGTGATGTGGCAACAACTAGAAGCCATGCAACTAAAGAATAGGCTTCAAGGAATGAAAACCAAGCAAAAACAAAAGTGTAACAAATTAAAAAATAAAGGAATGTCTAAAGAAATCCACAGTTAAAACCATATAAAAGATGAAAACCATTATTCACCTATGGGTGTATTTCGAACAACAATGGGAGAATGGAATAGTAGTTGGGCAATAATGCCAAATATAGTGATAATACCTACAAAAACATCAAAACCACAAGAAATACCTTTTGTTCCATGTAATGGTTAATATTTATAAATATATATATTCCAAAATATTAATAAACAAATGTTGGAAATTAGCTATAACTTGGAACTTTGGACAATTGTTAAAAGTAACCCCTAATTTCAAAAAATATTTATGGTAAAAGTTGTTTGCCAATGAAACCACGATGATGTTCTAAAATAATATTTTAAAAAATTTGTGGTTCCATTCGTACCTAATATAGGCATGGTTGTAATTGTTTAAATAATTACATTTAATTCCAATGATGTAGGAATTAGTTTACATGGGGTTTTCTGTAAAAAGTTTTGTGTGTCGTTTCTACATGACCATTCTAGTTGTATGGTTGTCCTTAGACCATTCCAAAGACAATTTAGAAATAACTATTTCATTTTCAAGCCTATCTACTTCATTACAACAAAACGTGTCCATGTACACCAAGTGATTTCACTAGATTTTGAGTGAATTCATTAGTTGTAGTGAACATGGACTAATGAAGAAGTAGTGAATTCACTAGTCTAGTGAGTCAAGCCTAGTGAACTACACCCACATTTTGTAGTAGTGCTTCATTTTCCTATTAATTTTCATAATAACTCTTTCCTAACTTTCTTAATAACTACCTCCATTTTATAACTACTTCACTCCTTTTCCCTACTCCACCAACATAAATATAAAAAAACAAATTAACATGTGCCTTTTCATGTCTATGAAATGTATATTAATTTAAATTAAATTTGACATTGACATAACTATATGAAAACATACAAATAAATAAAAATAGTTGATCATCACTAGTAGTGCCCAATAACGTAAATAGTTGTTTAGATACAAGTTATGAAGAATACCATAAAGGATGTATCGTTGGATCGAAGGTGAGGTGTTAACATTATCACTAAACAATAAATAACCAAGTTTGGTTTAGTAAAACAAAACCCCTACACCATATTACTTAAAGACAATAAATCAAACCACTACCAAACTAGTGGGATTGATGCAAGATCTAAAGATGTATGCACATGGCATACCCTATGTAACTATATTTATTGTACTATAAAACAATGTGGTGGATTCTTGTTACTATATGTTATTGGGTATACCAAGGTTAAAGGATGCTAAAATGGCACATAATTAGGCCAACAATAGGGTCACTATTGAAGGTAATAAAACAAGAGCTATATAATTAAACATACAAGTAATAATGTGAATAATATGGGTAGTAATGTGAAATGTTGTTTTGTTATGATTTTTTGTGTGTTATGGCATAATAGATGATGATAAAGCATTACTACAAAAGTGGGGTGCAATTTACTAACTTAAATCACTATGGGACCTTAAAATTAAAATAAGTTCATTGCATTTTATTGATTTCACTATAATATCATTATGTAAACATCGTGTTTCACTACTAGTTAACATAATTCACTGTTATAATTCACTATAATAAATAGGTTTATTTGTATGTTTTTAAAAATATTCTATCTATGTTATTTTATGATATATCTTATATTATTTTAAGTTAGTTTAATTATTTCCATTTATATTTTATGTTATTATAGGCTATTATAAATTATTGTACTTTAAATTATTATACATTAGTTTACTTTAAGGTATTTTAACTAGTTTATTATAAACTTTTAAGTTTTTCTAAATTAAATTATTCAATTAACTTTAGGCTATACCTTAATTTAATTTATTTTAAATTAATATATGTTATTTCAAGTTATACTTTAAGTTATTCAAGGTCATTCTACTTTGTGTTATTATAAATTATTTTATCCTAAGTATAATAGTTTAAAATAACTTAAAACATAATATAATGACCTAAAGTAAAAATAATTTACAATATAAAATAATAATCCATGAAAAAAATTAAAAATACCCTACAATATAATACCCACCAATAACCTATGATATCACAACATATAATATCCAACAATAAATTATAATACAATAACCATTAATAAATTAACCATTAATAACCACCAATGGCTTATAACAAAATAACCTTCAATAACATTAATAAAATAACCACCAATAACCATTAATAAAATAACCACCAATAGCCATTAATATAATAACCACTGATAACCACTAATTAAAAAAAAATAATAACCACCAATATCCACCAATATAATATAGTAGCCTCCCGCCTAAGTACGCAACTTGAACTTGGGAGGATTGTGCGTACTTAACCAGTAGGTGCGCACTTTAGACAAATCACTTTTTAATTGCTTGATTCGGCTGCAATGTCGAAGAAACCGAACGAGAAACGTCTCAATGAATCCCAGCGATGTGAGATCATAGCGAAGCTGAGCAAGACGGATGCTCCTAGTAAAAGGGCTATAACGCACAAGTACGATGTTAATGAAGGAGCTATCAGAAAGGTGTGGGACAAGCGGGAGTAAATCTTATAACGATCTACCTTAATGTTTGATGAAGTTAAAAAGAAGACTTTTCAATCCTATGTTGGTTGTTTCACCGAGCTTGAAAACATGCTTTACATCTAGATTGATAGCATGCGTTGTGCCAATCTTCCTATTATGCCATCTCTTGCCATCGTTAAAGCAAAAAATATTGCATCGAATTTACCAATTCCGAAAATGGATTTCAAGGCATATTGGCAATGGCTAAGTCGATTCAGAGTCGCCAAAGGTTACAAAAGATGTTGTTTCACGAAAAGGGAGTTGAACTCAACAAATCCGATCTTGGATTATTGGCAGCTTTAGATGGCCTCTACACGATTACTGCTCAATATGATCATGAAAATGTCTACAATATGACAATATTGGCCTGTTTTTTCGCCTATTACTAAGATACAACCTTCTATTGCCATATGAAGACATATTAACCACTAGAGGGAAGAAAAAAATCCAAAGATCGGGTTTCCCTTATCATGTGCGCCAACGTTGTGGGAACTCACAAAATTCCTTACGCATTGATCGACAAACCGAAAGCACCTGCCTATATTAAGGACCACCAATTGCATGTTCCATATTTCAGTCAAGTTAAAGCTTGGATGGACGTGGAAATGTGCTGGAAGTGGTTTAATGAAGTGTTTCTTGCAGAAGTGAAAAAATGAATCGGACATTGGGTTCTTTTGTTGTTGGACAATGCCCCCGGACACTTTGAACGTGACAATGTTAAGATCGTTTTCTTTCCCCCAAATTACACAAGTTGGAAATAGCTTTGTAATATGGGCATAATCACAACTATAAAGAAAAGGTTCAAATATCTCTATCTCAGGAATGTTCTTGACTTCTATGAATTGGACGAGGAGGTGAAACTTCGAAAGAAAATGCAAGGGTGAAGATTACGACGCGATGTTGTTGGTGACGCGCTCCCAAGTCACGGGGGTGAAACCCACTTGAGGGTCTCACCAAAGTCAAGTTGCGGAATTGAGACTTGGTAGCACGCTCCCGGCTTCCAACTCTAGAAAGGGGTAGAGGGTCGAGTTGGGAGCCCCGGGATTAGACTAGGAAGAGATCAAGCTTTTAGATCACACGAACCTGCATCACAAACCAACACGAGTTGGTTAGAATCCATTTGCACTCTTTTGGTGTTGGAACAAGCCACGGGGACCCGGACTCACTTGGACTCACCACATCCTTGGCTCGGGAGTATGCCACCACCATACTCCCTATAGTATACTCTGCGCCACGTTGTGGGGACTACACCCAAATGGCACAAATTCCCGGGACTCCCGAAATGGAGTCCCGGAGTTGTCCCGAAATCGTCCCGGCGGGACTCCCGGAACTTTGAACGGCCATAACTCCCGACTGCGGAGTTGGATCGCGACGAGGTCTGAACCAAAGTTGTAGCCCTCGTCAAGATCTTTCCAACGACGTATCGCACTCCCAATTCGGACTTCGCGAACGGATCGATTCCCGACTTTTAGTGGTCGGGAGTCAAACTGCCAGTTTGACTCCCGGCCCTTCTTTTGCCCATAACTTGGGCGACAGATGTCCAAATGGCCAATGCGAGGCCATTTTCGATATCTACGCTTCAAGACCTTTCCAATGACACCAAGAACACTCCGATGCGAGGTGTTTTGGGTCCTGCTGTCGAGCTCTAAACATTCGGGAGTCCCGGAGGACTCCAAATCCCAACTTTTCCAAGTGTTGGGCTTCACCCCCACACTTGGCCAAAGTAGGGTTGCGACACTCTCCCCCACTAGAAGAAAGAGGTCAATGTCCTCATTGACACTTAGAATTTCCTTTCATACAATTGCAATTGGTTTCTTTTGGATCCTTGGCCATTTTGCCAACTTTGTGGCTAGACCTTGTCTCAAGCTAACTTAGGCGTCCCCAAGTTTCCAACACTTTCTTGACAAGTCCAAGGGTGTCCTCTCCGGGACCCTCTCCCCTTGCTTCGTCAAAAGACTAACTAGCCTAATTGACGAAGCTCCTCATTTGGGAGGAACTTTTTCATTCTTCCCCTCATGAGGAGCCTAAGTCAAGTCTAATCTTGACCTAAGCTACTTGACATGACTCCTTTCCCTATCCCGCGCCTCGGTCACAACAACCAAGCCTTAACTAAAAGGTTTGCTTATCAAGGTACGAGAAGCAACACCTAGGTTTGCCAAACCCAAGTCCCAAACTACACTTAAAGTATGTGAGCGGGGTCATGACTTCCCACGTTGGCCACACTACAAGCCAACCCTTCGGGATGCACCTCAAGGCATGTGCATGTCCCTGCAAGCTCACCTTGCTTGCCTCCTCTTTTGGGGTCAAGTTTCTTCAACCCCAAACTAGGAGTCCGATTTTGATTTGAGCCTACGCAACATAGTTCCATTTATCCATGCCACAACCCTATTTGCCTTAACAATTTTTCCCCATGATACAATCTCTTGGAAGTTATAATGCCCTTTTTATTTCACTTGCAACTTGATGTGGTACATTTTATGGAATTCTCCCCCTTTAAAATAAAGGTGATGCCCTCATCACGCTCTACGCCTTTTCTTTGCCGGTCTAGTGTGAAATTCTTCTATGGCTTCTTGGGCATGTTCCATGTCGGACTCTTTCACCCAAGAAGCTTCTATTGCATGGTAACCTTTCCACTTCACTAAGTATTCCCGCTCTCGTCCCCTAAGTTGCCTTGATTTGAGCACGGCCTCAACCTCAAACTCTGGTTCATTATGAACTAAGTCCGGCGGAGGCCTTGAGTTATGCTCTCGATTAGGCCTTGAGGCATCGCGGGAGACCGGCTTCAAAAGGGACACATGAAATGTGGGATGAACTCTAAAGTTTTCCGGAAGTTCTAACTTATAAGTGTCGGAAAGTTTCTTTTCCAACACCTTGAATGGCCCCGCATATGGGCCTAAGAACTTATGACTCAAACCTTCCGGTAACCTAAAATTCTTGATGTTCAACCACACTTCGTCTCCCTCTTGAAACTTCACTTCTCGTCGGGACTTGTCCGCAAAATCCTTGTACCTTTTGTGCGCCTTCTGCAAGTTAGCCTTGGCCAACTCCCATAAGCGCTTCCTTTCTCCATCAAGCTGCGTCACCATTGGCACTTCCTCACTTGTATCAATCGAAGGTTGTCCTTGCGTTGCCCAAGTCATGGGCACAATTGGTGACCTTCCCGTCACCATTTGAAATGGGGTGGACCCAGTTGCGGAGTGTTCCGAGTTGTTATAACAAAACTCGGCTAACTCCAAATGGTCCACCCAATCTTGTTGATCCGCCGCCACATAATTCCTCAAGAATTGTTGGATGACCAAGTTCACCCTTTCGGTTTGTCCATCGGTTTGGGGGCGGAAAGAGGTGCTCATCTTGAGCTCCGACCCCATTCGCTTCCACAAGGCCCGCCAAAACTTACTTGTAAACTTTGGGTCTCGATCCGACACTATGTCTTTTGGAAGCCCATGGTGTTTGAAAATGTGAGAGAAGAATAACCTCCCTGTTTCTTGTGCCGTTGCTTCATCCTTTGTGGGAATGAAATGTGCCATTTTGCTAAATCGATCCACCACAACCATGATGGCATCGAATCCCCTTGAAGGGGGCAGACTTACCATGAAATCCATTGACACACTTTCCCATGGCCCTTCGGGAATTGGCAAGGGTTGCAACAAACCCGCTTGCTTCTTGTTGAGGGTCCGGTTTTGTTGACAAGTTAAACAAGTCTTCACGTACTCCTCCGCACTATCTTTTAAGTTGGGCCAATAGTAGGACTTCTTTAGGAATGTTGTGGTGCGCTTGGCACCACCATGGCCCGCAAGTGGTCCATCATGACATTCCTTCAAAAGTGTGTCTCGCATCTTCCCTTCCGGCACATAAAGTCGATTTTGCTTGTACCACAATAATCCATTTCTCAAATGGAAGTGGGACTTGGCTCCATTTTGGATGCTTTGCCTTGTCTCCTTGGCAAATGCATCCCGGCGGCTTGCTAGTCTAACTTCCTTTTGAAGTTCCGACTCTCCAACACACACCATTCTAAGTTGGTGTTTCCGGCTCAAGGCATCGGGCACTATGTTCTCTTTTCCCGGCTTGTGCCGGATGTCCACATTAAACAAGGCCAATGTGTCTTGCCACCTTTGTTGTTTTGATGACAACTTGGGTTGCGTTGCGAAGTACTTCAAGGTCACATTGTCGGTCCACACCACTACGTCTTTGGAACCTATGTAGTGGCCCCAAGTCTTGAGGCAATGTATGACCGCCCACATCTCTTTCTCGTGTGTTGGCCACCTTCGCTCCGTCTCACCCAACTTCTTGCTTTCAAAGGCCACCGGTCTTCCTTCTTGCACCAAGACTCCCCCAACCGCAAAGTCGGAGGCGTCGGAATGAATCTCGAAGTTTTTGTCGAAGTCGGGTAACTTCAACACCGGCGCCTTCACCAAAATGCCCTTCAATGTTCCAAAGGCTTCATCGCATGCTTGTTCCCATTCATAGGTGACGGCGGACTTCTTCAAAAGGTTCGTCAAAGGCGCCGCTATCTTTGCAAAGTTCTTGATGAACTTGCGATAGTATGAGGCCAATCCTAAGAAGGACCTCAAGGCGGGAACCGACTTGGGCGGCTCCCAATCCAAAATCGCCTTAACCTTGTGATCGTCCATCATCAAGCCCTCTTGAGTTATCCTATGTCCCAAAAAGTCTACTTCCGTCACCCCAAATTCGCACTTCTCGAGCTTTGCATACAACTTGTTTTCCCTTAGCCTTTGGAACACCTTGCGAAGGTGCTCCGCATGCTCCTCCAAGGAGCTACTATAGATCAAAATGTCGTCTATGTAGACGACCACGAAATCATCAAGCCATTCGCGGAATATGTCATTCATGAGAGTGCAAAATGTGGCGGGTGCATTAGTGAGCCCAAAGGGCATCACCATGAACTCGTATGAGCCATACCTTGTGCGACAAGCGGTTTTCTCTTCGTCCCCTTCCGCTATCCTTATTTGGTAATACCCGGAACGTAGATCAATTCTACTAAAAACCTTGGCTCCCGAGAGACGGTCAAATAGATCATCGATGCGAGGTAAAGGATACCGATTTTTCACCGTTGCCTTGTTGAGTGCTCTATAATCAACACACATCCTCAAAGTCCCATCCTTCTTGTGAACAAAAAGGACAGGTGCCCCATATGGCGACTTGCTTGGTTTGATATACCCTTTGGCAAGGAGTTCTTCGAGTTGAACCTTTAACTCTTTCAACTCCTCATGGCTCATTCGGTATGGGGCCTTGGCGGGAGGTTCCACTCCCGGCATCACTTCAATCGCATGATCAACCCGTCTTCTCGGGGGCAAGTCTTCGGGCAACTCGGCGGGCATCACATCCGGGAACTCTTCCAACACTCGCCTTATGCACTTGGCGGAAGTTATCGACTTGGTGACCTCCTCGGGCTCATACTCGTCCAACACCCGCATCACACACACCATGCCAAAACCTCCCACACATTCCTTCTCAAAAGCTTTTCCTACCATAAAGCGGATGGTTGGATCACCCACACAAGGCAACTCATGTGCCTTGACTCGCACAATCCCACTTTTAGATGGGAATCTAACTATCCGATTGTGCCCTTCTATGAGCACATTGTTTTGGGTGATGAACTCCATCCCCAAAACACATTCCATTCCACCCAAAGTGGAAACCAGCAAGTCTAACTTTCCTCTCCAATTCCCCAATTGAAGAGGGACTCCTTTCGCTTGTAACGTAGTTGGATGGGGAATCCCATTCGCAAAATGCACCTCAATGGGTGCCTTGAGCTCCTCTAAGTGGAGCTCCATCCTTTCGGCGCTCTCCCGAGTTATGAAGTTGTGAGAAGCCCCTGTGTCCAAAAGACATAAGACATCCCGCTTAGCAATCTTCCCTTTCAAGAAGATCAGTCGATTGCATTCTTTTTGGGCTAGAGTGGCATTGAGAGCAAGTACCTTTGAGCTCCCAACACCGGATTTGGACTTGGGGCAATCCTTGGAGTAATGCCCCACCTCGTTGCAATTGAAACACGCACCCTTGGGCTTGTCTCCAGAATTCCCTTTGTTTTGGCTCCCTTTGAAAGGAGCCCCTTTCTTCACAAAATTTCCCTTTGGCTTGAACCCCGAGCCTTGAAATGGTTTGGGCTTATCCTTGGTTGGGCTTCCTTGCCCCCGGTTCCACCCCCCTTCATGCCTTGGCTTTTTGTGAAGGTACTTGTTGTCCTTCTTGAACCCGGATTTGTCGCTCCGCCCCACATCCGAAAAATTCTCCACTTTCGTGATGGCCTCGGATAATGAGGCGGGCCAACTCTCCTCAAGTTTTCGCTTGGCCCAAGTTGGAAGTCCCATCACGAATTGGCACACCCGGTCCATCTCGTGCATGTGCCGTACCTCGAGCATGAGTTCCGAATAAGCCCTCACATATTGCCTCAAATTTTCATTCGGGGCATTCACAAGGTCACGAAGCTTGCACCTTGAAATGTAATCGGAGTTCCTCGGGACAAATTCCGCCTCAATGCGGTCTTTGAAAAACTCCCACGTATAGCCATGGCTCTTCCCCTCCTCCTGTCGCACCGTCCGCCACCATGTGGCGGCATAGCCCTTCAAGTAGGATTGGGCAAGCTCCACGGCGGAATGCCGTCCAACCTTGGCGGCATGCAAGTAGTCGTCCATCTCCGCAAGCCAAGCATCCACAACCTTGCGGTCGCGGACGCCATCGAAGTTCCCGGGCTTGGCCGGTTGAAACCTTTCACCCTTGGAGGCTCCCGTTTTGAGAGCCGCCACCAACTCACCGAAGTCGGGTCTTCCCATCTTGAGGAGTACTTCCAATTGTGCCGGGGTGAATAGGACCGAGCTCCTCTCTTCCTCACTTTCGGGCTCATCACGGTCCTCCCGGGGCATGGGTTCCTCCTCACCAATAGATTCGGGCGGGGCTACTTGGTCATGGACGGGCTCTTCCATCACGGAGTCTTGCGGTTGCTTGCGGTTCTTCTTGGGAGCCATCCGAACCCAAGAAGTGAGCTTCACCACTTGCTCTGATACCACGTGACGCGCTCCCAAGTCACGGGGGTGAAACCCACTTGAGGGTCTCACCAAAGTCAAGTTGCGGAATTGAGACTTGGTAGCACGCTCCCGGCTTCCAACTCTAGAAAGGGGTAGAGGGTCGAGTTGGGAGCCCCGGGATTAGACTAGGAAGAGATCAAGCTTTTAGATCACACGAACCTGCATCACAAACCAACACGAGTTGGTTAGAATCCATTTGCACTCTTTTGGTGTTGGAACAAGCCACGGGGACCCGGACTCACTTGGACTCACCACATCCTTGGCTCGGGAGTATGCCACCACCATACTCCCTATAGTATACTCTGCGCCACGTTGTGGGGACTACACCCAAATGGCACAAATTCCCGGGACTCCCGAAATGGAGTCCCGGAGTTGTCCCGAAATCGTCCCGGCGGGACTCCCGGAACTTTGAACGGCCATAACTCCCGACTGCGGAGTTGGATCGCGACGAGGTCTGAACCAAAGTTGTAGCCCTCGTCAAGATCTTTCCAACGACGTATCGCACTCCCAATTCGGACTTCGCGAACGGATCGATTCCCGACTTTTAGTGGTCGGGAGTCAAACTGCCAGTTTGACTCCCGGCCCTTCTTTTGCCCATAACTTGGGCGACAGATGTCCAAATGGCCAATGCGAGGCCATTTTCGATATCTACGCTTCAAGACCTTTCCAATGACACCAAGAACACTCCGATGCGAGGTGTTTTGGGTCCTGCTGTCGAGCTCTAAACATTCGGGAGTCCCGGAGGACTCCAAATCCCAACTTTTCCAAGTGTTGGGCTTCACCCCCACACTTGGCCAAAGTAGGGTTGCGACAGTTGGAGTTGCATACGGAAATCCAGCTCACCTGCTCGATGCTGCGAGTTATATCAAAGAAGCTTGGCAATCCGTGTCACCAAGCTCTCTCAAAAATGCATTTATCAAGGCGGAAATAATGACATTAGAAGCCGATCAAGAAGCAGTGAACGAAATCGAGGATTTAGAGACCAAAGTTGCACAAGCTATCGCAGTTTTAAATATTTCTGTTGGGCAAGATGAGCTTGAAGAATTTGTCCATATCGACGATGAAAACAATGAAGAATTCGTAGCTGCAATTTTGGAAGATGTTGAAGAGCTTTTGGAAACGATGAAAATTGCTGAAGAGAATCTGGATGATGACAATGATGATGACATTCTTACTTCTCAAGTGTCAGATTTGGGTTTAGGAAACATCGTTGTATTTAACGGATTCGAGTCACTTTATAAACAAGTTGTTGATATAGAAGATCAATTGCTCTGCTCCAAAGTTCGAGAAGAGGCTGAGGAAACATTCGATGATCTTAAAAAGTTGTTTGAATCGTTTCAAAGTAAGGTCCGGGCTGTCACCTTGAAAGTCAAACACAAGAATCTTCAAAATTTACGCCAAATGACAGTCCATGACATGTTGAACTAAATAAATTTGAACCCTTTTTTTCGGGAAAATAATGCATATTTTATTGGGATGCGTATTTAAACGGCTGTGTACTTAGGCGGGAGGCTATTGTAGTCACCAATAGCCATTAATAGAACAACCACAATAGACATTAATAGAATAACCACCAATAACCATTAATAGAATAACCACCAATAACCATTAATAGAATAACCACAATAGCCATTAATAAAATAACCATAATAACCATTAATAAAATAACCACAATAACCATTAATAAAATAACCACCAATAGTCATTAATATAATAACCACCAATAGTCATTAATAGAATAACCACCAATAGTCATTAATACAATAACCACCAATAAAAATTAATATAATAACCATCAATAACCATTAATAAAATAACGACCAATAACCATTAATATAATAGGTACAAATAGCCATTAATAACCATTAATAGCCCTAATAAAATAACAACCAATAACCATATATTAGACTTGGTTAAAATTGCCAAAAATAATCTACGGTGAAATAATTCATAATAGACAAAAGTAATTTAAGGTGAAATAACCTATAATAACCTAAAATTGCCAATAATAACATAAGGTGAAATAACTGTCAATAGCCAAAAGTAACTTATAATAACTATAAGTAGCTAAACTGAAATATTTTACAATAACAAAAAACAACATAAAATAACCCAAAAAATTTACCATAGTTGAAAATAGCCTAAGGTGAAATAAGTTAAAAGAACCAAAAGTAATTTCAAATAACCTAAAGTATAACCAAAAGTAATTGTGAATAACCACAAATATTCATAAATAATGTAGGGTGAAATAATTTAAATTAATGAAAAATAATCATATAATAATTGAAAGTAGCTTAACATAATAATATTATCATATTAACAAAAAAAATCCATTTATTAAATTATTTTTTCCAAAAGAATGGTTATTGAAATGCTATTGAATAATGATATTCAAAAAAAAATTCCAAATTATTTTAAGCTTTCAAAAGAAAATAAATCTAATTATTTACATTATTGAATTTGTTTTTAAAAAAAACTCGAATTATTTCATTTGAACAAAATCTGAATAAAATATTGAATTTTCATAGTTTTTGTTTTTGTATTGTTTAAACTAAAGTATTTGATAAATAGAATGTAACGTAACATATTACCACAACAAATGGAAGTGGGGTGGTTTGATGGTAAAGGTGTTTGCCTCCATTTCAAAGGTTAAGGGATCAAACCTAATGAGTGGTGTTGTGTGTGATCAACAATGGTATGTTGACCAAATAGTCCCCTATCGAATTTCTATAATATGTGTTTAAGTTGATTACGTGACCTACCTAGGCTACGTTAAAAATCTAGCCTAGGTAGTGATACATGTCAATAAATCGTAAGTTTAAAAATAATGAAATTATCAATAATATTATATATTAAATAATTAAAATTTAATTGATTTACATGTTGGTTAGTTAATTAACTAACAAGTGATTGGTTTGGTAAATTTGTATTTCACTGGAAAGTAACCTTGTTTTTCATTAGTTACTAGTGAAACAATTCATTGTTTGTAACAACTAGTCCCCGTTCCCTAGGGGGTTAAACAATTTTAGTAGATAAAAGTGTCCAAATTCATTCAAAATCTAGTGAAACCCAAAGTGAATTAGGACACATTTCCTAGTAGTGAAGATGTTATGTTTATTATTGGACATGAACTATTTCTATAAGAATTATTAATTTACCTATAGGAGTAGTTTTTTCATCAATGGTCAATATAATTGTGGAAAAACTAACAACAAGAATAACAAACTCAATAATATTGCTAAAAAATGTAGAGAAAAACAAGGTAGTAACAACCACATAAATTCCAAAAAACACCTATAAAAGTGCAAGCAAGATATTTTGTACATACTTGTTACTTTGTTTTCTACTTGAAAACATGGAAAAAAAATAAAATTCAAACTTTAAACCTTCCTCTAGCATTTGAACAAATTAAACTTTTTTTTTCCATGGGCATCCCTAGCCTCCTTTTAACTTTTAAAAGTCATTTGTGTCACCATTTGGATTTGAGTAAATACCCCAGAAGTATTACCCATTGTTTAGTGGTTAAGGATGATTTTAGTTATGAAAAAAAACTTGATTAACTAAAAGAATTATATTAGAATGTTCATCACATCAATATTGAGGTGTTTTTTTTTAAAACCAAATACTTGCAAAAACATTTCACCTACTTTCCAATATTTGAACTTTATTTTTCAAACTACCACAAATTTTACGTTCAATTCAAGTACTTGCAAATAGCTTAAAAAAACATGACTATAACAATTTAACATTTGAATTTCATGCAAACAAGAGTTAAAAAATAATTTACCCAACAAAATTTTATTATCCCCATAAAATCATCTACTTGTTATTCCTTTTCTTTTCAACAACCATTGGGCCTCATGTTTGCAGTTCTTGAAACATTACCAAACAAAAGAAAATTGAAAAAACAATGCAATGCCCATCCATAAAATCTCCTCCTCTTTGTTGTAGTAATGGGTTTTTTTAAAAAAAGAAGAGAATTATGCATTTATTGTTATTTCATCCAAAATAAATAAATAAATAAATGGTGTAAGATTTAATTGATTTATATCAATAGCATGCACCATAAAAAAATCACCCAATAATTCCACCCACAATCTAATTTTGAAATATATATGCAAAATTTAAAATTCTATGACAAATATTATTTTGTCACAAATATAGTTTATATGTTCAAATTCTTCAATGTTTGTTGGACATTTAAAATATGTGATTAGATTAAGTCTAAAGTTAATACTTAAAATGAAAAATAAATAAATCCAAGATGTGATGTCCATATGTTACCAAAAAGAAAATTTGTAAAAAGATTATACTTGTGATTACAATTTTGGGGGGCTTAATGTGTTTTCACCCATGTTACAACTTGCCACTTAGAACTTAACAAAGTTAATCACTACGTTACAAAAGGAATCATTCATGAAATGTGGACTTAATTTTATTGGACCTATCAAAACGACCAAACATTTTACAAGGAACAAATACATATTGTTAGCCATAGACTACATTATTAAATAGGTGGAGGCAATAACTTTCTACACCAACACTGTTATGGTTATAATGAAATTCTTATATAAGTTCATATTGATTAGGTTTCAATGTCTAGTAAACATAGTCACTAATTTAGGTGTGCATTTCAATAACAAAATAGTCAAGTATTTAACCAACCAATTTGTGCTAACACATTTAAGTTCAACCATTTATTATTCACAATGAAATGTGCAAGTTAAATCAATTAATAAGGTCATTGATAACCAAATTAGTTAGTGAAAAAAAGACAAATTGGGATGAACATCTTCCTAATGTATAAAATAATGTATAAAATAGTCACATGGTATACTCCATGCAACAAACATATTTTCACTATATAAAACAATGTATAAGGTAATCACATAGTATACCCCATACTAGCTAGTTTATGGACTATATCCATTCATGCTAACAAAATATGTTTTCCAAATCAATAACAGGGACCATAGGGATGCAAACCAAATATGAATTTTTACCAATATAATAATTAACCTACAAAAACTTTAAGTTGATAGGTTATAGGTAGAAGGAACCACAAGAGCTCAGTAGTGGAACATAAATATATGGAATTAATAGTGTAATCACAAGGAACAATTTAAGTTTAGTGATTTTGTTCAATAGTTTCCCAAAAACACACCTAGGAAAGTTTATAAATAAGTGATTTGGACCATACATAATATAATAATATTTACCCAAATAAGTGATTTGGACCATACACAATTATGTACAAGTTTAACCTAACGCTATGCTTGTGAATGTAAACAAACTAAAACTGTATAAATACATGAATAAGGAAATACAAAGTACAAACTCCTTAAACCTATTTATTGGGAAGGTGAAAATGATTCAAACATGAACATGAATCAAATTGTAGATGATGATCATATTTTAAAAAATGACTTAAAAACATGATTATTTGTAGCTTTAAACCAATGAGAATAGGTTGTGGGTGTACATTTTTCCCCTATCATTTTGAATTCCATTCAAAAATATATAAAACAATTGATAAAAAAAAAAAGCTTAATTAAGGCACTAACCTTAGAAAAAAAAACGAAACACAATTTTGGTGGACATTTGTGTCTCAATAGTAATGACAAATGTTGTCAAAATTAATTACCTTGTTTTGATGACTTTCTCATTTTGTTTTTGTGACAAACATAATGAATGAGGAAAAAATTGTTGAAATGGTGTAAAGGTGAATAAAAAATAAAAAAGCCATGAAAAAACAAAGACAATAACAAAAAACATGACAAGAAAAAACAAAATTGGTGTTATTATTAGTCCATTATCTAGCATCGACATCCCTATTGTCACGGACACCATCATCATTTGTCGTTTGCATCATCATTTGCACCAACATAATCATTTGCATCATCGTTTACACCAACATAATCGCATGCATCATCACTTGCATCATTATTAATTCATAGTTAATTTTCAATTAACTCCTAGCTCATTATTAATTATAAAACTTCCTTGGTTGGTGCACACATGGAAACTTCTATGGAAGTTGTATTGATTTAGGTCCTCAATGGGGTATAATATGAATTAACTTTTACTTAAGTTTTAATTAACTTTTTAATTTAGTATTATTAAAGAAACTTTTAAAGAAACTTCCTTAGTCGGTGCACACATGGAAGCCTTTATGGAAGTTTACTTGATCTAGGTCCCCAATAGGGTGAAATTTGAGTTAACCTTTAGTTAAATTTAGTTGACTTTGAATTCCCTATTGGTAGGGAAACTTCTTGGTGGGTCTCTAATGGGATATAAATAGGGGTAGGACCTTTCATTACCTTTGGTTTATTTGACATTAATTTTGGGTACATTTTTTTGTCATAACCTTTGTTTTCATATGTTATCATAATAGAGTTTTGATTGAATCATCTTTTAACTTATATTGTGTTCTTGCCTTGCATCTTTATGTTTTCAATTTTGGATTAGACTTAAGCTTGCATTTTTTGTAATTTTTTCTTCCTTGTTGTGTCCTTGGTTTAATCCTTGTACGTTTTTGTGCCCATGACACCCATCATTTTTGGATTACAAACCACAACATATGACTAAAACAACAATTCATCAAATAACAAGTACAAAACATATTGTTGATGTGTGGTTATATTATATTTAAAACAAAAAAATGCCAATAAACACAATCAACCCAAATGGTAGTGATTTTAAATTTGGAAAAGGAAAACCTTTAACAACATTTCCAATAAGAAATATAAGTTTTTGTAGAATAATCACAACAACCACCAAAGGACACATTTGACTCACAATCTCCAAGTTTTCCAACTCTTACTTTTCATTCTCCTTCAAATAGAAAATCAAAACCATGTTGTCAACCTATGGCCCATAATAGTGGTGTCTTCAGTTCTTCCAAAAAAACTTGATAGATACATGTTTACTCTTATGGAGCAAAGCTATACTTTGGAGTTAGAGTGTATTGTCACTAGACAAGTATGCGAGCAATAGAAAAGGAACATGTTGGTAGGATTGTTCAAAATGCAATGGAAAACACCATGCTATGAATTACTAAGAAATTCCTCAAGGAGCAAGGTGTGGCAAATAGGTTTTTGCCAAAATTGGGGAAAAGGTTGTCATAGTATATAAACACATATTGGGAGAAGTGTTTAAGATTTCAGCCAAAGGATGGAAGGAGTAGAAACATGTAGACAAGGTAATAACAAAAAATATGTTGAAAATAATTGCATTGCTTGATGCCATATTGATGCAAAGTAGTGGAGTGTTACTAAGTTTAAGCCTCCATATGACATTAGATCCCCTACACTTATCCCAGTGATATACCATAGGGAGAAAGTTTACTATTTTAACAATGTAAATACAATTTCTATGATGAAAGCAAACAATAGGGATCATATTAATTGGGCTAAAACTATGTACAAACATTTGGTCAAGGTGCTTCACAAATGGACCAAATTTCAAGCCAAAATGCTTGAGGGCAAAGGGAAGATGGATGTGAAGGACACGTGCCATTTTGCACTTGTCATTGAAATTTTCATACAAAGGTGGATGCATCAGGTAGAGGAACCATAGCAACATCAGCACCTAAACTACAGAAGCACCTTGCAGCAAAGCTTGCAAAGCTGCAAAACCTTAGAATGTAGCAAAGCTGAGCAACAAACTTAGAGAAATAAACAGCCTTTGAGGTCATCTACTCAATCTCCTCACGTATATCCACAGGTGGAGAGGAGACAACAAATAGTTATGCAGGAGTAAGTAAGTAAGTAGTAGTCCTTGTAGTAATTCTTAGCATGTATGCTTTTTGTGTTTTGAGGTTTGAAGGATTTTGAGGAGAAAATCCAAAATACAGAAAGAACATTTTTAAGAAGAGAATCAAGGTAACAACAAGGACATAAGTAACTGTTGAGGAACATGCTTAATAAGAACATTTCGATTTTTGGGTTTGGAGGGAAAGATTAGGATATATGTACTTCCTCTCCCATTTGATTTTGTTCATTTCATTGTTTTTTCAACATGTTGCACACAATGGATTTCTGAATGAAAAATAATAATAATATGATGATTCTTGTTTTGTGCAGAGTACAGAAATGCAGAACCAGTAATCAGGTATTGGAAGTACAGTTTTAATCCTTAATTTTGCAGATGGTGTGAGTTTTGCATACCATTTTGATTAGAAGTACATCATGACTCTATGTTTTAGCTACTACAGATTTATGATAAAAAAATTAGTACTTACCTGCCAACATTCTGAAGAATGCAAACCTTTAGGTGACAGGTAACAAACCCAAAACAAGGAGATTGAAATCTGCTAGTATATCCATTACAAGTCAGAAACATGTTACAAACTAGAATGAGATTGATCAGTTGAAGCGAAGGGGAGGAAGGCAGAATCATTCAAGTCAGTGAGCAATTTGATAGCTTCATCTGATTCAGCTACTTGTTGCATGAGATGGGTATATGTAGCAGCACTGGCGCTACCTCCTACCTCCTTTATCTCCTCCAATACTTGTAACAATGTCTCATATTGCCCCAGTTCAGCATATTTTAGTAGCAAAATGTCCCATGTATCCTGTTACAAGATGACAAAAAGAAAGAGTCATATACATTCAGTAAGCTGAGTGTTACATTCACCTTCCACAGACCAAAGTGGCCCTCATATGATTGACTAGATGGGTCACCTTATTACAATCGACCCCTAAGTCACATGACAAATGAGGTGAATGTCAACCACAAATAACCAAAAAATCAGGGAAAAAAATGGGAGGTTTTGGAATGAAAATCTCTACTACAAATGACTTGAAAATGAATGGCAGGTACAGAAGAAAATTACTTGAGAAGGTTGAAGGCCCATTTGCTTCATCAATTCCCATGCCTCTTTCACAACCTCCATATTTCCCGCTTCTGAGAATGCTTGGATGAATTGTTCCATGGCGTGGGGTGACAATGATTGTCCCAATTCCTGTCATACATAATTGAACAGTACATCAAGACTTGTCACCACAGCTAAAGGAACACACACATGTATGGACTTCACAGATGAGCAAGAAGCTCAGACAGAAGCTTGCCTTCAGTTCAAGAAAGGTGGTGTAGGCATTATCGAGGCGATTATGTGACAGGAGTGCACATATAATGGTGTTGAACAAAAGGTACGTGGGCACAATGCCTTGCTCCTTCATTGTCCCAAATATGGTCCATATCTCATCCACTTTGCCTACTTTTGCAAGGCCTTGAAAGAAAGCATTGTATGTTGCCTGATCACATTTTGAGAAATAATGAACATCAGGTAGTACTGACCCACTATGCCACTTGATATATTACCCAAAATTCACTTTTTCTCTTTTGCCACAATGCCAGTTCTTTGTTCTAATTAGTCTTCTGTCTTCTTCATGCAGAAGACTAAGTTCTCTTTTTTTGTAGAATGCCACAACATATGGAGAACAAGTAAAAAGTGTTGGAGAGAGGGGACTAACTGACCTCATTTGCACGGTGGCCTCGGAGTTCCATATCCTGGAGCGTAGTCAGGGCTAAATCATAAAGGTCTTCTTTGGCAAAGTACCCAATAAGTATATTGAAGGTGCTACGGTCAGGTGTGCAACCTTCTGTATCCATCTTCCGCAAAGTAGCCATAACACCATCCATGTAGCACGCATTGCAGTAAACTTTCAACAAGGTATTGAACAGGAGGACATCAGACTTGCCATTCTCTCTACTGTTGATCTCATTTGCCAATCTCTCCACCATGTCTATCTGCCCTACTCTGGCATATGCTGAAAGCAAAATACTGTAACCTATATTGCCTGCACAATATGCACATCACCCCTTTATTAGTTTCTGCATTTCTGACGATAGAAATATTTGCAAAGATCTAGCAGAGCATGTCAACAGTCCTGACGTAGTTAAAGGAACATGCAATGCATGCAGTGGTGCTATCACTGCAAAACTATTCCTCAAGAGGAACAATGGCTTTACCGGGTTTGATGCCTTTAGCCTGCATCTCATCAAACATTTCATGCGCCTCCTGGACCCTACCCACTTTTGCATATGCATCCATCATAGAGCAATATGAGACCTGCAATAAACAACCAAAGATCTTAGGATTGAAGTACAAGCAACATGAACCTTCATGGATCTGCCATCACAATATATTAAATTCACATTCTTCTGAATGAGTCAAGTCAAGTTCATGCATATCCAGGCAATAGAGTACACATTAGAATGTGGGACCAACTAACCTTGTCAGGTCGTAAACCTGCAGCCTGTACATCTTCAAAGATTTTCCGAGCCTTGTCAGGCTGTTTGCTATTTGCATATGCATTAATCAATGAATTGTGTACCACCTGCACTTCCAATACATGACTGATTTTTCCTCAGTTCTAAAAAACAACTTCGAAGGAGCTGATATAAAAAGAAAAATTTCTTCAATCATCCAGGAAAGCAGCAAAAGTAGGCACCAGATTTGGAGTGAGGCCTGCACTTCGAATTTGACCTAAAACTTGTTCTGCCTTGGTGTGCTTGCCTTTGCATGCATATGTATTGAGCAATGCACTGTAGTGGAAGAGGTTGGGTGTCACGCCTGCCCTTTGCATCTCCTCAAATGTTGCCCTTGCTTCTTCTTCCAGTCCATGTGATGCACATACATTGATGAGTGCTCCATATGTGACTGCATCTTGCTTGAAATCCCTTGACTTCATCTCTTGTATAAGGAGTTGCGCCTTTGAATATCCGTCTTGGGTTCTTGCACAACCTGAAATCAACTGAGAAAACACCACCACCACCATTGCTTGTGAATATTACGACACCCTTGATAACTATCAGCATCACCCAATAGTAGAACTCTAGCTGCATTGTGTACCACTGAACACCCCAACAATGAGTATACACATGACAGAGGTTTGCCCAGTTGATTTCTGGGAAGATTCTCAAGGCAAATGTCAAACCATGAATCCACAGAAAGAGCTAATAACATAATCTACAAGCCCAAAGGATTCATTAACATGGTTTGGAAATGGAGCAAGTAGCGTACTTACAGTGCTGTATGTGATAACATCTGGCTGCAAACCCTCTGTTTTCAGTTGATCAAAAAGACGTAATGCTTTCTCAACTTTCCCATTATAAACAAGTGTACTCAGGAGAGAATTGCAGATGAAAACATTGCGGCGCACAGGATCCAGCAATGACAACTCATTGAAGATGTGCAGGGCCCTCTCTGCCCGGCCTGCCTTTCCCAACACAGAGAAGAAGCTTGTGTATGTTGGAGCTGTCAACTTCTCGTTCTCTTTCATCCAACCAAACAGCTGCACAACCGAAAGCAACAAACAAATATACAAAGCGCTTGAGCTCAAGGAAACACTCAAGACCCTCCTTGTTGTTGGACAATAACAAAAATTGTGAACCGTAACTCTCATGAGAATCAAGAAATCAAATCCCCTAAGAAAGAAAATCATGAACTGTGTACAAAGAAAACAAAACCCTAGAACAAAGAGAACCTTCAACCCTAATAATGATCCCTCTCTATTGTTTTCCTGTCCCCCCTTGTGCATTCTTGGTGTCTTGGCACAGAATTTAAACTCCTCTAAAGGAAAAAAAGAAGAGAGAAGGGTTCATGAAAAACCAAAGAAGGAAGTAAGGCTGCTTACAACACAAGCATCTTGCCATCTCTTAAGCCGAGCAAACCGTCGCAAAACTGCATTCAAGTCCATGGTCTCCAATTTGTCACCAACTCTGCAGCCATCATCGGAACCCTCAAGAAACCCTAATTTCAGGGGAAGACATCAGAACAATGCAGATTCTGATGGAAGTATGTAAACCCTAAACCCTAAACCTACCTCCACGAGATCTGTACATCATCAGTGACAATCATAAGACCAGCCCTTTGCATCAAAGATCCATTGTCGAGAAATGGATTTATTCACAAATTTCTAAAACTGGTTACTTGATTGGGGGGGTTAATAGGGTTTGGAACAAGAACAAACCTGGAAAGAGCAGCTACAACATCGTCCGCGGTTTGCAGGTCCATCATTGCGCTTCTTCTCTCAGGCCAGGAGATTTTGCCCGCTTGTACTTTCCTGTCAGGACTGACCCACAAGTACTTCTTCAGGAGCGTGTTCTGGTCCTTCCTGTCGGAGATTATTGGTTGTAGATCCTGTGTTCTGAATGAGTCGCTTCCACTCGGATTCACCCACACATCTCTCGTCATTCTACCTGAATCTTTCACCGTCGTCTCCACATTCTCCTCTGCTGAAAATCCTACCAGCTCTGAGGAACTAGTAGTAGTGTCGATTGAACTCCCTCCTCGGAACAAAAAAATCCTTTCGCTACCGCTGGAAATCCTCCTACTGCTGCTGCTGCTGCTGTTGCTAGTTCTCTGCATGGGAACCTCTTGTGCACTTACCGCCTTGTGCGTCGCTGCAAAGCACCCCGTATGCTGAGGCGATGCCCCAACTGGAAGCAACATGGTTTGCAACATCACACCCAGATTCTTCGTTCTTTCTCGTCTTCCTCCTCCTGCTGCTCCTGCTCCGCTTGCTTCCAGTTTTACCCTTCTCAGAGCTCTGAGCTTGGAAGCACCCAGGTCTAAACCCTTTAAAATTTCATGCAATCTCGCAATTGGGTCCTCCGAAAACCGAGGAAAAACCGAACAGGGGCTGAAATCCTGACAGCATTTGTTCGATCCGGCGAGGAAGAGCGCGGAACTTGTCGCGAGGAGAAACCGCTGCTCTGTTTCAGCCATGGCCACAGCTACCTACGCTCTACGTATGTATGTACATATGTAATACGTACATGTGTGTATATACGTACTTCTGTGCGTATGTACGTCTGCATGGACTACCTATCTAGCATACAATTTCTTACAATTTCTTAGTCTGTGTGATATGGTGTTCATGCTCTAGGAATTTAGGGTTTAGGGTTTCAAGAGGATCTAGGGTTTCAGGTTTAATAATTGAAAATTGTAGGAATTATACGAATTGATTTAGGTTTGGTGATTTGAGTTGTAGGACTTAAGATTTGATTTAGGGTTTAGGGTTCTAGGTTTAGTGATTTAATTCCTAGCAATTAGGATGTGGTTTAGGGTTTTGGGTTTAGTAGGTAATTTAAATTGTATGAATTAGGATGTGGTTTAGGATTTTAGGTTTAGTAGGTAATTTAAGTTGTATGAATTAGGATTTGGTTTAGGGTTTTAGGTTTAGTAGGTAATTTAAGTTGTATGAATTAGGATTTGGTTTAGGGTTTTAGGTTTTGGATTCACATTACATTCCCATAATTATCAAAACCAGAAATAATTTCATAGTAAATCTTGTAAAATGCAATTTACATATATGCATGATTTGAAGAAATTAACAGTAATAAAATATTTAATAAGGTTTTTTTTAACCCCCACAATTTCATTCAAAACACAATTGAATGAAGAATAATGACAAATTGAAGAATTGTCACTAATTGCATTTGGCTAAAAAGCTTTTTTTTTTTTTCACAATGGAGAGCATATGTGTCTATTTTGTTCCATTTCATAATTTGTAATTGTTTGGGTTGAAATTCAAAAAACTATTTCACAATGGTTAAATTTTTATTTAGAAATCAACAATAAGATAAAATTTTGTAAATCAAATGATAATTATAATGGTTGAAATTGTTGTTGAATGTTAACAATAGTAACAAATTCTTCCACAACATGGCTAAATTAATATGGCTAAATTAATATTCTATGGGAACTAAATGTGGTGTAGAATTTGTAAAGTAACTCTAAATTAATTACTACTCACTAATTTAAAACATCTCCCTTAGGGAATTGAACCATATGATCACAAAAGTTTTGTCCATTGCAACATGGGATTTTCACTCTTAGAACCATTGAAAACCCCACTCAATTTTCCACCATTTGACATCATGATGAACCTTGATCCATCCAAAGCAAAATAATTCAACTTTAACAAGATTTACCATATTCACAAAATCCAAGAAATAGGATATCGATATTGGGCATATTTTATTAAAGGGTAAATGAATCATCTCTAACACAAGCAAGATACATGGGTAACTCAAGATCAATTTCAAAATGATATATCATACATAGTATGGGTGACTTTGGCATAAATTTAATTACTTTTTTATTTTGTCAAAAATGTTGAATTAAAAAAAATTTGTGTTTGTCAAAAATTTAAATTGCAGAAACTTGGAATTGAACCTTAGCCTAATACAATTAAACACAATAGTTGTGAACAAACTATCCACAAGGACAATAAGAGAACTCCAAAATCAAGTTGGAATTTAATATTTAAATTTCTTATATGTTGAAAAGTTCCAAAGTTTTAAATTATTTGACACTTATGTGTTGAACTTGCTAGTTATATCTTTCATAAATAAGATTTGTTCATAGTTCATACACACATACATATCCTTAGTATTAAGGAAGGTAGTTTGATTGGTTTCTTCATGTTGAATTCCCCAAACCGCAAAAGACCTTGGTTTGTGTTCTTCATATTGTTGGAAAATCCGTTGATGAATACGAATAGATGCATTGATGTGATTTTGTTTAGACCTAGAGTGCAAGAGTTATTGAATTTTGAATATCTTCATCATTAACGTTGTGTGTGTGCTCTTGGTACCATTAGAAAATGCTCGATGGGTATTGAATGCACTAAGGCAAATTTTGTAATTTTCAAACTTATGGTGGAGGAGTTTATTGTAGTTTGAGTAATTATTTTCATGAAAATTCAAATATATGTATTTTTAATTTCAAAAACATGTATATTTTGTAAAAGCTATCTAGCCCACAAGCAGGTAGGTAGGTAGTCAATGGGTATGTATGTAAGGTAAGTGGGTAGGTTGTTAGCTAGGTAATTTCCTAATCTATGTGGTCATAACTTAAGTAGATTATTGTCTAGTTTTTAAAAGAAAAAACTATGATGAACAATCATTCTTATTTTTGAGGAGTGATTTTCACTTTTTGAAGATTATATACTCTTGTGCATGGTGAAATATTTGCGTTTTCATGATTCTTCTTTTGCCTTAAGATACTTTTAATTGTAAATGGGAAGGCCACAGTGTGAGACTGGACACCCTTCGTTATTAGAGCATCTCCAATGGTGCTCTGGATAGTAGAATTAAATGTCTAAGTTTTATCTTTTTTTTTTTTGGGGCAACCCCACCAATAAAACTGAAACTGCTTATACTTGGGGACTACTAATAGCAAACCATCTAGACCAATCATTACGATCGACCGATTAGAAATACCGAGTCTCAATCAGGTACAATTTATAACACTCGTTTTTGGAGGTGCACAACTGTGTTGCGCCTTTCAGTAGCCAAGGCAAGATGCGCGAATTTGGTGCAGAAAAACCAATTTCCTGAGCTAAACTGGCACATTTTGACTTTTTCACAATAAAATTTTACTGTCTTGAGTCACATACTGAACACCGTTGGAGATGCTCTTACTATTATAATTATTATTATTATTTTATTTGGTATCATACCAGGCTGGTACTGGTATTGGGTCCAAGACTGATTTATCCTTGCAATCCAGTGTTGATACCCGGTTCATGCTGGGTATCAGCACTGGACTGGACCATACGACTATATACCATACTTCTAGGGTTTAGGGTTTAGCAAGTGCGTGTGTTAGGGTTTGCCCTCTTTCTTTTCCTCCGTCTCTCAAGTCGTTCCTTTTTCTGTCGGGATTGCTCGTCGCGTTTCGCAGAGTAGCAGCGACTGCTTGACGCACGGATTTATGGCTTCGAAATCATCCTCTGGTTTTTTTTGCTTCAGAATTGTGAGAGATAGAATACAGAGACTGGAGAGAGAGAGAGAGAGAGAAGATGGCCTCCTGTGATGAGGGCTTCAAGCACAGAACGCTTTCTCGCTTCTCTTAGTAGAAGAAGGATTTTACCAGAGATGGAGACACAGCCTGCTACTGTTCCCGTGTCTGCACGAGAAACCGAACAAGATGTAGAGGAGGAGAAGGAGGAGGAGGAGGAGGAGAGGCCAGAAAGAACATCAGAGACTGCAGCTCAGCAGCAGCTGAGAGACAAGATTCAAGCAACGACCAACAGAGTAAATGCCAGTCAGGTCTTGGATGGAGAAATTGCGGATCCTCTAGAGGAGGACGAGGAACGAGGAGAGATGGCGACATTAGCTCAGGTTCTCTTCTTTTTCTCAATACACCCACGAGGTATATTTCTTAGCCACCAGAGTTTAGGGTTTAGGAATTGGATTTTGGTCACAGAAGAAGAAGAATCCGATCCATGCTTTTTGCAATTTGATATCAATTGAATATCAATCTGACTTGGGAGCTCCAGATTTTTTACGAACTTCTTTTTCTTTGTTTTTTTGGGTTTGTGTGGGATGGATTGCAGCAGCAAAAGCATGGGCCATGCACAATAAGCAAAGACCTTTTGCAACTTGAGCGAGCAAGCAGTTCTCTTGGTATATACCTGCAATCTGAAAAGTTAGGGTTTTGTGACTTATCAATAAGTGGATGTGATCATTCATGTACAAAGTTTTTTTGTGCATTGGGTTTTAGGACATTGTTGTGGTGGTCCTCAGGGCATCATGTCTTTGCAGCAATTCTTTCATGTTGAAATGCATTGCATTTATATGGATGTACAAATCTTTAGGATGTTGTCGCATTTCAGTTCATTTGAGGAGTCAGAGGATGATGATGACCTTCAGGTTCCAATACTGTGTTGTTGGGGTGTGCATTTGTTTGAATAGAGAATAGTTTGCGGGTGTTTCAAAGCAAGGCAGCGTCTTCAAGCACTTGGCAGGAGGAACCATGTGCAAGGGCAATGCCACCATTGCCTGAAAGCAGTGGTATGTTCTGCCCAAAAGTGTGCTTTATCTTTCAGCTGTTTGCCTATTGTGTATTCTGAGGGTTTTTTTCATTAGTGTAGAATGAGAAATTGATGAAGAAGAAGAAGAAGAAGAAGACTTCATCATGTGAGATGTGCTAATGTGAATTCCTTGGACTGGCAGTTTTAGGAAGGGTGAAATCATTCCTCCCTGTTTTGGATGAGGCCAACCGAAATCTTTTCTCAGACATTCAGGTTCAACATTTATCTTTGTGTGCATATATATTAACATGTTTTCTAATTCTTTTCTTATAATTCATTCATGTTGAGATTGAGTTCTGGGCCTCTCTGATTTATAGCAGTTCTGCCCGAGGCCCAGTATTTTGGTGGTTTGCCATTGGTATCCCAGCTGTCGACAGTCAAAACTACAGAATTTTACATTTAATGGATTTGATGCTGATGATAAACAGGAGAGAGGTGCAGAGCAGTTTGACATAGAGGTTGTGAATGTAGGCGATGACAAACCATATATACAAATGGTATTCTCTCACCCGACTTGTGACAGGCTTTCTCAATTTTCCCACTGATTTACAATCTTACTGTCAGCATATTTGTGAAAGGAAACCCACAACTAGTGGGGAAAGTTGTTGGCATCTTATGTTCCTTTTTCAGTGTTCCCATTGAATGGAGTTCCAGAGTTGAAATGCTGATTCAATCACAATCTGTTTATGTGCACAGGACCTGGCCTTAGGCTTTGCTGATCTTTACACTCCTGAAGCAGTTGCAGCGGCCGAGTTAGCAGCCAATGGCCAACTACAACAAAGAGAAATTCCCATAGGTCTTGCGGAGAATAGTAGTGAAAGTGAAAGTGAAAGTGATAGTGATGAGGAGCAAGAAACTCTGGAGAATGCACTATCCACAAGGGACTTCAGAACAACATCTGCCACAGTGGAAATGACTTCCAATGACCGAGTGAGCAAGCGATCGAAGATTCAACCAATGTAGTTGTGAATAGAGGCCACTTTGAGGAGCTTCTTATGCAAATCACACAAGGCATTTTAGTGTTGTTGTGTACAAATTTCCCCAACCCACTTGTTCCTGTTTTTTCCTCTGGGCAAAAATTCCAATTTCCAGGTATTGGTATGCGCATCCTTGAACTTGCATTCAGTACATGGATTCCTTGACCTGGTTCTGAGTATGGATGTCTTGGGTGGGCATCTCATCTCTTACTGGATTTGGAACACATTTTGTGTATGGATTGTGTATGTTTTTTTGTTTTTTGCCAAGGTTCAAGCAACAAGTTTTTGGAAATCTTCTCACAATCACCACAATGGTTTGCTTTTGTAACATCTAAACAAGAAGATCAAGCCATGTTACACATGAACATCACCTAAGAGCTCTTTCACTAATTTGAACCAGTGTAAGCTGGTTCTCACTTTTGACTGGAAACTTTGGTTCCAGTTTAGACCATGTTCTTAGTTCCAGTTTTTTATGATTTTTTGGAAATTTTTTAAAGCTTCAGTTCCAGTTTTTGGTGTTTTAATTTGGCGCCTGCTGTTTTCCAGTTTCTGTGCCATTACAGTGCCAGAAGTCAGTTCTTGGCCTAAATTTTCTCAACATGTTCAGGGCTGGCTCCAGGTTTTATTTTGGGTGCTCATTACTATTTTGATCCTTATAACCAAGCAGAATGTGTTTGATATGTGTGTCATTTTTGAGTCAGCAGATCAGACAGCCTCCATTGTTGAGCTTGTTGACTAGATAGCCAGTTTGTTGCAACCGAAGAGTCAGGGTAACCCTGCATGCATGCTTATTGTGGAATATCATTGCAATGTTGTTACAAACCAACAATTTGGCTGTACAAACCAATAAATTGTTGTTGCAATAATCAAAGCACATAATGAACTGGGTGTCTGACAAGGTGTGTGCTTGGAGATCCATGTGCATAGGTGTGACCTGTCTTTGAATCTAGAATGAGTAGCAGCATCACAAAGTATGACAATGTACTCATTTGGTTACATGCCGAAGAGATTCTGCTAAATGAAAATATGTCAGGACACCCAACTTGAGGGACATGGAGACAGTTTGAAGCAGTTAGTAGGGTTATCAATTGCTTTTGCCATTGCATGTGGAATGAACTAGAGAAAAACTGGGCCATCATCCCTTCACTGATCTATGATGAGATACCACCATACAGAGTCTGAGGGAGGAAGAAGAAGCTCATCACCCAATTACACTAGAGAATTCTTTTTCAGAACTAGGATGAGTGCCTTCTTGATACAGTAGTCATGGTTGCATTGAAGTCTTCAGAGGAAAGCATGTGGCTAAGTTCCATTTTGCCCCTAGCAATCCCGATCTGAACTTTTGAGAACACCTCCATTTGTTTGTCGCGACATTGTCGGGCTGTTGTCATTGCAGATCTAAACTCTTCTTCAGCTTCCTTGTACCTGTTATCAATGGTAGGATAAAGTCATACATAATGGTTGTGTCTACTGGAAACAAAAAGTTCTCAAGATGCAAAATCTCTATTGCAATAGTGCCAATGATCACAGTATCCAAGAATACATGTACACTACTGTACATGATACATGGGTTGTTCAGGTACACACTTCTTGAACAGGGCAGCAATGGTGCCAAGCATGTAGTGTGCTCTAGCAGTTCCTTGGACATCTCCTAAAATCTCACAAATTTGTAAATACCTGCAAAGATATTAAAATCCATTATAATCAGTCAACAAGTCTGTTGCTTGCATGTTGCATAATTTGCTAAAGAGGTGAAATGGTGATGTTGAATTGTGCAGTTTTGGGTTAGGAAGACCTTATTATGCAGGCTTTTGCTGCACCCATTTTTCCTCTGCGGAATAGAAGAAAACCCAAGTTGCCAATGGCAACACACTGCTTTGGAGGATTCTCAAGGTAAGTGGCACACTTTAGAGCTCTCTGCACATGTAATTTGCATTAGAAAGCTAGCACACCAAACTGCAAGGAGTCAAGTTCAACCATGAAACACAATTTGAAATATCTTCTAGGGTTTAAGGTTGTAGGGTTTAATGTTTCACATTTAGGGTTTAGGGTTCTTCTATAGATGGTGACAACATATATGTATGTCAAAATCATTGGAATTTATATATGTGTCACATAATGATATGAAGAATACAAAATAGTTGTTAAACCTTGTGAGAGTTTGCGGCATCTGCCCATTGGGAAAGTTTTGCATATACAAGTCCCAGATTAGTGTAGGCAACAAACTTGCCCTCCACATCACCGTTGTCAGCATGTTGCCGATGAAATTCTGCTGCCTTCCTATACTGCATAAACACATTTTCAATAGGGCACACGAACTTGGGACTAATTTATTATAATGTTATATAATGGCACACAAGTTTTGCAGGATGTGATCAGCATAAGGTATATCAACTACAAATTTTGTAGGATGTGATCACAAATATGAGATGGAACTTGAATCTGACTTCACCACATTGTTCAGATTACCATAGCAGCAGCTGCTGCATTTGAAGGTGACCCCAATTCACCTGGAGCATTGCTGTTGTCCTTTGAAGCTGTAGATTTTAGGTCTTCATGTTCTTGGATAGAGCAAGCAATGTAATTGTATGCTACGGCTTCACCTTCAGCATCTCCCAGTTTAATGCACAGCTCCAGATAGTTTTGGTAGCAATCCAATGCCTTTAAAAACTCCTGTTAAATTCTTTCACGTAAATATTTTACATGACATGCTCCTAAACTATGCATATTGGCTAATTTAGATTACAATTGATTACAATCTACAGCCACTACTACTACCCTGGTTGATTGAATGCAGTGTGGAGATACCTGGGCATTGTCATACAGAACTCCCATGGAAATCAGAGCTTTGGCTTCATCTTTGTACTTTTCTGGATCTTTCTGTCGCCTTAAGGATTCAGCAATGACACTGAGATCAGAAATCTTTTGCCTCTCTCCTGGTACCCATGCATAAAAGATCACAAAAGTAAATTGCAAAAGATTAGTGGGTTTGAGTCACTGTGAGAACTCAGCTTTCTTTCAGTTTGAAATCTATTTAGCTTCACAATCACTTCTGCAATGGGTCTTCTCCACATTTTGAAATGCATTTACATACAAGATTCTAGTACAAAAGACTCCAAGGAGCAAAACAAAATTATGCATGGCGACTTGTGCTGTTTTTAGTTAATTTCTTGTTTTTTTTGGTTGCCCCCTTCATCAATTTGTCCTTACCAATCCCGCCACCTTTTTCAAGGTCTTGATCTTGCTTGTCACCAACTGCAGTCCGTGCTGGAAGGTGTAATACAGCAGATGCTGGCATGCGTATGAAGCTGGTGATCGGCATATTCAGGTCTAGGTGATCTGCCCCTCCCAGTGTATCAATCCCAACCCTGCACTAATTGAGCATGGAAGAAATGTACCCTTCAGAAACACAATTAAGCTGCAGCTCATCAAACTGGAGAATCCTACACCATGTTCACGTTTCACCCTTACCAAGCTGGTACTGGTATTGGGTACTTTTGAAAAAAAACTTTCATACAAGTCTTGCCCTAGTATGTGGATTCAAGACTGATTTTTGTCTGGTATGATGCAAGTATATATGTGGTATTGAGACTAATATAATATTGATACAAATTTGGTATTATTGAATTTGATTGTTTGTCCATAAATAATATTACATAATCTCTATCTTGAATTGTGTGCACTAGTTGAACAAAAACCAATACTACATCAGAAAAAAAAAGAAGTGTTTCTTTAGTTGTGTGTAATGGAGATGGCATCTACAAGATTAGTAGAGACCAAAAGAAGAAGTCTGTTGTGGCAACAACATATTGGCCTTTACTCTTGATGCATTCGCTAATCCTGTTAACTTAACAAGCTTCATGGGCCTTCCTATCACTGGGTTTAAAGCTTCATGCCTGCATTGTTTTATTACCAGCAACATGAAACATGAGTTTCTCTTGATCATCATGCCCCAAGTAAAGATTAGTGTAAAACAAAATTTTCAATGGTATAAGCTTGTTGCAAAACCTACACCAATTCTAGCACAAACTAAAAAAAAGTTTATGCTTGTTTTTAGATGCATTAGGAATTCAACCTAAGGAATTGGATTTTGGTCCTAAAATTATATACATAGAGTAAACCCACAAATTGCAGATCTTGCTATATCCAAGTCTCAAGTCACGAACCGAGTTTTCTTTACCAACCACTCTTTTTGTAGGAAGAAAGATCACTTACATATCTATAAAAAAAATTTGATGTTGGTTCAAAATTAAGTTTATCACTTTGGAGTTAAATTTAACAATCATGTAAAAAATTCAAAATTAGGCTCACAAATATCTTGAACATATAAATATAAGAAGAAGAAAAAAAACATTTGAAAATCTAATTCAAGAAAAAATAGTTCGTTTTCAATTATAAATAAGTTTTGTATTTTTATCAATTGTATGTATGTTCATTATATTGATCAACAAATGTACAAGGAAAGATTGATATGAATTCATCCCATTTATAGTTATTAGTTAGGTAGACAAAAAGAAAACCCTTCAAACCTAAGGTTGGTACATGGTACCCAAGAAATACAACAGGTTACTTCCCCTCCTCCATGGAGCAAAGAGAATTGTGTGTGTGTGTGTGTGAGAGAGAGCGAGAAACCAAGGAAGGAGCTTGATGAAGAAGCTCTATTATTAGCCAGGGATAGAGAGAGTAGGGTACCAAAGTGAAAGTTTTTTGGATCTGTTTAGGAGTCTTTGTCCAATAGGTGATGTTCCTGAATGAGCTTGAGCTTCTTTACCTGTGGTGTGGCCGCATGAGCAATGGGTGTTTGTTTTTAGGAATGCATAGGAAGACAAAATATTACTCTGAAAATGTTGAAAGGTTGCAAATTTTTACTATTTTTCGTTCCTTCACTTCTGGCAATTGAAACCCTAAAAAATCAACAATTGGTGCAAGTAGAATAGATAGCATGTATTATATTCTACAACAAGTGTAACCAATGCTTCTAAATTTTTCATGTTTTAATGAGGTTTCCACAAGCTGCTTCGGCGACCAAAACAAATTTTAAGATGAGGTTTCACAAAGTGCTGATTTTCTCCCTTGAACATACATACCAGTGTTTAGTGTTTAATAATAATTTACCAGAAGCTTTTGGATAACGCGAGTCAAAGTTGATGGAGTTCAAGAGCGGAAAACCAGGGATGCCATCCTTGTGGCTTTCACTCTCTTCATGTTCATCCCATTGTTTCTGATATGCTTCAACACAATATATTTAGTGATGCGAAATTGTGATACCTGACCCAATGAAGCTCCATCTCTCTCTAATTTGCCATTTGATTTTCAATGTAGGTCTAGTATACAAGTCGTGCCGGTATTAACACTTGGCATCAACATTGGCAGCAAGGTCCTTAGCAATGATGCAATATCAACCTGATCAATTTTATCGTCGTAACTTAGTTGCAAACTTGTCTTGGGGACTGGAGGTAATTCCAACTTTTGACTGGTGTTCTATCAATCTCAATGGCACTTATATACTTGCCTCATACTTGCTATATTAAATGTTAAAAGTGTTAAAAATCAAGTGCTTTTTAGACTTCCACTAGCCAGAATTAGACCAAATTATTAAGAAAATTTGCCAGATTTGTATGCATGGTTTAAGTAGCTCACCAAAAACTATTGAAGGATGTTTTTTTTTTAAAAATTACTTCCATATTCAGCTTGTAGCCAAATTTGGCTAAATCTTTCGGTAGATCATCATACTTTAGGCGACATCACAAAATTGACCAAAAACACACTAGTGATGAGTTTATGTACCAGCTTCGCACTGGGACTTGCCCCTCTTGCAGTGCCAATTCCTTGATTCACAGTTAAGAAACCATCTTTGACAACCCAACTGCAAAATGAAGAAGAAGAAGAAGAAGAAGAAGAAGAATTAAGAGGGCTGATGATCAAGTGTACTCGGGTTTTCTTTTTGTATAGGAGAAGGGTAGGGCCAGAGGCTCTTCCTTGTTTTGAGGTGCCTGTGCTTGAGGGCACAGTAACCCGAGTGATGGGCACCAAAAAACAAAAGAAGGGCCAAGGACCCTACCCTTCTTTGGTATAAAAACCTCCCCTAATTTTCAGAGGAATTGCAGTTCAACACACAGGGAAGATTTCCTTCCATTTCATAAGATCTTGGAAAATCATTCACTTGCGGAGAGTTCTTGCACTTGATAATGGTCATCTAAATACATTACAAGAATTGGAGCAGGTTTTTACTTTTTGGGTGTCATGCCTGGGGGTTGATGACTTGCTGATACTCTTGTGTTGTCATGATGGATTGGAGTTCGATCATTTCGAACTTTAATAGGAGAGATACTTCTCTTTCGCCATGTCTCGGGTACTGTAAACATGACGGGATCCACCATCATCATCATGTCCAACGAGCTCCTCGTGAGTACTTCACATGATCTTGATCCACTACTATATAATTCTGGTCTACCAGTTGTTGTTGTTGGTTTGCAGCTTTGGAGATGGAGAGTCTCTCGGTGCAACCTGGGATTAAGGTGACCCATGTTTATGCTTCTCAACTCATCCAGTTTGATGCCATTGAACATGGCACCACTAGCACTAGCACTGGTTGCGGGGATCATAAAACTGGGATGCATGCCAAAGCCCCGCATCATGGGAGTTTTGTAACCAGCTTTTGATAGAAGAAGAAGCTCAACTGGATCATCAAATCCAGCAGAAGGGTTCTGGAGACTGGATCGGACCCAGGAAGGGGCATTGAATCCTTTGGGGGGCTTCACTATTAGCTCACCAGAAACACTCATACCTCGTCTGCTATTTGGTAAAGTTCTCCGTTTGCTTGCCCACATTATTATTGTTGCTTTTTGTGTGAAATTTGTAACACACCTACCAGATGGAGTTTGGCTTGGCAGCAAACTCTATATCATCATCAACTCCAAACACTAAATCCCCTTCCTATCCTTCTCTTCCTTCCTCATGTGGGTGCAAATTCATCTGTTTGTTGCTCAAGACCAAATGTCAATGGCCTGTGCAAAATTCTCTCAAAGCAAATTTGTGTCCAAACAAACAGATCATCAGACTCTCATCAAAGATCATTAAGTCTTTTGCTATCAACAAGTCTTTCTCATCATAAGACTTATGATCTGCTGCCAACAAACACTCTCATTATCACGCTTGCTGCCCTTTCCTTTTGAGTGTCCAAGAGTCACATCCATTTACCAACAGCCACACTAGTTGTCAAGTAATTAATCAATTAATAAAATTTGAAGACTCCATGTTGGAAAATTGCATGATACAAAAGATTCTCTCCCTATTTTTCCTTCACAAAGTTGTTGTTTTTTGTTCTTTAGGAAAACAAAGTATCTTTTTGAGAATTTCGACATCTCTACACTAGTGTAATTAGCGTCAAAGCTGCCAAGGTAACTCCACTGTATTCGAATGTCATTGCCCGACCAATTAGGGTTTGGAGTGGCAGATTTGGTCATTCTCTTCTTGACTACATTATAAGACATAGCCTTGAGGTGATGATCATATTTAACACTCATAATAGTGACCAATCTCTTTGAGTTGAACATGATTTTATGTCTTTGTAGTTGTTGAATTTGCCACCCTAAACCTGCCCCGGACCTTCTTAATGTTGTGGGATGATCTAGCCCTTTTGCCCACCACCATCTTGCGTAATGGCACAATACCCAACATAATGGGGCAAGGGTTTGCCCATTCCATACGACATAAAAGGTAGTCATTTCCTTTCACTGGCCATTTTGGAGAGATCATGATGGTTAGGTTTTCAATAGATTTGAGGATTATAAAATTTCAAACTTTCTTCCCACTGTTAAGAGATGGCTCTAATAAAAAGAATTTCTCAAGAATTGGAGTTTTTGTCATGCAACTAATTCACCTATTACATGAGGTAGGCTGCAATGACGTAAGGAATTGCATGCCAAAAAAATTGTTACAAAATGACACAAACACTTTGGCATACATTTGCAACAAGTCAGATGCAATTACATAACCCATTCCAATCAGATGGGACGGTTTGCATAGTCCCAAAAATTACACCTATATTGCTTGAGCAATCACATGCACAAGGATTGCAAATGGCGCCTTATGAATTAATTAATTCCATTGATTTCAAGTACTTCCAGATGTCTCTATGACATTAACCAGCCACAATATAAATAAGAAAATCTACTTAATTTGATTTTGATGGTGATTTCACATTCACAAACTCACCAAATGGCAACAATGTCAAGGCAATTTTTTCAAGGTTTCTCCAGTTCATAAGTTGGTGAAATGAGTGTTACCAATTGAGAATGTATGGAACACACCTTCCCCATGGGGGAACGCAAAATGCATGTTCACATGTGGAACCATATGTTTCCTTCTCATGGGAACACACGTTCACTACAAAGTCCCCATGAAGGAACGTGACATTCTGGAGTGAAAACATGAAAATGTGTGTTCCTTTCTGGGAACTTGATGCTCCTAATCCAGCCCCCTCCCATTTGCCACATAGGCACCACATCATCTGCCACATGGGTGTCATGTCATATGCTTCATACATGTCATGTGCCACATAGACACTGTATGCCAATGTCCAATGTCGTCATCACATAGGCACCATATCATTGCCACGTAGTCAACATGCCATTGCTTTGTTGGCAAAGGTATCGTAAATACGGTAAATGCTCATTAAATCCCTGCACCCTAACCTCCACACCCAAATCTGTGCACCCCTTTTTTGCACCCTAAATAACTGGCCTCCCTCGAGATTGTGAACATGATCTCAAACAACAAGATGTCTACCATTGCCAGAAACATCATGGGGTGTGTCAATCCCTCATCTCTTACTTTCATACCTGAGATTGTGAACATGTCCTCTAACAACAAGATGTCTACCGTTGCCACAAACACAATCAATTGTGTCAATCCCTCCTCTCTTACTTTTCAACTCAACACAAGAATGCCCCGTGAGTGCTCTCAATTCTTTGAATCTTTACCCAAGCATGAGAGCATATTGGGTTTGTTGTTTGCTCCTCTAATTACACTACTGCTCAGAACAGTAAAACAAAACAAAAAAAAAAAAAAAAGTTGGAATCTGGATAAGATCGTGGTTTTATTCCTCTAAATACAATGCCACTCAACAGAATACTTGAAATGAAAGAAAGAGGGAGAATTGGGAGAAGTACCTTCAACATGTGCTTCTCTGTTTGTACATTTCTTTTCGGTCTCCTCACAACCATATTTGCTGTTTCTATGCAATTTCAAACATCCACAATGCTGCACAAACTTCTTCAATAAGCAGCTATGTTGCAAACAAGAGCATACAACTTTATTTCAATTTCCCAGAAAGCAATCCAGAAGAGTTACATAAGGTTGTAGAACAAGGGCACTGCAGTTGCAGACCTACAACAGTTTGACTGATAAGAAATTCAGTTATTTTATTTGAGACTTATCTCTTGCAGCAGAATACTTGCCCCAAGTTCCCTCACTTGAATGACGTCTTCCATTGACCATGTTATCTGTTATGCTCTTATGTACTAGTTGGCGAAGAAAACAAATGGTAGATGACATACCTAGTGTGTAGTATGTGTATGTCCAGAAGGTGACAGATAAGGTCAAAAGGCAGATATTCTGGAAGTAGTAACACTATAATGTCTTCAGCCTTAAGCTAAAGCTCACACTGCAATCCCCAACCCTAGAACAAGAGAATGGCACAGCTTTGTAGCCATGTATAACATGTATCACTATGAAGACAAGCTCCTAATTTGCACATGCGGAAACTAATGATCATTTTCCTCAGAATTGCTCCAGAACCTATGAAGGACCTCAAATGAGCCCTGTGTTGTCCATAAACTGGATTTTTAAGGTCCAAAAGTGGGCTTCTTGTGGTACAGGTAGGGAAAGCAATAGAAGTCCCGTAGTTTGCTCATAAATGGGGGTGATCTCCACAGAGTCAAGTATGCATAATTGTGGACATTGTGATGCAAAGGCTCCAAACCAGCCTTCTCCACGAATGACCATAACCACACTTGTATCTGGGACATTATACTCCAAACTCATGATTGCAGCCCCAGAGTTGAACATTGTAACCAACCCAACTGGTGCAAACATCACCTCAGGTCCCAAATTCTGCACAAAGTGTTTTCTGGCATTGTTATGGTTGACAGGGCATACCACCCATAAAACCAATTGAAATCCCATGCCGCTTGCACTGTATTAGAGCTGCAACGAGTCTATAATAGATCAACACATTCCAGATTCCAGACACACTACATCTCCTGGATGCACAAAAAACCAATCTTTGACATGGCAGTGTGACATGTATCCAACTTTTTTTCGTGTGATCACATGACAAAAATCTGAGAAAAAGATGAGTTGGAAGAGAGAATCTCTGACCTTCAATGGTGCAACTGTGACGACTTCGTACTCCAGTTTTTGTAAGGTGAGAGGCAGCATGGCACTTTGGTGAAGCTGCACCAACTCACCTCCTCGATGGCTGTAAATGACACAGTCACCCTCCCAGTCGGTCGGTGCAACCTTGGCTAGTTGCTCCACATCATTAGCACATAGACCACCAGTAATTTTTTCTGGATTTGGATCATGGATCGAGTATTGCTTGTCCAGTTTACACCAGCCTGCACCCTGACAGTTGAAGGCAGCCACAACACCCCCATACATGTTCCTGTTCCATATCTTCAACAAGCTGCACACATATCTCCTGTTAGATGGCAACTAGTGTTTGGAAAGAGTCTCTAGTGAGGAGTTTCATCTTCATAAGGGTTGTCCTGGAATGTGAGCAAGTATTGTATGGCATCAAGTTGGCTAAGGGGACTTCCTATTGAATTGTCATCTAGAGTTCAACCATACACTGATGTAACACCTGTGGCCTCCTAAACTTAGGAACATTATCAATCCAGAAGTAGTTGGTCACCTTTTGCCGTCACGTGCAGGGTCAGTGAAAAGGCAGTCACGTGTAGGACGCCCTGGTAGTTGGGCTCGCAAGACACTGCCATCTGACAGCACCAAC
Organism: Sphagnum tenellum; assembly: GCA_963921925.1. Lineage (NCBI taxonomy): Eukaryota > Viridiplantae > Streptophyta > Sphagnopsida > Sphagnales > Sphagnaceae > Sphagnum > Sphagnum tenellum. The sequence goes on from OY998144.1 coordinate 8,270,412, forward strand.
TTCTTCAATAGTTCAAAATCATGGTGTCCTGGTTTGTCACTGCACACCACCATTCCTTCTTTGATCAATTCTCAGACCTCAAGAAATCTATTAGAACAACCCTTTTGCAATGGTGTTTATTCACAAGTAACCTTCTGAGTGGAGGATTAGCAATGGTAGCTTTACTTAGGGATGTATTTAGATTGGGTTCAGGGGTTAAAAGTCAGAGTAATGATACCTTTTCATACATATGAAAATCAATGGAGACACAATGAAGACTGCAGTAAATAATTACCATGGAGAAAAGAGCAACAGTAAGCTGAAACTGACAGCATCAGCAACTCCTATCAGACCTGAGAGCAATTGGATTCAGAGAAACTTCCAAGTTCACACCTGACATGCCACAATATGTGTATGTACCTGACATAAATGGGACCCCCTCCTACAGCCCGAGCTGCAGCGTGATACTCAGCTGCAGGGTGCTGACTCTGAACACCAAAGCAGAAAGAAGAGAATGGGAGCAATGAATTTCATAATCAGCAGAGAGTTACTTTCAATTACTAATTGTCAGAGAGTGTTTCTGAACCTGACAAAAGCTCTACAAAATCACCCTGGCATGGTAAATGACCAGACATTGAAGTGCTGAAAGGAACAAGAAAAAAAAAGAGTTACAGCCAGTACCTGAAACATGTCCCAGTCAGGTTGCATAAATTCTGCCAGAAACAGAGTGTTGTATGCCACAGAAGCAATGTGAATTGTGTGGGATGCAGGATCCCGTGGCCAGAAGTCATCAGATGCTCGTATCAATGCACTTTTCTTTGAGCTGTCACATTCAGTTGATGTTAGTAATCAAACATTTAACTTTGACAAAAGGACTGCAAAACTATATATGTAGAAAAAGGTCTCAATCCATATTGAACCCACAATTTGAATCGAGATATTTTGCAGTTCATGCATGTGAGGATTGTGATTCCACCTTATCATGCACATGAACTGAAAAATTCTCAACTTCGAACTGGACCCTAGTTGCAATAATGTCTATACAGTAGACAACAGGCATTACAACACCTCTATGGTCCCCGTAGGTTAGAGTATTTTGTACTACCTACTTATAAAGATTGTCAGTATTATGGCTCATACAGCTGATGCAGCCATTGTCAGGGAAGTTTTGAGCAATGGAGGCCTCAAGAGCTTCATGGAACCACTGGGCTAACTGGACACGTCCACCGTATCCAGCACCTAAGGTCTCAATGATATTTTGTGAATCCACCTTTACACCATCCACACCTGCAGCTGCCAGATAGCTGTGAAGGTCGTTGTAGAAAGTGAAGAGTTTTTCTGGATTCACCAGACCCAATCCATTGATGGTGAGGCTATCCTTCGCCATGTCTGGCTGGTTGTCCAAGACACTGGGTGAGTGTACAGGGTACACTAGGCTTGGCTCATAGACCTCTGTGTGTTCATTCCCCAGCTGCAACCCACCCCAATACCCAGCAAGCGCGTGCCAGACATATACATATCTGCAATACATGTCACCAATTCTAATTTACACATGACCAAATTCTCGCTTACTGTTCATGTGGCGACAATACATGCTGACTTCACAAACTTTGTAGCTGTTAATCTCAATTCCTTCTCATCGCAATATGTACCCTCTCAAAGCCCTCCTTCCCTTCATGTAAGTTCTTAATTCCAAATTTGGATCAAGCAGCAAGAAAACATCAAATGATGGTGCATGAAGAGAAAGCTTACTTGAGGTTGTAGTTCTGTTTGGCAACCTCCACAAAATGTTGAAGACCATCACAGGGATCTGCTGGCCAAGACCCATCCTTGCCATTCTTTTGGAACTTGTGATTCTCCTTTATGTGGACCAACCTGCTTGCATACCTGAAACATGTTGCAACACCGTGTGAGAAGTGTGTAGACCTTGGCATTCACAAAAAAACTGAGGAACTAATTAAACAAAGGATAAAACAAAGGAGATCTAGTGGCAGTCTCACTGGGTGCCTTGAGTTACAGCAGTGGCTGATGCTCTCGCCATAGTTTCATCTGCAGCAACAGATTGCCAGCCATCGTCAATTATAAGAACCCGTGGCGGTGTTCCTCCCTCTGTCAGACTGCAAAACATGATTCCCTTGCTCAGAACCTCCAAAGTGCACCCTTATTATTGCTCAAAATCAATTGCAAATATTGCTTGAGAAGGTTCAACTGGAGGTAAATGTCACTTTCAATAATCTGCCTGCTTTCCCATGAGCAGAAACTGGTCTAAAGTCAACATTGTGTGCTCTACAGCTTGGGGTTACCTCCTCAGCCCTTGATCAACCCCTTCTGCAGTGACGTCTGTATAGAATGCATCCCAAGTGCACCAGCCAAAATAATCAAGAATGCCTGGAGCCTGTCACACAATAATACTTCTCAGTGCTCCCACTGTCATCCATTCTTTGCATATGTTGACACTCTGCACCAAACCAGTTCTCTCCATCTCATGCCTTCAACCTGACATGCAAGTCTGTGATGAGACAATTATTGTGAGGACTAGGAGTGCTGCCTACCTACAATGGACATACACTGGATCCCATCTGAAACTTCTAAGTTGAGCACCCTAGGCAGGTGGGTGACCTCCAAAGTGAAAGTGGCAACAAAGATGCATCAAGGCCACACCTAAAAAAGGAGCCAGAACCTCAGAGGCGTCAGGGGAAGAGACTCTCAGTCACACTTGCTTGGTAGAGCTGAGTGTTCAAATTCTATTTTAGATGACTAGGGCTGCAGCAATCACAACAAAAAAGTGATGACCACAGTTGAAGTAACAACCCACCCACCTTCTTTTTTTCTCGATGTACGAATGTTCCTAGGTGTGATTCCACAGCACTGACACAACCCAAACAAATTCATTGTCAGTCTAACCAACCCTTGCAATTTGCACTAAAAGTGTGGAAGCCCTGAATTGAGGAATAGAATGGTGAGGACACCCACCGCACAGCATCTGTGATGACTTGGAATGGGTCACTGCCTGCATTGATGTACAAGGCATGCAACCCATGCAATGTCTGCACATTTGGATCTCCTGCAAAAACAAAAAAAGACAAGTGAGAAAAAGGTGAGCAGTGCTGGAGGTGTTGTTAGAGGAAAACAATTGGATGGAAAAAAAAAGAAAAATAAGAGAGAAGCTTACCACTCTCCAAGCATAATGCAAGTTCATTATTGTCACTGCCTTGAAGAGATGCTCGGAAAGGCCCTTCAATGATGGGTAAGACTACTGTGTACATGTCTGATGAAGGTCCTTCCAACAGCATGAATTGTGTCTCATATGGTACTTCACTTCCAGATGATCCCATTCTCTGTGTCATCCACCAGAGCTTGAAACGGAAGCAGCACATAAACCTGATGCCCCTGCTTAAAAACAAGACAAATCATTGAAGTACATCACTATTCCATACACCAAAAGCTAGAAATTGTCAGGCAGAGTCCCATTTCTGCTGCCATGAGTTTATAAATGATGCCAACAACATACATGATCAGCAATGTGGCAATGGGAAGTGGCAATGAGATACACAAAGCAAAGATCATGCTTGCAACAGATGCACTAGTACACAGATGGGAAAGAGGGAGCATTAATTCATACTCAAGGTGGCCAAGAGGAATGACATGACGGCTGTTGAGTTCAGGGAAGGAAGCTCCCAGGAACCCGGAATTCATGTTCAGGTCTGGTGTGAAAACAACATCAGGATGCAGACGTGTCAACAAAGGCTGGCCATGGACCAGCAGCTGCTCTCCCTGCACAGAAATGCTGCCTCCTGCTGCTACTGATGTTGCTGCTCCCACTGTTGTCGTCGTCGCCATCATCATCTCCCTCTTCTCCGCTCCAGTCCTCCTGGTCCACAGGATTGGTTTCTGAACCCTGTACGAAGCCTCTGATCCCAAGAAAGGGATCACCAATCGGCGGCAGTTTGCTCCAGAGTTCCAACAACTACCACCTCTACACAAATCCAGGCGAGAAGCGGAGGAGGTCGACCATTGTCTCCGCCATGGACGCGAAAACTCCAATAGCTTTGCCGACTCCAGAGTTCCTGCTGCTGTTACCAAGACTCTCCCCAGGGAATGTATGGATTCTTTCTTTCTTCAAGGTTTCCTTTCTTTGCTTTTTTTCCTTTCTTCCTCGCTTCCAATGCCAATAATTCACAACAAGAAAGTTTTTGAAGAATCGGGTTCTGCGGTTTCCAAAGGGAATTTTGCAACTCACGATTTGTGATTGCGAAATTATAGATGCACATGGAAATGACGCTGGCAATCTGATCCTCACGCGCTCAGGCGCAGCCAGGCGTGCGGACGACGGCCGGGGGCTCCTCGAGCACATGTGCCTGGGTGCACGCCTTTCTTTGAACGGGGGGCGGGCCTAAGGCCGCCTGCCGCCCACAGCCTTTTCTGCCCATGGTCTCCTCTCTCTACATCTTCCGCGCCTCCTGCCCGTTTCCTCTTCCCCTATCTGCCCCAAAATCGTACATGCTATATCAGAAAGTCCATTCGTTGCCCGTTAAATTAAAACAAAAGTAGACTCTTCCCCCATCTACCTCTAAATTTAAAATGTGTTACTCTCATCCCCACCCACCTACCCACCCACCATCTATTTTTCTACCTACCAAACCGCACCTACATGGTTACACCTACTTACTTGGTTGGCACTCCAATAGACTTTCAACATTCAAAAACGATGAGGAAAGAATAAAATGAAGGTATTGCACGAAAGTTGGTCTTGTTCATTGAAACAAAATTAATAAGGGCAAGATTAAAGTAATTGTCGCCCCCCTATGTAACGGTATTACAAATAGAAGTCGATTGTAAACATGATGTTTTAATGTGTTCTAAGGGTATTGCAAAATCTTTTGAACATCTAGTATTTGAAACCCTCAATGAGGATATTGCAAGTTCAATTTCGAAAATGTTTTTCACTACGAAGGAGTATTGCCAAGCCAACACATTTATTGCATGTTGTACACATGGGGGGCCTAGATCAAACAATAGGGCCTAGATAAAATAATTTGATTTGTTTGTTTTAATGGTGTTCTATAAACAATGTGAATTAGATTTAATAATATTATGTTTTTATAATTATTTATGTTATTTAGCATTAGGGTTTTAGAATTTTGGGTTATGGGGACAACAAACATTTATGACTTTTTGTATTTTTTAAGCCTAATTAAAATTAGACCTAATATGGATTTTGGGGGGAATTTGACATTTGCACATATATGCCACAATACATTTTTTTCTCTTTTTTTCTCAAAGAAAATGGATAATGGCTCACAAACAAAGATCAAATTAAGAAACAAAAGACACACCATGGCTTTTATTCATTTTTTTTTAAATTTTATTTTCAAATTAAAGTTTAATTAGTGGTTTTAATGAGGTTTCATTTAATTTGGCTTCAATAATGATTATGTGCATTTTATTTTTTAGGGTCATGTGTAGTTGTTTGTTCAGAATTATCATAGTTCATGGCATCCACCATTGGAACTATTTAGGGTTTAGTGTTTAAATGACATGTTGATCTATCCATGGATGTGTTTTCATGTAGGGCTAAAACCTCATACATTAATGTTATTGCCCTTGAACATCAACGATACAATATTTTTTCTTAATAAACTTCTTTCATCTTTTTTAATTTTCAATTTGACTTAGGATGTTTTGTTCCCCCTTGCATATGGATGGTCATGGAAGTATCAATTGCATTTGAGTATTGCACATCTAGATTGAAAACCCTGCATATATTCAATTGATTATCTCCAAAAAGGATAAGGATTTGTTTGTTTGTTTATTTATTTTATTTTTTGCATAAGTCTAAATAACCATAAAATAGTCGTACGGTTTTTTCTTCCATTTGTAAACGATTGCTTGTTTATGGGTTGGGGTAAGGTTCACTTGTAAGGTTCAAAGGTTTTGTTGATTAGGGTTATTACGATTTGTAAACTTGTGAAGGTATTCCATGGGTTTTCACAATTGAAGATTCCTACTACAAGGTTATTTCTTGGATAATTCAAAGCATGGGGTGAACTCCATTGTCCCAAAAAGTTTGAGCTTTCAAAGAAAGTACACTTAATTCTGAGAAAATTTACCTTATAAAAGACTTAATTTTCTTAATTACACCACATGTGCAAGGTTGTTTAAACCAACATGCCACATCAAATCAAAAAAGGAGTTAAGGGTCCCCATAGTGTGGGTGAGAATTTGCATAGGAATCAAGGGTCACAAGAGTGTGAGTAAGAGTTCACATGAGAGTCAAAAGGCATGTGCGAGCCAAGAGTTAGTGTGGGAGTCGAAAGGTGCGCATGAGTTAAGAATCAAGGGTCCTAGGAGTGGGGACGAAAATTGGGAGGCGTAGGTGGGCCAAAAGTTTGTGCGAAAATCAAGAGGCATGTGCAAATTGAAAATCAAGGGTTTCGAGAATGGGAGTGAGAATCCATGTTGGAATCCAAGGTCCTGGGAGTGGGGCAAGAATCCACATGAGAATCCAAAGTCTTAGGAATGTAGGCGAGAGTCCATGCAAGAATCCAAAGTCTTAGGAGTGTAGTTGAGAGTTTGCAAGCAAATTGAAGGGGAGGGAGTCAGGAGTAGGGTCGTAGTCGAAAATCCAGGGCGAGTTAAGAATTAACACAATAGTCATGAATCTGGGGCTAATTAGGAATGCAAATGAAAATTGGGAGTTTAGAAGCGAGGCATGCCATGAAGCCATGTCACAACATTCGGAATTTTGTTGTTAGATATTATCAAGGTTTTTCCTCATATGGTTAATTCCCTCCATGACCAATGATGAGGACAAGTTTTTTAGAGGGATTCATAGGCTAGTTGGTCATTTGAAACAAACTATGTACTACATGCATGCTTGAAATGACTCAAAAGATGCAAAAAAACTCAAGGAAAGATGATGGATGCTTTCCAAATGGAATGGAAGACTAGATATGTGGGTGCGTGGGTCGTCACCATTTTCTACTCAAGATGATCTTTTGGTAGCCTAGGAATTTGAACTTGGTTCGTTTCAAGGCTTCTTATGCATGTGTAGCGGCAACATCTTTGCAACACACAAACAACAAAATTTGGCCTACCTATTGCAACTCGAATACAAACACCATGTGGCTTGAATTTTTTTTAAAATTATTCTTATGTTTCATGGTCAATAGACTTATCGACATAAAATGAACATATTGCATTTACACTTCAACACTTTACTCAATACCGTCAATGTGACCAAATTTGTAATACACTTGTTTACTTGTTATGATATGAACATGGAATAAATAGGAGAAAAAAACTTGATTTATTTCATGGTTAATGACATTATCAAAACACAATGAGTGTATCGCAATTACACTTATAAACTTTGTTCAAATAAACTTCATACCATCAATGTGGCTAATTTTGCAATACCTTCATTTACATATATTAACCAATTTGCAGTGGTCCATTACTGAATTATTGTCATTTATGATGTTGAAAACATCTTTAAACTATATTTAATGTTTAATTAAAATTTTACCAAATTAAAATAATTGGGCATATATTATATTTCTAGAAATGCAACCAAAAAAAATTCACATATTAATAATTAGGAAATTGTTTCAATTAAAATAAAATTTAAACTAAAAATTGATAGATTATGCACCATTTATATTTTTTGAATCATAATTAACCATTCACTCCCTTTTCAATTTCATTAGGTAGTCGTCAATTTCAAATAAATTCACACATGTTTTAGGTTTAGTAAAAGATGAAAAAAATACACATTTTAATATGTTTTAATACAAAAAGGAAAAAAAATTGAAGTGTGACAAAATTAGTGATCAATATTAGCATTATTCAATTACATGCATTGATTAAATATAAAATGTTAGCAAGTTATCTTTTTGATTTTTTTATATTTAAAAATATAAACATCATAAACAAATTGCATTATATATAACAATGGGAAGACATTATAATAAATGTAGATTTCATTTAATTATTACATTTACATATAACATATTTTTAGTGAATTATTATCCTATTTTAGGTGAAAAATATTCACTATATGTCAAAAAAATAATAAAACAAAATTTCAAGCATACATAAGATATCATTTTTTTAAAATTATGTGAATGATTTTAAGAAGTAGAAGATCATGTGCTTTAATTTATTTTTTTGAAAAAGATCATTCAAATCTTATTAAATAAAGACCTTTACGTTTTTGTATTATTAGAATGAATTTACTTCTTCTAAAGGGAAAAAACATAAATATTTACGTCATTGAAAAAATGTTATGAATGAACTTCTATTTATTTATATTTTCCAAAAAACTTGAATTCTAACATTCAGCAATAAATCTTACCTTTAATCTCTATAATTTTGTTCAAGTTCTTCCATAACCTTTTACCATTAATGTCTCCAACTTTGCCTTACCCTCGTATACTTGAATCAAATTGTATGGCATTATGGGATACCATGAGTGGGGTATTACCAGATAATTAAAGATTTTTAAACATGAACAATACCCCTCTAATGACTTAGGCAAAAATTATTCAACCCATGTGGTTTTACTTGTAGGCAATACCCCATTTAGTATAGAAAGATACATAATTGGCGTTAAAACATTTTTGGGATACCGGATTAAGGTATTATAATTTAATTCCTTCCTTTTGGCTATGAACAATCCCCGTTGAATAACTTAGGTGAAAATTGATTTAACCCATGGTGTTTTACATAATACACCAATTAGGATATTGATTTCCCTCTAGGTTTTTGGTAGCGTTATGCAATGTTTCGCTAATTGTCAAAATATATGTGATTAACCTCAAGGCATTTTCAAGATACCTTGAAAGGGGTAATGCAATTTTATTCCATCCTTTTGGTCATGAGCTATTCCAATATCGTAGGCCAAAATGAACCAACACATGATGTTTTACAAAGTACCTCAATGTGAGTATTGCTATCCATTTAGCTTTTGGTTTGGTTATGCAATACCCCTTGTAGTATTAAACGATAATTGATTGGCCCCAAAGCATTTCTTGAATACTTCAAAAAGGGTATTGCATGTTTCCAAATTATAGAATGTGGGGGTATTATAGTTGAATTGGATCTTTACAAGCAAGAAACTTGGAGTTACTTTGTGCATCATTTGGAATTTTTAGATTTATATATTAATCGCATCTAGTTATGATCAATGATTTTGGTCTCGATAATCTTTGTTTCCTTTTGTATATTTTGGTGGGTCTCAAAGAAAAATGAAGGAACAAATAAAACATGTACTTAATTTTCTAAATAAGGATCCAATAAATGTACTAAAAGGAAACCAAAGAAAATGCAAATGATGTTTTTATGTGATTTTAATAATTTTTATGTCTAATTCATGTATTAAGGAGAAAAACTAAACCAAAAGTTGGATTAATGTTTTTTCATGAATGTTTATTGTTTTCCCAATTATGTGGTGTAACCAAGGTGGGGACATCCATAAGTTGATGGACACTAATTCAGTTAGTAACAAAATAAGAGAGGGAAAAAGAAATCCTTGTTTTTTCAATACCTACTGAAACCAAGTATAGAAACATGGGGGGTTTTTTTTTAAACTGGAATTTCTTTTGGAAATTTAATTAAATTGTTGAATTTGCGACCCAAAAAAAAAAAAAAAAAACTTCCAAGATTACAATAAAATTTTCCAAGAAAAAGAAAAAAGTAGCTGCTCTTGATCTCCCCCCCTAACTAACTCCATCTGCAATGAAGAAAAGAGAAGTAAAGGAAATAGAAAAAGAAAAAGAAAAGAGTAGAACAGAAAAGGGAAAATCATTTTAAGAAACCCAAAAAAAAAAAAAAAAAAAGTGACAATCGCTGCCGCTGGGCAGACTTGGGCAGCATACACGGGGCAGCACACCATCAGCCCGGCACACAATGCATGTGCGCGAGGGGCAGGGGCACAGATAAGTTCAAAATGTGACAGTACAAAGCGGAACAGTGATGGTGATGACGTGCGCGATCAACGTTCCGCAAAACCGACCAATGATTACACGCGTAAAGCGCAGAAAGATAACTTCCGACTTCCAGCCTGCCTTCTGGTTAGGCCTCATTGGCCACTAAGAACTTCTGTGGACTTGGTGGAGAGTTCAAATCCCGCCAGGTGCACTTATTTCCTGAATGCTGGGCGTGTGTGTGCTTGATGATGATATCCAAAGATTGAAGAATTTATTATACTTGCCTGAATTTAATTAATTGGGTCAATTTGTCTAACTGACCCCCCATTGGTTTTTAAATGAGGCTATTTTTACTACAAACAACAATACTTTTTCTCCAAGCTTGATGGATTTTGGCCCCTTGCTAATAATAATAATAATAGGTCTATTTTTATATGAGTATTTCCTAAAGATGATCTTTTGGCTTGTGTTGAAACTGGAGATTATTATAGTTACAGAGTTATGATCTCTTGAAAGGTTTTGGTTTCTTTTAGAGGATTTTTTTGAAATTTTGGTATATTTTTGCATGGTGAAATAGTTGAGTTTTCATAATCCTTTTCAGTTTATGTACATTAGAATTGAATTTTGGGCAAACCATATGGGATAAAATCTGAGGTGCTATTGGGAACTTCTTAGGGAACAACTTAGGAAACCCTTGGTGAACCTAATGAGAATCTCATGGGAACATGATGAGAACACATTGGGAACAAGGAACAAACAAAAAAAACCCCTTCCTACATCCAACCTTCCATTGTTGTGGAAAATCCCTTTACCACATCCAATGGATGGTGTTAATTATTTGGACATGGTCACCATAAAACTCGAATGGTATAAAGTGAGAATGAATTAAATGCCACCACACGGGCCAATCATTATGGCCAACCAATCAAAGAGCAGTTAATTTTCTCTTGCTTATATCTTGTGAATATATTGGTGGACCTAGACACTAGATGAATGGCATGTACACCGAACTTTGGATGAAGTACAACTTTCAAATAGCGTGAAAATGGAAGTCACCAAGACCCCCCCCTTTATTTAAAGGGGATTTCTCATCACCTTTTGTAGATGAAAAATTCCACTTGTATCATGATCTCCAAATGCATGTTTGTGATAGCATTTCTTGTATAGTGAATAACATTTCTTGGATGTGTTTGTATATTATTGCAAACTAGGCACAATTTCCATTAGAACTAGGTTCATACTTAGGCTCCCTTTACACTATGGTTAGGGATCATTACCATGCAAATGCTAAGAGCCTTCAAAAACACATTTCAAAGACCTTCCCACAAAAGTTCAGAAATTATTTACGTGTGGTGGGCCTTAGTTTTGGGCCTTATTTTTGAAGTGTAATGGTAAAGAGATAAAATACTTTGCTAAGATATATTAACATATTACAATGAAATTTTAGTCCGTGCAAATTTTGATTTTTTTAGCTTGAAAATTTTAAATAATTTTTAAAATATAGATCAAAGTTTATCAAATCATGAAACATTATCCAAAGTGCATTCAATGTCCATTTTTCATCCATTCATGTGTTTGTCCTTGGTCCCGTAGTGCATTCTTTTGTATAAAATGAAGTTGTACTTTGACATGTTTATATTTTTCAATTTTGATGGTTATGGAATTTCAAGCTCTAGTGTAAAGGGGGGACCTTAAATGTTTGACAAGACTAAAGAAACATGTTAGGTCTCTAGGTTATGCACAAGCTAGGCACAAATTCCATTAGAACCATGTCCTATTTAAGTGTCTAACAAGAGTAGGGAACATGTTTTTCAAGTTTTGCTTGTGTTTTTGAAAAAAGCTTTTGCATAAGTTAATAACTTCCATTCCTTTTGGGGACTTCCCTTCAATTCTCACATACAAACTTTCACACTTGATTTGTTACTAGACATTTTGAGATGGAACAAGTTTAATAGCATTAGTACGATGACCTATAAATAGGGTAACATGTCCTATGACCGAACACCACCTATGACCGAACATTTTTTTAAAATAATGTCTTCTCATCTCTTCTTCATTTTGAGTGATTTCAAAAACTATGGGAGCGCTAACTAACTTTTGGGCTCTTCAATTCGTCTTTGAACAGCAGAGGCAAAGGAGTAACTATAGAAGAGCAAGAAGAGAAATAAGCTTTTCCCAAGTTATAAAACGCGTTTTTTCTTCTTTTCTACCCTTCTTACTTTCAATGCTCATAGCTTTCTCATTTCTTGTTCAATTTAAGTGATTTAAAGTGCTAGAAGAGCGCAACCTTATGATCTACAAATAATCTGGGAACCATAAAGGCAATAGAGCGACTTTAAAAGACTTCTTTTTGGGTGTTCGGTAATAGTCTTCCAAGTGTTCGGTGGGTTTTCGTTTCCACCATTTGACCCCTGTCTACTATGGAGGATCACATCAGACTCATTTCTTCATCTTTTTCAACGATTCAACTTTCTGTGGGCGCGCAAATAGTAGGGCTACAATTCCTCTTCGGGCATGAAATTCAAAGGAGCAATCTCCAGAAATTCGCAGACCTCCCAGACAATTAGTGTTCGGTGACCGGCTTGGGGACCCTAGTAAATTTTAATGAATTTCAAGCTTTTACTAGTATGAAGTGGAGTTTGAACATTTAGATATCTAAAGGATATAATGTTTTCTTGAAGTACCAATAAAAAATTGGCTTGCATTGATGTTTAATTGGTCTTAACTCGACCTTGTTGAGGATTTCATGTTTGTGAGTTTTAATGGAGAAATATTTTGCACGTTATTTTGGATATGGTATACATTCATAGGTAGCGGCCCTCGTACTAGATGTGGGATGATTTGCCATTAAAGCATGCCCATTGGCCACTATTTAGTAATATTTAACACATTCAATATGCACTATTTAGTTTTTTTTCCTCATCCCCATCCACGAACCTAAAGGGGGAGATTGTTTAACTTTCACCATTTGGGGCCAATCATTTTAGTTGGCCAATTAGAAATATTCATTTATTATTGAAAAATAATCATTTCTTGTTACAAGTATTTTTGGAAGGTGTTATGAGGTTGTAAAGGCCAACTTACCATTGTAGTTGGCCATGCTCGTAGTAATTAAGTTGATCACAAAGTAAGTAGCAATGCAAGTTTGGGCATGCCCATTAAGAATGCAATTTTTTTCAAAAGTTTTAGATTTTTCATTCCTCGATTATACTTTCCTTGACATATTGATTTGTGCATGTTGACAAAGGTTTCCGCATATTGTTCATTTTAAATTGTTCTCGACACAAGCATCTATTTTATTTTATTTTGGGTTTTAATTTCTTAATTAGTAATTTTTTTATATCTATGAGTGTATTGTCTTTGCTTATGGGTTCCAAATAATACAAAACCTCCCCTTCTTAGGTGTCAAATTTCCAAGTTTTTTTCTCCTTAAAGGAGAAGAGGACTCAATTGCCCAAAGGGAGAAAGGGTGTTGGAAATTTGACCCGGATTCTTTTTTTGTTCATAACTTCAAATTAAAAATGCAAGGCCATTTGAAATATTTGCAATCCAGGAGCTTTCTAATGGTGTAAAAAACATTTAATTTGGACAATGTTTATGTTCTCATGTGGTTTTCAATTACTCATCACTATTTATGTTAAATTTCAAAAAAAAAATTCTTTTCATGTCGGTGTAAATATTAGTTCCAAATCCAAACTGTAAAACAAGAAAACTAAAAATAAAAACACAACATGTGCAAGACAAAAATCCAAGAAAATTTTATTATAAGAATGAAATAAAAGCAAAACAAAATTGTCATAAAACATTGCACCCAAACTAATGTTAAACATATACTAAAAGTAATTGAAAGTCCTAATTCTATTTGTACCCCTTGGGGATTTAATTGAAGGAAGCCTCCATGGAAGCTTTATCCCCATGTGTGGCCCATGTCTACCCATGTGACCCATGCCTAGACTAAGATTCAATTCAAAATGAACTAAGAATGAATTAACAATTAACTAAAAGTGAACTAATGTGATAATTAACTAGGGGTTAACTACTAATGAACTAAGAATGTGATGTTGGCAATGATGTTGCTGATGATTTTGGGGACGATCCTAGCAATGTCATTTATGACAACAAAATGCAAATCCTAAATAATGAATTTAACACATTCAAAATGAATGATTCAACTCACATATTATGTAGATAGTTCAAAAGATGTGAAAAAACTCACTAATTCATTCAAATATAAATGTGAAAGATTGAATTATTGTTTGTGTTTCAATATATATTAATAAATGCAATATGCAACATTTGAGTAATGTTTTTAATAAGTTCAAAGTGCATGATTCAACTCATGTATGGACGTTGACAATTCAAAAGATGTCAAAAAAATTACTAAACTATTCAAATACAAGTGCAAAACATCAAGTTGCATGTGTTTTAATATATTTCAATAAGTGCAATATGCAACTTGTGAGTAATAGTGTGTTATCAACTCATATACACACGTTGAAAGTTAAAAAGATGTGGGAAAAATCATTGACTCATTCTAGTATGAATGTGAAGTCTTAAGTTATTGCACATGTTTCAATACATTATGGTAAGTTTACATGCAACCTATGAAAAATGGTTTCAACATGTTAAAAGTGGATGGTCTAATTCATGTGTTATGTTGATAATTGAAAAGATGTCAAAAGAATCATTAACTCATCATAATGCATTGTGTAGATAAAGTTAAAGCATGCATCAATTTTCACATAAACAATTTTAAATTATTAAAAAAAAGTCCAAATTATACTCATTAATGAATGTAATGAATGTTACAATTATAAACAATGTTGACCTTTGACTAATGCAAAATACCACTTACAAATTGAAGATGACCAAATGTGATTTAAATATAATCAAATTAAATAATAGTCACCAATATAGACATGTTACAAAGAAAATATCAATCAACAACATTTCAAAACCTTATGTATATAAAAAAAATTGAAACTCATTTTTTTTGAAAGCACAACCATTAATGATACACAAATACACCATATTTGGACTAATACACCAACACAACAATGTCATTCATGAGTAACACAAACCTATTGGACAGATCATAAACATGTATATTTCACATTTAAATTAACATATTATGTTTCCTAATTTATTTTACCATACATATACTACATATCAAATATATACCATCTATGTTTGTCAAACAAAATCCATGAATTTCCATTTAGATTGAAATTAAATTGTGAATCAATTATAGTTTCAAGATAATAATTGAGTATTAAAATTGAGAACCACAAGAATTATTAAAATATAATATAATAAAAAATTTCAAATAAACAAACACAAATAACAACAACAAATTCACCTTTAAACTACATACCTAGTTAATTATTCACATATTCATTTTTAAAAAATCAATGAAATAAATAAACAACCTGAATATACATACGTGCATATTTACTTATTTACACATAAATATATTTATAACATTATACTTTTTAATAAACAGGGCCTTTGTGTCATGACACCATCCTACCCTTGTCCTTGTGTTCATTTAAGAATTCTCGTAGACTTGGTTATTTCTATGTCTATTACAATTTTGAACTCATCACAATTTCTTTAAATATATGTATAAATATTTAATAAATTTCACATTTATATTTGAATGGGTTATCAATTAAATGAAATGTTCATGCATGTAAACTCTAGCATGCATGTAATCCTTTAATTTTTTTCATATGTCAAAATAAATCAAAATGTATTTTCCCATTGTTTGTTTTAGGCATAATGGGCAAGTTTTTCATTACAAATGTCCATGATGCCACTCCAAAAACCCACAATATTAAACCTTAAGATTTACCTTTATTTTAAATGTATGAAAAAAAATCCATGTTTTAAAATTTTAATTAAATTTTAATTCTGAACACTACATATAAATTCTTTAACTTATTATTTTAAAGAATTAATATATTTTATTATTTTAAAATTTACGTTTAAAAATTCAAAAAAACTTTTAATTTTAATATAAAAATGAATGAAATAAAAATGTAATTTAGTTTTTATAGTTTTTATTTAAAAACTTTGTTGTTGAATATTTAACCATAAAATTGTGAACATCTATATGTAGTTTGGTTACAAGTCATACAGTCCATTATGAAATTTTAATTTATAAATGCTTTTAGCAAATTTTGATTTTTAGATTTAAAATCCTTTATTCATGTTGGTTGCCCCTTTCTATGATGGTTAAATAGTGAAAATTCACCATGAAAAACCTTCAATTACATCATTAATAATTTTTTCACTTTTTCATTTTTTTTGGGACAAGGTTTATAATCTAAAATATTTTTAAATTTTTTGATGTTGGAATAGTTTGCGGGTTTGATGTTGGAATTATTATAATTATTTCTTAAAAGTTATTCACTAAGAGTGGCCTTCTTTTCCTTTCAATTTTGTGATTTCAAATGTTTGGCAAAATTATGGTTTTTTGCATTTTTTCCTTGAATTTGAGCTATTATCCATTTTTTCCCCTAAAGGAATCACCAAATTATGAAATTTCACCACCAAAATTTTTTTTGGTTGGGCAGGGGGGTTAATCAACTATTTTATGCCAAATTTTCACAAAATTATGATATTTTTATTTTTACGAAGTAAAGAAAGGCAAAATGTATATGCACAGCATTAGAATTAATAATATAGAGAATTGTGATATATTTCTTCAAAGTTTTGTTATTGATAATTTATATTAGTGTATGACTAATGTTGTTAAACAAAAAATCCCCTTGAACATTAAATGGTTATTGACTATTTAATTCATATTTCTTGTTGTGGCCATTTTTGGCCACTTTAAGGGGGCAACATAAAATAAGATTTTTGTGGGGGAAAAAGTAAAAATTTTGTCAAATTCAAACAATATATATCATTGAATTTTTACAATAGGTTATAGTAGGTAACCATAATATTGAAGGATTTAAACAAGTGTCTAACTTTAAATTTTTTTAAAATACCAAATGTGATTAAAATTTCTTATGGGTGATTACTTTTGAACAACATTGCAAAAACAAGATTGTCTTTCATAGTTAATCATGTTGGGGAAGATAAGAACTTGCGACTACTAAAAAAAAACATATAATTTACATAATGAACATGACATGATTAAAGATTTAACAACACCATTTTTGAATTTATGTTGAATTGAAGTGCAATTATAAAAATGTAGGTCAATTTAAACAAAAAGATTTGTAAATTTGTAAACTCATTGATAACATGTTGTTTTAACCATTTAAATTGAATATAATTATTTTTTTCTGAATACATTATTGAATAAACATGTTTTAATTTATAGCATATATTAAGATATTATATGCTAAAGTTTGAATGTTTTAAATGGTTTCATGTGAAACATAATTTTAAAACAATAATTGGTATTAAAGTCTTGATGTGATTTTTTGGTTAAAACCTCGGTGCATTTCCATGAAGTCTTAAGTTCAAACCTTAATGTTTGTCTACATTAATGTGTATAATGTGGACATACATTGATGTATCATGTGTAAATGTAATATACAAACATGCACATATGATGGCAATGAATGGCACCAAAACATTTTGTTGACAAGACCCAAATATATTTATTTATTTCATAGCATGTATTCTTGTAACAACATGTCATGAAAACAATTTAATCCATGATTCCATGACTTGAAAAGGAAGTGGCATGTGTGATGATGTGGCATTGTAACCCATGTCATACCAATTTAGGATCTCATGATATTCATGTTAAACTTTATAAATTAAACTTGTTTTAGTGCAATATTTGATTGTCCAAAACAACTAAAAACATGCAATTACACTATTTAGTGCTATAATTAACTATCCATTTTTTTAATACTAATACCATATAAATTGCATAATAATCAATATTTGTCAAAATTCATTGAAAACGCATGATTCCTTCTTGTGCATTATAGTTAAAGTTAATTAGCCTATATTTGTTCCAATGGTCAAAACACATTCCTTCTATTCATAATTATTTGTGTGACACATATATCCATTTCAATATATAAATTTCACAAAAATGTGAGATTATTTCAATATGTTTGTCTTGTATTAATATGGAGTTGTTTCAAAATACCAATTTCATAAAAAGTTTATTCCATTATCATATAAATAACAAGCCAAAACCACTTTTTAAAATCTTGGTATAGGTTATGAAAATTCAAAATCACCCATCCCAATAGGTATAATGGGTGTCAACAAATTAAAATAAACAAATTTTGATCATTGCATTTTCCTTGTAGCATAAGTGAAGAATAACCATAAAATAAGCTTTGATGTGATGAATTTATCAATATTAATAATTGCAATGATCAACATGAACATGATCTTTAATTTTATTACAATGATGCTGAAAACCACATGTTTAATACGCATATAATATATATTCAAAAAATGCAAGAATCTTTTGAAAAAAAAAAAGGTTTTCAAAACTCTATAAAATAGATTGAAGGTAGATGAAAGATTTTTTTTTTTCCATCTTCAAATTAATGGTGTTGTAAAATATATTTTAGTTTTTTCAAATCTTCCAAATTATAATAAAAATATATCATAATTTTAATGTAATAATAAGTATGAAACACAATTTGACAAAGGAATTTCAAACATATTTGCTCTTTAATTTATTTTTAAAAATCATCAACTTTTGTAATAAATTAAAAAAAAACATTACTATGCTTTCATAGTGCTATTTTTAATGATTTTCAATTTCCTTCTATAAAAAATTGGACAATTTTAAACTACATATTTTATTTTACCTTTTGGGCATACTTTACCATGATTTCCCCTATATATGGTATTAAACAAGTTTGAAATGAAAGGATATTAAACTCATTTCATATCAAAAATAAGAATGTCATTTTTGTGTGTTTTAATGTTTCATCATCCTTGGAACAACTATCATTGGTTCAAAGTCACAAATGAATAACCTTTATGAATGTGTTATTATAATCTAGTTGTTTTTCAAGTCTAGATGTGTCATGTAGTTTCCTGAAAAGTTTCTTGATATATTTGGAAGGTATTTTATATCCATGAAAAAATTTCCTATTAAAAAAAAAGGGAAATTACGATTTTTAACAATGGACAAATTTTACGCCCATTTAAAAACCTTCTTCTTATGCCTCATGATCTTCATATATTTAGGTTCATGACAAGCTTGCCTTCATGATGGATAAAACCCACATGTGAATGTATGACTTTACCCTACATTAAACCATCTCACACATTTTATACATTTGAAGGAGCTTTGAAATCATGACATGCAAATTGGTATGGTCAAATATTGAAGGAATAATGTTTTGTTTAGTCTACCTAATTAAATTTAGTTTTATTTTACACTAGTACAAAAGTGATGTGTAGTTCATTGGCCTAAATCACTATGGTACCTTAAAAGTGAAATAAGTTCATTTCACTTTAATGATTTAACCCTGGTTAAAATTTTTCATTATAATAGCAATATGTAAACATAGTATTTCATCATTAGTTAAAATAATACAATATTATAATTTATTATGGTAAATAATTTTATTTTTATGTTGTTTTAAATATCCTACATTATTTTATGATATCTACTTATATTATATTTTAGGTGTATGTTTATCCAGTGGTGGTGGTGGTTGTCCTCCTTGGGGGTAAGGGGGTTAGGGTTAACACATTTTGTATAATATGGATTGCATCATCCTATCGTCTTCAACTATATGATGTAATGGATGGACCAATTGGACGGCTCAATGGCGTGCACGTAGTAATAGGTCGAGGTTGGGTCCCAGCAAAATGGAAGAGCAGTGGTGGACCGCGGACGAAGCAGATTGAGCGTGCTAGCAAGGGAATGTTTGAGCGATGGCTCTTGTGCAACGGTAGTAGTGGCAATAAACAAAAAGTTGTTGCGGATCTTTCCTTGGTTATTCCTTGACTTTCTACTGGAACCTGTTCCCCTTTCTTTTTTTCACTAGTATATAATATTTTAGGTGTCTGTCTGTCTGATCATCCTTTCTATCCATCCGTCCTGTCCTCCATCCATCCAAGTTCTTCATCCCAGAAGAAGAAGATGATGTAAGAGGAGGATGAATGGCAGTAATAGTAGTTTATCCAAATGTTTATGTGTTCCAATATGTGTTCAGCGGAGCTTGCTTGTGAGCTTGTTGGTGGTGAGGAACTTGGGCTGCTACGAGCAATGATGACCACCAATGCTGGCCTTTCCTTCGTACAAAAAAGTCACCACTAAAAAGCATAAATGATACCTCAAGATTGATTCCCCATTGCAGTGGGTTTGATTTTTTTTAAATTTTTTGGCAATTTTGTGGGAAATATTTTAGAAAGGGAATATTTTTAAAAAGGAATATTTTATTAAAATTAATTTTTAAAATTAATTTCAAATTTTTCCAATAATTGTCACAATCACATATAATATGCTATGAATGGGTCCTTGGAATTTTTTATATTCATATTTGTATTACCAAAAAATTGGCTAAATATATTTATTGATGATCCTCTCTTGAGTAACATCACAAAATTGGAACAAAAAAAAATGGCCTATTATATAAAATATTACCAAAGTACACCGAATTTTGTGAAGGGTGAAATTTTTTTAAAATATATTTTTGTTACATTAAATATTTGGTTAATAAAAAGATGGTGAAATAAATTGGCATTTGGCTAAATTTAGCCGAAAAAAATAAATTGTTGCATGTAAATATGCCCATGATGTTATGATTAGGGTTAGGGTTAACACAAGAAACTAAATTCGTGACATACAGCTGTTTAAAACAAAATGTTTCTTCAAAATAAATATAATTTAAAGAAACCAAGGGATTTCATAATGTCCAAAGGTCACGGGTACCCACTAGTACCTTATATTATTTTAGGCTACCTTAGTTATTTTAATTTATATCGTAAGTTATTATAGGTTGTTATAAATTATTATACCCTAAATTATTATATGTTATTCCACTTTAAGGTAACATATTATAGGTCTTTATTCTAAGTTAATATATGTTTTTTCAAATTATATTTTTTAATATTCAAAATCATTTTATTTTATATAAGTTATTTTGTCCTAAGTATAACCATTTAAAATAATCTAAAATATAATATAATGACGGTAACATAACTTAGAATAACCAATAATATCCTTCGAAAAATAATTTAAAACATCCTACAATAAAATAATTACCAATAGCCTATGATAATATAACTTATAATATCTAACCATATTTTATAATATAACAACCATTAATAGTTGTAATATAATTTATAATTACCATCAATGGCCAATAATAAAATAACCATCAATAGCCACCAATAGAATAATCGTCGATATCCACCAATAGAATAACGGTTAATAGCCACCAATAGAATAACCGTCGATAGCCAACAATAGAATAATCGTCGATACGCACCAATATAATAACCGTCGATAAACACTATTAAAATAATCGTCGATAGGCACCAATCGAATAACTGTCAATAGCCATCGTCAATATACACTAATAGAATAACTGTCAATAGCCATCGTTAATAGGCACCAATAGAATAATTATCAATAGGCATTAATAAAATGACCGTTAATAAACACAATAGAATAATCGTTAATAGCCACCAATAGAATAACCATCAATAACCATTAATAAAATAGTCAATACTAGTCATCAATAACTTATGGTAATTTAACCATTAATAACCACTAATAATCTATGATAATTTAACCTAAAATAACCACCACTATAATAGCTACCAATAGTCATTAATAAAATAGTTCAATTAATAACCACCAATATAATAGCTACCAATAGTCATTAATAAAATAGCTCAATTAATAACCACCAATATAATAGCTACCAATAGTCATTAGTAAAATAGTTCAATTAATATCCATTAATAAAATAGTCATTAATAACCACCAATAGTCATTAATAAAATAATTATTAATGGTCACCAATAAAAAAATTACCAATAATCACTAATAAAATAATCATTTACAATCACCAATAAAAGAGTAACCAATAGCTATTAATAAAATAACCACAAATAGCCATCAATATAATATATAAGCATCAATAAATTAGGCATTAATAAAATTGACAACAATAACCATTAATAAAATAACCACCAATAATCACCAATAGAATGACCATAAATAACCATCAATATAATATATAAACACCAATAAAATATGCACTAATAAAATAGACAACAATATGCACCAATATAATAACCACAAATAACCTATGTTAATATAGCTTATAATAGCCAATAATAACAAGAGGTGAAATAACCTTCAATAATTAAAAATAAAGCAACAAGCCACACATAGTAAAAAATAGCTTAAGATGAAATAGCTTAGAATAGCAAAAACAATTTATAATAACCGCAAATACTTTAAAATGAAATAATTTTCAAATTTTAAAAATAACATAAAATACCCAAAAAATTTATAATAGTTACAAATAACCTAGAGTGAAATAACCTACAAGAGAAAAAAAACATATAATAGCCAAGAAAACTTACAATAGTAAAAAATAACCTAAAATAGTCAAAAATAACTTAAGGTGAAATAACTGAAAATAATAAACTTTTTTAAGAATAGCCATAAATAACCAAAAATAATGTAAGGTCAAATAACTTAGAACAAATGAAAAATAACCTTATAATAAGTGAAAGTGTCATAGCATAGGTAGTAATATTATATCAACAAAAGTCTTTTTCCATTTATTAAACATTTTTTTTTCAAAATAATGATCATCAAAATGTTAATGAATAGTGATATCAAAAAATAAATTCAAATGATTTTTTATTTTCAAAATGAAGTAAATGTAATTATGTACATTATTGGAAAAAAATAGTTATATTTTAATTTAAATAAAATATTAATAAGATATGAATTTCAAAGTTTATGTTTGTGTAATGTTTAAAATGAAACATTTGATAAATAAAATGCAATGTAATACATTATCACAACAAGTGTGTTGGCTTGATGGTTGGGGTGTTTGCTTTCATTTTAGATGTCATGGAATCAAACCCAACAAATGACAATCTTGTGGTCAATAGTGGTGAATTGACCTAATATTTATTTATTTATTTATTTATTAAAAGTAAATACTTACTTAAGTTGATTACATGGCCTATGTTTGTAGGGTAGGAAAAAAAATCATGAAATTATTAATAATATTAAATATTACATAAAATATTAAACATTTTTAATTTAATTGATTTCTATGTTGTTGAATTAATTAACTAGCAAGTAAATTGGCTTAGTAAAATTTTATTCATTTGAAATAACCTATGAACTAATGGATTAATTCATTATCCATAAGAATTGGTCCCCATTCACTAGGGGGTTGACCAAATTCACCATGATAAAAATGTCCAAATTCACTCAAAATGTTGTGAAACCCATAGTTGAAACGCATTTTAATGGAATGTTACATTATAACCAACCCAACCCAATGTAATATATTAACACTTGAATGAACCAAACTGGAAAATTTATCATGTTTTTTGGGCATTCTTTATGATGATCATCGATGAAAATAATTGTTCGATTTTGCTACAAACAATGTAAGAAAATTTAAAAAATTTAAACATCTTCTATTGTTGCCCACTTATCAAATTATAATATCATAATAATTTCGTAATTTCAACACATGTTTGTTGAATAATTTATTTATTTTTCATTTTTAATTTAACAAATATTCTTAAAGCTTCAATATTTTCCTTTAAAAAAATTTGGTTTTGAATTTTTTTTGGGTGAAAGTTTCAACTTATCTAAAAACAATAATAATGTTGGTGTTAAAGTTACCAAGGTACCATGACACCAAAACCTAGTGATTAATTGTTTTTTTGAAATCCAAGGATTAGAAATACCCAAAAACATTTTTTCACATTTTTAATTTCAAATTATAGATTTGGAGAAAATTTCACTAATTGTTTTTGGATCTTATATATAAGGGGTCGTTCACATCCTAGGGGCCACCTTTTCTCCATTTTATTGTTTTATGGGGATAGATGTTGACATGTTTAAAAAGTTTTAAATGACCAAATTTGGCTATTTAAAAAGAAAATGTTGATTAGTTTTGGAATTTTAATATTATTTTTCACAACCAATTAGGTATGTTCATTTTTTACTTTTCAAATGCACAAGGTATGAATATCAAGCAATATAGAAAAAAAACTATTTGTTTTTTATTTGATTATTTAAAAATACCCATGGTATTATTTTATTCAATTATGTTTTTGATTATAACCACATGCTCAACGAAATCACTCCTCCTATATTTTAGGAAGCACTTAAAATAAAAAGATATATTTTAATGTGTTATGAAATAATGACATATTTTAAATATATATATTAAGCATATTTTTATAATCAATTATAGGTTGCTAAATCCAAGTAAATTACAAATTATATATTTTAAATAAAGTACACATTTTTGTTGCTGCACACCATTTGGAATAAAATGGAAATGACCTCCTCATGATTGCATATTATGCATATAGGTCAATTATCAAATAGCCACCTTGACACCAATTGTTATATTGTTCAAATTATCTAGGTTTAAGGGGTTTTTTCAAAGGCTTTGTATTTTCAAGAATAAGGTTACCAATCATATATTAAATATAAATTCATGCAAAAAAAAAACATAATGTTAATATAAAACACGAAGCTCATTAATGGGCGAGCACCATATAGATCAAAGGTCACATATCAACAAAAGAATCATACATCACAAAATGATAATGAAAGTTGTTTTGAACAAATGGGAAATGCCACATTTCAAATCACGAAATGTTTTTTCCAAAAATGTGAAAATGTAATTCTACAACAATATGCAATTGGACATAAAACCCAAGCATTTTTTTAAAATTGAAAAGATTAATATGGCAACGTCACAATACTTGGTGATCCTACCACATGTCATAAATGTGTGTAAAGTTTTAAGATTGATAATCTACTTAAATGAAAGTTCAACCATCCATGTAAGTTTTTAAAATTTGAAAATTGAATATTTCGGCCATAAGGGTCTTGTATGTTTTTTGGATGCTACCTATTAAGTAGGTAGGTTTTTTACTTAATTAAAAAATAAAATAAAATTGTTAGGTAGGTTATTGATAATTGGGTTGATAACAAGTGGTTTCTCAATAATTAATGAACATTAGTGCCAACTTTGAGTGTCATGCCAATTTGTGAAAGAACTAAAGCAATATTTACTACAAAATGTGTCATGAATAGAACTTTCACTAGGGGAAGTCCTCCTCAAGGTGTAGAATGTATGTTCATGGGTGCCTTCTTGAATAATAACAAACCATTCAACAAAATAGAAATGAAAATAAATTCAAACCCAAAATCTAGATTAAAGTAATCATGGGACAATCCAACACCCTCAAATAATCAAATTATTGTCATTATCATGGTTCAACATTTTGTTTTATGGAACATTTGCATGCAAAATGAGCCCATGTAGCAAGGCTTATTGCCAATATGGTGAAAAATGCTTCATAAATTTTCCACCAAACTAACATATTTTGATAATGTTTTAGTAATAAGGATTACACCCCAATCCTTAGGGTCTAGCCTTAGTTCACCTTTGGTCAAAACATTACCTTACCTTTAAGAAGGGCTAGGTCTTTGCAAAAGATATTGGGTACTTAAATATTTTATGGGATACTCACTTTTGCAAGTGTAGAATGGTTTTATGTGTGATTCACCTTGATAATGCAAAAGTACATAATGTGAGTACATAATGTAACTTACATTAATTAGTGGGGTGAGGGTGCACAATCTGCATATTTTTTCTTTCTTTTTAGGTTATTTTGTTTTTTAGCCCAATGCCCAAAACATAAAATGCAAGCTATGACACATCTAGAATAAAAACTATCTAGATGATTTGCCAACAACAAAATAAGAACTCATGCATTCAAACTCATGTAAAAGACAAGTTTTATTTACAAAAATCAAAATTTACACACAATAAAACTTATTGAAAACTTTGGGTTTTATCCGGTTTCAAAAATCATGATTTGAAAACAAGTTTGTAATGTGAATAAAAATGAAAATAACCGTTTAAGAATATTAAAATACTTGCACATTAATTGTGATGTTTATTTCCAAAAATTTCTCATCATTTTTCAATTTCGCCTTGTTTTTTTCTCTTGCAAAACCTTTATGAAAACATATGATTCTCAACCATATTTTCAACTGTGAGCAAATAAATAAGAAATGGCAAGATCCAAGCAACAAAAAAAACCCACCTATGGACCCCATAAAAAAACACTTATCACCCCCTTTACCCAAAATAACACACCTAAAATTGACACTATTTAAATGATTTCATGTAAAACACAACTTTTATTGAAGAAAAAAAATCAAGCTTCACACATGGCCAAACTTATTGAATTTTTCTCAACGAACCCCCACAAAAAAAAAATCCTTTGCCCAAATTAAAAAAAAAAGAATTCACATCCCTTTCACCCCTCCAAAACAAACAAATCGTAAGCCCTTGAGATGCATGCTACATCTTTTCATTAGTTGAATATAATTTTTAATTTCAAAAATTGTTGAACATATATTTGAGTTGAGGCTAATGGGTGGGATACGTAGAATATGAGTTTATACATCATCAACTATGAGAATTCACTCTATTTGAAGTGGTAAGAATATTTAACGCATTCAAATTTAATGTTCATAGTGTAGTTTGTGTTGTTGGCCTGAATGTGAACACATTTTTTATTTTTCACATTCTAAAAATTCAACAATGTCAACAACTACCTTGCTTTGTAAATAGATGTTTGCCCTTCTCTCACTCTTGAATATTGAATATCATATTGAACATTATAACTTTCTGTGATTGTTTTTTTTATGGTCTCTACTAGAGACTTTGGGTGGGTTGTAACTTTCTCATTTCCAATCCATTTTTGACGATTTTTAGTGCATCATCAGATATGTCAAAAGGAAGCATTGAGATTTCATTGGGACACCAAAAACAACAAAGCACTCCCCTCCCCTTCGAGATGCAGCCTGCCCCGAATGCTTTAAGTGTTCACTCACAGACGGTTCTACCCTACTCTAATAACAAATTCAAAGAAAATCTGCAAAATCTGCAAGTCCTCAGCCCTCTCCCTCAATAACTGTTAACAATAAATCCAAGAAAAGAGAAATATCACAGCCAGCATGCATGCATCATAGCTTTCTATTAAGTTGTGGATGTTAAGAGGCTGCTACATTCATCGATGCATTCATCAAGGATTACCTATTGTGGATAGTGGCTAAACCCTAAACCCTACCTGGTGGTGGTGGGTTGCTTGAAATGTGTAAAGTAAGTGGGTGGGTGGGTGGCTGGTAGGGGGGAACTTTTAACTTTTTGGCTCACCCTCTGGTAATGCTAAAAAGCATGTGTAAAGTATGGAGAGCTGCTCATGTGTTTGCAATTGCAAGCATGAAGGCTTGGGAGATTAGGGTTGTTAGTAGTAGAGGTGTAGGAACTTTGCCCCTCCACAACAAGATCATCAACAACGATAGCAGCAAAAGCAGAAGCAGAAGAAGCCCACTAGTTGTTGCTGCCACCAAATTGTGGCAAATCCAAACCCTAGAGACTCCTCATGGCAGCTCATTACTCCACGTCCCAAACTGGTTGGCCCCTCGTTTGGGGATGTCAATCGGAGAAGACGAGCGAGCTCTGTGGCCATCGCTACTGCAGCGGCGGCCGCGAGCTCCTCGTCGTCTGCCGCCGCAGCAGCAGCAGTTCGCATCAGCTGCAGCAATCTTTAGTCCTTCGCCGCTAGCTCATGCCCGATCCGTCACCACTCACGCTCTTAAGGAAGAACGGCATAAGGCGAGAGAGATGAAGTATGTTTTGGTGACCGGAGGTGTCGTCAGTGGACTCGGAAAGGGTGTGACGGCCAGTAGTATCGGAGTAGTGCTCAAGGCTTGTGGCCTGCGTGTCACTTCCGTCAAAATCGGTCAGTTCTTTCAACCCCCCTTTTCGCTCCTTTAAATGGTTGCTTGGGCTTGGTAGTTTTATTGCTGCATGTGTATTTTCGCTGGGTTTGCATCTGCCGGAGGGAGAGAGGGAAGAGGGCAAGAGGAAGTCAAGCTGTTGCAATGTGGAATGTGGGCAATTGGAGGAGGATGCAGATCCGTATCTTAACACGGATGCGGGCACCATGTCCCCATTTGAACACGGGGAGGTTTTCGTTTTGGACGACGGCGGTGAGGTGTGCTCACACCTCCTCAGTAACACCCTTCTTGACCTGCCTTAGGGTTTAGGGTTTATTGAGGGTTTAGGGTTTATTGTGCTTCGAGAACTTTTCTGTTATGTCCAATGTGAAACATGTAGTAATCTGTAGCTACTGAGAGTTTCATGATGGTAAAAGATTGTACCCAGAGCGGCTGTGGCGGGAATTTTTTCTCGAGGAAATTTTTTAATGTAAGTTGTGGGTTTTTCCCCCTCTTATCAGGTGGACTTGGATCTTGGAAACTACGAGCGCTTCTTAGACATCACTTTGACAAGAGACAACAACATTACTACTGGAAAGATATATCAGGTTAGTAAAGTCCTTAGCATTATGTACTCTGAAATTTTGTGTTGATTAATGTGCTGAATCTGTAGAGACTATTTGTCTGTTGCTGTCTTGCAGTCTGTGATTGAAAGAGAGCGGAGAGGAGACTACCTGGGGAAAACTGTGCAGGTGAGTGATGCCTTGCAATTGACTGTGGTTGGTTCTTCTGTATGGGTGGTGTGCACTTGTGCACTGTGTGTCATTTGTTGAACACGCTTGGCATTGGAACAGTAAGCTGATATAGTGGCTAAAATTGAGCAGGTGGTGCCGCACATCACTGATTGCATACAAGACTGGATTGAACGTGTTGCAAGGGTTCCAGTGGATGGGATTGCAGGAAGTGCTGATGTGTGTGTGATAGAGCTTGGGGGAACTGTCGGTACTTTCTGCCATCTTGCCTAACTCTTTAGGCCCTTTTGTTAGCAATATCTAACCCCTAAACTGTGAGCATGTAGTCTATTGGTCTGACAGAGACCCTTTTTCTTTTTCTTTTTTTTGGAACGGACTCTTGTGACTACAATGAAGACAGTTGTCTGAATTATGTGAGGGAGTACCAGGGTTAAAGAGATCTGGATACCCAGGGCTTGAAACTTAGTCAATGATTTAGACTCTCAGGATGGCTCTCATGTTGTGGCAAGCTACTCCCTGTAACACATCGTTTGGTTTGTTTTCAGGAGACATCGAATCGATGCCATTCATTGAAGCTCTCCGCCAGTTCCAGTTTCGTGTTGGTAAGTTTCAAGAAAGTTGATTGCATTCTGCCACTCATCTCCACAACGTTTAGATTCAATTGACAATATTCTTTTCTGTTCAATGCAGCCTGACAATCATTTGGTCATTGTTGATATGCAGGCAGGGATAACTTCTGTTTGGTGCATGTTAGCTTGGTCCCTGTCTTGGGAGTTGTGGGTGAGCAAGTACGTGACATTCTTTTGAGAAAAATTTCCAAGGACAAGGAAGAGCCTGGTTTTAAAGTCGGAATGGTGTTAATGTACTTTGGCGTGTGTTGAATGTTGACAGAAAACAAAACCTACTCAGCATAGTGTGCGAGAGCTCCGAGCATATGGTTTGACACCACATCTGCTTGCCTGTCGTAGTGCTCAAGTAAGTGACTCCTCTGTTGCCTAAAACTTAAACCTCTTGCAGATATGATTCAAAACTCAAATTTCAGGATGCTTGTATTTTTAGAGGATCTTGCATGTTTAGAGGCATCATTCTGCAGCTGGCTTGCTTCTTTACAAAGAAGTCTTTGTTTTGTGTTCGGGTTGTTGGTTTCAGGGTCATAAGGACAAATAGATGTTTGTTGGTCAGGAGATAGTTTAGGTGCAAGAAGTGCATTCCAAGATATTATAGTGTTGCCTTTAGGGTGTAATGCAGTTGCAGGGCTCAAAGTACATTGGTTGAAATTGTGATGTAGCCATTGGAGCAAGCAACCAAAGAGAAGCTATCACAGTTCTGCGATGTCCCAGTAAGTTTTATCTTCTGCCTCAGTACTCTGTACCCAAGAGAAATCAAAGGGTATGGTCTTTATTCAGTACAGGTCAATCCAGTATTATCTTCTGAGATTCTCTATGTGCACTTCTCCTTCAACAGGGTTATGCCCATTCTAATGTTGCTAGGGGTTTTAATTCTAATGTTTGGGAGGTGTGATACACAGGCAGATCACATTCTCAACATTCATGATGTATCCAACATCTGGCATGTACCTCTTTTGCTGCGAGTAAGCTATCTCTTTAATAACTGGCACAATATCTCAGTCATTTGAGAATACGTAGTTGTTGTTGGTGTTGTTTTTGTATGATGGCATGTCATTCTGGGATTTTGTTTGTTTGATTCTTGCTGATCCACAGTATTCTGTGGACATCATTATAGTTGCTTGGAGGAGAATTCGTGAAGTAGTCACCTTCCTTTTGTGTTGAGAAGAATGATGTGGCTCTTGCTTGACAGGACCAAAAGGGGCATATTGCAATCTTCAACAAGCTGAATCTTAGGTCAGTTTTTTCAGTTCCTTTACAACAACCTTGATGTTGATAAACTGTTGGCACCAATGTTTCCCACTTCTGCAGGGTCTCTTGTCAAGTGAGAACTGGACTGAGGGGATTGGAAGATTTTGTTACATGGCTTTTATTATTATTTCTTCCAGTCTTGCCTGCTGAAGGATTGCAACCTGAATGTGCAGTTCTATACCACCACCTGCTCTGGAGTCATGGGCGACACGTGCCTTGCGGTGCGACAATCTCTCTATCCCTGTATGTGCCTTTCCCAACTGGCTCCTAAGCCCTAATATCAGGCCAAAGATGCTCTAAAAGTTGTCATAAGTGGATGGATTCATACCTTCTGTGCAAAGAATTTTGTATTGGAGAAAGACCTGCTGCTCAAACTTCATGGTTCTTTCACTGAACTATCCTAAGTGTTCTGTGAGTTGAGGTGAGTCAATAGTTAGTTATGAGCTGAATTCAAAGAGTCTTTGCCCACCTGGTGCATGCTATTGCCCTCAGCCCTACTTTGCACACTGCGGAAAAGCTTTGGTTACATGTTGCAAGGAGTAAATGGAGAAGAACACATATTCTCAGTTTCTGTGTGTAGGTTCACTGACAGCTCTTAGCAACTCTTGATATAAGTGATTGGCCTTGCCTTGATGGGTCTGGTGAGCAGGTGAAAATTGTGATGGTTGGAAAGTACACTGGCCTTTCTGATTCTTACCTTTCAGTATTGAAGGTATTTTTCTCGTTGGCCTTCTAATATCATCTTGATGGAAGGACCTGGATTCCTGTATGAAACTTGGGTCATATTAGCCATCTCTGAAAGATGGTGAACAATTAGAGCATGTCCAGCTTGGCAAGATGCTCTGTGTCCCTTGATTGATATGTAGTGCTGAAAAGCATTCAATTTGTGTTTCTGGGAGGCCAGGCTCTACAGCATGCATGTATCGCATGTTCACGGAAGTTGGTGCTGGAGTGGGTGGCTGCCACAGACCTTGAAGAACATGCAAAGATAGAGGTATTGAAGAGATGTAACTGCAGGCTCTTGATTGTACTATTTAAGCTTCAGTTTCCAGAGGTACACCTGCTGGATTTAAACTGATGAAGTCCTTTAAGGCTCTGAGTATCTCTACCGAGTATCAGATGACCTCCTTGACTCTCAGTTTTTGGGATTGAAATTCCTGTAGCAAACCTAAGATATATCTTTGATGCACAAATAGTGTGTGACATAGGAATGAGCAATGGATGGAATGATATTGACACTCCTTTGGTATTTGCAGAGACCTGATTCACACACTGAGGCTTGGGCAATGTTGAAGGTAACTTCCTGCTCCCTTGGTTTTGTTTGAAAGCATACTTGATACATCTTCTTGGTTGATGCCTTCAGCTGCCACACTATTCCTATTAAGCTGGAGCTTCAATAATCCTCAGCCATGACCTTTTGTTGGCTATTCCCTCATTTCTTTTCAGATTGCCCTAAATTGTACTAATTGTAAAATTCTCATGTACTTTTTTCCCAGTACAAAGATTCTAAGTGCTTTGTTCACCAATACTGAGTTGTAAAATATCTTTGTTTGTTGGAAGTATTGGGGAATTCTTAATATGCTTATCTGCACCCATTGTGGGAGCTGGTGAACTCAGTGGGGAGTCATGGCAGGTTTTTAGAGTGAAGTTGAAGGTTATGTCTGTACTTATGAGTCTCATATTAGTTTAGGTTTTTCTGGAACTGATAGTACAGTTACCTTCAAAGTCTTATTGTGGAGTTTTCTCTGCAATTATGTTAGCCATATGACTTTATGCAGGCATAGTGAACTCAAGAGAAAAACTAGCAGTTGCATCATTTTTCCTTTCACTAGATGGCAGACTGGAAGTGATGACAAAAGTTTGAATTGTATTTGAATAAGTATCTTCTCTGTGAACTCCAGCGTGTTCTGATTACATTGCTTTATTTGCTGTTATGTTGCAGAGAGCTGATGGTGTCTTGGTGCCTGGTGGCTTTGGTGATCGTGGAGTCCAAGGAAAAATTTTGGCTGCAAACTATGCACGAACAAATGAGATTCCATATCTAGGCATCTGCCTTGGAATGCAGATCGCAGTTGTGGAGTTTGCTCGAAATGTGTGATGACCTCTGACCATGCATTTCTTTCCCCACCCTTTTGAACATTAAAAGGCCACCTTGAGGTTTTCAAGAGCACCCTGATCATTCTGTGTGCAACCTTGCTTATTGTAGGGAAATTGTGCAGAGTTTGCTGAGTCTGATTTTCAGTGAAAGTATGTGGTTGGTATGGGGTGTCTTTGATACTGATGCCTGACCTTGTTCATCAGGTTCTTGGTTTGGAGGATGCAAATAGTACTGAGTTTGATTCTGCTACACCTCACCCATGTGTGGTGTTCATGCCAGAGGTCTGCATCTACACTCTTCAGTTCATTTCCTTTTAGCAACCCCCAGAAGGATTTGCTTTCTTCTCTATGTTCCTTCTTTTGCTTAGGCAGTGTATCATAATTTGCTGCTTACTTGAGTTTCAGCCTACTTGTCACCAAGCTTATGTCCACCTGTAACTATTTGGGGTTGATTTTTCTTACTTTCTTATGAAATTCTTACTTTCTGATATCCTGAATTTCATCTCTCTTTTAATAAGGCTCATAATTTTAATGGTGTTAAGTGTAGTCCTCGTCTCCCATTTCTTTGTGCTGTTTGGAAGGTTCATAAAAACCCAATTAAACTTAAATTTATTTGTGCAGCCAGCTCTACATCTCTTACTGAAGTTTCTAAGTGGCTGAGTTCTTTCTTCAAAGCTATGTTTCCTGTGGTCAATGACCTTTGGGTGTCTAAACTCAAAAGGAAGATGTTCCTTGTGTTAGTAGTTAGATTCTCAATGACTC
Source organism: Sphagnum tenellum (assembly GCA_963921925.1). NCBI lineage: Eukaryota > Viridiplantae > Streptophyta > Sphagnopsida > Sphagnales > Sphagnaceae > Sphagnum > Sphagnum tenellum. The sequence goes on from OY998144.1 coordinate 8,303,782, forward strand.
CACAGGAGTGGTGGAGGTGATAAATAAACTTAATCTTTTGAGATCCAAAGTTGATAAAGCTTCCCCACTTCTGTTGCAGTCTTTTGATTTCTCAACTCTATATACTAAAATTGACCTAATGGATCTAAAAGCTCGTATGAGAGTTCTGATAAATAAAGTGTTTAATTGGATGCTGAAGCTTCATCGTTTTAAGTTATTGATGGTTCAAAAACCAGCTTTGAACTTTAGGTTTTTGTGGCTGAAAAAGAAAACAGAGACCAATTTTTTGGAAAATCTTTGTAGCTTTATGTTGGGAAGGCCTCAGATTTGATCTCTTGGCTGGATTTCTTGTTAGACAATTTGTTTCTTTGTTTTGGTCATTGTGTTTATAGACAATGCATTGGTATCCCCATGGGTACTAATTGTGCAGTCTATTTGGCAAATTTCTATCTCTTTACCTATGAGTTTGATTTCATTAAGTGTCTCTTGAAGAGTAACATGTCCTGTTGTGCTTCATAGATTGTCCCTCAATGATCTTTTTGTTCCTGATTTTCCAGACTTTGAGAATTTCACCTACCTTAACCAAGACTCTTTGGGTAGTGGCTTATATACCCAAAAACATCTTGTCAGTTGAATTGTACATCTGAAGGCTTCTCTTCTAATTTCTTGGATCTAGCTGTGAGACAAAGTCCTCAAGGTGTATCCTGTGACATTTTTGACAAACACTCTCAACCAGAGTATGCAGGTATTGAAATGACTAGAATGCCTCATGTTCATTCTAATATCTCAATGACTGCAAAGCTGGGGGTTATCAATAATCAATTTTACAGATTCTTGAGGCTTTGTAGTTGTAAGACGTTCTTTGTCTTTCAGATGGTCAATCTTATTGTCTTTCTGAAGGTAAAAGGCTACCCTTTAAAAATTCTTCTAAAGAGAACTAGAGGGTTGCTTATTAAAGAAAAATTCATTTTTGGAATTTCCACTTTTGGCATTTTCCAAAATATTTTGTTTCAGGTCTTGTAATTGTGGAGCTTCTTGTAAGCCCACTTGTTCATAGTTTTTCCCTGTTGTCCTTTCCGTAGTTTTTCTTTTCCCCTGTCGGTCTGTTTTTTGTCTTGTCCTTGTTGTTGTGGTCTGTTGCTAGCCCAGTAGTATGGCTGAGTCTTCCCATTGCTTCCAGAATTGCAGCAGAAACTCAGTTCACAAGTTGGTGCTTGTCATGGGCCTTTACACACTGTAAGGACTTGATGAAGTCAGTGGGGAAGTTGTGGTAGTTTAATGACTATCATACATACTACTACTGTTGATTGTCCCTGAACAGCTGTGAGACTGGCACTTTTGTTCATACTGGTGTGTGTTTTTTGTTTTTTGTTTGTTCTGTCTTTCCTACTTTGGTTCTTTCTACAGCTTCCTGAGGAAGTGTTAATCTTGCTGTGTTTTTTCTTCATTGTGAGAAGGGAGATTTCTCTATTTTTATGAAATTGTTTCTTATTCAGGTTTCAAAAACACAAATGGGTGGCACAATGAGGCTGGGATCTCGAAAGACACTTCTTCAAACAAGTGACTGCATGACTGCAAAATTGTATGTTGAAGCTATTACTTGATCCTGTCTCTGTTGATGTGTGGTTTCTTCTGATGATATACAAAAGGTGTGTGCATTCTCAGCTGATTGGAGGACTGGGCCTCTGGTTTGAAGGTATCAAAAGGAGACTTTCATAGATGAGCGACATCGTCATCGCTATGAGGTTGGATAAACTTGTCCCTTCCAATATTGCACTAGGTACTAATTTTGCAGTTTTTTTAGCTGACATCTACATTTCAACATATGAGTTTGGTTTTCTCACTAAGTTTGATGCTTTGTGTAGATTTCCTTTCCAAGTTATCCTTAGTAAGAAGGTTTGCAAGTTATCTTTTTGTTCTTGATATCCTCATGTCTCTAATGTCATTTATCTAGACAAGACTCTGTTGGCAGTGGCATATGCCCTAAATCATCCTTGGAAGTCAATTGATTTCTAATAATGACTTCTCTTGCATCTCTTTGATTTAACAATATCTCAAGATTCAAAAGACTTCATTGACATTTTTTTAGGCCATGTTTCTCAGCCAGAATATTCAGAGATAAACATGAAATTGCATGCCTCAAGTTGATTCTCATATTTCATATTCTGTCAAATTTGTAGTAGTCAGTAGTCAGTATTCAGAATCTAGTAATATTTGTTTCAAGGGCTTTTTTGTTTTCAAATATGTGGTCTATGTTCAGTGTTTGATTTGTTTCTGCATTGCAATGCTTTTGTAGCTTCCATGTAGCAGGTGGGCATCCTCACAAGTATGAGGCAGCAAACAGCTGTCAATTTAAGAAATAGAATTTGTTGTGAGGTATGGAGTTCAAGGCTGGGTTGGCTTACCTATTGAACTTTGGGACAGGTGAACCCTGAGATGGTTGAGCGGCTGGAGACAGCCGGACTTCAGTTTGTGGGCAAGGATGAAACTGGTCGCCGTATGGAGGTGAGGTTTCATTTTGCTGCAGCCCTTTGTGCTGAGTTGACAATTGTCCCATTGAAAATAACATCCATTTCATCCCAGCTGTTGTAGGTCATGTTGTAGAAACAACTAAATGCCTGCTATTATAGATTGGATTGTGGACTTCTTGTTATGATTTTTTAGTGGACACTTCAAAGATTATTCAGAAGTTGCTCAAGGATGTGTTTGAGGACTATTTGGTTCCTATTTTTGGAGCACTTTTGCAGCCATTTACTTTCAAATCTCTTGGGTATACTTAACAAAAGATTGGAATCATGATCTTGTAGATTTTGGAGTTGCCAGGACATCCATATTATGTGGGTGTTCAATTTCATCCTGAGTTCAAATCTCGGCCTGGCAAACCTTCTGCTGTCTTTCTTGGTGAGCAAGAAATCCACTTTTGGGTGCTGTATAACTGTGCTATAGACTGAATCCTCTTCCAAATGAAATGATGTTTTTTTGTCAAGAAGCTTTTTGTGCATTTTTCCCATACATGCAAGTGTGCTGCAAACATATGCTGAGTGAATGTTGTGAGTGTGCAGGTCTCATTCTAGCAGCTTCTGGTCAGATGGATTCATATATAAGTGGGGGTCATGGATCATCAATCAGAAATCCAACTCCCCCAACCCTCGGGCATGCTGACTCAGCCAGCTCACGAGATACTGGTTTATCAGAACGGTTAGAAAAACTATAGTCTCCAACACACAAGGTGAGAGATGAAGTTATGATTCCTTGAAGCTGAAAATGACTCCAAAAGCTCTCAATTTTTTGTACCAAGAGAGTTGTGTGCTGGCTATGTTGGTCCCCCTGGTTGCTCTAGAATTCATTACTTCAATTTTATCACCATTAGTAACATCAGTGAAAGAAGTGCTGCTGTTGAAACAGGAAAGTTATTGCGCAATACTACACGAAAAAACACTTTGATTTTAATATGCCAAAGTGAGGCTTTTTCTGCATACCTAGGGCCTAACCTTAGTCAGCAACTTCATCACTTCTCTCTCATGAAGCCTGCTCTTCAAATATTTTGCTAGAAGATCTAGCTCTCTCTACTACACATCTGTGCTACTTGTGCTCTCTTTTAGCATCTTCATCAAATACCTCTCCATGACCTCACCATGCCTTCTTCCTCCTATGTAGAACATGACAGAGAGGAAACACTCTTGGAGAGTGGAGACACCAGAATATCAGACATAAGATGCGAGTAAAATTTTTGAAGGTTTGTCACCTACAAGTGGCACAGATTTTCTTACCTGTTTTTCTCTTCTTGACTCATACTATGAACTGTTTTGTATGAATTCCTGCTGTTACGTTACTCGGAAATGTGATGGAAGGATGATGTTTCTTGTAATGTGCAGCACCTGGCATTCCTTGATATTTGGGTGCTATTGCTGCTGTGATGTTACTTGGAAATGTGATTGAAGGATGATGGTTCTTGTAATGTGCAGCACTTGGCATTCCTTGATGGTTGGGTCCTTGAGTACAAAGGTACACGAACTCTCTGAGTATGTGGATTCTTCTGTGGCTCTGATATGAATTAAATGTGACAGCTGCAAAAGCATTGATTTCAAGGAACCTGATTAAGAGGTGCTGGATAGTTGGTGGCTGGATTATTTGGTGCCATTGAAAGGTCATCCATATCTGTGTGGAATCCTACTGCAGACCCCAAAAAGTCCATCAATGTTAAAACAGCTGCAAGCTACTCTTGCAGTACTTTCGGTTTACCATCATTTGCTATGGGACCATGAAGACCAAAAGAAGCACTTCTGATCCCAAAACTTGTTTTGCTATTGCAAGTAGTCTATTGTCCCAAAGTGACTAAAGCTAAAATCTCCCATGCTTTTGGGAGGAGGTTGGTATTTAATATCTTTGATTAATTGATCAAATCTAAAATTGTTCAATTGAAAATTTATAGGATATCAATACATGGCACTATGCATGCAAGTGGAACTCAGGGCTTACTGTGGCAAAGGCGTCCTAGCATGATGCACAAGGGGGACTCAATAGAGGGATTGGAAATGGTTTTGGCTACCTGAACTGGTTTTGAAGTTAGAAATAAAAGCTGTAAGAAGTCATGAACATAACACCAAACCAAAGAGTTGTCCAAATCCTTTACACTCACACAAACTTAAAGAAAATCACAATACTGGCATGTTCTATAACAAAACACTACTTTCAACACCAAACTGCTCGATTGCTTACTAATTTGTATTTTACTAAGAAAATGTCTAATACTGGGCTTGTAGAGAAGAAGCCTCAACAGCAGCAATTGCCTAAATTCCTATCGACTTTAGCCTTCGGGACGGTATATACACTCTCAAATAAAGTCTAAATCCAACTATATTCTACCAATGTTTGTGTAATTGGCATACTGCAGGAATGAGAAATAGAAATCTAAATCTGACAATGTGTAAAAGAGTTTAGACACTCTGAAACTCACATTACAAGTTACATATCTGTCTTCAGTATTTCATTTTTTCTCCAGTTCTGAATTGCAAGCTTCTCTGTCAAGAAGACTCTTGCTAATTGAATCGCTAGTATCTAGTGGAAGGACTATACATGACTAAATACTCCCTTTTCCAATACATTCGAATGTCATGGATTGTTCTAAACATCAAAGCTGCTTTTGGCAAGCTTCAAAAGCTGAATTTGGGAGCCATCATTCTGCATCCTATTCCCAGTCATCATCACAACACACGAGTATAATCACATCATACTTTTATGAGAATCAGATATGTGCTTCCAATCAGATGATCTTATGCTACAGTCGCTTTTCAATGGAGGGAATTTATGAACTGAAAATAGAGAGAACCCAAATAGTGGTTTGGATGGACAAAGTTGGGGAGCAATTGACCTACGAAATTGACATTACAGCATCAGCTCTTGTGTAGGACATCATCCAATGCACATTCCTGTGAGATTGTGCTTACCCAGTGCGCTCACTGCCAAAGGAACATCGAACTTGTTGTGGATGTGCAGGAGACAGACACAAGATGAGTAGCATTTTGGCAGTGTTGAGTGGACAGGGATCCTTCTGTGAGTCCACCTCCCTGGATCACCCATTTTTTGAAGAGCTCCATGTGGTAGGGTGGCAATGAGCTTCAACCTCAAATGACCAGTACCAACTTTATGAAGAGATTACGTGTGTACAGTGCTTTTCTGCACCTTGGTGATTATGATGTCTCTTCTGTCTTTTTACTTTGAATAATATGGCTTCCTTGGACTAAATCTCCATCTCCACCAGATCCTTGTTAAAGTCAAGGCCCTGTTGACTCTGCAACAGATATGAGCAAACTAATGCACAAACAAAAATAACATGGGATGTCCTTTAAGCTAAAATATTTCTTCTAAACCCAATTGGAACAATGCTGTAAGTGCAGACAAGAATCTAAATACAGAAATACACACTTCAGCATTGTATCAACCCAACAAAAACTGTTCGTTCACATAATTCACTCTATATGCTGCTGAAGCATTGGTAAACCTGAACATATGTTGTCTAGAGTGCACAGTGCCTAACAGTTAAGATGTTTGTCATAGACCAAATGCTTCAAAAATTAAAAGCATTACATACTTTGTGCACATACCTTTGATTGTAACAACTGTATGAGCTGTTTAATTTGTTGATCACGCTCATCTACTTGTCTTTCCTTCTCAGCCTGCTTCTCCTGAACCTGCTGCAATGCTGCTGACAGCTGTTCACATTGTGATGCAAGCTCATCGCACCGTGAACAGCATCCTGTAAAACATCAGAATGTAAGAAGGAAAAAGCACCATGACATATGAGCAACATAAGTAATAACATGTCTTTGAACAAAACTGTTTCATGCTAGGCCCTTTTCAAGCTTAAAATACTGTATGAGAAGAAGTAACCAATCTGAGCTCTCATGATTTCATTCTTCATTCATTCACGATATCTCAATGTAGCATACATGACATCACAGGATTCCTTATTGCCAGAGAATGAGAGCTCCATCGCAAACTTAGAACTTCAGTTTCAGTAATGAGGTTTCACAGATGTTGAGCACGACATGCAAAATAGCATATATACCAGGTGTATTGTGTATCAGACAACTACAAGTTGGAGACTTTGTTGCTCAACACTCAAGATAGAGCATGAATAATTCTCATAGGTTGGATGTCCAGGAATATGAAGAACAACATATAGTTCCATATAGGAAAAGGGATCCTATAAACTTTTCACACTTTACTGGCTATAATCCTTCAGAGTTGAACTGTCTGCAGCCTCTTCCTTCAATTCATGTTTGATATACTCACCTGGATTGACAGTTTCAAGATCAGCAGCCACCTGGACAGACCCATTTTTTGCCTCTACTGTCAAGTTCTTCTGACTCTGATCATTGTTGATCCTAGGCTCATCATCTCCAGAAAACAAGGACCTAACACTCAAACTGTTGAGTGCCCCATCTTCTGGCTGAGTCTCAGCACCATTTGAAGAGTGCATAGACAATTCTGATTCCTGTGAGAGAGAAGTATCAACAGGCCCCCACCCAATGGGCCTTGGACCCATGTCTGCATCATTCCCATCCAGCAAGCTTAGGGCATACTCCAGGAGGTTTTCCTCACTATTATTCCTATTTTTTGGAACATCAAGCTCAGCACAGGTGGATTGGCTCAAGGTCTTCATGTCACAGTTCTCTTGGCATGTAAAATCAGTATCCATAAGCATTGGAAGCTCAAGCAAGTCTTCATCCTGCATATCTTCTCCTAAATTGGTATCAGTCGCTCTGTCTTTGAACTGTAAGTTCTTTGAGACTTCATTGACTGTGCTCTGTGTGTGGTCTTCTCCAACATCCAAGACATCTTTGAGAACGCTTAGACTTCCACTGTATCTTAAATTACCACAAGAGTCCAAATTTTGCTCATGTTCCTGCCCCTTGTCACTCCTGTGATCATCAACCCTGGCGTGGGACTCAAGAAGACCATGTTGCTGGAGGCTTTCAGCCAAATGATGCTCAAGGTTTGGTAATGTGCTTATTACTGCTGGAAGGACTCTAAGCGGTGTTGGATTTTCAGCTTCTGGACATGGTGTTGAGCTCCCTGTAGTCCCCCCAGCAGCAAAAGGTGTCGAAGCCCCAGTACCCCCAGTTGGAGAGATCAAGCGTGCAAGTGGGCTCCCTGGATAGAGCTGATATGCTGCTTGAAGATTGTCTTGTTGAGAGTGATAGTCTTCAGGAGATGGAAATGAAGAGGTTGAGTATGGCACCTTAGGTTGCCGAGCCAGTTCATGCTGATCACAAAAGGAAGATGCAAGTAGTTTTGCAAAAGGGACATCTGGGGATGATGGTGTCGTCAAGTGAGCAGCAAGCTCAGGTGGAGGTGTGAATGGTGCTGTTGATGGAGCAGTTGTTGCACTGGAGAAAACAGGTGGTGAGACTAATGCAGTTTCATGAGCATAGGGACCAACAGCAAACATGTTTGAATTTGTCTCCAGTGGAATCCTTGAAGAGCCTTGCGGGTTCAAACAAGGTGGTGGATTCAAAGGGGATTGAACAGAAGATGGAACCATGGAATTTTGGTATGATGCAGGGGAAGACGGTGGGGCAAGTAGAGAAGGGAAAAGAAACTGGTTTTGTGCATCTGTCGTGGGAGAACGATTAGGCCCCCAAGCATGACTTGGCTGTGCAGAACCATCATGTATCCTTGTGGCTGGAACAATGCGCTTTTTGTTTTTCCGTAATGAAGACCCTAAGCAGAAAAATCCTTTCCCACAGCAACCGCTGTGCTCCATCTGTCCACAACCAGCACCTTCAAAAAAATTATCAGAACACATATCAACCCTGAAGAAAAGAAAAGTGCAGTGCATCATGAGCCAATCAACTTAGAATAAAAAGAAAATAACAACTTTATTTGATGCAGAAATGCCTATCTACAGGAAACTCAAGACAGAGAATGCCTCTTTGCAAATACATCCTTCCTTCTCATCTGTCTCTGTGCTCTGATTGTGGATTCAAGACAGAATAAAGGTCCGCAAAAGCAAAACACGTCACTTAGGTCCTACATCCACTGCAAAATTGCATCATGCTGCATACATACAGTGAATGCCACAAGTGACATTGTGAACAGCAGAAGATGACAGAGAGAAACAGGATCATAGACCTAACCCAAAGGACAACATTGAGTCCAGGGTACAACAATTCTAGGGTATACCAGTTCTCACTCTGTCCTTACAAAGGGGGAGAAAAAACAATGGAGGGATGGACTACAAAAGAAATGACTAATCTGCAGCAGAACACATGGAGTTTCGGAAATACACAAACTAGGGAAACTTCTTGGGCTGAGAACATGGCCTTGGCTTGCAATCATCAGGTAAGGATATGGCGGAGCCACATTTTACTAAACCTACCTTTGCACCATCTCTTTTCTTCATGAGGCATATTCTCAGAGCCTCACTCATACATAGAAATGGATTGTACACCTAAATTCTTTTGAGCTTTCACTTCAGCAAAGAGGTGCAACCAAATAGAAGCACACACATTTGGCTCTGTTCTTGGTCTCCCTCCCTCCCAGTTTGTTTGTGAGCAAGCAAAAGATATCATGAAATCCTTCCAAGAAGATCATCAGAAACAAAGTGTTTGTTGTTGGTACACACAGCAGCATTGCTGCTTCTTCTTCAACCTTTGTTTCCAGTTTTCACATCTGCAATACATCACCTCACATCTCTATTGTTGCTGACTAACTTGGAGAACTGCTTAGAGGAGAAAGAAGCGCCACTTCTTCTTCTTCTTCTTTAATATTGTAAGTGTTTCTCACTCACTAGAGACTTCAAGCTCCAATCTGTAGTGCCACTAGACCCTGACCGACGATGTCAACATCTTCCAAAAAGAGAAGCGACATTTTGTCTCTATCTCAAACCTTCAACCAAAAACGTTCCTTCCTCCATGAGTCGTTCAACGAGAATTGATTCCACGAACAAACTTCCATACAGCAAGCAAGCAACAGGCTACAAGCTTTAAAAGAGCATGGATCCATACACATACATGTCCAAGCTCCAGATGCAGGAAAATCCAAATGTATTTGTAAAACAGGAAAAAAAAAACCAACAAAAAACAACAACAACAACAACAACAACAAAGTAGGTCAAAGAAACACACGATACCTTGCGAAAGTTTCAGCCAGGAAATACTTGTACCTAACCAAAAGAAAATTCTTGTCCTCCTACCACTGCTGTTGCTGCTGCTGCTGCTTCCGGTTATAATAATGATTCTCCAAATGCTCTTCCTCTTCTGCCAGCTTCAGATCGCTTCCCTTCACTCAGTCCTCCCATTTCCCCTTCCGCATTTGCACAAACAACACACGCTCTTCCTGTCTCGGAAACGCTCCTCTCTCTCTCTCTCTCTCTCTCTATACGCAGTGTGGCGTCGCGGCGGCAAAGCTCTCACTAGCCTAGTGCGGTGCATTGCGTCGCGGCGGCAAAGCTCTCAGTAGCCTAGTGTGGTGCATTGCGTCGCGGCGGCAGAGCGCTCACCATTGTGGCGCCGCGCAGCTCTACCGCCGGCCACGACGGATGTGCGCACTTCCTTCCTTCGTTTGGGGAGGCGGGTGTTGGGGGGGGGGGGGGGGGGGGATGTGCGCACTTTGGGGCAGACAGAAATTGCAGCTTTCTACCATATCATCCGGGCAGGTACTAGGTACCCAAGGGAAAATTATTTTTTTCATCCAAAAACTAAGCTTTAAAAATTAAAAAGGGGGTCAGGTAAAGGACCTAGGTAATATATATATCCATTCTAGTGGGGCCCTTGTGCTGGTGGCCCAATATATAATTATTAAGCTTCTTCTTGTAAGGTCACCACCCCCATGCCAATGCCATTTCCTTTCAAAGTGGGGCTAAACTCTAGAGTTCTTTGTGAAATAATCATAGCCATAGGTCATGAAAGGAAAAAAAATAAAAAATAAAAAATTATTATGGCCTAGGTAACCGGCAACTAACCAACCAACCGACAAGAATCCATTGATTATATTGGAAATAGCCAAGGCATGGGAGCATTAATGCCACTTCCGATAAATAATGCCCCCTTGAGCTGATTACCAAGCATAACATATATTGTTGTGAAAATCAATATGTTCACCATACTAATTCAATGGGACACCTTGTCATCGATTGTGTTTTTTAATATTGTATATATATTTTATTTTGTACCTATTTATCATCCTCTTTTTTTTTTTTAATGAAATATTTCAAATTGTGAATCACGCCTAAATGATATAAGAGTGAATGGATGGTATGGTGGCTCAAAAGTGACAAAATTTACACTCCATATAAGTCCATACAAAGTTCATAAAAAATGTTCAATTAGACATGGTTCTTAATTTTTTAGATGTTATTATTCTAATATTTAATTATTAAATGTCCACTCACCTATGAACATTTGTAAACCTAAGTCAAAATCTACCAAAAAAAGATGTTCATGTAATTTTTCTTGATTTGGCTAAAGTTAACAAGGAAAGGACTCTTGATATGAATTTTTCATTCATATTACAACACATACTAAATCTTTGTTTTTTTTATTAAGAAGGAAAATCAATAAAAATTTATTCATTTTCTAATGTTGCAACTAAGACGATCACTCCATTTTTTTGGATTTGAAAAGTCCATTAGTATTGGTGGACAAATCATTTGTCAAAAAATAATTTGAATAAAATGTTCATAATCAAGTTGTTAGGTTTAAGTTCAAGTTTCAATTCGTATATCCAAGGACATATTACTCACAATGTAAATTTGGGCAAAAATTACCCATGAAAATATCATCACATTTCAAAAGTGAACCATTGTACTTTGCATTTAAGTGTAAGGTCGCATTAGGTGTTTTATTTACAAAAGTTATGAACCAATGGAAATTTGTAATTGTGTTTTGTATTGTGTTGTTCTCATTATATCTACATTATGGTTGTAAATATTGTTTCAAATTTGTATAACAATGTTCCAAAATTTCTTTTTTTTCGTCAAGTACTGAAACTAAGAATTTAAATAAATATAGGGTATGAAAATTCAATGCAATATATATATGATGGCTTAAATATGTGCATATTAGAAAATTAGGTAATAATAGGGTGGAAGGAAAAGATTTCTTCACCTAATATCCCCCAAACAATACCTTGTTTAATGGTGTACAAGTTTAACATTTATGCTCCATTTGTTCAAAAATTGTGAAATAACAAAAGTGCACAGCACTTGATCAAGGGCTCTTTGGCAATATCAATAGTAGAGTAGGGGGGGGGCATGTAGGAAGGTTATGGCATTGTGCATTCAAACAAGAAAAAAAAACACCAATCTAAATTTGTAGACTAATGAACCCATGTGTCATTACCAAATACATTAAAACTCTTGTAAGGTCACCCATACCAATACTATTTTGTTGAAAGTGGGCTTAATTAAGAGTGTTTATGAAAGAACCATAGCCAACTCATGACAAGAAGAAGAAATGATTATGTGTATATGTATTTTCATCATATCATAAAGAGGTGCCATAACTTAGGAAGATTTAAAAAGAGATTTTTTTTAAAAAAATTTATGGGTGTAAAACATATGACTAATTTTCAAAAAACCCAATTGTGGAAAAACCCATAAGAGATGCCACAACCTATGAAGAGATCAACGAGAAAAGAAATTTTAAAACAAACCTATTTTAGGTTTGAAGAGATAGTTTTGGTTTTTTTAAAACCCACTTGTGAAATGCCATCTTTTAAATTTTAGGACTAACTGCTAGAGACAAAAATCATTATAAATTCAATCTTCTTCTTCTTTTCAATCTAAAAACTGCAAAATCATAAATGTGCACGCCATCTTGCAAAGGGTTTTGTGAAATTACCAAAAGCAAAGCAAGGGGTCACATGGTTTGGGAAGGTTGCCATGTGGTCACATCTTAACAAAAAAACAAACACATATTTTAATACCAAACACATTTCATTGCCAATCATTTCCATTATCATTTTTCTTATAGTTGGTAAGTTTTTGATTTAAAGTAGGTTCAAGTCTGGGTTTTAAGGTTTCCAAACTAAGGATTTAATGTTTTGTTAAGACCACCATTTGAATTAGATTAAACAATTGGGCTTTTGAAAAAAATGAATTATAATGTGGATTATTTGTGTTGTCCTTTTTAAAATAGGTTTGGGTTCTCCAAGTACATAAATTCAACTCCCCCCCCCCCCTCCCCCCCAAAAAAAAACTTGACCTTACTTTTTATGGAATAATTTATTCTTCATTAGTTATGCATAATTGTTGTGACCCTAGTCTTGAGCTCGTGACCAAAACTAAAGCATGAATAGTAGGTTGAAAGAATATCATGAGACTCAAACACACTTTCACAAGTGTGAAAGAGTGAACCCAACATTCCCAAATGGTTTTCCCATTTTGGAATTTGGAGTTTCATGGTTTTGGGACACATTGGGACAAAAATGCAAATAATAAACATGGTCCAAATTGGATTCCCAACTTACCATTAGAAATATCTTAAGCTTACATATTGAAGATGAGCTCATGTTTTCCATATAGAATAGTGAATTAATAGTTATAAACGAAAAAAGGATGAGAATAAAAAAAGTCAAAGTGGCAATTTGATTTTTGATCATTAAAACCCATGAAACAAGGGCTAAATGAATTTTAATTGAACACGTGGTACAATGTTAAAATTTATTTTCAACGGTTAAAACTTTTCTTTTGAGAAAATTTCAATCAAAACTTGTATATGAAAGTTATGAACCCAAAAAGTTGTAAGATTCAAAACATTTTGTCAATTTGATGTAACAATTGTTGGTCACAAAATATGTTATAGGAAAGGAGGTGGTGATTCCTTCCTAAGCCCAAGCTTTGGTGTGTCTATTGACTTTGGCTTGTGCGTGCACCATTTTGGTTCCAACTTGCAATAATCAACATTTTTTTGGTTTTGCAAATTGATCTTGCTGTCAATTCTAGCTTCTAAGTTTTTCTTAATTTTGTCCCAAAGCTCCCAACCATGTTTCTTTCTTGAGAGTTAAGGAAAATGCCTTGGGTTTGCATCCCATTAGAAACTAATTGGGAATTGACAAGGTTTTTGACCCCCTTAACAATATCATTTGATAAACCTTGGGGTGCAGTAATAATTAATATTGGATAATCTTTATCTTGGATTGTGAGGATTGCTTGAACAAATTAACATTACATTAAAAAAATTATGTTTATTTGTGTGTGATGGAAATGAAATTAAACCTAATTTAAAATTAGACTAGTTTCCAATTTTGTTGAAAGAAGGACTGGAATTAAAGGTTTTTAAAATCCAAATAATTGGTTATAGGATCAAACTAGATGTTTTATTAAAGAAATTACCTTAGAATTATGATGAAAGTTCTCCTTAAAATCAAGAACTAAACAACATTAGTTTACACATGATTCATACAAACCAAAAAATAGCCTTGGCCTATTATCAAAGGGTGAAAAAATGATAAAATATTTTTAAAAAGTTAACAAATTAAAGGTAAGTTTAAAATCAAACAATTTTTGACATAATATAAAAAAGTAAATTCAAAACGTATTCAAACTTCATTATGAAATCAATTATCTTTGTTTTAAGTTTAATATACATTGATTACAAAAATTGAGTTTTTAAAATAATAAAAGGAAAAATCAAGTACTTCTTCATTATAAAACTGAATGAAACAAAAATGTACTAAGTTTAAGATATAAAGATCATTGTATATACAAGTATTGATTTTTAAATTTGTATTTTTTCCATGTTAGAACATACTTGATATATATCTAAAACAAATGCTACACTTAAAAAACAACCTTCAAAAGCTACTTGCACTTTAAAAATTTATTTCAACTTACTTTTACAATGCAAAAAATGAAAATTAATGCACAATAATGAAGAAGCATTTTGTTTTATTATAATTAATGTAAAAACATTGGATGCATAGTATTTTGTCGAGTTTCATTACTACCTTTTATAAACTAAATAAGTAGATTGCAAAAGTAAATTGATTGTATACTTTATCTTGTTTTGACCCTAAAACCAAACTAGGGTGACTTTTATAAAAAATCCAATCCCAATACCAACCTTAATGTATTAAAAACTCAATGCCACCAAACATTAGTAACAACTAATAACTCCCAAAGTAGTGCTTTATGGGTGTAATGCCCACCAAGGTAACATTCAAAATTAAACAAAATTCTAACCCCACAAATGTCTTCAAAAACAATGACAAAATTGTAACATGATTTCATACGTAAGAAAAAATATTGTTGTGAGGGAATTTTTGGGGACCAAGGATGAGGTGTAAGACATAATACCATAGCAATTAGGCATTTTGTGATGTAAGAAAAACATATTACATCCTATGAACTTGAAACACTAACTTGGATTGAAAAGTTATTAGAGGAGGTCCCCTAAATAACAAAAGGATTTTCCATTGTGTCATGTGTCACAAGATTTACACCCAACATTATTGAACTTAACAAATCACACACGTGAAAACATGTGCACAAATCACCTTCATCTTTCGTGTTTCAAGAATACTACCTTATAAATAGTTGGAATCCAAGGTCAAAACATTAAAAAATCACAATACAATCATCATGTTCCTCTTTGTATGTTCTAAAATTTCAAAACATGAAATACAAAACTTTGAAGCCACACCATGGGGATAGAGCCCCCAAACACACAAAAAAAAACCTTGAACCTTGTTCACATTGACATTATTAAAAATCATGTCTTATCCAATATTTTTTAGGATTGGACTTTAGTCAACAAAGACACCCAAATAAGTGACACTATAATAAAAACACTAGTTGTTTATGACATGCAACACAAACAATTACTAGTAAATCAATCAAATTGGACATGATGAAATGTTTAATTTTGTTGAAAATGCCATGCCTATTTTGACTAACAACTATTCATTATATCATGTTTGTTTTGACTAAAAATTAACAAGTATTAGTTGGTATGGCTTATCTATTTCAATTAAAAATTAACGTATAGTTGCTACTCAAATTGACTAATAAGTAGCATAAGATAATGATTATAATTTTAAAAATTATTAGCACATATTTAAATTTACTAAAAATATTAAATAGGTATGAATAACTATCTAACTTAACTTATCTATCTTTCCTACATATTACCAAACTCAAACCTATCTATAACCACCTACATACAACCTACCCACCTACCTATCAACCTATCTACATCCTACTTTCCTACCTACCTATTATTGACCTACCAACCTACCTACATATCAAACTACTTGCCTAAAACCCAAAACCCTCCTATTTACTTAACTTATTAAATGCACACATGACAATGAGGTTAATCTAGGGGGGCTTACACACTTACATGACAACTATGCACATCTAATATTTTAAAGGAGCGTTAGGATTGATTTAAAAATTTAAAATGCGGCACATCACAAGCCATGGTTTGTATTAATCATTATCTTGTATGTAGTTATGTAAACACCTCACATGCCAAATGTAAATGGTATGGTCCAATTTGATTTTTTTAAAAATATGATTTACTCATATTAGGCATACCTATTTTTGAAGGGGGGAAAAATGAACAAAATTAATCCCCTTAAGGCATTTAAACAAGTAGCTTAATCACATTAGTCATCTTGGTCACAATGCTAGGGGTGTAAAAGACATGTTTTTGTTAATAGGATGAATTGGGTTTCAACAACATATAACAAACTACAAAAAAACTAATGTCATGTAACAAATACTTGACAATTGACACCTTTAAGTGTGTATAAGATACATATACAAAGGTAGTAATATATGTTTTGACTTTGGATTGGAAAAATTTTGACTTTTTTTTTTTTTGGATTGCAAAATTATTTCCAATTTGGTAAAAGCTAAAAAGGAATGATGTGATCTTGAAACATGGATATCATGTCATAAAATACTCAAGTATAGCAATGGAAAGTTTTGTAGCTCATCGTGTATTTCAAGCAAATATAGGAGCAAAAAAAGGGGACTAAAAAAAAAACCTTACCTTCTCTTTCTACAATTTTTAGTGTTGTGGATTGGAATAAAGGTTCCATCCAAACAACAATTTTCTTAATTAAATTGAAATACACATCCTATTTTGTATACACATTTTATATTAAGAGTGAAGTTTCAAGCAAGGAAATACACATCCTATTATGTGTATTTTCATGCTTGAAACTTCACTCTTCCCATTAGTTTAAACTATTTTTAAATCACACAAAATTGTATAAGAACTTAGGAAGTAATTGCCAAGGAGTTATGAAGTGATCAAACAATGAAGGGTGGTAGGCAAGGTTTCAATGTGTGAAAGGGCCAAAATGGGTGCAAGTATTATGACAATTGTTTGAAGTTACTATAATGTATAATTAGCTTGTTGTTGGAGATAGAATGTCTTATATGCAAAGGTGTTATCAGCAAGGAGAAAGAGTAAAGGAGATAATTAACATTTTTTCATTTATACCCTATTTTAATGTTTTAAACTCATTCATGTGGAATTTTTGACTTTTGTCCCAAGTATTATAAATTCTAATTAATCAATCCTACGTACTAAATAGAATGTAAGTCACATGCATTTGTGACTTGTTTTAAAGTTTGCAAAATAAATGTTGAAACAAATTTGAAATGCATGGAAGGCATATTCATAATCAGGGTACCCAAAAGGATTGTTTAATGAAAAAAATGGCCACAAAGGAGTATTTTATAGTAGTTATTGCCTTGTGATTATAGTGGATTTTTGTATGCCTATAACTACAAAGATGTCATGTTAATTTTTTTTAAAATTAAAAATATATTGGATACAATATAAATGTCATTTTGATTCCTTTTGCATTCGTATGAAATTTTATTTTAAAAGAATAAAAAGAATGAATTATGTGTTACAATTGATTTCAATTTAATTTTATATATAAACAATGATTACATCTATGTTTAGCAATGCTCATTAAATGCATGTAATTTGATCATACATGCTATGAGAGTTTTGAAGGTTACATAATTAATTTCAAAAGTTCTACAAGGAAAAAAATAAAAAATTTGACCATTTGCTTGATTGTTTGTATTCAATAGACTTGGAATTTGTGGCCCCGAGTACAGGTCACATGTGTAGGAAACAATTATGCAAGAAAACATGTCAAATTGTCTATCCTCTTATGGATTTCATACTATCCATGATATATCAACATTAGTCTAATATGTGTAAATTTCATTAGGGCAAATTCAAATGGCATTAGTTACAATTACGTCACAAACATCAAATGTTAAACTTGCCATTTATAGCAAATGTGTGATCTAGTATTATGTTTGATTTTTTCATGTGAACTAAACAAAATTGAGATGCAAACTAGACGAAAATAAACTTGACCCAAAGCATATTCATGGTTAAGGTACCACTTTTTAGACATAACACTCAAGGATTTCAGTTTTGTTATTTACCAATCACATAATCTATGTGGAGTAAATTTAAATGTGAAAAGTTGAATAATTCAAATTATGATAATTCATATCGTGGTGGTGATTTTTCACATGAATATGTAATTATGCATCAATACTGTGGCAGAAAATAATGAATAAATGCAATAAATAAATGCATAAGTAATATGCACCTAGTAACAAGTAATATCTGAAAATTTAATATTGATGGGTTTTTATTACTTATTAAAGAAATATTAAAGATAGTTTGGTTGTATCATATTCTGTGTGGAATGATGAATGTTTGATTTTTTTGGGTAATTGTTAACACTACCCCAAGTTGTAATAGTGTGATAAAATTATGTAGCCCATTGGAGAATAGGTATTGGGAATAAATATTAAATGTAAAAAATTGATCTTCGTATCTAAACAAATTGACATGTATTTTGAAGCACTTTCAACCACATTTAGATAATGTTAATTGGGTTTTGTGTACTTGAAGTTGGATCAATACTAGAAATGATATGTAGGTGATTTGAACATTGCAGTCTTTTGACTTCATTAAGATTTTGTTATGGTCTTTTATTTTTGCAAGAGATTCCATCTCATTTGGCATTGATAAAAAATACAATTGTTTGTTCTTACACTTGGAGAATTTTGTTGTTTATTTTATATACATATTGAATGGAGTTGAAAAACACAAGAACAAGTTTAACCCAATACCTTAGTTGTTTGTTGCTTTTTGATGATGATATTTTAAAATAAATTAATGTTTGATGGTAGTAGGTTGCATGCCAATTGGGTTGTTTAAGTTTGTCATCGATGGTTCATACAATTAATTGAAAAGTTTAGAAGATTACTATTGGAACTTCATTGAGCACCATATAGTTGCAATATCTATATTTTTTCACCTTTTGAAGCAACGATAAATTTAAAATTGTTAACATAACTTTGAATCATCTGTGCAGGCAAAGTTATGATAGGTGGAAAAAATCAATTGGGCTCCAAATCACAAATCATGTGGTTCATTTTAAGTTTGGTAACATGAAAAAACAACAATCACCATGTAATGTTGTGGGGACATCTTTACTACAAATTGTGAAATGTTCCCAAACAAACAATTCCAACTATCCACGACAAAGTTACCTTAAGCCCCAAACCTTAAACATGTTTTTGAAATTTGGCACATATCTTTATAGTTTTGTTGTTGAATGTTGGGGGGGGTGGGGGTGTGGTGTTTTATTTCTCTTTAGGGTCATAAGTCTTGTTAGGAATATAATCCTTTAAGTGATGAAATTATATGAAGGTTTCAAAGAATAGAAGATGAGCTTTGCATGGGAACATACTACAAGCATCATCAGGTTTTGATTATTGGCACACAACAAAAAACCCAAAATGTGATCTTTTGAATTTTTACTTTTCACAATTTTATGGAAACACATGTTGTTAATCAAGTGGCTTTTAAAAAAAGGTGTAATGTGGATGCTTTAAAGTATTGTAAGAAAATTGCATTAATGATTAATAAAACCAAAAAAAAGTTGTCAAATCAAAGTGAAAGTTGGAAATCAAAATAGATGTGTCTACATGGTGGCATTTGAAAGTCGTATAATAATCATTGCAAATTGTATTGATGATTACTAATATGATTGTTGAGGATTTTAGGGTTTGGTTGAGTGAAAAGACTTTTGAAATTGAGTAACTATTATGTCAAATAATGTCCACTTTGCAGAAGACTCATATAATTGCATAAACACAAAATTGTTTTAAAAAACCAAGTTAAAAGCAACTACTAACCATATTACAAAAAGACACTATTAGAAAAAAACGTTCTTTAAATAATTACATAACTTGTGAAGTATTGGGTAACCCCAACATAAATTTAAAAAACTCTCCAAAAACTTGTTCATATGTATCGTTACATAATAAGTTAGGAGTGGAAGTTTAACATTAGAACATGATCATCGAAGAACTTTAGAGCAAGTTCTCTACATGCATATTATGGCTATATGAAAGAGTTGCAAGGAGTTGTGCCAATGCATGCATAGAATGTGAATTTTGCCTTTTGAAGTTGATCACACCAATGGATACCCTTCTCCACTGAAGGTCATCTAACAAGTTCTACATTTTCACAAAGGTACTTACAAGTTCTTCATGAGTATAAACTATCACATGACAAATTAGAAATTTCCTTTAATGTTCATAATTTTGCATTTCGAATGGATTACAAATCAGACAGTATTCCAAGTTTATTAACCATTCACTGATCATTGAATTCACGATTGTAGATCAAACAAGTGTTTGCATGTTTAAAGAGTTATAATTATACATGGAAGCATTTGAATTGAATCCTTTGAATCCTCTACAACACCATGATTTGGTTTCTTAGCTAAGAACTAGACATGAGATGCTACCAACCATTAAACCATTTGTGTAATCAAAGTTGATCCCACCCCTGAGAGTAATTGGATGTCAGTCTTCAGAATGAGCAAAAGTCAGCTACATATGAGCCACTTCAGGAGAAAGAAAGAAAGAAAGAAAAAGAATTCATTAAAGCTCTACAAAATGGTGCAGCAAATCTTACCAGATTGCACACTTGCATAATTTTTTGTAAGTGTGCATATTTTGTATCATAATCACAATTGGTGTGATAGGCAAAGGAAGATTACTGAAGAACCCTACAACCTCATCCACCCATCACATTTTGGAAGGTGAACTAATGATCATGAAGAGTCTTGATCCAAAGAAGAATCAAGGAATAAACATCCATCATAACCCATTGGCTTATCCTTGGGTGGATGATAGTTTTTCCTTGTAGAACGAATCTAGTGTTTTCTGGCAACAAGTGTTTTGTCCATTTCCCTATTTCTACTCAGAAGTGGTCTTCTTTGCAAATGGCTTCAAGAAATCATTGGCAGTTGGAGACAGATATTCCCACCAAAGTTCTGCACACTCTAGTCCTCGCTCCTTTCGGCCACAAAGGGAAACAATACCATCTGTGATTTCCCGCTTCCGTTTCCCCTTCCATGGCTTGTATGCACCATTGAAATGCAGGATATGGGCAGTATCAGCAAATGGTGAAACAAATGGCTTTCTAGTGTAATTCATAGAAAATGTGTTGAAGAAATACTCTCGCTCCAGCTCACTCAAATTTGGACGTCCAAGCCCTCGTACATTCCACATGCCATCAAGAACTTTGTGTTTCCCATATAGTGCCAATAAGAAGGGTGGTTGTGATAAACCCGCTCTGCAAACAAAAAACCCACTCACAAAAAATCAGCATAGAGCAAGAGAAAGATTGCACCACACACCCACCCAAAGGAAAACTCCATAATTGCTAAAGTTGAAAGAGAAGGATCTGAAGATGCAAAGAAACTGAGATGAAATCTGTGACAAACACATTACTTATATAAATTGCGCTCTGATTTCTGAAATTCATCCATCCACCAAATGATGGCACTTGTGATGTTCTCTTCAATCCATCTCTTGGAGTCGACAACAAGCACCCCTCGATTGAACACACATGCTTTGGGATCAAATGGCTCTGGCGGCAACCAAGCTGGTCGATCAAGTCCTTCTCTTGCTTGAATCTCATCTAGTTGGGCAAAGTCAAAGTAGATTGCAAATCTCTGGGAACAGTCTTCAACTGCAGCTGCAGCATTGCCTTCAAGATCTGTATTGTAGAGATTCTCAATATTACCCTACAAGAAGAAGCGAAGGGAGTGTTTAGCATCCCAAAACCTAATCCAGAAAAAAATAAACTGTCAAAACATCACAACAACCCATTAACCAAACTGTCCCTCATGCTGCTCTTTTCTACAAGAGGATTAAAGCACACACAGAGAAAGAGAGGGAGAGAAAAAATCACAAGTATGGTTTTCCCATCTCATACCTTCACCACAATATCAGAATCAAGGTAAATGAACCTGTCTATATCTTTGTAGACTTCTGGCAGATAGAAGGGCAGGAAGTTGTAAGGACTAATGAGCTCCTTGCGAGCTCCACTGTCATTGCGGAAAGTGATGTGTTTGTTCACTTCATGGATGTCAATGAATTTACTGATGCTGTTTCATATGACAGCAACACCAACAGTAACCCCCCAAAAAGAACACACACATACACACACACATTGTCAGGAGTGGTCTGTCTGAGAAAGTGAATTTGAGGAGTGAGTTCAAGGCTTGCAACTTGCTAGCTATGAACAAAACAGAGCTGTTGTTCTGGAACTTGCAGGTGATGTCTATGAAAAGACCTGAGTGACATTGTTCACATTTCTCCGAGAAACATCTTCATTCAATCATAACACATCAAATGGACAACTGAGGACAAAACCTCTCTCAATAGAAACCACACAAAACTGACAAGAAACAGAATATTGAATCCACCCATTCAGATGAATCATGAATGGTGTACCTTGCCATCTCAATGTGCGCCTTTGGAAACAGATATTTGAGGTATTTCCTTGTAAATAGACGATCAGCTGGCATAACCATGTGGAAGTGAAGTCTATCTGGATGCCTGAGATAACCCCATCACTTATCATAATTAGACAACTTGAAGAACCAAAACTAACTGACTGCGGACACTTCACACCCCACTAGGATATATATACTCAAAATCACAAATACCAAAACAACTTGGGAGAAAATGCAATGCCATGAACAAATTGGCACGTGACAAAGCAAAAAAAAAGATAAGAAAAAAGATTGTTCAATTAACTCACATGGCATTTGAAATGGTAGAGTTAATAAGAACTGCAAGTGGCCGTAGATCATATTCGTCAGTGCACACAAAAATGTGGACTCGTTTCTGTGGTGCCTTTGCTTCTGGTTTTATATTATGAGTAACTGCTAAACCCGCAACCTGTAGAATACTTTATCAAAAAATGCTAAGCATATTCTGTGAGAGAGAGAGAGAGAGAGATCTAAGCCCTCAAAACATCATAGTCCAGTTCATAAGCAAATCCAAAAATACCAGATGTGCTAGTGTACTGCTGCTAATTAAGCAATTATTCTCACTACCCAAATCTTAATCTTAATCTGAACTTGATTAGTGAAAGAGACCTAATTCTTAATCCAATTCAGGCTACATTTTCGTCATATAATCCAGCTAATCCAAAAACCTAGATTGCACGGTTTTGGATCAATCTAGCCAGTTTTGGATTAGCAAAAATTTAGGTTGAAAAATTAAACTCCTGATTTTGCATTTTCAAGAGCCCTAATCGCAGCATTGTTGATCAGATTTGCTAAATCATGAATTCAGAAACATGGAACTGCTCATAAACAATAGCTGAAAAGGGTTTTAAAAAAGCTGAAGATCCTTTTGTAGGGTTACCTACCTTGACATGTGGGTCCCATGCCCTCAGAGGATCTCCCCAAAGCAAGCTCCTCCCTGAAGGCCAGATATGCATCCCAAGCAAAGCAAGAAAAAGAACAGCAAGCAAACAAGGGAGCATGGGCCATGCTGATCTCCTGACCCCATCTTTCTCCTGAAATAAAGAGTCAGGAGTCCAGCTGGAAACTTCATTAGCTTTCAGTGAAAGCCTTCTTGTTGTTGCCTCCATAACTGGACTACATATATCTCTGGTTCCACAAAAATCACCAGATCACAAAACCACAACAACAACAACTTCTTCTACTTCTTCTTTGCATCTTTGGTTAAACCCACTCTTCAACTTCAACAAACCCATTTAAAAGACCACTCCAAAACCCTTCCAATCTTCAAGCTGAAACACAAAAGACCAACAACCCACTTACTCTAAATCTACAAATCTAACAAACAAAAAACACAGCTCTTTTTCTTGCTCTCTAATGACAACGACAATATCTGATCATCACCAGATCCTTCAACAGATCCTTCAAAACTCAGATCTTTGAAGAAAACTTCAAACCCAGAAAAAAAACACGGAGTGAGCATGATCTCCTCCTCTAAACTTTTCCCACCAGAAATGTGCAACAGGAGAGAGCTCCCCCTCTTCTCCAAAAAACACAACAAAACAAAACAAAACAAAACCCAACAACAACAACAACAACAACAACAATGTAGCTTCAAAACCCAAATCTGTTTGGTTTTCCAGCTCCTTTCTCTTGCAGATTCTAATCAATGAAAACAACAACAATGTAGCTCCAAAACCCAAATCTTTTTTATGCTTTTCCCAGCTCTATCTCTGTTTTCTGTCTCTGTTCTTCGTTTAGATTCTAATCTAAGATTTTGCTCTTGAGCATCCTGTAGCTGTTTAGACTTGAAACTAAAATGATTGTGGGAGGTGGGGGAAGGTTGAGGATGGGGCGGGGAAGGGAGGTGAGGGGGGGGGGACTAAGCATAGGAAAGAGTGCATCAGGCAGGCCATTATTGGGGGAATCAAGACAGGGAAGCCTTACACAGCCTACCCTAAAACTTGAAACTACTACCAATAGAAAAGACTCTTTATTGAAAATGAAAAAGGAAAATTCTCCTTGTTTTTGTTACAAACTAGTAAGCCTATGTAAGAACTTGTTTGGTAAATTTTTTTTTGAATTATGAAAAGCTCTTCCAAAATTTTTTTTTGGTAATTATTATGGCTCCCCATTTAGGAAATTGCCAAAGTTACATATAGAATATATTAAAAATATATAATTTAGGAATATAATTAGCTCCCAACTAGGAGTTTTTAGGGTTTTTAGGGTTTTTGGGGTTTTTAGGGTTTTTTTTTTCTTAATTTTTTTCAAATTGGTGAATTGGAAAACTTGGCAAGAAAAAAAAATTAGAAAAAAATTAGAAAAAAAAGTCCAATTACCATGAGAAAAAACAGAAAAAAAAAAACACGCACACACACACACACACATACACACATTTTTTCTAAAGTTTTTTCCTCCTTTTCTTGGTCAAGAAAATGAAAAATAAAATTGTCAGAAAAATTAATTTACTGGGAGTCCCAACATCTTTTGTAGGTACTCCCCAATTTGGAAATTAATGAAGCTACCCATAGAAATTTATATAGAGTTTTTTTTTTTTTTAAGAGTGTTGATTTTAGTTTTTGTTGTACATCTATCCCCAGATGTTAATTTTATTGAAATGTTAATTCCTATATAGCAATGGGTGTGTAAACATTGAATAAAATCATGTGTCTGTTGTAGAATGTAAATCTACAATTCTGACTTGCCATGTGATTTCTAGTGTATATATATATATATATATATATACAATCCTTCATTTTCCCCACTTATATATATATTATATTATATTATATTATTAATTTTTATTTTAAAAATTGGATAAATTGACCCCCAAAAAGAATGTATCACTTACAACATTTTACATTGCTAAAAGTGAATTTTCATAATTTTACACTTACACAAAGTAGATAATTTCATTACTTACACTTACATGACACCATGTTTAAAACCATATATACAAGCACAACATTGGTGAAGACATCTTGACATTGGGCCAAAAAGGTTTAGTATCCTTACGTTCTAAGTCATGTGAAGTCCACCATAATACCACTTCTAGCATAACTAAAGGATCCACTTAAGTTTCACCATGCTAATCACCATGTGTTTCCAATTGTAATATGATGAATATATATCATCCACGTGGATGTCATAACAACTTTATCATCCTTACGGATGTTGTAAAATGTTGGTTGGACCCTCATTATTTTGAACAAATGACACAAGGGGCCATGTGATAAACATAAGTATTTCCGACAACTAATTCACACATATGTGAAGACCAACTAAAACTTGTTATCATCCATAGACCAAAACCACCATGTTTAAATTCATGGGCATATTGCTAATGCAACCTACAAATTTAAGCACAACTAGGGTTTTCTAGTGAAATGTGGTGAATTTTTGCCAATTTTGCGATTTTAACACAAAAGAAGAACTTGGGGGAAATGTGTGTTTATTTCTCAATGAAAAATGTGTTTTTTTTTTTCCAAATGTGTTGTTTCACCCCAAAATATTATCACTAAATTTGCAAAATGAAAAAATTGGAAACAAAAGCACTAGTGTGGATTCATGTGTAACAACACACAAACAACAAAAATTGCCTTACAAATGGAAATGAATTTTGCATTCAATCATTGATGTGTATTGACAAGCAATTTAATGTGCAAGAAAACATAACATGCCAATCAAGGGTTTATTATGCTCATTGAATTTAGAAAGCACAATTGAAACATAATGATATCAAACATTGTACAAAGACATTCTTAAATGTGTTGAGCAATTTAAATTGTGAACAACTATCACATGATATGAACCTTTGAATCTATGGCATGATGACAATTCATTACTATCAATGATGATAAA
This sequence comes from Sphagnum tenellum, assembly GCA_963921925.1. NCBI lineage: Eukaryota > Viridiplantae > Streptophyta > Sphagnopsida > Sphagnales > Sphagnaceae > Sphagnum > Sphagnum tenellum. Next base: position 8,329,963 of record OY998144.1, read on the forward strand.
CCCCTTTCAACACAGTTTGTGCAAGTGCACATGATTCATGAGCTGACCAACGCAACAGTGGGCAATGTGCGCATGAGCACAAATCCACATGAAAATCTCACTCAATTGTGCTCCACCTTGCCACTACTACCATGTGCTCTCCACCTTACACTATTACCATGTGCTCCACCTTACACCACTACCATGCACTCCAACTTACACTACTACCCATGAATCCACAAATGGCTAGTAGTGTAAGGTGGAGTGCAATTCGTTGTTGATTTATTTGTAGATTTTCATGGCAGCAGCATAAGATAGAGAGCAATTTGTTGTGGACATCAAAGTGCACCACAACTGATTAGATATCAGTTAGCAAAGGGCTTGAGATAATTTTGTAAAACTTACAATGACACCAGCGTGCAAGAGTTCTTTAGACAAAAGATCTCATGATCTAAATATCCAATACATCCAATATTGATAAAACCAAAAACCCATCCCATACTAGAAATTATTCACATAAACAAGCAAATGACTCTCTCTCTCTCACTCTCTGTCTCTCTCCCTTGTGGGTGCACCCACGAGCTTCACCTACATTGGATTTGCTAATGGCATCTCACAAAGTCACTAAGATTCCAGTCTTGTCTTCTGTACCTTTTCTTCAATTCTTTCTCTAATTTTTGCAGTCTAGATTCTTCTAACAAAATGTATCAGGTCTCTCCATCATTGCATTTCAAGCACTTCACCTTGGATAGGAAATTTTTCCCCTAATGTATTCTCCTTTTGAAAAACATCAAGCTAGGGGCAGAGGACTTATCAAAAGCGTGGTCAGGACTCAGGAATTTTAAGCTCATGATGTATATCACTGATCACCAGCAATTTTGTTGGGAAATGTGTTCAAAGTACCTCAAGTGCACATTGATGGTGGCCAGTAAGAACCTGGATCAACAATTGCATAATTGTAAGGTGCTCATCAGGATCATAAGCAAAAGCATGCCACTGGCTTGATGAAAACCTAAATATGCCTACAGCTGTCAAGGGCTTTCAGTGATATTGCTTTCAAGTGAAGCAATGAACCTAAAATTTGATAGGAAAGTCTTACTATTTTGAGCCAGTTAGATCACTCCATTCCTCAATTATCTCACTTTTGCCAATATGCTTGTAGATAGCATCCAAGATCTTAGCTTTGTCTCTTGTTGGGAATGACTCTACTAGTTCTTCATCCTTGTAAAAGTGAAATAAAGGCACCACCTGCTTCCACCCAAGAGAGGTTCAAAACCAAACAATTAGTACAATTGTGGATGTTCAAAGGATTTAAAACTTGAAACAAACTGACTTCTTGAGGAAAGTGACAGAGTTCCCATCAGTTCTTGCAGTTATCACATGTGCTGCATTGCAGCACATGTGCTCTTGAGCAGGTTTTCAACAAAGTACCACCATCTGGATCTATTGCCAATCCCCGGATAGCAATAGATGTTATTCGTACAACAAATAACAAATGTCCCTCAAATCGTCAACACAAGCTTTTTATTTATTTTTCAGTGCATGCTAGCTTGGTATACACAGACATTGTGCACACACAATTGTGCAGGGGTTCCTCACTAGAAGGTGATGACCTTATCTACATTCTTCATTTAGAGCCATTTTACTATGAAAACTGTTGAGCCCTACCTTGAGTTTCATCAGTGAACACAAAGGTACAAGGACATACCCGAATGTTGTACTTTTCTGCTACCTCTGACTGCTCCTCATATTCATCCATGACCTACATGCAACAGCAAAATGATGAAGAAGGTTCAAGGTTGCAGGATATAAACAACTGTGACATCATAAATAAGCAGGCAGAAACCCTAGGAGAACACACATTGCCAATTTCAGGTAATATTGGACTGCAACCTCTTGTACCAGTGGTGGAGGCTACCCAAGACAGCCATGTGTGTGATTGCTGTGAGGGATTTCTCAAAACTAGAAACTCATTCAAGCTGAGGCCCTCACAAGCTGTATGATACAGGAGCTTCACAAAGAACCAAAAGTAGTGGAAGACAAGAAAAACTTGATATGGAAACAGATTGTTGGATGACCATACATTGTGTTTGAGGAAAATTACAGATACTGCACCATTCCCAGCCCCTTTGCAGAGCTTAATAAGCCCCTTCTCTATGTACCGACAGCTACCACAAGCTGTACGATAGAAGTCGACAACAACAAGGGTATTTGTGTGCTTGGCATGTTGCAAAATGCTCTGCAGCTCACTATTTGTTTTGAACTCCCGTACACATTCCACTGGACATAGTTCATCATCATCCTCATCATTTTCATCTTCTTCTTCCTTCTGTTCTGCTTTCCTTTTCCTATACTCAGCAGCATTCAACAGTGCTGACGGTGGTCTCTTTAGGGCAGATGCTTCCCTTCCATATGAACACAAGGACAAGCATCTCCTCCATTCACACCTCCTGCCTATATATCCATTTGAGAAATTGCATTGGTGTCTTCCATTGTGAGAGCAGATTCCACTTATTGGAGTCAGGGGCTTGCTTGCAGTCCTCGCAGCCAAAACTGGTGACAAACTGCCCATGGTTTTCAGATGTTCTGTAGGATGGCAAAGCCTTCCTAGCAAAGAAAGCCTTAAAGGCGTGCAAAAAGGTCGATAGAATGGAAGCCGGGAATGAAATTAATCCACCAAAGGTGTGGGAACATAGAAGACTATGGAGAATTCCATGGCAACCTGCAAAGCCAACAGACAAAGGAAATTCATCCGTGGGAAGAGAGAAAAGAGCAAAACAACATCACAACAAGGAAGACAACTTTCCTGCTGCGGATGATCATAATCTACACAAGAGAATTCCAAATTCCAAACAGATCTTGACTGCCATAAGAAGCAAAAAACGAACATCCTCTCTCCGCGCGTAATTGATGTTCTCGATGTGCAGAAGAAGATTTGCAAATACAAAACAGATCCTGACTGCCGTAAGAAACTCGAAACGAACATCTCTCTTTGCGTAATTGATGCTCCTGATGTGCAGAAGAAGATTTGTAAAATAGAAAAGAAATCCTGACTGCCATAAGAAACACACAAAACAAACATCATTTCTCTTAGCGTAATTCATGATCTCGATGTGCAGAAAGATTGGTACCTTTTATGAACGATTTAACACTTTGCAATAAATCTGAACACGTGACTAGTTTCAATCCTTCCAAACTCCTCTCCAAGACTCAAGCCCGTTGCCAATCGCTCGATTCCAATTCTCTCAGAGAAAACAGAATCACAAAGGCTCAGAACCGCATCGCCGGATCAGCTGAGTCCAAAGGCTCCGAACGCGATTTCTCACTTCAGTCCGCCGAAATTTGCACGGAAAAAAAATCTGATCAAAGTTCCAAATGACGCTTGAGAAAACACACAAAAAAGCACGGCCAAAAGAACATGCTCTTACCAAATCGCCTGCAATCAAATGGACGCTAGATCTTCGCTTCCGCCACTGTAGAAAAGCGTCAAATGTTGAACTCGCTCACTAGAAATTTCCGGAGAGTGAGCTGTGGTGCGCATTATGAAGAAAAAGCAGGCAAAATCTTTGTGATCTACGCAGGTCTTCACAGGCTTTGGTGTTGTTTCTTCGCGCTGCTGTTCTCGGACTCTCTCTCTCTCTCTCACTGACGCTCTCCTTTGACTCTCTTTGCTGAGCGAGCTGCGAGAGACAAAGGGGTTTGCGATTCCGCCGCAGTTTCGCCACAGTTTCGCCAGCTTCGTTTGTGCAAAAGCTAAGGTTTTGCCAATCTTCCTTGTTGTGCCACTTAGGGGGATGGATGGGTAGATGGATGAATGGATGGATGACATTTTAACTTGGATCCAAAACAGCCGCCTAGTCGCCCCAGAAATCACCTGCCCGTACCCAAAGATTCCCACCAATGGCTGCTTTTTCTTTTTTTCTTTTTTTCTTTTTTTTTTGGGGTCACTTTTGTTCTTGTGATGTAGCCAAAGTGGCCTATAATCTACAGGAAGATTTAGCCAGATTTGGGCTAAAATCTGGCTAAATCTTCCTATGGATTACATAAGCTAAAATTTAAAGTCCTTTCATATTTCTGGCTATTACTTGAACCATGTGATTTTCCTTACATTTTGGTTAAATTATGGCTATTGAAATTCTTGAAAAGAACTTGATTTTTAGCACTTTTTCTTTGTCAAAAAGGCTAATCCCCACCTCACTCTCGTGGGTATGGAATGGAAATAACACACCCTGACCAATAACCATGGTAAAGAATCTACACCATGTTACCATGGCAACTTTGACACTAATTATATTATTTGTAGAAATGTTGAAATTTTCATTAAAAAAAATTTTCAATTTTTTTTTTTGGTGAATGAAAATAGAGAATAGAGGATTTGATGTGGAATCTTCAAAAATAATTAATTATTCAACACAAATGTGTTGAAGTTGGGCTTGTGCTATGGCACTTTAAGGTAGGTGTTTGTTTGTATTGTTTTGTTCTTGTTTTGTTTAGATATGATCATGTCATAGCCCTTCCACATGGTGGGGTTACTTGCTCCATTTTTGGAGCCACCATGGTTGTCAGTTTTGCAAAATATTGAACCAAAATAGCCATAGTTATGGAGCTTTTGGACCAAATTTCCAATTTCAAAATTTCAAAAGAACTCTGAAATTATTCAAAGGAACAATAATAATAATAATAATAAAAGAAACATTTAACATGCCCAAAATAAAATCATGCCCCAATTAGTTTGGGGGGAATTTTTTATTTTTATTTTATTTTATTTTATAGGTTCCTGGTGAATTTCCAAGATGTTCCCAATAGCACCACACTTTTATCCCATATGCTTTGCCCAAAGTCTTCCTCTTTCAAAGAATTATGACGATAAAGAGGATGCATTCATCAATTCACTTTCGGCTAGTTGCCTCTTATTACCTTTTGATGCTTGCTTGAGCTTGCCTCAAGGTGACTTAAAATTTCAAAGTGTCAATTGCTCCCTTGAGAGCAAGTTAGAAAGTAAAGACCTCTAAAGCTTGGAAGTAAAGGAGTTAACAAAAAAACAATAATGCTTCAATTGAAAGCTCTTTGTGTGCCACATCATTGCTTAAGCTTGGTAGGCTATGGAATACCAAAGTAACCATACTTTCATTCACCCCTCATTTCAAAGATTATTTTTTAAATATTCTATTAGCATGTGGAAGATTTTATTATTTCAAGATCATTTGACGGTGAACTTTTTCTCTTTTTTTGACATTATTATCTCACACTTTTCTAGTACAATTTTTTTTTTCAAAATTCATCCATATTTTTCAATATGATAATTAAAGTTTGACGCAATTCACACACTAGCATATGATATTGGCAATGAGTTCAATTAGGAGATTATCAAAAGTACTCAACTAAAAGTGCATGTCTCATGTCTAAATTCACATAGGGAATCATCAAAGACTTCCCTTGAAATGATAAAATGCAAATATACCTAACCCTATCACTTCATGAAACAACTACTTGAAATTACCAAAAGTCCATCCATGTAGGAGATAGATTTACATGAGATATGTGAAAGCATGATGGACAATTAAAGTGTAGTTCCACCCACATCAAAGATTGCAAAGAACTAACTCTTGACAAAACTTCAAAAAAGGAAATATAAATAAATAAAATAAAGATCCAATTGAAGTTCAAAGGAACCAAAAATAAACTTAGAGGATCAATTAACAAAATTTTATGCTTGGAGAATTGAGAAAATATAAAATCACTAGCTAACGGAAGTGTAAAAGTAAGAATTATAGTTTCATATATAATTAGAACATGAATAACATGGAAGAGAAAAGAACCATGAAATAAATTCAACATAAACCCACAACTAGCAACAAAACCCAATGCAAAATGTTAGTAGGAAATTCTAAAAGCCAAAAACTCAATGAAAGGGTGGAACCAAAAAATTCTAAGAGCTAACAAGTTAAAACAAGAATTTGAAATTATTTACTTGCAAGTTTTTACATTTATTCAATGACAAAGCAAAATGAGGAGAAAATGGCCATTATTTGGTGTGTGAAATTTACAATATAACATTTCTCACATGCTTTAAAAGCATAATGGTACATATAATTGGTCCAAAACTTGTTCCAAAATCAATAAACCCCATGGCTAGATTCATTATTTTGAAATACCTAAAGGATGTAAATATTTAGCTATTTTTGACCATATGGCACTCGAATATAGATTTGAAGGAAAATCGATTAAAATATCCATGTACTTGTATGGAAAGGCTCAATGTAATGGAGGAAAACAATGTTTTGTTGAGTCAAAGAACTATCTACCATTAGGGATTGTGTATTTTGATGTATTTAAAGAAAGGAGGCCAAAAGACCATTACATAGAAAAATTTACAATCTTCAAGGGTAAGCATTGCAATTTCAAATTTTGGAGACTTCAACCAAGTTAGGGAAAACATGTTTTCTATTGTAAGAGTTTTGTTGTTTGATGTCATTTCATGCAATCATTTGAAAGATTTGTAAAAGGAACAGACTTGATTAGATTCCAATGCAAATGATGACCCAACATGGGCAATCCAAAAATGTGGATGTTTGGGTGGAAAAAAATTATGTTAAAAACAAAATCTTTTACATTATATGGCATGTATGCATAACATTTTTTCATTGATATTTTCATTCAATTAACAATTCATACATAATCTCATAGTTGCATGTGTGTAGATATGTCTATCAAGGTAAAGGTTGTTAAAATTAACAAAGAGCAACCAAATCCTTTAAAAAATAGGAATCCAAAATGGGATGGGTTAGATGGCTTGGGAAATGCCATTCTTACTTGATATCAAAGGTTGTGTAGGGTTTCAAAATAAGATGCATGAAAGGACTATGTTTGACAAATGTGCAAACTTTTTACACAAACTTAAAATCAGTGGATAATACACATGATTATAAATACATAACATGTGAATCCCTTTCTAAAATTTATGTATTCAAAAGTAAACAATACAAAGGAATTTCATTGCAAAATGTGAATTTGGGGCTATAATGGCTATGCAACCTATAACTTAATTGACATAATTTTTTATTTTGCAAAGGGATTTGCATTTCATTGTGTCTATTCAAGCTTGTGGCAATTTTTTATACATCTAATCGTCACCTATTTATCCTAGATGGCCACAAGTCCCATGTTATAACAAACATTGTGCATAAAACAAAAGGCAATGGGGTTGGATATAATTACTCTACCATCACACACAAGCCACATTTTACAACCTTTGAATGTTGCATGTTTAAACCTTTCAAATTTTGATTTCAAACATACATTGGCTAATCACAAAATGAAAGGTGTTGGAAACATGGTTTGCAATCCAATCCAATTAATACCATGATGCCCATTCCAACATATCTATCAAAATCACCTTAGCCATGCAAGGCAACAAAATTAGGATTATTTCAACCTCCCCACTCAACAAAATCAAGGCCCATGCCACCAAGTTTCAAGTTCAACCTTCATCAACACCATTTTACTTAAGATGTAACAATCTTATAACTAAAGGGTTTTTGACATGATTTGTAGATTTTTCTCTCTAAGCATACTCAAAAAATAACTTTTTTGATTCCTTGCACCACATTCACCCAAGAATGTTGGAAACATTTTTAACCTATTTACCTTTCAATGTGTGATCACAACATTGACATAAACCTCAAAACCCTTGATACCCCATTATGAACTTTGACCTCCTTATGTTGTCCTCATTTTTAAGCATCAACCCATTATATGCATGATGGAAATTACAAGTGTTACACTACCTTAATTGCGTAGTGGAAAATGAATCCAACAACCTTAAAAACAATCCAACATTATGACCTCTTGTAACATACTTCTACTTATGAATAATTTTTTTCAATGCCATGTCCTTAATATACTTAACTTTTCAATCTCCAAGTGATTTTGTTGCTATCTATGATTTCAACATTCACAAATCCTCCTATCCACCAAGTTTCACAACATTCCCATTCCAACTTCCCCTATATGCACCACAAAAACTTGCCAAACACCACCAAAAAAAAACAAGTGTCATTAAACATCCATAATCACCATAAGCATCCTCTAGCAAGGTTTTCCAACATGAAGTCCAAAATGGAAACTCCAATCACCACACATTCACTCCATTGTCCATTATTAGCCACCCAATGATTCCTAAAATCAAAATATTTGTATTTTACACACATAACAAACAAAGGAATAACTGGCCAAAAGTTGTTCAAACACATTATCTCCATATGTTTCTAAAAGAATTTCATACTATTCCATAGCCAACCCTAAAATTGATGTGACCTCCAAACACCCTAATTGAACCCTTCACCAAATGATGATCATTCATTAAAATTGAAAATCTTTATTTTCAGGGTACATTGGAAAGGAAGATTTGGCACAATGGGTGTCATTTGCTTTAAGAAAAAACATTGAATCAATCAAACATTTCTAAGGGCTTCAAGACCACTAAAATCTAACTCCATAATCCAAATGTGATGGTAAGAAATATGCAATTTAACAAGTAGTTTATGGAACTTGAACCATATGTTTAAGCAATGGATTTGCAAGTTAAAGAAGTATTGGATGAAAATATCCATAACATTTAGGGCAATGTTTACCATTATTATGTTGACGTTGATGGGCAATGCAATGAAATAGTGAATGAAACCATAAAAGGCCCAACCAACACAAGAGTTATTGAAAACTTGGATAATGTGTAATTGAATTTGGGCACATTAGTTGTATAGCAACCCCAATTGCCCTAGTACTAGCATCCCACTTTTTCTTAACACTATTGAAATTCCTTTCAGGTCCATTTGCTAACTTCAATTGAAGAACCTTTAATTGATCACTAAAAAAAAAATGATGACAATCGATCAATATGTGAAGGCACTTGAACAAAAAATGCTACTAAAAAAAACTATTACAAAAGACATAAGATTTGAAAGAAGAGATGTTTGCTTCAAAAGAGGTGTGAGTCATTAAAAAGGCCAAAAATAAGTCTTTGAAATGCCAAAGAATCATGTGAGTGTGACCTCAAAAAAATTTCAATGAAGCTTGGTCCATGTGGTGTTATGTTGAAGTAAATGATGCACTACATTAGATAACTATAATTAACGCACCTTTGCAAGAAATGCATGTTGAATTCGATTGTGTAATGCTACACTAGATGTTTACAAGTTCAACATGTGTACAATAATTGATAAGTGAAAGGTATGAAAAGAAAGGTAAAATGTTTCACACTTGGCATTGATTGAACCTTTATGGATTCATAAAAGGTCTCAATATTCAACTCATGTGAAATGAATTTGGGTCATTGAAGTTGTTGAAAATGTAAGACATAATGAACACAAGAAACGATATTATTTAAAGGCAATGATGTGTTAGTGAAATTGTTCATCAATTAATCAAAGCTCGTGCATAGCGACATGTAGTGTAGTGCATATATTATTCAAGGTTTACATGTCATCATGTTCAGTATAGGGCCTTAAGATTCTTGTGGTAAGTGCTTGGCCGTTTTGGGCAATTTGGTTTAACACCTTATTTGGTGTAATTTTTGTTAATTTAATGACACATTGATTTAGTTTTGTTGCACCATGTTTTTGGTTCTATGTTGGTTTTCATTTTTTTAATGGTAAGGGATGGCATTTAAAAAGTTCATGAACTAGCAATATAAGAGATTCAAAGATAATAAATAGGTGGATATGTTGGTGGATGTGGGCTTCATGTCCACCCATAATAGGTGTCTAGGTGTCGAGACTTTGAAAATCCATATTTACTTTGTGGACAGAGAAAAAATAATTATTCCACTTGTATTTGGGCACATTATCACTCACTAATGGGACAAAAAAAATTTCTTCTACATGTGCTTGACATTTTTTGTGCTTTGACATTATTAAATTGTCCATTTAAAGTTCAATTATTTTAGCTCCTTCATTTGTAATAATAGATTTTCAAATCAACATGCATAGAATGAAAATTTTATCCAATGGGTAATTTGACAACTTGAAAAAAACAACACTAAAAAGACAATCACTAATGGCCTTTTTCTAATAATTCACAAAAAAGACCTCCAGGGTTGTTTACATGCTACCATGAACCCAAAAAACCATCACAATGTTGTAATTTTTAATACAAACAAAAATTTCAAATTTTGGGGACATAATTAAAAAAGGAACAATGGTCAAAAGGTGTAATTAAAGGCGGTTCACATTTTTATCTATCATTATAAAATGTGCACACATAAAATTTGTTTGAAACGTTGGAAGTACCAAAAAAACCCTAAAGAATAACTCAAAAGTTTTTAAGGTTTGGTTCCAAAAAAGAATCGATGACAACAATTCCAAATCTTTAGGACTTAGGGGTTTGATTCAATTTGAAAAGAAGAATGGTGGCTGTGATTCTAACCTTTGACTTTAAATTCTAGGTTATTTTCCATCTTCTAAGTTTATCTTGGCATCATCCTTTAAATGTTGCACAACACAAGCTATAAATAATAAAAGGAAAGAAAAAAAGGCTAGAAGCCTTCTTCTTGGGTTCCATTTCCTCCGTTTCATCATTACCTTCCATGAGGAAGTTGTTTCCAAAATTAGCACCCAAGTTATGGGAATCTTGAAAATTTGGCTCAATTTGTGAAATTTGTCATGCAAATCAATAAAAGGTTATGCACTAATAACTACCATATGCAATTGTGATGGTATGCAATTGAAATATTCTTTTCTACTACAACAAGGAAGGCAATTGAAAGAAAAAAATTGGAGAAATTTTTGATAAATGTATGAAAAGAAATGTGGAGAAGAGCTACAATAAGATAAGAGACTAGATGATGAAAAATGAATATCCAATTTGCTTATAGGTGTGCATGAAAACATCTCCAACCTACTTCCTTATCAAAATTGTAACCATTTCCTAACATACATGATGTGGAATTCCCTTCATAGACCTTACCCTAAACCTTAACTTGCACACAATTGTATGTCATGTTTACTTATGGTCTTGGCATGTAAGGTTGGAAAATTACAACAAAATAAACCATTGTGGTTGTGGGCATTGTCATTGTGCAAATGAGAAGTCATGTACTAGGATTGAGTACCTTTTTTTTAATAAAGAAGTGATTTCCCTAACATGTCTTACATGACTTGCCTCACACTACACATACGTAGGGAGAACCATTTCTAGATTGACTTTGCAAACTTTTACGATTCAACATTCCAAAAACTAAAGATGAAAAAATGGGGTGTTTGAAAACTACACAACCCACCTTTCTCAAGAAGGCTTAATAAAGTAGACAACATCAAGAGTAGGTAGTGGCTACTTTCATTTATTAAGATCCTCAACCATTGCAAAACATGACAAGTATCGGAAATTATCCATTCATTGCACAAGTATGCATCACATCTTCTTTGAGAAGGGCAAAACATTATCTTGCTAGAACTAACAATGTATATGTTAGAGAAATAATGCTTATTGGAGATACCTTCATCAATGATATTAGCCATTGTGCAAGAGCACAACATCACCGTCATCGTAACTTCATCCATGATAAGAACTTGTAATCAAACCTCACAACAATGAAACATCACCACATGAAATCTTTTGATTTTGCTTTCAAATTTCAACTAGGTTATTATGTTTCTCCTAAATTGTATTGGAAAGGTGAAGACAAAGTAATGTGTTTGCCTTTGGTGTTTTACAACTTGACGTTCTACACAATCTAAACAATGGAAGGGGATTTATTCATAGTTCAATAAACTAAGGGAACTATGGGAAAGAGTCAAAAGAAATCACACACACCTTCCATTTTGTCAATCCTTTTCCTTTTTTTGCTACATGCAATTTCTCCTATAGAAGGATTGCATCATCAAAGTTTGAAAACACAACAGAACAAATAAAAGTTGCAAATCCTTCAAGCTTCCAACAAGCCAACAACAATTTCCTACCATATCAATGGAAATTTTATAACATGGCCCAATTGATCCAAATATTTAAAGCTTTGATGTAAAGAATTGACACAAAGAAAAAGAACCCCAAGTCCTCAAGCTTGTCAAAAATTTAATTACAGTCCTCAAATCCTTCAAATGATTATGATGCATAGGATGTTGTGGTGAATCATCATCATCATCAACTTTTTTTATCAATTTGATGTGTTTTGCAAAACCTTTTGTACCAAGATAAAGTTTAGAAGTTCAAAGGGGTTTAAGACTCAAAATAAAGGATGTAGTAAATCCAAAAGGGATCAACCCTCATTTTCCTGCATTACTACCCATGCCATTCATTATCTAGATTTTTTAAGGAGGGGGGGGGGGGGGGGGAGAAAGACTATTGGTTTTGTGATATTTGGCAAAAGGTGTGAAAAATCCAAGTTTTTCATGTTTGCTTTCTATTTTCATCCATTGCCTCCCCTCCCCCACTATGTGTGTGTCTCTCTCACAAAAGATAGATTTGTTTATAACCTCACCTTCCCAATTCGAAAAACATGCAGTTACAAATCAATTCTTATTCCTTAAAATTCTTTATCTATATTTCACTCTCTATGCCCACAAAGCTCCTCAAGTCAATCTCCTAGATCCAAGCCCCAAAAATGGAACCTGGGACCTATAATATGGCTTCGCATCAAATTCTTCTACCACAACGAGACTTCCACAATCAATATTGGAGATTTTTTTTTCAAATGACAACAACAATATGGTATCGACAAAATCACATAAACAATCGTAGTAGTAATGACAAAAGTCCCTTGCATGTTTGGAACTTTGGTGACACAAAATGTTTTGTTCATGAACAAGAATGCAAGATAAGATATTTGTGAAAAAACACAAATTAAGGTTTTTAGATTAAGGTTTTAAGTTATGCATCCTTGTATTTCAACCATTCTAAGATGAAGATTAAAGATTCCTACATTATGTGTCTTTCCATATCTTAAAAAATCAGGGTGCACCAATATCCATGGCTTTAAGCCATAGACTCTAGATAAATCCAAAGAACAAATAACAATCTTCCATCAAATTTTTTTCAAGATCTTAATTAAATGTAAACCTTTGATAGTACATTATATTATAATAATGATGATGATGATTATGACATATGTAAGTTGTAAAATGTTCTTCCATTGAAGATATAGATGTCTTTGGTGTTATTTTTATTTATCCATGAAATTGAAGTTGAGTTTTTTAATTAATAAAGAATTGATATACTACTGCCAAATAAAGTGTTTCAAGCAATTTTTATAATGTAATTGGTATACATTTACTAAAAGAAACAAATATGAAGCAATTTCATATTCAAGTTTGTATTGATTTTTTAAAAAAAGGCCCATGTCAACTTAATGTAATGCATATAAATTTTCAAAATAAGTGAATTTAAAGTTGTGATATTTTTAGTGTTTTGTGTACATCCAGTTTTGACTACATTTGAGTCCACCATAACATGGAAACACCCTCCAAAATATGGTTGTATGAACTCCACCATACTTTTCTTCGATTAAGCAAATTTTAAATTTATATTTTCTACAAGAAGTCTTACACCATATGTATTGATTTATGCATTTTGGGAGACATGGTACAAGCTTGGACAATGTACTTAATCTAATTTAAAGTTCCAATGTGCATAGTAATATATTTTTTGTAGTAAAATTTTATTCATTGTGTGGGCCCTTTACATAGGTGCCAAAACAATCGAAACCTCCAACAAATAAAATTTATAATGTGACTTTTTCAAAGCTTATAGAGAGCATGAAGTGAAGGTAGTAGGGGGGGGAAGGGGTGGGGTGGGATTGTAATAATAATAATAATATGTACAAATTTTGTAGAAAAGTAAGAAAGAGCATCTCCATCCACACCACCTATTTGGGCTAAAGTGAAGAGGGGTATAAAACAAAATGGGTTTGCAAGCAACTTATCAAGCACTTTGGTGAAATGAATTTAACATCCATGCACATGACATCTTCTTCATATTTGCACATGGCCCCCCTTTTTTTTGTCAATAATAAAAGGACAAGTTTCAAGGTTTTACTTCTTTTGCAACATCAAGTTCCACAGAGTTTACTACAGGGTCACAAAGATGATCTCAATAGTAAGCCATTATAGTAAGTGCTTCTCTTACTAGCAAAGTTCTTTGCAAAGGATTTTTCATGCAAATAATGGGTCAAATTATTCATCAGATTTCCAGAAAACCAGATTTTCACCAAATTGCTAGATTTCTATAATAAGTTCCAATCGGTAGCCAAAAATATAGAATGGTCATTTTTTTAAAAAGAAAATTCATATATAGACTATAGCCAAATTTGACTAAATTCTTTTATGAATGATCACCACTTCAGTTCAGTGTTTTTTTTTTGGGACAAAATTTCACCAAAGTTCGACCTGAAAAATATGATCTCAACCTATACAAAGGATTTTTCATGGAAAAAATGACGCAAAATGACGAGATTTTGATTTTGACTTTTTTTCAAATCACCACATTTTAATGATAAGTTCCAATATGTAGCCAAGAATATAGAAAGATGATTATTTTTTATACCTGCATATTTAGTACGTAGCCAAATTTGACTAAATTATTTCTGAATTATCGCCACTTTGGCTAAATCCTTAAAAGAAACCCTGCTTGAGCTACATCACAAAATTGGCAAAGGGCCATCCCCTCTGACTTTGACCCCTCCCCCCCCCCCCACGCTTTCTTGGAGATTTTGGAATTTAGTGTGTTGTTTGCATGTACCAAAACAGAGATCTCTGGGTAGTCTCATACTTGGTGAAACCAATATTTAAATATAAAAATTTAAACAAAAATTTAAATAAAATTTAAAGAATTAAAGAATTAAAATTAAAAATATATTTAAAATTAAAAAATTGTGAAGAAAAGTTAGCTTGTTTTGCTCCTCCTTTCATGGTTTGACTAACTCCATAAGTGTCTAAAGTGTGACCCAGCCCTATACCTTTGCCTAGGTTTTGGTTTTTTTTTTTTTTTGAAAATATTTGTTTTGTCTTGGACTTATCTTTTCTCTTTGTCTCCTTTCCACTTTCTACCTTTGTCAGTTGAAGATTAATATAGGTCTTTTTGGGTTAGGGTGAACCAGCACCCACATTCACATTCTTGCCCCAGGAATCTTAATGGCCATATTAAACCCAAAGAAATGTTAGAATTGGACTCACAGACCCTGATTTAGTCTAAACATGGGATATCTATACTATTTTGAAGCAATTTAGTGAATTTGGAGGTTTTAAACCAGGTTTAATCAGTGTGAGTGTTGGTAATTCACCCCCCATCTCTTCCATTCTTTCATCTTGTGAATGAAAAATGCTTAATTATTGTTAAATAGGGTGTTTTAAACAACATTCTATCAAATTATTGGTGTATAATTACATAAGAACATAATTGTGAATCAATTTTATATTCATGATTTATATACTTTATTATATATTTAAAACCCAAAACTACTATATGTGATTTTTTAAAAACAATCAAAATGAATAAAATATTATATGTACTTTCAGAGTTGGGATAACTTGTGTACATCCTACAATGGAAACATCATGTAGTTGATACTAGTCAACATTGTTTTGATTTCAATGGACAAAATGATCAATTGATTCTCTTCAACATGATATGGTGAAAACTTCGACTTTAACAAACAATCAATATATATGTTGATTACAAGGAAGCATGATTGAAAAACTTGTATTGCAACAAAGTTGAAATCTCGTATGCAATTGCCATTATGATAGACATCCCCCATTCAGTAGTCATTTTCATGATTTCTTCTTGCATGCCAACACATCCAATGTATCACCAAACACAATATTTGTTCCAAGATTAACCAATTTTCACAAAAAAATTATCAAATGTTTCATATGTTTTTGCAAAAAAAATTCTATGAAGTTTTTTTTTGTCATAAGCGCATATTAAGATTCAATATAGATCAACAAATTGTCAATCCACAATTAAAAAAGGCTTCTTGAAAACCTTTGAAACAACTAGATCACTTCAATGAACCAAATAGTTTTTACTTAAATTATATTCTTGCACAATTAGAATTGAAACACGATTGGGCATGCAACTTTGTTCTAGTGAGATTTGCCAACAATTCAAGTGAGCAATTTTACATGTGGTTTTTTGAATTCCAAGTTCTCACAATACATACAACCAATACAAAATCCACATGGAAATCTATTACAAAGAAGGAAGTTATCATGTTTATATAAACATATACTTATGGACTCGAGGAACCACAACATGCCCTTGATATTGAAATTCAAACTCTCCAACTTTGGGGCTATTATACGTTACAAAATTTTCACAAGTTGTGATGAAAAAAATGGATACCATCCTCGTCAACAATTTTTATCTTTGGATATATGTACCTACAAGATTTTACAACATGGTTACAAGCATACTCAAAAGAAAAACATTCTCCCATTGTTCATATATGGTTAAACATATTCCCTAAACCTTAAACCATATGTGTTTGCCAATTGGGGTTTATACATCTTACGTTTTGATTCACATTCCCATCAACATCATTAATTTTTATGCCATACCTATATGCTACATAAGCAAACAACATGATTACAAGCACACCCTCGAAGAAACATACATTTTCCCCAAAGCTTGTTCATATGTGGTCAAATATCCTTTAAACCTTAAACCATTTGCATTCATCAATCAAGGTTTATACATCTTACATCATGACTTTTTGTTGTTTCACAAATTAATAAATCAAATGACTCCATGTTTTCATTCAATTGATTGATTTGGTTCAAATGATGAAAATAAATGTGTTGAATGTGCAAGGAGGCAATAATGTGTAAGAAAATAATGCAAATAAAAATGTTACCTGATGAATGGCATAGGTTAAACAATGTAAAATATGACCAAGATAATGATAAAAATTCAATAAAGTAGAATGTAGATGGCTGATGAGTTGGATAGGATGAAAACATTTCATAAGTTTAAGGACTCAAATTACTTTTGGAGGGAAAAGACTTAAAATGTAGTTTTAAAACTTGATGATTTTTTTTTTACACATATAAATTTAAATAGTTGTTGAAGAATATAATAAATACATGGAATAGTTTAAAATTCTATTGGGTTTTGAACCACAATTTTTTTATTTTTTCCATTTATAAATTTCTTCACTTAATACTACAAATGTTTGATATATTCAATTCTTAGTAAAAAAAAGTAAAATATTGGAAACAGTGAGATTACTCTAATTGTTGTGTTTTCTAATTGGATTATGAATCCTGATCACAAATTTTGATTATTCAAGATAATAATAAATCTACGAAATAAGGAAGCAACAATTGTAATTCTAAAAATGTGTTTATAGAGGAATTAAAATGAATAAAACCACAAATTGTGTATGTTGTAAATACTTTTGAGAATGTAATTTGAATTGTTTTGTTAATAGGCAGAGAACATTTTTGGATAAAAATTGCGCCTAGTAAAAAACATTACATGTTGTCCTTTCCTTTTAACATCCCCTTCACATATGCAACATTTCAAAGTTAACGAAGACCTTGTGGAAAGGTTGGGATTGTGAATATAAAGGGTTTTCATGCACTCTAGCTTTGAAGTCAAAGGAGCCCCAAGTTTTATGTCTTAATAAGTATTAAGGTTTAAAAGGTCTTGAACATACAAGCCTTCAACATCTCTAGTCCACCTTTACATACACAAAATTTTGGAAATAATGCGTTGAAACATATGATGCCCTATAATTGTTATTTTCATTAGGGGAAAAATGACTTACAATAGAAAAATCATTTTGATTAAAGGAAACCTTCACATGAAAAACAATGTGAAGTGAGCATTGACATGTTAACATTAATGGAAAAAGATGAAAACATTTACTATATTTGATTATGGATAAAACAACCTAGAAGGAAGGAATTCCTTGTCTTTGGTCATGTTTTTTGCATCAATGGGCAATTGAGATACGCATATTATGTTACAAAATTTGATTGCATTAAAAAAAATCCACAAATGCCTTTTGATTTTGATTTTAGATTGTTTTAACATACAACACATAGCACATGAAACACACGATACATTATTTATGCATTTGTGCACTTGCAATTTCAACGTCACAATCTTGTCATTGTCAAATACTTTAAGCATGTTAACTTCATAGGAGTTTTTTTAAATGATGTAGAGAATATGCATACATGTTGTAAGAATATTTTTTCTAAAAATGGTTCAATTGAAAAATATTTTAAACAAATGTTCCATAGAAGTTTGTTAGAAATGTGGTTGGTGGAATGTTTTTAAAAACATGGCGAGTGGAAATCTTTAGAAGACATGGTTAGTGGAAGCTTATAGAAGGTTTAATGTGCATAATGTTCCAAAATGTTTATGAACTTCTAGAAAGTTCCGTTGAATATTATAAGTAAAGGTCTTGAGGGCGCCACCTTTTCAATCTTATCAATGTAAGTTATGAACTTTAATACTCCTAGTCCATTTCATGATTAATTTACATCATGTTTTGTTCAAGCAATAAAAACATTTAGTTTTTGTTCATTGCTAAGTTTTTTATTTGTTAATTCTTTTAGTCTTTTCCAAAGCTATATCATTGTTTTGTCCTTGACAATCATATGTTGTCAACACACAATGAAAAATGAGATATGGTTAAGGTAACCTATTCTATAATATTATAATCATTTTTTTAATTTCAAAATAAAATACTCATAATGTATATACCAAAAAACGATTAGGACCCATGACATTATATTATTTTCGTTGAAGAAATGATGCTTCTCAAGTTGTGCCCTTGGCAATAATTCAAGTGCCCCAACATTAATGTTTCACCGTGGAGCTTTAAGATTAAGTCATGCAAGTTTGTTCCATGTTTTTGGATGTGAAGAAACACTTGAATTTGTTCAAACAAGTCGTCCACTATGTAAAGGTCAAAAATATGAAATTCATGCTATCCTTCATCATTAGTTTCTTAAGTTGTTTGTTATTATAGATGTTGATTGCTTTTACAGAACTTTCAATGTAATTCCTTCACAAAAAAATCAGTTGATGTATTCCATATGGTCCACCAGAGGTTGTGGATCGATTTGTCAAAATGTAAAGCAATTGACAATCCACACAAAATTATAAGTTTAGAACAATAATCCAATACATAAGTTCAATTAAACCAAAATTCAAAGTTTGTCCACTACGTTGGGTCCCTTTGGTATTCCATAGCAATGGCCAATGAGAGGCACTAACCTATGGAAAATGATTGGACAAGCTACATAAATTTGATTTTAGCCTTTGTTAAAAAGTTGGCTATTATGTGGCTTCTTAATCACACATCTTATTGTCCTAAAGACGTGCCCATTGCCACTTGAAGGCATTGAATTCACACTTGTTTTACTTGTCACATGGGAGATTCTTTGCCATTATTCCACATATATGTGCTAAAATTTGCTAGTTTCACTATCTAAACCAATGTCCATTGTAATTCAATTGTATACATTGCCACTTAAACAAGGGATGGATTTCTTTGTCTAAACTCAATAAAAATGAATCATTCTAACAAATATTATAGCATGAGAAAACCATGCAACTACCGCGAGTGTTTTACCAATGTTATACATTATATGGACATTGTCATTCCATACACGAGATAAGTTTAAGAAAGATTTATCATAGAAAAATAAATGATAAATTTAAGAAAGATTTATCATAGAAAAATAAATGATAAGTTTAAGAAAGATTTATCATAGAAAAATAAATGATAAGTTTAAGAAAAATTTATCATAGAAAAATAAATGAGTTAAAGGTTGAAGTTACATTGGTGAAGAAGGAAAACAATTCACACAAAGTTTTTGACGTTGGATGAACATTCCAGACTCCTCACAAGTTGTAAAACTTAAACCTTTTCCATAATGATGACAAGGCCTTTGCAAATTATTAATAGTCCCTTTGAGTTTACTGGCATCCCCCACATTAAATTTTGGTTTATGTACTTTGATGCCTCTCATGCAAGACCTTTAATTATCATTCAGTCATAGTAGAGACACTCATAGAGACCCATATAGATGCATCCAATTGGAAACCACATTCATTTTGTTCACAAAAACCCACAAAGATGGCTCCAATGTTGATGTGACTTTTGGTTTTGTCCACCCTTTTCCAATGTAAAAAAATTGCAACAAATTTTTTATGTGTTCATTTGTTAAGTTCCTAAAGAAATGGGCACACAATGAAATATAAAAAATACAACTTGTATATATGTTTATATGGTTATTACAAAAAAATAACTTGCATAGGTCACTAAATGTGTGCTTGATTACCTTGTGCTAGGCTTGCATGGGTCCAAGTTAGGTGCTTGGAATTAAAAATGCCATTCTTGAAACAAAAAACCTTGTTGCTAAGTGCTTTGAAATCATGGGGCATGGCATATATAATAAATCTACACCATGATAGTGGAATCTTCCATGTGTTATAATATTCTTTGAAGCAAGGGGTGAATGAGAATATGACCATTTTGGTATTTCATAGTAGTCTTCTTTCTTTTCCCAGGTGGGACCCCTCTACTTGCATGTTCTTTCTATCCACCTTGTAAAATTTTATTTTTCCCCATTTTATTTTCCCTAACATGTTATATGGATAAAATTGATAGTTGAACATAGATCAACATTCAAAAGCAATGCATTGATCTTATATTAATATTTCTATTAGTTTTTCTTATGAAACTTGTAATATTTTGGTGATGTTGATCGCATGGTGATCATCCATAAGAACATTTAGCCAAATTTGGCATAATTTTAGATATATGTGCATGTATACTTTGGATAGGGCTTGAATGGAATTGTCACTTTGTAAGTTGTAAGGGCATGGGTGAGATATGTGTATGATATTATTAATAGGTTGTTGGTGTTGTT
Organism: Sphagnum tenellum; assembly: GCA_963921925.1. Lineage (NCBI taxonomy): Eukaryota > Viridiplantae > Streptophyta > Sphagnopsida > Sphagnales > Sphagnaceae > Sphagnum > Sphagnum tenellum. The sequence goes on from OY998144.1 coordinate 8,350,824, forward strand.
GCAAACATTTATATTTGATTCTATTGTCAACCATGTCACTCCTTTGGGGGTTCTCCAAAAATTGAAGATTTGTGAAATTTGGAAATCTAAATTAGGCAAATAATTATGAATTATATAAAGAGGTTGTGATATTTATATCACTTTAGCAAGCTTAGTTGGAGTTTTTTATAAATACACTTTTGAGATGTTAGTGAATACAATTATGCAACCCATTACATTGTTTTTATGCTTTGGAATTTGCAAGGGTAGAAAAATATAATGCCAATAACAAATGCCAATTTAACGTTTGGGAGAGGTATTGTGTAATGTTGGGGAGGGGTGGGGTATATTGATTTTAATCCATAATATGAATATGGGTAAATACAATTTTTTTAAAATACATCAATTAGGTATAATCATATAGATGTTTCTTTTAAAGATTCCAAAATGTTAAGGGTGAATGTATAAAGGTTTTGCATAATTATCAATTTAGATAAGGGTAAAAGTAAATGATGAATATTTACCTTATTTGCAATGTAAAATAAAGAGCAAATATTTCAAAGTGAAGAAAGATATATTTGGTTATTATGTGTGCAAACATGAACACATGAAATTTCATCTTATCAAAAAAATTTAAAACTATAATCAAATAAATAAATATTGTCAAAAATAAATAAATAAATATATATATATATATATATATATATATATATAATGACAAATAGTATAGGATCTATAAAAGAGCATATGATAAGAATGTTTTTGAAGTAATTAATGTAATGAGTAAAAATAAAATGCCAAAAATAGTTATTTAATATATACAATAGTTAGTCACCATAGTGTGAACAAATTCATCATAACCCCATGACTTACACATACAAAAATGCATATCATGTATGCTATACAATGACTTTGGCATACACCCTCTTCAAAACCATTACCCTCAACCGGGTAAGGGTAAACCTTAACTATGTACTATCCGTGTAAAACAAAAGGTAGGGTAAGTCTGAAATCTTTCTTGGCAAGGTATAATCATTAATGGGTAGTGAACAAAATTACAAGCAGGGTAGGGTATATATTTATCATGTTATGTACATATGGGTATATACTAGGGTAATATGTTTACCCACCAAATAGTGGTATTGTAATTTGTGTTTTTTTTTGGGACAATGATGTCCAAGTTTCTAACTTCCAACGTGATTTTTTGGTCTAAAAGGGTGGCTAACTAGGCATATACAAGTTAGTGACCCATGTTTAAAATTAGCAACAATATTCATGCACCTTTTTATAAAGAATTTAGGGTTGGACTTAGGAGGGCTTTTTTTGTGGGCAAGTGGGAATGATATGTATGCATGATGTTACAATTAACTTACAAAAGTATTATGGGCAAAGGATGGGGCCTAGTAGGATTGAGGACCTAATTGCAAAAACATCCAACTACTACTAACAATAGATTGAAATGGATGTAAATGCATAAATGAGTCATTTAATGTGAACAAGATCCCATTAAGAAATTAGGCGTCCCCATTCCTTTGTTCAGCACCACATACTCAACACCTTTCAATAGTGGGCGTGGTGAATGTTGGCAAATTTATTAGTACAACTAACAATAAATTCCCAAATTTAAACATATTTAAGATCGTGGTCATGAGTAGTCATTATTAATATACACACATATGACATATAAAGGTACAAGGCAAGGCAAGGCAAGGCAAAGGACGTTGAGAGATATGTGCCATTTATGATTTGATTGATTATTTAGGTCTATTATACACAAGATGTGTACTAAGAGCATTTCCAGCGGTGCTCAGTATGTGACTTTGGGCAAATATTTTTCACATCCAAGTTTCGTTATGTACCCCTTTGCAACCCCACCCATAAAATGGAAACTGGGATAGTAAATAGGCGGGGGACTACTAATAGCAAACCACCTGGACGAATCATTATGACGAGCCAATCAGAAACACTTAGCAGCAATTAGACCATAGTTACCACACTCTCTTTTCCTCTGTTGCGCCTTTCACCAGCCACTGCAATGCGCGCCCGTATGCAGAGCCAAAACCAAGTTCCTGAGCCAAACAGGCACACTTTGGATTTTCTTCAATTTAATTTTACTCTGCATACCGAGCACCGCTGGAGATGCTCATATTTGGACCTTAAATATGTGTACTAATGCTATGGAGGTGGGCTCTGTTACGTGTTTAGGGTTTAGGGTTGGAAAATTTGTTTAATGGTGTGGGATTACTAGATTTAATGGTGAGGTGTGGCACATTCCAGTAGGGAAAACAATGGTCATCAAGCTGGAAAATGGGGCTAGTACGACTCACCATTCCGGGGGTATATCATGCCCCTTGTTCGGGTGTGGCCTAGGGGGCCACATTCTACCTTCGATGCTTCCGTAAAATTGAAGGTACCCTTTGTTTCTGCCATTCAAATTTTTTAAGAACCTTTTTTTTTTTGGTCTTTGACATGGGGCATGCCATGGGGCGGCCCAGCAGTGCTATCATATTATTATGTACTTTGTTCGACATTGCAATTTTTGCGGTTTAACCCACGATCAACCAACCCGGTTACAAATTGTGCGGCTAGTGGATTCTGCCACATTCTGCCATCAGTAGTTCCATGAATGTGGATGAACCTCATTTCTGGTACATAATATGTCAATAGGTCAGGTTGTAAACTAGCACATTTCAGTCATTATTCATCCAAACTCTCGGTTCTGGTTAGTAAGAATTGGATTGAAACCACGTCCAATTTTTAGAACTGGAACCCAAATCTGGAACCAGGGTTTAAATATTTTAAATAGAAAAAATTGGACCCGGAGAGTTCCCATTTTTATTTATTTGTGGAACGAGAACCGATATTCATGAGACATTATTATTTTCAAAAATAAATAAAAGTGACTAGAATTGGGGACCGTGGGGGAGGGGGGATGGTAGGACAGATTTTCAAAACTGGAACTGGAACCGGAATTGTGTTTTTTTTGCAAGAACTGGACCGAGACCTAGTTATCGGTTCCAGTTCCAGTTTTGCCACTGGTCAAAGTCATTCTTTTATGACTCGGTACCTAGTCCTTTGACACTGGCAAGAAATTGTGATTTTTTTGTTTTCTGGAATTTTGTGCCACAGATAAAGTGGCGATGATCCACAGCAGGATTTAGCCAATTATGAAAGTGAGAAATTAAGAAAAACATCCTTCCATATTTTTGGCTAGCTAATTTAACGATGTATATATATATGGGGATTTCAATTTTTTTCTAAATATGGTTATTAAGAATCGCAAAAAGAACCCCATGTGATTTTGTTTCCTTGGGATTAATTAAATATGGAATTTCATGGGAAACATGTGATTTTGTTTCCTTATGATAAATTATGTGAAGGATAATTTTTGAAAGTTTCTTGATTTGTTTTCTTGGGATTAATTAAATATGGAATTTCATGAGAAACATGTGATTTTGTTTCCTTATGATAAATTATGTGAAGGATAACTTTTGAAAGTTTCTTGATTTGTTTCCTTGGGATTAATTAAATATGGAATTTCATGGGAAACATGTGATTTTGTTTCCTTATGATAAATTATGTGAAGGATAACTTTTGAAAGTTTCTTGATTTGTTTCCTTGGGATTAATTAAATATGGAATCTCATGAGAAACATGTGATTTTGTTTCCTTATAATAAATTATGTGAAGGATAACTTTTGAAAGTTTCTTGATTTGTTTCCTTGGGATTAATTAAATATGGAATCTCATGGGAAACATGTGATTTTGTTTTCTTATGATTAATTATGTGGAGGACAACTTTTGGAAGGTTCTAGACTTGTTTCCTTTGGGTTAGTATATAAAGAAGTGTTTTGCGACTTTAACACACACCTCTTCCCTTTGTAAAGAGTGATAGCTTGGAATACTAAGTTGGGGATGAAAGTTTTTGATTTTGGAAAGGCTTTTGGTTTTGATTGTTTTGAATGTGATAGTGTGTAGTTCTTGGTTCAGGAATGTTGAGGCTCACCACCTACGCAAAGACAAATATGTTGGTGTTAATTGTGTGTAGAAGGAGAGTGCTAAGGCTATATGTGTAAACAAAAGGAGAGTGAGAAAATAGATGTGTAACCTATAACATAGATCTCCATAGCTATGTAACCAAAAAGATATAGGACACAAACAAGTATGGGACCAAAACTATGTAATTTTGTTACATAGTTATAGAGATCTATGTTATAGATTACACATCTATTTTCTCACTCTCCTTTTGTCTACACATATAGCCTTAACACTTTTCTTCTACACACAATTAACACCAACATATTTATCTTTGCGTAGGTGGTGAGCCTCAACATTCCTGAACCAAGAACTACACACTATCACACTCAAAACAATCAAAACCAAAAGCCTTTCCAAAATCAAAAACTTTCATCCCCAACTTAGTATTCCAAACCATCACTCTTTACAAAGATGCTTTCAGCATATTTCATTTTGAAAATTGCATTTTTGGCTATAAATAGCCAGCAAAAGAAGGGCTATAGAAAGCTCCTTTTTCTTTCCTTCCTTCCTTCCTTCCTTCTTTCTTTCTTTGTTGTAGGTAGGTAGTTAGTGCCCTTGGTCTGTGTGAAACAAGACGCGTGTCGAAGCTTCTGAGGAAGGTAGGTATCTTTGCCACGAGGGATTTCAAGCCTTAAAGTCGCTTCTGCTCACCTGCTCCCTCTCTCTCTGCCGCGCTCCCTCCTTCCTTGCTCGCTTGTCCTCTGCAAAAGGTTTTTGAGAAAATTTGGCGGCTTCTGCGAGTCGTCCACTTTCGTTGTCCCCTGCAGTATCATACTCTCCTATCTTTTCTCGCATTTTAGAGAGCAGAATAGTCTGTTTTTTTTTCCCTCCTTTGGGCGGTGTAAACAAATTACCTTCTGAGCTTCGTCTTCACGGGTTTTGTGTCTCGTGAAGTGTGGCTGGCGGATTTTTGAAGATGATGAAGAATAAGGGATTTGGATACTGGAGCTCCAGGCGAGGAGAACGAAATCAGGGACCAGCGGGACCGTCGCCAGTGGTGCCACTCTTCTTTTTATCTGTAGCCTCGGTTATGGTAGTGGCGCGTATGGTAATGCGATATCAGGGTTGGTCGCTGTTCGGCACTTTCATGAAACGTCAGAACAATGTCACGACTATTTTTCTGTTGCCCCTGCTGTTAGTCCTCGCGGTTGCTCTCATTCCGTCTTTTCAGAAGTGGAGAAATGGTACCCGGGGCGATACTGGAGCCAGATCATCTGCTATCAGCAGCAGTTCGAACGCCAACAGCAACAACAGCAGTTTCCTTGACTGGAATTATTCCACAAACGCAACCAACTCGACTGCTGGAAACTCCAATGGGCACCACCAAGACGACGGCACTGGCATAGGTCTCTTCATCTTCCTCATCTTTGTACTCCTTCTCTTTCCTTGGAGATAAATGTGCGTTTCTTTTTCTTTTTTTTGGTTTGCAAAGTATGAGAAATTTGCACGGAGAATCAGCTCAGGAGAGAGCTTGACTACGAGACAGAGAGCTTGAGCGTCGGAGCTTCAAAGCTATGTCTCTCTCGCTTGGAAGCAGATGCAAAAAACGGAGGAATTTTTTTCCAACAGATTTTCCACGAAGGGCTTTGGGGAAGGCTGGTAGGTACTAGGGCACAGGAACCAGTTAAGTGTATGTAAATATTAACGGCAAAAATGAATGCTGATTTTGTACAGGCAGCTCTCAAGGAAGTACCTACTAAGTAGTACCTATCTACTCTTTTTGTTTGCAACTTTCAATCCTTAACAGGAAATCAGAAATTTTCTCCACAAATTTTCTTATTTCGAGAAATGTTTCTTTTTTATGATTATTTTTGAAATTTTTGTTTGTAGGTTTTCTCTAAGTCTTCACTAGTGATTTTTTTACCTGACAAATTGTTTCTCGACAAAGAATTGGTGAAATTTTAGAGGAATTTGTTTTTGTAGTGTACATTCGATTGACTAATTTCGCTTCTTATTGGAAAATTCCCCTTTGATAAATCACATAATTGAAAAAAAAGAGAAAAAGGTCCAGGTCTTGACATTCTTGTTAGTTAGTATTTATCCAAATGTATGTTTAGGTACAAATTTTGGGAAAGTATGGGAACTTTTAACAGTGAATAATTGGTCTCTTTAGGAGGAAAGAGTGGCAATGTAGCTTTGGAAAAAAACAGTTTGTTGTATGCCCTAACCCCAATTGAGGTGTGTTGGTTATGTATCTCGGTTGGAGATGCATGTTGAAACCCTCAAGTTTGGAGCAGCACTCCAGAATGGAAATAGTTGGGGAAAGTTGTTGGCATTTTGGTACCCATGTTGGGTGGGTATTTGATTATGGAGATAAGTATCTTCCAGTTATCAGTGCCTTAGTTGTGTTACTGGCAGGCCCTTCACAGGACCAGTTCATACAAAAGAAATGCTAGGGTATGAGGTTGGGGTGGGGTTTATCAACCTTGTGACAGTGGGTATATATATATATGTATATGTATATATATGCTCAGGTCTTCAACAAATACCAAGTTCTAATAACATGCTATCAAAGTGGTTTGTCAGCATTTTAAAGCCATTTAAGTCCACCTCTTCTTGGGGGTTTTGAACATCCAGGAAACTGCGGACGTATATTTAAAGGTCAAGGGTTTGAATTGGGGGTTAATGTTTTCATTCAGCCAAACCTTGTTGCATGTTTCACCCAGAACTCAGAGTTCAAATCCCAAGTTTAGAGTACTTTACAGAGTGATGTATATATGTGGGTTCTTATGGTGAAGATTGTGTGCAAGCTTTTGTGAGCCAAGAAAATTGGGTTATAGTTGGGACATTGGAGAAGCTTGTGGGCAAGCTTATATGAGCCAAGAGGATTGAGTTATAGTTGGGACAGTGGTGAAGCTTGTGTGCAAGCTTTTGTGAGGCAACAAAATTGAGTAGTTGGGACATTGGTCTTATTACTTCCTTGAGAAAGTATGTTTAATAGGAAGTTATGGCCTAGGCTAGAATTCTCACCAACAGTAGAGTTTTGGGCATGGGTATCTTTAGTATATTGATATCCCTCATCTGAGAACTGACAGTTGTTGTGGTATGGCACTAGGCCAATGACTAGTAACTTTAGCTTTGGCCTTTGGAATCCACACAAACTCCTTTAGTAATCCAACTTTCTAAAATTAGTTTAAAAACACTCGTTGAGGTTTTTGGGTATGCTCGGCTTCAAGAGCTATAATTGCTGGGTAGGGAATCCAACACCAATTTTGTGGATCATTGTTCAAATGGCACCAAAACCCCCCTGGCTGTAGTTTGGGCGGGTATTTGTTAGAGAACTGAGACATATATCCGGCGTCACAAGCCACAGGCATAGTCCTCCTTGCCCTAGGTTCATACACGCCTGAGACTCGTTTCAGCAGCCCAGACCAAGGTAGTTCTTTTATTTGATATTTAAAAAAATCCAAACGGTTATCTCAAAAATTAAATACCCGTCTAGTGAAGACCCCTGGTTCAGGCATTTAGCCAAGTTCATATTTGAGCCTGCTTTTGTTCTCTTTGCCAAATTGTGAAGTCCACATGGCTATTTTTCTGTTTGCCATATTTTGCCAAATATGGGGTGCAAATTGCCCGATTGTCAAGTCCCCATTCCCCAATTGCCAAGTACACATAGCCAAGGCAACTTTGCCAAATTTGCCAAAGCCCACTTCACCCTGTGGCCTGCCCAAATGACCTTCAAGCGGCCCACAAACCATAATAATGGAATGTAACTGTGTACTCGAAAATTCATGGAATTTTAGGATGAAATAAAGTTCATCCAAGAGTTTATTTATCTTCTTGTTCCATCCACAAAATTTATCTATATTTTTTTGGGCATAAAGTTATCCAAAGTATGAATGAATATCCATGTCATATCATGCATAAATGATTAATGGATGAAGTTATGTTGATGAATGTGAAAAACGGATCATGGATGAAAAAGATGAACTTTCATGGAATAAAGTTCATTTATGCAATCATGCTTGTTAGAAGGGACATCCATGGGTATCATAGCCTTCAACAATGAACCCAAACATCCTTTTACACACTTGTTGAACGAAGAAAAAAACAATGGTTTTTCTACAGAGGTTAAAAAACACATGCCAATCAAGTTCAGCAAGTTAAAGCGAATAGGTTGAATTTTGAAAAGGCTCTTCTCAGCAGACTAGAAAAGAAAATCAGGCATTGGACAGCCCAGAATTATTTTAATTTGTGGGCAGCTGTTGCCATATGGTGCATTCACACATGATGTTAAAATCAATGTTAAATGTAAATCTAGGTGGCATCCTAGGTGGCACCCAATGTTAAATGGGCGATAGCTTAATGGTAAAGTGAATGTTAGTTTAACATAAAAATTTCATGATAAGTAAGTTAAAAGTCTTAAATGACTAGTATGGTGATAAGGGACTCAACACTAGAGTCCCTAACACCCTGTGAACGCACCTTTAGTTAGGTGGAGTTGGCCTAAGTAAAAGTCCCTAAGTGGGTTGGAAATCAGCCAAAAGAGGGTTTAGCCAAATTTGGCTACAGGTCAGAGAGCATATAAGAAAATTTTAAGAAAATTCACTGGGCTCAACACTCTTGGAAGCTCGCTTGCCCAAGAACTTTGTTGGCCTTGCCTAGGATATTGTGTATAGACTCATTATAGAGTATAGTAGCTTAAGGGATTTTGCCCCCTAGGTTATAATAGGTCTATTTTTGTATGAGGATTTTTTAAAAGATGATATTTTTGCTTGTGTTGAAACTTGAGATTAGCTACAAAGTTATAATATCTTGAAAGATTTTGGTTTCTTTTAGGGAATATTTTGAAGATTTGGTATATTTTTGCATGGTGAAATATTTGAGTTTCCATAATTCTTCTTTTGCCTAAAGATATTTTTAATGTAAGTGGACAAACTACAGGGTGACACACGCCTTGTTGGTAAAGGCTGCACAGCACATGGAAGTACAAAAGACACAAACCCTAAACCATCAATTACACTTGGTGTTAAATGCAAGTTAACTTCACATTATGAAGTACAATGTTGGTACCCATTCACATAATAATGTTACATAACACCAAAACTTAGGTGTCATCTGGTTTGTCATTAAGTGTTACCTTGATATTAAGATTGTGGTTAGCTGGTGGTAAGTTACAATTAAATCTTCAGGAATCTTAGATTTTGGATTAAATAGCTAATGTTTTGTAGCACCCTTTGGAACGGTCATTTTGCTCATTATTTGCTACCCCCCAATGTTCCCTATGAAAATTTCTTGATTACATGTTTGTAATTGTAAAGGGATTAAGGAATTTAATTCCTTAACCTTAAGATTTTTAAACCTTGATTAAACCTATAGGTTGAGGTTATGATGTCCTTGAGGTGATGTAAACAGTGGATCCCTATTCCAAAATTTTAATAACTTTTGAGAAATTCATTTTTCCATATACCAATCACATGTTCATACATGTCCTATGGAAAATAAATTAAATTAAATTGAAATGAACTAATTATGATAGAAGTCAATATTTTTTTGTATTTTATTTGATAAATAAATGATGTTTAAAAAAAAAACTTTTGGATGGCATATTTCCTTGCCCTTAAAATAAGGGTTAATAAGCAATTGGAGTATGTGCTAATTTGGTATTTTAATGATTGACAAATTAAGGATTTTGAATAAACATCCCTTAATTTTAAAGCCAAGTTGGATTGGGTAATATCCAATGTTGACAAGTTCTTCGGTTTATCAATTTCAAGTCAAATTATAAAGTTTGATTTTAGGGTTTTTGGATTAAAGGATTTAAGTTTCTTGGAACCTAAATAAATAACCAATTTAATTTCAAAATGAAATTAAAATTTGAATTAAAGGTGCTACCTTGTTTGTAAAAGGTTCAAGTTTTAAAAGTACATAAATATAATTATATATAAAACTTGGCCTTACATTTTAACAAGTTATTTGATTTGATTAGTTGTACATAATTAATATAAAATAATTTTAATCTTGGAATGTGTCCATTAATTGAACAAACTAATTACATGTTTTTTTTGGTCTAGTAATGTGTAATGGAAACCTTGTTTTAAATCAAATTAATCATAATTTCTTGTGAATTGACCAAAATCAAAATATTTAAAAACCCAAGGAATTAGTTTCAAAAACAAGAGTGAACCAAAACACAACTACAAAAATGGGGTGCAATTTACTAGCCTAAATCATTATTGAACTTTAAAAGTGAAATAATTTTATTGTATATTATTGATTTCACTTTACTGAAAGGTATTTTACTATAATATCACTATGTATATATCATGTTTCATTATTAGTTAACATAATTCACTATTATAATTTATTATAGTAAATAGGTTCGTTTTTATGTTTTTTAAAAAAATTATTAATACTATTTTATGATATATCGTAAATTATTTTAAATTATTATAATTTATATTTTATGTTATTATAGGCTATTATAAATTATTTTATCCTAATTATAATAACTTAAAATAATCTAAAATAATTATAATGATCTAAAGTAAAAGTAATTTTAAATATCAAATAATAACCAATGAAAAATAATTTTAAATACCCTATAATATAATAATTATCAATAGCCTATGATATTATAATATAAAATATCCAAAAATAATTTATAATACAATAAAAATTAATAACCATTAATAAAACCATCAATAACCACCAATAAAATAACCAACAATGGTTTACAACGTAATAACCACCATTAACCATTAATAAAATAACCACAAATAGGCACAAATAGTCATTAATATAATAGCCACCGATAATTACTCATATAATAAGAATAATAAACACCAATATCCACCAATAGAACATCCATCACTAAACATTAATAGAATAGCTACTAATAATCATTTATAGAATAACAACTAATAGTCATTAATATAATAACAACAAATAACCATTAATAGAATAGCCACTAATAGCCATTAATAGAATAACAACCAATACCTTTTAATAAAATAAATATTAATAGCCATTAATAGAATACCCACCAATAACCATTAATAGAATAGCCACTAGTATCCATTAATAGAATAGCCACCGGTATCCATTAATAAAATAGCCGCTAGTATCCAATAATAAAATAGCCGCCAGTATCCATTAATAAAATAGCCGCCAATATCCATTAATAAAAAACCACTAATAGGCATTAATAACCACAAATATGATAGGTACTAATAACCATTAATAACCACCGATAACATTAATAAAAGAAAAATCAATATGTATATATTAAAATTGTTTAGGATTGCTAAAAATAATCTAAGGTGAAATCATTTATAATAGACAAAAATAATTTAAAGTGAAATTACCTATAATAACCTAAAATTGCCAATAATAACATAAGGTGAAATAACCTTCAATAACCAAAAGTAACTTATAATATGTACAAGTAGTCTAAACTGAAATAATTTACAATAGCAAAAAAAACATAGAATAGACAAAAAAAACTTACAGTAACTAAAAATAACCTAAAGTGAAATAAACTAAAATAGTCAAAAGTAACTTAAAATAACCAAAAGTAATTTAAAATAACAATAAATAGCCATAAATAATGTAGGGTGAAATAATTCAAATTAATGAAAAATAGTCATATAATAATTGAAAGTAGTTTAACATAGGTAATATTATTATATTAACAAAAAATCCATTAATTAAACTTTTTTTTCAAAAAAAATGTTATTGAATAATGATATTCAACTTTTGATTTATTCAAATGATTTTAAACTTTCAATAGAAAATAAATGTAATTATGTACATTATTGAATTTTCAAAAGTAAATTCAAATCATTTCATCTAACAAAATCTCAATAAGATATGAATTTTCAAAGTTTATGTTTTTGTAATGTTTAAAATGAAGTATTTGATAAATAAAATGTAATATAACATATTATCAGAACAAATGGGGTGGCTTGATGGTAATGGTGTTTGCCTCTATTCCAAAGGTCAAAGGATCAAACTTCATGAGTGGTGTTGTGTGTGATCAACACTAATATGTTGACCGAATATTTTCTTATCGAATTTTTAAAATAAGTGCATAGGTTGATTACATGGCCTACTTACCTAGGCTAGGTTTAAAACTAGCCTAGGTAATGACACGTGTTAATAAATCATAGGTTATAAAATCATTAAACTATCAATAATATTATATATTAAATAATTAAAATTTAATTGATTTCCATGATGGTTAATTAATTAACTAATAATTGAATGGTTTGGTAAATATGTATTTCATTTTAAAGTAACCTTGTTTCACTAGGTACGAATGAAACAATTCATTGTTCGTAGCAATTAGTCCCCATTCACTAAGGGGTTAAACAATTTCAGTAGGTAAAAATGTCGAAATTCACTCAAAATCTGATGAAACCCAGAGTGAATTATGACACATTTTGTAGTAGTGAAGGTTCCATAAAAAACAATTAGAACTAGGATCGAAGGTTCCTTTTGAAGTCAAGAATTTGACAACACTAGTAATAAATCACCTTAGTTTGATCGAACCTATAAGATTTTTTTGATTAACACATGATTGCTAAAAGCATGTAATTTTAACTTTTCAAGGAAACCCTAACATTACAACACTGTGTAAATGCATCTTCAATGTTGGTTAAGACTAATATAGGGTGATAATTTTATAGACGCCATGTGGCATTTTGTTAATGACTAATTAAGTGTTAGGACTATTATTAATAGAGGTCTTAACACAAAGTGTGAAGGCACCTTTAGAAAGGTTTTTAAGTCTTACTGCCCATCCCATAAACATTTTTCAAGTTCATTTTACTTTGTGAACAAATTTTCATCAAACTTTGAAATATGTAAACTTGATTTAACATAGGATTGGGTTTAGTACCATTCAAGTTGCCCTCTTCAAATCCCACTTCCCATTCCCATTGTTGATTTGTTGAAAGTAGTTGGCTGTTGAATTTAAATCTACTTTATCATTTCGTAATATTTAAAATTAAACTTTTGGCCATTTAACATGGACTTAGGTAAGTGAGTGATGGGAATAATTTTCTAATTTCCTTTTTATTAAATGTTTGGATTAATGAAAATTAAAAAATCAAGGATGTCTTCCACTTTTTTTACAAAGAAGAAGGAAGAAACCATTTTCCTAGAAAATCCAAGCTATCATAGAGTCATTCATGATATTTTTTCAAGTTTGTGAATTCTCATTCCATAATCATTCTAGTCATGTTCCTAATTACACCCTTTTAATAACCATGTTCAAATTTGGTTTGCAAAAGGAGGTTAGTTGGTTTTGAACTTGTTATAAGACAAAAGATCGAAAATACAACCGAAGGGCACATTAGTGTTCTTTTCCAAAATTTTAATGAAGTTGAAATGGTAATCAAACATAAGATGATTTATTCAAATTTGGCAATAATTTAAAGATGAAAATCAAATAAAATCAAATATCTTTCTATATTGTTGAGTATTTAATGGAACTCATTGACCATTGAAATGGAGTTGTCATCAACCATAGACCCTTTAGCTTTTAAATAATCCTTCGTATTCTTATTTGGCATACAATTAACGTGTGGATCATCAAGCATGATTTTTAACAATTATGATGATTTTTTCCAAGTTTTCCACTTGCAAATGACATTGTCACAAAGTTGTCAATATTTCAACAAGATTAAACAACCTTTTCATTTCATTCTAGAATTTACTTGGCCAAAATTGCCACATTTGGATACTACCTTTCATAGTCATTGGTTGCACCACTAAGTAAGAGGATCTTCACATGCAACAAGGGGTATGGATAACCTTTTGAACACATATAACTCTCCAATGACAAGCACCTAAGAAGACTCCTCAAAGGATGCTCCAACCTCAAACATGTTACCTTCACTTCAATCTCATCACCATGACCAATGTATGTCCATGTTTCAACATTAGGGTTTAAGGTTACAAAACATGTCATGAGAAGGGAAATTATAGCTTTCAATTCATATTTAAAAGCAAGCCTAATTGCATCCCCATGTCCGACCAAATTTTTTACAACTTGTAATGATTTGAACTGAGGATCCAACATTATGACAAGCATGTTACGAACTTGGTCCAAATTTTTAAATATCAAAAATTGGAAACAAAATGTTTTAGAACCTTCACAACTTCTTCTCACATGTTTCTTTGGAGGAGGAGGAATGTAGAATCAAATCGGTCTAAAGCTTCTATCCCATTTTAAACTTGTACAATTTTAAACATTTCAACTTGTAGTTTGATAATTATAATCATGGTATTAGTTTAAACATCAAACAGTTGCTAATGACCACAAGATCGATTCACAACACAAGCCATGACCACGTGGTTCAAACATGATGTGACTACCTCTATAATAGCCCACAATTAGGCCTTCAAAACTTTTTGTTGTGATGTGATAATTTTTTGTTTTCCATAATAATTGATGATGGTTTCGTTGAATTTTAAGGTCTCTTTAAACATTATGACTTTGGATGCAAATCTAATTTTGATAAATGTTTTGAGTTTTTGAGGCAACATTCCGCATTCAATGCAAGCCTTCTCCAATTCTTACTTCCCTTTTTCAGATTTCTTTATCTATATAATTGTCTTTTGTAGAACAACTTGCACGTCCTTCATATTCACATGCATGAAACCTTTTAAAACTTTCTCATAATTAGGCATATTGGCATGCCTTAGACATCACATGTTTGAATTATGTGCCCTCATAAACCTTAATAAACTTTGGAGGTTCACAATCAACGATGGAGTGTAACATTGATGCCATGGTTGTCAAATTGATGACTTTGTCTTTCACAAATGCAATCACCGAATGCATCAACCCAAACTTTGAAAGCAATGATTTAAGTTGAATAACCATATTTTGCCCACTTGTCTCATTCACTTTAAATAAACCCACAATAACATGCATAGGAATCCAAGATTTATTTTAAAAGTTTATCACAAGTGCAAAAATGTTCGCACCGCCTTTAAACATCCATAGATCAAAACTTGTGATAACAATGGTTGTAGATGCAAGGTTTGGAAGTACATGCAAGTCCAAGGTTTTTTTTACCATTGTAGGAAACATTTCATCCATAGGAACAAATTGAGAAGAAAATGAAACTTAGGGATATTGGCATAAAACTAATTTTCATCATGAGAATTTGTGTTCATGCAAACCTCATTAACTTGCAGCTAAAGCTTTGAATCAAATAATTTGCAAATATGTTACAAGTGTCCCATGGAAATACATGGAATTAGAAAAAAATCAAGTTAGAAATTTGGGAAGTTATATTATAATTACATATTAGTCCCAAGATGGACCTTTATATGGGTGAATGTATGCACTATATATATGGTTTTGGTCAACCATGTCTGACTTTGTTAACAAGTTGCATGAAAGTCATATATGACAACTATAATACATATGGAAAAAGTTAAACAATTTTTTTCACTAATTTATAACTATTATGTTGGATCTTTGTGTAATTACCCCCAATTATTAGCTATAATAATAATAATAATTTTAGGTTAGGCTACAATAATCTAGCTTAGCATAATTAAAATTTAATAATTAATGACTAGCTTAGGGTATTATTTAACATTATTATACATTAATAAATAGTTATATATATATATACTATTATGAAGTATAATAATTAGTATACCTAGTAGATAAATTATTTAATTAGGGTAAAACTACCCATCATTGATTGTTGGGTGGTGATCAAACAATTTGTATATTTTTTGTTTATTTTTTATTTTTTTGTGACATAAAACATTATGAAAGTGACAAAGTAAGTTTTACATTATATGTTTCAATTCCAAAGGAAAGAGAACAACATAGAAAAGTAACAAAACATGTCAAAATCACAATGTGTTTTTTAAGAAAATGACCTTTTATTTCTAAACTTCATATCTTCTTTGTATTTGATCCATTTTCAATGATTCAAAATGTTATGGGTTCACCAAGTTAAAATCTACATTAAATATTTGAGCTCAAAAGGTAAAGGAACAAAACATAAGGGCCATGAAAGAAGACAAATTTGTTGAATCTTAAAATGTGGATGAAGCCAGTGACCAAACATTAACCTTACTTAGTTTTGAGAACATATATTTTCCTCATTTTGTGTCCTTTTTTAGCAATCTAAATGGCTACACGTGTGCCTAATCAAAGCCTAAAAAAACCTTTTGTACTTGAAAGGCAAAGGGACAATGTATTATGATTTAAAACTTTCAAAAAGTTTAAATATTTGTTCACTACCTTGTCTTATAGGTGTTGTAAGTGAGTTGCAACTAGGATGCAACTATTTTTTTGTTTCATATTGTTTGTCCTACCTTTCAAGTTTTTGAAGTATATAACTAAATGCACTAGGAGGTGACACCTTATTGGCCTTAAGTTGAATGATCTAAATTAAATTAATAAAAATATTAAATATAAAATTAAAATTAAAATTGCCACATGTCCATTGATGATTTGTTAACACATCATTGGCACATTAGCACATTGTTGCTTACGTTGTAATGTAATGGTATAGTAGTTACAACATAATGTCATAATAATTTGAAATTATTTAGTTGCATGAATTGCATATGTATATGGTTTCATATACAGTGAAAAGTTGTGTCATTGCAATTTTTACAATTTGTTCGATAACATTCAAGCTATAAAAACACATTGAGTCGTAAGTAATTATTACAATGTCAAATTGTAACTAAAACCAAATTGTGAACCTAGTTACAAAACACTTATTTTCTCATAATGTTTAGTAACCAAATATTTTTATCATTGGAAGGTTCCGAATAACCTTTGTAAATTTAGAGCACCAAGTCTTGAACAAACATCTATTGTACCTCATAATTCGTTTTTATGGCTTTATGCACCCAAAATAAGTGGTGATTGCAAAACTAAAGGTCCATTTCCCCCCCCCCCCCCCCCCCATTGTCATGAATGATCAACAGCAACCAATTACTACCTTTTTTGCAAGCTACACCTTTCATTGAACAAAAAACTTAGGGTACACAATATCAACAAGATATGTGGCCACATCTTTGCATGTAGGTGGTCCATCAACCCCACCAACATTTTCAACAAAAAACAATTTTGCCTTTTGTAGGCATGGTGCATAGTGCATAATGCACATTGCAAAATGTTGAATTCCCAAACTTTGAACACATCCACCTTACAAAAGAAAAACTTGCAAATTGTAAACACAAGTTCAAAGAACAACAAATTATAACAAAGCTTCAACAACCTTTAATAATGTTTCGACCTATAATAAAATAACAATAGAAAGCTTCAAACCTCAAACTATTTTCAAACATCTTCATCAAACTTAAACTTCTCATAAACCTTTTATCCTAAATTTTAAATATTTGTAACAAAGTTTTGAGTGCTAATGAACAAAAGCAAATTTCAACAAGCTACAATAATGTTGTAACGAAATGAGTTGCAACAAAACTCCAATGAACTACAAATTTTTTTTATGAACTATATCAAAGCTTTGACTTAAAACAAAAAAATTGCAAATCTTAACCCCTAAACCACAACTTTCACAAACCTTTTACAAGTTGTTCAAAGCTTTTAAAAACTTGTAAAAAAGCTTCAATGAATTGTAAAAAGATTATGACGAGTTGCAACAAACATTCAATGAAATAAAAAAATGTCCCAATGAACTGCAATAGAGTTACAATGAGTTGTAAAAAAGTTCAATGTGAAAGGATGTATAACCATGAACTCAACAATCCTACTAATAGTAAAACAATAGGTTGTTGGGTTAGAAAATGAACTATTCACAATGCAAACATAGATTAGAAAAATGATTTCCTTTGTGAAGACAATCCTATTTTCAATTTAAAATCAATAAAAACTTCCAAAATAAAGAAGAGGGGGGAGGAGAGGGGTAGTTCTAGCAAGTTACAATATGTTAGAAAGCAAGTTCTAAAAGTAAAATTTAAAAAAATTAAAATTTAAAAAAAAACAAAACAAAACTAATATGAGAGCCCGATTATTCTACATCAAATTAGAATGAACTACTATCATTTTAGAAAAAAAGTAAGGCAAAAAAGAAAGAAAAGAAAATCAAAAGAAAACACATACTATTTTAAAACTTTCACACACTTTTTTACATTACTCTTTATTTCTTCAAACAATATCTCTTTCTTCCATTCATTTGAAAATTCTCCATACAAAAATGATGGGGATCCATCTTTTTATTTTTTTCTTCCATAAACCACATAAGGTCCACATTTCACCACAAAAATAGGCTTCTCATCCTAATTCTTCCCCAAAGCCCTTTTAATTGATTAACAAACAAATACCAATCACCAATTATTAGGGCCTAGTTAACCTAATGACTTCATCCTCAAAATAAACTAAAGATCAATAAGTATATCTACCACTAGTAGCTATTTAGTTACTAGAAGGCCTATAAGATTAGCTAGTCTAAGTATATTTTCTACACTTGATAGACAAATAATAATAAAAACATGTAAATGTAACATTTTAGGCCATTGTTATTTCAAAGGAATAGATCTACATTCCTTCACAAAAACCCCACTTGGTTGATAAAAATAGCTAGAATACTAGGTGTAGATGCCATATTCAAACCCAATAAAAGAATGCCCAAGTCATCAACCTTTTTCAAAACTTCAACTTGAAAAATGCAAAACATTAGGTTTCAATTTCATCACAATTAACATTTACATAATCCGCATTTCTACAATTCTTAGTATGGATTATTCTTCATTAAATTAATGTATAGTGGGTGTTGGAAGGTTGAAGTTTATATTCAAAAAATGAAGATTTGTGCAAGTTGAAGATTGGTTTAGGATGACTACCAATGTTCATTTGAGGTCTATACATTTGTCATGCAATGTAGTGAGAGTATCAAACAATTTAAAGTTTAGTTTTCAAAGTTATGGAGAAATTCTTTTTGAGATCTTATGTATGTTTAGTGAAGATCAACATAAAGTTTGGAAATTTAAAATTAACAATGTGTTTGGGAAACAACATGCAAATAGGTAATGGAAAATAGTGATGATCATGGAGGAGGTGACAACCCATGTGAATTATGTGAACATAATTACTTTCCTTTAAATTAATGTTAATCAACCTAAGGTTGTCACAATGTTCAAGCGTTCATCAAGATGTGATGTGTTCGTTTAATGATGACACTACCCAATTTTCATTTCAAAATAAGGTCAAAGCTAGGTTGGATTCTTGAGGAAAGTTTAAGGCAACCTATATTTGTATCATTTGCTTGTTTAAAACCCTATGTTGACCAAAACAATGTTTGGTCACAAAAATCTTGTGGTGACCAAAACAACATTCAATTGCCAAATTTTTGTGATGATTGAAAAGTGGCTTGAATTTGTTCATTGGATTAATGGTGGAGATTGAGCCGCCACTAATGGATGATTGAAAGTTTTCGATCATTTCGTTTTGGCAATTAAAATTTTTTTGGTTGCCAAAATTGATTTAATAGAAAATTTTCCATCACAAAAAAATTGTCAATGTTTAACCTAATGGATAAATTGAATGTATTTAGATGAACATTGACATGATGATTGAGACAAAATGGGCATTTCACATTCTGACAACCTTGAATGAACCTCATTGTATCAATTTGTGAACAATAAAATGTGAAATAAATTTGCCTTCAATAGGGCATAAAATTTCATGGTTTACATTTACACCAATGCGAGGTTGTGACATTTAGGAAAAAAAGAACACATAAGTTGACAATGTTGAAAGGGATGAATTCTTCATCCTACTTGAAAATGAAAGATATTTTTGTGATGTAAAAAAGGAACCCAAGTCTAATGTGGGTGACAATGATGCCAAGGTGGGTGACATTTTTATTGGCCTAGAAGGCAAGGTTATGAATTCTTGTGATGACTTAGATGGCCATTTGCATACTTACCACTTTGCAATGGTGGCTCAATGTTGGGGAACGATGAAATCTAGGAATTCAATTGCTTAGAGCTTGAATGCAACTCATATGATTAGGAAAGAAAAATGTACAACCAAGAAATGTTGATGATGACGATTGGGGTGAACCATGGTGATTTACCATTGACTTTAACATAGTTTAAAACACAAGATGGTTTCAACAATGTGGTGGTTGACCACCAATTGCACATGCACACAAGAACATGAATAATTTGTGGATCATCATAGGAAAATAATGTTGAATTAAGGTATGACAATTTCGATGGCGAAATTTTTGGAATAACTCGAAGGAACAATGAGGATGATCAAAGTGATCATAATGGAAGCTAATAATTCACACATCATGATGTACCCCCTATTGTGCAACCACATGCACCTATGTTCACATTCATATGTAGAACCATTGGTAATTATGTCAATTGTTTTGACATGATTAAGAAATATCAAATTGGATTTGGTCATGTCTATAAATGGATTGTAGGAGGAGGTATTATCCATGGTACACATCAAACAAGGAGTTGGGGTGTGGTGTGGATTATGTTTGGCATGTTGCAAACGTGAAGCCCATAATTGTAACGGGGGTTAACATTCATGAAATTCAAAGAAGATTTGTTGAAATGGTTGTAATTGCGCATAGGTTTTGTTGCATCATGAAGGATAAATGTGTTGGTGTTAGTAAATTAGATGATCATGTCAAACCACCTTTAGCATGTGGGCCATGCCCATATTATAGGAACATATTAGGGTTGCTTCAAGTCCCCTTCAAGTTTAAGGCAAGATTGGAGTTTGCAACATACATTACATTTGTGAACATTCCATAAAATTTCATGCCTCACAAGCGCTTGTATTTATAAGCAATATCAATAATAAATAAAGTACATACAATTGTTCACTGCATAACCTTAGGCTCCAATTCTTATTATTATGATGCAATTTATTATATTGTATTATAATAACAAAGCATGTATTCTTGTTTACAAAAAAAAGCCTTCATTTTCACAATTAAACTAACTCGCTACTGAGCTTTGATTCCATTTCTTATGTGAAAAGATGAAAAAATAATGATTAATCATTGAATGCAAAACATTGTCCCACCAATGACACATGGGCAATGGGTTAGTGTGCTTATTTACAAAGACCTTTCCCTTACCTAGGCCTTTGCAAGGGATTTTCTATTTTTTCCATTACTTCCCTAGTTTATAATGTTTTATCTAGTTTGTAGTTTCCCTCCAACAAATTATTGAATGGCATGTAAAACCAAGAGAACGAACTTATGGAAGTGTTAGCACTTGTTTTGCATGGTACTTTTGTCTTGGTATTGAAGGATTCACATTCAAAGTGTTTCCAACGACCAACACCACACTAATACACTCAAAGTATTACAAGAACTTGTATGAGGACCATTATGCACGAGTCTGCGAGATTTAAAAATAAAATAAAATAAAATTATATATATATATATATATATATATATATATATATATATAAGGAAGGTTAAAGGTTAGGGTACTGGTGGTGATGTGCATGTAAATAAGCCACCAAGCAAGGGACAAGTAGGAGGCCGTGCTCCCGAATTCCCAATGCTTGAAGGCCTTCCAACTTCAAATCTGGAATTGCCCTCTTCTTAGTGCCTTACTAGGTGGAATAGAACTTGAGGTCAGCCCCATATGAAGGTGTCTACCTTACTTACATAAAAAATAGGAGAAAGTCCAATCTTGAAAACTTGTTGGGAACTTGAGCCTAGTAGGCCAAGTGAAAGGTATCCAAAATCTTTGATGGCTTAACAAACAAGCTCCTTTCTTATGGAATGCCCCCTTTGAGGAGCATTGGTAATGACCTAAAATCATGTTCCAAAATTGTCCTATGTCCCCATAGTTCATGCCCCTAACATTAGCTTAGGCACAAAAATGATAAAGAACTAGAAATTCTTGGTAGCCAATGAGTTGAGCCAACATGATTTTATGGACTTTCCTTGTTCCCGGTGTGATCGCATCAAGTTTTCAATGTGTTCTCATTAAGTTCCCAATGAGTTCATAACACGTTCCCAATAGCACCTCACTTTGTCCCATAGGCTTTGCGCAATGTTGTCCTATGGGAACTTATATAGGTGGGCCAATATTGGAACATATATGTTTCAATGTGTAAGGTAAAGCCCTTGGCCATGGGCTTTTATCAAAATAAGGGTCCACATGATGTAGTCAAATAAAGGTCAACAATTGATGGTTTTCCCGAGCATAAAGATTTGCACTGATTTTTTCTTTTTATTTTTTCCCATGATATTTGATGGATACTTGGCAAGTATCAAAGGAAAAAGTAGAAAAATAAATTATGAGGCTTTTAAGAAAAAAAATGCTTGATATAGTGCACATTCCATTTTTTGAAATTCCTAACAAGGAGTGAAAGAAAAAATATGCTTTGTAAGGTGCTCTTTGATTACACTAGAAAAATTGACCCATGCCTTTATGCTTTTCAATGAATATATATATATATTAGGGAGTCTCCAAAGTTTCAAAATCATAAATAATTGAAGCAAAACAACCACCTTTTTTTAATCTTGTCGTAAGGTGCCACCCTCTATAACATTTTTTGGGAAAAAAAATCATTGAGAGTGTGGATGAAATTTATGTGTAAAAAAAAAGTATAGGGGAAGGGCTTCACCAAGGGCCTGCCCTAATTTGAGGGCGGTAGCCCAAGGATGTAGGCCCAAAAATTAGGGAAGGTGCCATATTTTTAGGGTTTAGGGTTTAGGCTTAGAAGCTTCTAGGGGGCCTATTGTAAAAGTATGTTTGAATACATTTCTTTCTATTGCATGAGTGTATTTTGTATTTATTGGTGAAAGAAGTCAAACAAAGCATGAAAAACAATGGTAGTTTACAAGAAAAGAAATATGCCCTGGAAAGATTATTGAACTATGCCCCGGGACCCGGCTTTTTAAGAAAAAACTTATACTTTCAATTTTGCGGTTTCAAAAGTTTGGCAAATTTTTCCCGAATTTTCCAAATGTTTTTTTCAGCATTGTGAAAATAATTGAAAAAAATCTAAAAATTATACATGATCAGGTAGGTAGCCAAAAGTATGTAAGAATGGTTTTTTTTTTGCTTTCATATTTTTGTAATAGCTAAATTTGGCTAAATCAGATTACATATGAATTTCACCTTGGCTACACCACAAAATTGGAAAAAAAACAAAAAAAAAAATGTGCCATGAACCTAAGGCATGGTGGGCCTTAATTCTACACTATAACTCCCCTTAAAATACACTAAATTTTTTTCCCCAAAGTTTTTATAAAGATTCCAATGAGTTTTTCGTTGTGTGAAAATTTCTATTTTTTGAAAAAAATTATATAAGAGTAGTAAAAAAAAATTCCCCCCAGTTTCATTTTTTTTTGTTGAAGAGAAAAATCTCTATTTCTATGCTAGCAATACAAATACGTACTGTATTAGTATTTCCCAAGTAGTCTACACATACTCCCCAAATTGTAGTATACGTGTAGTTCCCAATTTGTGTACTCGTATGTTCCTTGTAGTGTGTGTGAACTTTGTATTTCTCCTTGTTGAGAAGATCTAGCGATGGCGTGTGTAACAAATGTGATGCAAAGGTGATGCAAATGTTTTGCCATGATGATGAAAAACGTTGCTTCAAGTGCATTGTCTTTCATGTATTACAAAATGCAGTACACAAAGAAAGTGATTATTCTCTTTGATTTTCTGTTGTGTCTATGTGTAGTTTTGAATTTTATTCCCAATCTTATATATAAATTCACGCAGTGCGTGCGTCTGTGACGGAGCTCGGGTCCGTCACAGACGGACGACCGGGCCCGGCCCGGCAAAAACGGACGTAGTGAATGAGTGGCTGTGACGGTGGCGAGCACGGGCGGGCAGGCAAAAACGGACGTAGTGAACGACTGGCTGTGACGGTGGCGAGCACGGGCGGGCAGGATTCGGAGCAAAAGGTGTCAGACTAATTATAGTAGTTGTACAGTTAGGAGTAGCAGTCAAAATATATGTAGTAGCAGTGGAGGCGCTCACGAAAAAGGAAAGACAAGGATGAAACTCAGTTTACCACCAAAATTGATTGATGGTTTTCTGAGTTTCATCCCCTGTTGAATGCTAATGTACTTTTTGCAGGCTTTTTAAAATTTTATCTCACCCTGTGTATGACCAAACTCAGGGTTCTGGTGCTGTGTTTTTGTTACTTCACAGTGGCCTTCGGCCACGGGCACCCACTAGTTCTATGTATTTTGGTCCTCAAGGATGTTTGGAGGTTGGTGAACATTGTGCTCTTTCCTTACTGCAGACAGTCAAATTAGGGTGCTTTGAAGAAGTAGCTAGCTACATTCATTTGTTTGTAGGTAAAATTGCAAAAGTTTTGATCAATACAAATAATGTATGTGCTACTCGATGTCTGGGATATGGTGCTGCATGTGCTACATTTCATTTCATTTCATTTCATCTTCACCCTTGAAAAGTACAAAAAAACAAAGGAAAAAAAGCTGGCCCACATGTTGTTGCATGGTCACTGGTAACATCAAGGCTACACACATGCACACAAGTTAGCCAGGCAAAGCTCGTTAGCTAGTGACTAATGTACAGGTTGAGCGACAGGGCTGACATACAACGTTGCCCTTGTTTCTTCACTGCTCAGCCAGCTACCTATTTTCCTCCCACAGTCGCTTGTTTCTTGCCCCTCCAGGCAATATTATTTTTGTTCTTGACGGAGCGGATTTTGTGAGCCTAGTGGATACGCAAGATCGCCGGCCTGCACTTCGGCTGTGAGAGCGCCTTCTCTTTGCGGCTGAGCGGACGTTTTCGTATGCCTGTGTGCAGGCCGCGCGCGCACTTCCCAGTGCGTAGTAAGCAGCCTCCCCTAAAACAAGAACCTGGAACACATAACAAGATGGAAACCAAACCCTAGATACATATTGCAGAGATCCACATCCTTAAGGTTTAGGGTTCGTAGATGGCCTAAGAGCATTCCAGGATCCAACAGGTAGATCCACTTGAATCCTGAAGGAATAAGCTTTAGGGAGGGAGAACCATGAACACACTATCACGTAATTGTATGCTGCATGGACATGGAGGTGGTTTTGGAGAATGTGGATTTGTAGTCTTTGCAGAAGGTAGAGCTAGATAAAAACCAAACCCTAGATACGAATTGCAGAGATCCAGATGTTTAGGGTTTAGGGTTGACAGATGGCCTAAGAGCATCCCAGGATCCAAGGGGTGGATCCACTTGAATCCTGAAGGATTAAGCTTCAGGGAGGGAGATCCATGACACACTGTTGAGAAATTACATGCTGCATGGACATGAAGGCAATTTTGAGGATGTGGATTTGTAGTCTTTGCAGAAGGTAGAGCTAGATAGAAATCAAACCCTAGATACATATTGCAGAAATCCAGATGTTTAGGGTTGACAGATGGCCTAAGAGCATGCCAGGATCCATTGGTGGGATCCATTTGAATCCTGAAGGATTAAGCTTCAGGGAGAGAGATCCATGAACTCACTGTTCAATAAATGATATGCTGCATGGACATGGAAGCAGTTTTGGAGAATGTGGATCTGTAGTCTTTGTGGAAGGTAGAGCTAAGATCTGAGTCCTTGTTTCCAGGCTGATTTCTTGGATTTTGTGTGTTTTCTTGAAGAAAAAGTAGTGCAGGGTTGGAGTTCTGAAGGACTTGCATCAACAGAGTCAGGAAGTGAGGGATGCTTAAGCTATGGCAAGGAGGGAGGTCCTGAGGTTTGGTCCTTAGGGGAGAGCTTAGCATCCCGCTGCTTCTGTGTCTATCAGCCGTCTGTGGACTTGTTATATACTTCTATGGCAAAACTGTTTCCTACTTTCTGCGACCTATTTGGGACACACCTCCAAAGCCCTTTCAGGTATATACTGTGCATCTCCCTCTGTGTCTCATCAATGCAGCTTCCAACTGTTCTCTCCCCTTTATTCTGTTGTTCTGTAGCAGGCATTCCATCAAGCAGTACAGGGAGTGCTGCACTGTGTGAGGAGGTCTGCCAAGGTCTTATGGATTATGGAATTTGTGTGCTTCCCAAATGTGAACCTCACTGGATGCTTATTATGCCAGAGAGTTCTTTTTCTTCATTCTTTGTTACTGGCAGAAATACTTGCTGATGTCTTTCATGCTGTGCAATCACTGTGTGGGCAGGTCATTCCACACTATTATGCAGAAAACATTTCTTTGGCTCATTTGTGTGAGCTCCATGGCTGGAGTCTTCGTACGAATCCTCGCAGGGTCTTTGATGCAGTCATGTTTAGCAATGAGATTGATCTGCTGGAAATCCGTTTGCAGGTATTTCTTCAGTTTTTCTTCAATTGATTAATTGATTCTTTTCACATTGAATGGTTGCATAAACTAATAGCTGATGAGCTCAACTGCAGCCATTTGCTCTTGCTCCTCTCTGTGTCTTGGTCAAGATGACTATGTTTTTTGTTTGTCAAGAAGCTTCCCTACTTGTTGAAGTGTACGCATAGTGTTTGGTTTTTTGGTCAGAACTCTGTCTACCAGTAATCTTTGGATGTGTAATGTAGGAACTGATGCCGTATGTCACCAAATTTGTTGTTCTGGAGTCAAACACCACCTTCACCAGTCGACCCAAACCCCTCATCTATCAAAACAATGAGCAGCGCTTTTCATTTGTTAGGGACAAGGTCACCTACTCCTTCTTGCCTGGACAAACCTTACCCCCCAAAGACCCTTTTGTAAATGAAGGTCGTCAACGCAGAGCCATGGACCAAGGTCTCCGTGCAGCAGGAATTGCTGACGGGGACTTGTTTATCATGGCTGATGTAGATGAAATTCCATCTGCCCATACAATCTGTCTGCTACAATCCTGTGATGGTTTCCCATCCATCATGCATCTCCAGCTACGGAAGTACCTATATTCATATGACTTCCATGTCGACTTCAATAGCTGGCGTTCAGCAGTCTATGTATTTGACAGCAAGGTCACTAAGTACCAACATGGACGGGTAACCAACAACATACTGGCAGATGCTGGCTGGCATTGCAGTTTCTGTTTCCGATACAGGCGTATTCACATGCTGACCGTGTACGATATCCCTCATATCTGGACCCTGTCCGGATACAGGACATCATTTGCGAGGGCCAAGATTTGTTTGAAATGCTTCCTGAGGAGTTTTCCTTCAGAGAATTGATAGCGAAGATGGGTTCTGTTGCCAGGTCCTTTTCTGGAGTACACTTGCCTGCTTATTTAGTTGAAAATCCACAAAAGTTTCCATTTTTGTTGCTAGGGAATTGTACATGGGAGTTGGAGGCCTGATGTTTTTCAGCAGGGTTTCATGTTTTTCAATTCCTTTAAATTCCTGTGGCCTTGATTAGAGAACATTTGATCTACCTTCCTGCAATGTACATTTATCCCTGCCAATTTGCAGGCACCTTGATGGGAATCTCTCCATTTCAGATGGAGAGTTGTCAGGTGTTAAACTTGTGCTCAATGTATGGTGCGAGTCGTTACCAATCAGAGTTTATGTAAGCATGAGAGTATGTGGTGTAGAAATAAGTAGATTCCATTGTGGAGTTGTGTAAAGTTAGTGCATTTCTATGTCTACTTTAAGGTCAATTTGGAAAATTTTCATTCATGTAGATTGAAGAAGATTGAGATTTTCTTTTTTATCGATGCAGAATCCATGTTTGTGAACCTGGAGGTCAAAAGCACAGTTGTCAAGTGTTGGACTGTGTGCCCAATGTATGGTGCAGTTGTTTATGGCGTCTCCGTCAATTTGTGATTTTGGTGGTTTGAAAATGATGTAGAATACTGATGAATTGTTCAGTGCTTTGACACATCAGTTTGTTGATAACACATGTCATTTTCTAACCAAAAGTTTGGTTGGACACTATCAAGATTTTTTATGTCAATTTTGAAAACATATGTATTGCAAACTAACTGAACTTATAAAAATTTTCATTGATAATTACATGAATATTTCCAAAAAACTTGTTCATGTTTGTGTTTCATTGATCTTTGTTGAATTATATTTCAATATTCTTTTGCCAATTAACTAGTCACTCCAAACTTAAAAGATGGAGTTTCTACAGTTATGTGCGAATCTTTGGAGTTTGCATAATAGAGTATGTGTAGGCTGAAGACAAATGGGCGCCTCACATAAATGTGGGGGTCATGGCTTACAAGTTGACTGTAAATGAAGAAGATCATTAGTTGTACATACAAATCATCTTCATATTTCTTAAGTCCTTGCTTGCTCTAACCTAAACTCTGTCTAGGGCTTGATATAGAAAGAACTTATTCTACAAAAGGATTCGCTCAATAATTTACTCATTAGATCAAAACTTCAACATGAATTGTTTCAGTTCATGGAGATATTATGGAGTGCCTGTGAACATAAGTCCCATGTTGGGTTCTTGGGCTTATTCAAATGATTTCTTTTTTGTTGCATGGCCAACATTCATCTTGAGCCACTAGTCATTCTTGTAAATATAGCTATTTGCAAGTATTCATTTTCAACTAGAATGTTGGCAGGAAAATTATGCTTAAAGTTGGTTCTAAGGACTTTGGATGCATCAATGCGAGTTGTTTTTACATGGGCTGAAATTGATCCTCAATATTTAACATTTAGAAAAAGAACAAATTAAGGTTGAAGTTGCAGTTGAAGACTTTGCATGCATTGATGCAAGTTGTTTTTTATGCGGGCTGAAAGAGATCTTCAATATATAACAAATGAGAAAAAACAGAATAAATTTTTGTGTAGGAGAGGTTTTTTGGGGGCTAATTTCTGCATCTATTCAAGTTTTGTTAAGAAATATTTCTTAAGGTCACATTTGTTTGGCAACTGAATATTGGTTTGTTGTTTCACTCTCACCTTTTTCTCAACTTTTCTTAAGAAATATCTCTTTAGCTCATGTTCATTTCAGGATTGAACATTGCTTCTAAATAAACAACTACCAAACCAGGTTGAAATGAATGAAACATTATTGCAATCAAATAGAACATGAGTAAATGGTACAAGTTCGCAAATAAATATTAACTTATGACCTTTTTTTGTCCAATTTTGTGATGTAGCCAAACTGGCTATCATCCACAAGAAGATTTAGCCAAATTTGGCCATAGACCAAATATGAAAAGTAGAGCTTTTTAAGAATCCTTTTATATTTTGGCTACCTGCTGGAAATCTATTGTAGGACATTTAGAATGAAAAAAACCTCTGGTTTTTGGTTTTCTGAAAATTTTCAAATTAGTCCTGGCAGGTTTCATCAGTGAACTAACAGAACAATCTTCAACATGAATAAAAGCTGGACAAAGATTTGTTAAAGAAAAAAGTTCAGGGTTTAGGGATTAACAGTCATGGCCCATGAGTGCAACATGAGCAATGTCTGATGGGTGGTGAACAGCGAACACAGCATTAAATACAAAAGGTCGAACTGTGGTGAGTGAGTCTTTAGTTGTGAAAGTCCAAGAAACTTTTCAAAGTCTGAATACTGACACTGAAGTAGGTACCCATTCTTCAGAGAAATCTGAGTGAAGTCAGAAAGAACATGAAACTTACTGACGAATGTTTCAATAATAATTTATGTCATGTGACGACGTGAGTTTCACATTTCATTTTGCACTCACCACAAGTTTGTTTTTAACGTAGGAGATTCATTAATGTATGCCTGTGTATATATTTAGAGCGGATTCACTCACATTCCCAATTTGCGCTGCTACGCTTGTTTATCACATCAAACATATATACTAGTGTAGAGCAGCCAGGGGCCGGTGGGCGAACACCTGGAGAGGGGACAGTCAACATCTGTTTGTTGTTCACCAATGTTTGGCGAAAATTTTTACTATTTGGAATTTTGGCCTCTGTTGTTCAAAGGGGCTCTTATATGATTGTTGTAGGGGGTAGTTCCAGAATGCTTTAAAAAAAATTTGAGTGTCTTTAGGGATTGTGGTGTGTGCAAAAGGTATAAGATGAATAGTTGTGCATGCTTGCTTGACCCAAAAACAAACCCATGCATGTGGTGCTGGTTTGGCTGTTCGGAGATGGGTGTTTTTGTGAACGGATTGACAAATTTCTTTTTGCAATTTGCCAACTTTGAGCATGTTTTTTCACTTTGCAATTTTGTCAAGGTTTGGCAATGGGTGTTGTATGGAACATGTACAAGAGTTTGAGGGTTTGGTTTTAGGGTGGGGGCTTGCACATTAAAAGAATTGCAACTCATGATTAAAGAACACAACCTTAAACCCTAAAAAGCACATAGAGCACACATTGGAAAATAACAATATTTATTAAATGAGGAGCTTCCTTCCAAGTTCAACATTTTGGCTTTCCACCCAAAATTTGGACAAGGCAACAAGTTGGTTACAACTTTAATAGAATTGGGCAAAACTCTTAGATAACATTTCTAACAAGTATGTCTTCCCTACCAAAGCACATAGAGGATGAACTACAATATTTTCTAGAGCTTCTAATTGTTAATGTAATCCTATTAAGATGTTTACATGTAGAACATGGAGAGGAGCAACACTTTATAGGTAATTCAAATCTGAATGTAGAAACAACACCTTTTGTACATGTCAAAAGTAGAGATAGAGCAAGGTTCAAGATCAAGGTTGGGATTAGGGTCAAATGGACATAAAGAAGATATGGTGAAAAATAAGAAGTTGAAAAATAGAAGGAATTTAGATTTGAATGTAAAAGAAACACCTTTGGCACATGTCAAAGTAGAGATAAAACAAGG
Organism: Sphagnum tenellum; assembly: GCA_963921925.1. Lineage (NCBI taxonomy): Eukaryota > Viridiplantae > Streptophyta > Sphagnopsida > Sphagnales > Sphagnaceae > Sphagnum > Sphagnum tenellum. The sequence goes on from OY998144.1 coordinate 8,381,468, forward strand.
TTAAGGTTCAAGATCAAGGCTAGGATTAAATGCAAAGAAGGAGGATCAAATAAAAAACAAGGAGTTGAAAAATAGAAGGAATTTAGATTTGAATGTAGAAGCATCACATTTAGTACATGTCAAAGTAAAAATAGAACATGGTCAAGGTTCATGATCATAGTTGGGATTAAGGTTAGATGCAAAGGAAAAAGATATGATAAGAAATAAGGATTTGATAAAACAATAGTAACAATACTAGCCCTTGGACCAGATGTGCGGATAGAAATCATAGACCAGATCTATGTAGAAAGGCATAAAAATAATTGTGTTTTCGTTGGTTTGAACATTATGCAAAAGGAAATTCTAAAGTTTAAGCATGGCCAAGACATACCAAATTCCCACAACCTCAAGCTCAATGCAACAAGAGGCTCAACCCCACAACCTGCACAAAAACAATGGATGTCATATTCATGTGGAAAACTTTGAGGATTTCTACAAACTCATTGCATCTACCAAGTTCCTTTGGGAGCATGCACTTGCAAATTTTCTAGCCCTAACTTAGTTCTTATTTTCTTGGGTTGAATTCAAGAAATCAAGAGGTGTACCTTTACTAGGCTTAATTTTGAACCTCCAATTCCTTGGAAGCTAGGACAAGAGGGGAAAATGACACAAATTGTGCCTTGTAGATGGAGGAGTGACACCACAGGGCCAACCAACAAGGAGAATGTGCCCCTAGAATTTGGAATCATGCCTATTGAACTTGATCAAACCCCAATACAAAAAGTAGCCCATGTTATTCAGTCTCTTGCAACATTGGTGAGGGGCAAATGGACAAGTGAAGCTTTGGAGGAAGCCATGGAAGCAATTGAGCAAGGTAATTATTTTTATGGGGAGTTAGTTGGATATTTCACATAGCTTTAAGCTTTCTTTCTAACCATCTAAATGGATGCACTCGAAGTAGGAAAATAGGATCACTAGGAATTTTGACCAAAAAAAAAAATGTAGTAGTCTATGAATGGACTTTGGTAATGGGGGATGTGGCTTGTCAATATCACTAAACCAATTTAAATTGGAGGTTGCAAAAATGACTCAAACAAAGGTGACACCATTTTGAGATGGCATACTTGAAAAAACTTGGTGATGATGGTTCATGAATTGTTCAAATGTGGTCATAAGGCAAGTTGAAGGACTTGAAATGTGCAAAACACAAGGTCTGATAGCTACTTATTGTAACAAATTTTACACAAACTTGGAATCAGTGTATAATTTACATTAGTACCCTTTCAATCGCATATGGAATAGTGATGAAACATGTGTACATGCATGCAAACAAGCATGGGCATGGGTGCTAGCCACGAGGAGTTTATAGTACCATCGCAAAATCTTTAGATTGGTTGACTATAAATTGTGTTGTCAATGTAGTAGGTGGGAGGTTACTAGGCTTCTACACCTTTAGAAGGGAATGGTTGATAGAGATTACATTAAGCTATGCAAACCATGTACATGCATGGCTATGCAAAAGAAGGCATGGATGATTTTTTTTTTGTTTAAGGAACTTTTATCTTTCTTCAAGCGATGTGTTCCAAGTGGAGTGTCTACAACCAATCGACACTTACTGGTTCTAGACAACTATGGTAGCCACGTAACCTTAGAAGTAGTAGAACAAGCCCACAAGTTTGGATTGGACATGATAATTTTACCTACACATACCTCTCATGCCTTTTAACCATTGGATGTTTTTGCTTTAAACCATTTAAAACTGCAATTTGAAGGGTTAGGGATGTAACAATGGCTAGTAAAAACTACATGGAACTAGACAATATTATTTTAGCCAAATGGGTGGACCATGTTTTAGAGTAAGCATTGAGAAAAAGGAATATCGAGTCTAGTTTTAGGCAACATATGTATGGCGTTTGGATCCAAATGTAATGAACAACAAATTTCAACCTTCAAGCCTCTACATAATAGGGCCAAACAATGAAGGAAGTGAAGCAGATAACACATTACATAAACAACATGATTAAGGCCAGGGTGAACAAGATGAAAGAAAACATGCATAAGATGATTAGGGTCAAGGTGATAAAGGTGAACATGAATAACAATATGGAGAGGAAGCTACTACCATATAGTTTTTCAATATACGCCCATTAGTTCACCAATCATGCCTAGGATGTTGTAACCTAAACCTAAATATTGCACAATGTACCTATGTAGATATGCCTCATAGCCTTCCCATGATAGAGAATAAGGTAGAAGAGAACGTAATAGTAAATCTAAAGAACTTTAATGAAGAGTAAGTGCAAGAAGGACAAATTTCTTTGAACCGAATTCAAGATACCATGATAGTGCACCAATTGTTGTTGTTTCTTCATCTACTTACAAATTCAAACTAGAAGAAAGGAGCCATTAGTGGAATATTCACAGTTTCTTGCCATGACTAGTCCTGAATACCTAGCAATCATGCGCAAGAATGTTATGGAGAATGCATTTGTAAAGGCAATTAGGGAAACACATCACAAAAAAAGGGAAGAAAATAAGGCAAAGAAGTTTGTAACTTGTTTTAATGTAGATGAATGGGCATCTCGACTTGTAGCTACTAGAAGTGTAAGAGTAGATTTTGATTACAATTGGTTTACAACAATTGTTAAGGAAGCATGGTAGTGTCTACATGAACATTTGCGAGCTTCCTGGGCTACACAATGGCATGAGATCATTCCAATTAGAAGATTTTCAAGGTTTATTTCAACACAATGGGAGGCAAGGTTACAAGCAAAGGTTAGATTATTTGCTCGTGATCACATTGTAGCATGCTTGTTTCATTCTACTAAATAACTAGAACAAAGGAGGGGGGGGGGGGGGTGGGTAATGTTTAGGAGGATCACCAATAGTTGTATTTAAAACCACAACCAGGAGGATAGCTAACAACTACAACCAAGACCACAACTAAGAGAATCACTAGCAATTGCAACCAAGACCATGAATATCAAAATCACAACTAGGAAGGTTGTGAGTAGCTACAAGCACAAGAAATGCAAGATTTGAACCACCAAGATCAAGATCATGATGACTAGGATAGTTGTTAGCAATTACAACAAAAAGGGAGAAGGAAGATGATAATCAACATGAGGATTATGACCAAGTGGCTCATGAGCAACTATAAGTACAAGGGATGCAAAATAATGATGACAAAGATCAAAATCATGATGACTAAGATGATCGCTAGTATTTGCAACCAAGAAAGAGGACAAGGAAAATGATGATCAACATGAGGACCATGACTAGGAAGGTTGTGAGCAGCTACAAACACAAGAGATGCAAAATGACAATCACCAAGATCAAAATCACGATGATTAGGACAGTCGTTAATAGTTGCAGCCAAGGAGGAAAAGGAAAATGACAATCAACATGAAGACCACAACCAGAAGGGTCACAATTAATTGCAAGCAAAAGAGATGCAAGATGATGACCACCAAGACCAAGATCATTAGTAGCTATAGTTAAGAGGGAGCAAGCTTGAAGCACTTGAGTTTTAATCAATTTAGTTCGAAAGTTATATTGGTAGTAACATAATCGCCTAATTTCTAAAAAGAGGAAACATGCGCAAAATTTTGGTAGACATAGTTGAAGGAGGAGGTGGCAATGGCTAAGAGTGGGTGGCAAAATTAGGGTTTCGCTCTTTCCTGCCCTTGTCACCTTCGATTGAAAAAACATATATATTTTTAATCATGTATGTTGAAACCAAAGATGAACATTTTTGTGCCCTTTTCTATTCATCCTTATGATGCATTCAATATTTTTGAAAAAGGGAGTAATGTTCAGTCATGGATCATTGAGCATGATGATGCTCATGCATTGCTAAATGATCAAGGAATTTTCTTGTTGTGTTTTTGACCCCCCAACACTAAAATATGCATAACTTGGTCATTTCTTGAACTTTTTTTATGATTCAAGTGCCCTTGGATGTGCAACTCTGAACTCTACAACTTTTATTTGAGCTCTTGTTACGATGGAGCAACATTTGAGATGCATTGGCTTTGTGAACCCTTAAGTGTTCACTCACTGACTATTCTACCCTAATGTTAATTGTTCCCTCATCCTTAACTCATGAACATGAAATGTTGAATTCAATAAAAATCAAAACTGAAACAATTTTAGGAAATTGGGGGGCCTGCTATTGGTATTGTTGGAAAGCCCTCAACAAGTGAAATTTAATGGAGGCAATTGTGTAATTTTGAAATCTAAATTGTGCGAGATATTTAATTTTTGAGTAATTTTGATAATATAAAATATTCTTTTCATCAAAATTGGGCTTTATTTTTATGATCATGTTCACACTCTGGCTAGTCACACATGTCACATTACTAAACATGAAAAATTGAATAATATAAGGTGGGAGACTATATAAATGCCACCACTTGGGCCAATCAAAATTAGTCATTTCTTTTCTAGGGATCATCGTATCCTATGGCAATTTAGATATAAATAGAACCAAGAACTTGTAAGAATTTGTGTGAAGAGATTGGTAGATAGTGGAAAATAAATAAATAAAAGAAAAAACATCCGGCAAGGGAAAAAGAGAAGAAAAAAGAAAGGATTGATGTCCAAACAAAAGTCCACTTGAAAATGCAGACCACTCAATGGGGAGCTCTAAGAGAAGAAGTCACTAAATGCAGAACGCACAATGAGGAGCCCTAAGAAAAGAAATCACTAAACTTAGGACCTAAACCCATCACTAGTAGCATGAAGCAAATTGTGCAAGGAGATGAGCCAAAAACCTGGAAAGACACCAAGTCTCTTCTGTTGTCACAACTGCCTTTTGCAAGATAGTGGGGGTCTGAACTCTCTAACAAATTAGAGACACCCTCAACCTATAAAATGAACATAAAATGGAAAGAAGAAAAAGAATCCTGAAGTCCTTGTACTTGAAAGGGATACTCCAAACATAATGGCTGTGAAAAGATTTTTTAGATCAGTCTGGGCCAAAAGATTATTTTCTTACTTAATGCAGTTAACCGTTCTGAGAAAATTGAAGTAAAGTTTCTTTGAGCAATTTTTATTTGTAGCTGAAGCAACAACAATCATCCCATAGCATGTAGAAAAAGTGACAAGCATTGCTAGGGAGATTTAGCCAAATCTGGCTATAAACCAGATGTGAAGAACACATCTTTAATCATATTTTTGCCTAAACACTGAAAAATTCAGCCGATTTACTTTTTTTTTCCCCCTGGCATATGGCAATTGAAAACTTTGATCTGTACTTCGTTATATACTTTTAAATTTCTCTTGACTAAATTTCACTAATCAAAAGAAAAAGACTGATGTGGAGAGATTGAGGTTTGTCACTTAAACCAATCCGGGTGAAGGAGATTTGTCTCTTCATTGAATAGAGATTGGCGGTGGTGTCTAGGAGCCAGAGTTTTGTTTTTATTGGGGCACAATTGCACCACTTAGTGACAAAAGAGGGGGTGGAGATGGGGGCGTGGGTTGGGGGGGGGGGCTGCAACTTGTACAAAGGATTGTTTCTGGATAAATTGGCCCAAATTTGCCATATTTCCAAAAAACAATTATGTTACGTTTCATTTTTAAATCATAATTTTTGCACATCGCCAGTTTAAAAAACTTCTCTCCAATTTGTGGCCAAATTTGGCTAAGTCCTATGCTGGTTGGAGTTTTTAAAAACAAAATCTCTCTAACTTTTAGCAAACAATTGGCAAAAAATTTCTTGTGGTTTGAAAAAGAATCTACTTTTATCTTTTGTCCCCTAGCCAAATTTGGCTAAATCTTGTTGTGGATGATAGCCAGTATCTCACAAATTTGAAAACACCAACCCCTAGTAGTAGCAGAGCTCAATACTAGTCTAAACCCTATTTTCTGTACTCAAGATTGTTTTTTCTAGAAGAGGTTCAGAATGTACTTTCCAGAGAAAACCCACAACGGAATGATCCTTATTATTGTACCAAACTCTTCTACTACTACAAAAGATCATGCAGTAGCTGCAGCTTGCTGTTAGGACTAGAATTTTACATTCAATCCCAACATATATAACAGTGCAAAGTTTTATGCTGAGATTACAACTAGTGCTCGTTATTTGAAGAAACCTATGACAAATTGTGACATACATTATTTAGAAACTACTCCTGCAAAGCTGATGCTGGAAGCACCAGCTGCTCTTCAGGATTGCAAAGCTGATGCTGGTAGCAGCAGCTGCTCTTCAGTATTGGCAGCAGGATGAGCTAACAATGCTGATCCAGAACATTCTGAAGTAGCTAGCTGTGGGTTTCGAGCTCAGGGAAGCAGCAAAAGTGCAGATTGATTCTCACACAACACATCATTCCACATTCCAAACCCAAAAATCCAAGGAACTCCACTGCAAGATGAATTAGTCACAATATTCTAGCATATCCCCAAAACCCAAGAACTCCACAAGATAAATTACACACACAATATTCTAGCTAGGAAATCCAAAAAATTCAAAAACTCCACAAGATGAATTAGCCATATTCTAGTAACTTCCCAAAATCCAAGGCCTCCAGAAAATGAAGCCGAGCATTCACAGCTCCTTACAAAAAGGACTAATTTATTTTTGTTCGCACAAAGCAAGCTGCGGATCATCCGTGCACGATTCCTAGTGAGAACTGTTTCTCTGATATTAAGTACGGTTTTGAGAGAAAGAGACAGACAGACAGACAGAAACAACTGAGGATGGCAAGCTGCTGCAAGAGAGTGATACTATTCCATCACACGGGTACAGCTGGAGTTCCCTGGATGATCAGCTTCCAAACCTCATCTGTAGACAAGTAGAGAAGAAAACACCACTTGTAGGTAGAGACAGAAACAAAAGCTTCTTCTATGGCATATAAGCAGGTACACAGACTTTTCTGCAGACCAGATAAAGCTAGTACTGAATACTCTTGGCGATTTCATCAGTACGAGCAGCAAGCTTATACTCAAATCACCTGCAAAGCAAGCTTCATGCCAGCTTCGCAATGGCCGGGGATGCTGCACATGAAGAAATACCTCCCTGGTCGTCCTAGGTTGAAGACAGTGGCGCCGTCGGCGTGTGTCACGGCGCCAGCACTATCGCACAGGTCGTACTGCTGTTTGTTTACTCTCACCACATTATGCGCCTCCGCATTGTACACGAACTCTGCAACACACAAAACATCACACAGATATACACACACAAACTCCTGATCAATCCTCCCACAATCACACAAGCAATCCATGCCTAGTCATACCCACACATTACAGAGATCACTAGAACAGTTTCCAGCTGCTGGTCGACTGCAATATTGCAGGAAGCTGCAACAACAAGCTGATACTTTCTGCGACTGCATGACGAAGCTCAAGTATATGTGAGTATTCTGCAAAGGTTGAGACTTACGGATACTGTCACCCACGACATATGAAGTGCCCTTGTTCCAGTTGGCGAAAGAGGTGCGTGAGTATGGGTAGTTCCAAGAAACCGTGTATCTGGTTCCAGCTGCAGCAGCTGGAAGCTGGACTAGTGCTGCCAGCAAAGCTACCACCACCACTAGTAGCATTCCCTGCAACCTGCTCATATTGCCTGCAGCAACTGCCATGCCTCTTCCCCAGCTGCAGCTGCTAACTGAAGAAAAAAAAAACCAGATGCAACACTAGCACTAGCTACACTAGATGCAACAACAGATTATGATGCAACAACAACAATAGATGATCAATGCAACAACAGGTGCAACAGTTGGCTGAATTGCAGCAGATTGCTTTCTAGCTATTTAATTTTCTGTGCACACAGGAGATGAAATTAGAGAGTGATTCTGGTGTAGCCAGCTAGGTGTGAGGACATGATCAGGCAAGATTACAGGGGGAGAATCGTGAGCAGAAAATATATAGGGCACTGGGCAGTTGGGAGATGATCCATGGTAGGTGATGGGCAGATAGAGATGTGTAGCTGAGATTCATGGGGGTAGGTGATACCTATATTATGCTGTCGGCGCGGTTGAATGCAGATCAGAGTGTGAAATGGCGATCGGATCAGAGTAGTAGTAGCTCAGGAGTCAGTAAGTACAGATCTCAAAGTCCACAAGTGCAGTTTTTTGCAGTGAAATTATATATTATTATACTGGTAACTGTATATATATTACATAAGACTGCACAAACCCAAATTTGTAGTGGGAACACGTATTAATGGCTCTGTTGCACGCCACACTCTACTTCTGACACTAATTCCAAAACATCATCCCACAATCTCTTGACTTTCTCACCAACTTTTTGGCAAGGCAAACGAACTTATTAGAAGTAGCTGCACTGCTACTACTGTTGTTTCACACATGTTTTGCTGCTAATCAGCTTGTACTAAAACGCTTTGGCAATAAACCTAATGTTTCAAAGTGCACAAACCAAGGAGTGCTGTTTCGTGGGTTTAGGGTTTCTGGCGACCCACAAAAGAAAGCCAGTGCTAACAGGTGTACAAAAAGCCTCTTTTTTTCTTTTCAGAAAAAAGAAAAGACCCAAAGTTACACATTAAGAGGATTTGATTTTTTTGTAAATTGCCATATTTGGACAATAGGTTCTTGCATCAGTACATAGTGGATTTTCAGAAATTTTCTAATTTAGTTCATGACCTGTAGCAAATTCTGGCTAAGTCTTCTTGTGGAGGATTGCCGGTCCAACTACCTCACCAAATTGAAGAAAAAAAGAGAAACCTGTATTTAAAGTTTTTTGCTAATTAGCTTGCACTCATCTTTTGCAACTTAATATTTCAAGTTGCACAAAACCAACTAGTAGCACTGTTGTACTATATTTGGCTAATTAGCTTTGCACTAATCCTTTACAAAAAGTTAGGATTTAAATTGTACAAAATCAAGTGACAATCTTGTATGCTTTGGCCAAATTTGGCTAAATCTTGCTCTGGATTCATCACCACTTTGGCTACATCACAATATTGACAACAACAACAAAATTTAAAATTAAGTAATTATAAAAATTATAAAAAAAAACACCACTACTAACTGGTTAGAACTTAGAAGTGTGTTGGTTGCCAATTATTAACTTGCACTAATTAATATGAAATGTGAGAAAATTATCTGACAATAATCATTGGCTAATTAGCTCCAAGTGACTCAAAAATGTTGCTGTGCAATACTGATGCTCTGAAATTATTAATATTGATTATACACTTGCCCCCTGTATAATTCTCCGTATTCTTTCTCACATCTGCAACTGCATCAAGTACACCTGTAACTGCAGCTGATTTCTTGACTTTCTAATGTTGTTGTAACCTGTAAGTAGTCTTTTGGGTACACACAGGTACATAGTACATATACACTACAGTCCATGGAGACCAGGTATCTTTATGCTGATTTGTAATTATCATGAATCACGATCAAGTATTTTTTGTACGTAAGTTTTGAATAACGGATGCCTTGAACTTAGGAAATGCTTTCCTTGGAAATTAGTCATAAAAGTTTAACACACATTTTGATCTGCAAGATAATCTTGTCTTGCAGCTGGTACTAGCAGTTATGACACCCTAATGGGTTGTTTGTTTTGGAGTTCTGACGCAATTTATTATAATGTTTATTTGTCAGCTTGGCTTGTGCAGGCTCATAAATGCATCCTGTAAGTGGTCATGAGTGCTCTGCAGCAACCCATATCTGTTTGTCATTCGTCCAAGTTGCGGCTGAGTCTGATGAAATTCAATCTTTCTGCAACCTATTATTTCTTATAGTAATAGCAACTCAAATCATTTCTCCAACCCTTTGTGACTTAAGTTTGGTGATCTTTGATTCTTCATCAGCTTTGTCATGACAAAGTATTTAAGATCTTTGGTGATGGGGGGCGTGGGGGGGGGCGAGGGGTGGGGGATTTATTATATCAACTCTTCGAGCTTGTATCACATTTATGGGGGAAAAAGAGAGAAGAAAACACCCACACATGTTCATCTTTCAACTCTCGCACAAGCTCCTTGCCTTCAAGCTGAGCACTCCACTAAATCTTCATGTCTTTTTTTCATTTTCCTTGGGAAGAAATCCTACTTAATACTTTTTTGCAAGCAGCTTCCCACTGCTTCCAAATTGGATGGAAATGCTTTTGCTCATATGAGTTTCTTGACAAAATGGACAATAAACTTTAAGACTGTGTAAACGTGTAAACAGCTTCATCAAATGTTTTCTGAATCTACCGATGAGCCTATCTGCTCCGGTCATTGTTGGTCAAGCAGATTGTGTTCAGATTAGTGTTGGCTAGTTTTGATTTCTGGGCTGCTTCTCAATCTGGTTCCCAGTAGCCACTAGACCTGGAAATTCAAACCACTGTTGAGTGAGTATTGAAAAGGGACTTGGATATCACTTGGATATCATATATTGAACACCTGCGAGTATTAAATTTATTGACACCTTGACCCTTGGTTATCTTTTGTGTGAGAGCCGGTCATGAGGTCTGGATCCTTTTAGGTTTTTCTTGAAGATTACAAAGGCCCAGAAGTTAGGGCTGGGTCCATTTCTCATATCCATGCATGTTAACTTATTGCATTTGTTTTTTTTTTTGTTTGGGCGTAGATGGAAAGAAAAAATTCCATCGTAGAACAAGGACAACGAAGGCAAGCAAACCAAAACCAGGTCAACACTTCAACCCGGTCAGCCTACCACCTGATTTTACATTTCCTAGTTACTTGGTAACACCATCTAACCTTGAGGTCATCGTGAGCACAAATAGCAAAGTGTGGCACCAAAGTTGATCAAATTGGGTCAATAGTTCAAATTTGGCCTAAAAAAAAGCTTTGTCAACCTCTAATCTAACTCTATTCCAAAGAAGTCTTCCATAATCTATCTAGCCTTCTCAAATGGTACACCCAAAGTTTAGCATCACTTGAGATTGTTGAAATTTTTTTCATTCCTATCCAACCATGTCGCCCAAAGTACTAGGCCTTTAACTAAGGTCCAAATGCAAAAGAATTACTTATAGGCCTTAGGCAACTTGTTAGTGAATAGGCATTGCCTCACATGAAAGGCCTTTTTCCTCCTTATCCTTTGCGGTCGGACTAAAAGATTATGAGTGATGGTGAAGGCCCATTCCCAAGCGGCCTTGGCTTTAATATAGTCCCAAAACCTATGAACCATGGTCTCAGGGGTGTTCTGGTTGCAAGACCGGTGAGTTGTTGTTACCTCTTGGTTGATCGTAACATGTCACACATTCATAGTTATCACTTCATGCCACATCATCCACATTAATCGTGTTTCTTTTTTCACTCTAGCCTCTAGGCATAGGTCTGCCCACTTCATTTTGAACAAACTTGGGATCACCATGGGCCACCTTTCCTTTCATTCTTGCTTGGTTGCATTTCAAGTTGAACTAGCATCTTCCTCCTTTTCGCAATAGATAAGTTTAGCAAGCTCCTACCATTCTCGCAAATCCACCTTGTAGGATCATATGTTATTCTAACACCTTCTGACGCGCTCCTAAGTCCCTTGTTGAACCCACTTGAGGGTCCACCTACGTAGAGTTGCGGAAAGTTGGGACTTGAGGGCCGCTCCCGACTTCTAACACTAAAAGGGGGTAGAGGGGCGTGCTAGAAGTCCCGGGATTAGACTAGGAAGAGGGATTAGATTATCAAGCTTGAATCTGCATCCAAAACGAACCACAAGAGGGTTAGTTCACATTCGGGAACACCCTTTGGTGTTGGGACAAGCCACGGGCACTTTGACACACTCGACTCACCACAACCCGGATTCAGGGGAAACCACCACCTTCCCCCATATAGTATTCTCTATAGCTCCCCGGGGGAGCTACATCCGAATGGCACATTTTCCCGGGACTCCCAAGGAGGAGTCCCAAAACTGTCCCGGGTTGGACTCCCGGGACTTTGAACACTCCAACTCCTGGATCCGACCTCTGATTGGGAGTCTAAACCAAAATTGTAGCTCTCCTTAAGAGCTTTCCAATGCCCCATCGCACTCCATCTGCAGACGTCAGGAAGAGGTCGATTCTCGACTTTTAATGGTTGGGAGTCAAACTGGCAGTTTGACTCCCGGCCCTTCTTTTGCCCATAACTTGAGCTGCAGATGTCCAAATGGTTCATGCGAGGCCATTTTGGACATCTATACTTCAAGACCTTTCCATTGATATAAAAAACACCCTAATGCAAGGTGTTTTGACCTCTACTATCGAGCTCTAAATGTTTGGGAGTCCCGAAGGACTCCAAGTCCCCATCTTTGAGAGTGTGAGTTTCATCCTCACACTTGGCCAAAGTGGGGTTGCGACACCTTCCTTCATAACATAAGAAAAGGTCTTTTTCTAATTCAACCCTTTGAGAGACTTAGTATTTTCATTTGTTTAATGATCCCACAATTTGGGTTGGTAGAGTTAAAAGGTTGATGCTGAAATATTTTTGCATGTGGAACCACTTTATACAAGATTGTGCCTTCAGGGATTCCTAGTTTTTCCACCATGTTTGAGCATCATGGCTAAAAGTCTTATGTAGTTGCAAAGACCACATAAAGGTTAGGAACTTCTTCAATTGGGAAAATACCCAACCACTTTCCTTTTCTTGTTCAGGTAGTAGGACATGTAAGATATTCAAAAAGGCTTGACATAATTATGTTCCAAACCACTTTTTCAGCCTCCTCACAACCAAACATCTTTCTTGCCTCCTCCCAAGATTTGAAACCACAGTCTTTCATGTTCTAAAGGTCATTAATTTTTGAAATGTCATTTTTATGTAATTTTGTTGCTTTCAAAATTGAAATCCCAAATCCCCCCCCCCCTTAAACTAAATGACGCATTCCCAAGCTCTTTGATAGATTCGAATGTGAGTTTGAGGTGAAAACAACATAAAAGTAAAAAGTTGGGGCATGCTCCTTAATTCACAACACTTTGAAGGTAGAAAGGCATGTTTGAGCTCCGAGATGGGATTAGGAAGAATGACATGCAATCATTCACTCACATGGACCTACAAAAAACCAAACAACAAGTTGGTTATTACATAGTTGGAGCACTTTTGGTGCTAAGACAAGCCACGGGCAAATTCGGATTCATACAATTCACCACGACCCGGACTTGGGGGAAGCCACCACCTTCTCCCTTATAGTATACTCTGTGCCTGTCCATGGGACCAACACCCAAATGTCATTTTGTCTCGGGACTCCCATTTGGGAGTCCCGAAATTCCCACAACTAGGACTCCCGTGACTTTGGGGGGCCATAACTTTGCATGAGGACCTCTGATTGAGATGAAGTTTAAAGCAAAGTTGTAGCCCTCATTGAGAAATTTTCAAAAGTATGTCACACTTGACCTGCATGCAAGGAAATCGAGGCAATTCCTAACTTTTAGTGGTCAGGAGTGAAATTGTCAATTTGATTCCTAACCTTTCTTTTGGCTAACTTGTGTGTTAAGTGTCCAAATGGATCATGCGAGCCCATTTTAGGCATTTTTTTTCCAAGAGCTTTTCAGTGATATAAAGAATTCCTCAATCCAATGGGTTTTGACCTTTGAAATCACTCTCTAAAAATTCAAAAGTCCAGTGGGATTCCAACTCTTAAAGTGGGAGCTCACTTAGGAGTGTGAGGGTTCATTCCTTCACACTCTCTTGCACTCCTGGGAGTATGAAATGTGATTCCCGGGCTTCATACTTGGCCCACACCTTCGCAAGCCCTTGCCTTGGTCGTGAACCCAAGGCTAGGGTTGCGACAAAATAACCCACCAAATGTTCACATTTTTTATTTCTTTTAACAATTGGGGGGAATATTCATTAACCTTTTTAACCAGAGATGTCCATGATCGCATGACCCTCTTTAAAACTTTAGATTTCAATTTAAACACTTGTGAATGTGAGAACATCCAATGCCACTTTCCATTATTTCTGTTTTAATCGGGCACATTTATAGAGTTTGAATCAAATCATGTTTTTCAAATTGAATTTTCTTAGCTTTAGCACAAACATGACCCATTTACATAAAAATGATGAGAGAATGTCTTTCAAGTCTATCAAATTTGTTTTTTAACCCACTTGTTTTTTTCCTTACACACAATCTTTTCATTTCATTCTCATCCTTATGTTTCTGTTTCTACCAGCCCATAAATAATTATGTAGGATAATTTTGCACCTATGGATCACCTTTTTGGAGCTAGCCCAAACACTCAAAAAGAACCAAAGGAAGGAAGCAAGGATAGAATTGATCACCAACACCTTACTTGCCAAAGGGAGGTGTACCATGTACCAACACCTCATTTTTTTCCTCAAGGTCTCCCAACCAAGAATTCATCAATGTTTTTCATGTTCACATCAGTTCCAAAGGGGACGACTAAGAGTTTGAATATATCTCCTTCCACCCGCCTCCACTTGCATAGCACACACCATGGTGGTTTAGGTTGTTTGTATGCTTTCCAATATCCCTGGTTTTTTTCTTAGTTTAATTCCAAGTTAGATGCTACAAGGAATTCTTCCAAAAGCTTAATCACATTCTTCACATTGTCTTCGTCACCTCCAAATGTTAACCACGTGTCATTTGCATATTGTGAGATGATTTGTTGTCCTTTTTTTTCTCAAAGTTTTATTCCTTGGATTACACCTTCCTTAATAGCCTAATTCACCATCATTCAACATTTTCCTTATGATGATGAAGAGATGTGGTGTTAGTGGATAGCCTTGCCTAATTCCTCTTCTAATCTCAAATATTTTTGTCATTTTGCCAAGTAAGTTGATTGTAACTTTCACATTTGCAAACAGTGCTTAGACCATTGTGATGAACTCCACTGTTATTCCAATCTTTCCCATGATTTGGAAGAGAAATTCCCACACCAGTTTGTTGTACGCCCTAGCAAAATCAAGTTTCCTAAAAATCTAGTTGTTTTGTTCATTTGGCCCAATCAATTATTTCATGTGCCAACAAAACATTATCATGATTATATGTCAATGGTGAAAATGCAATTTGATCATTGTTTACTATTTCTATGAATAATGGTTGTAACCTTAATTATAAGACCTTTGCATAAATTTTGTATGTGGTATTGAAAAAGGTTATAAAACGTTAATTGCAGAATTATTCTCTCATGCTAGTTTTGAAAATTAAGGTAATTAAGCCTTTATTAACACCTTTGGGAAACGCTCCTTGATTAGTAATTTCTTAGATCATTCTAGTATATTCTATTCCTATCACGTGCCAAACCTCACATAGAAATTTATCACCACCCCATTTGGGCCATAACTTAGCAACCTTCACAAGTTTGGGTTTTGTGATTGGCATTTATATGACCTCGTTCATGCCATTTGTGAACTTGGTTGGAATAGGCTTAAAAATTTCCTCCCTAGTTTGCTCAATTTGATGGTGGGAGTTGGGGTCTTATATAAGGCTTGATTAAATTCATAACAAGTGGCCTCCACATCTTTACTATCTGTGAGTATGTTCCCATCTCAATCTTTGAATGCCATGATGAATGAAGCATTTGAACATACTTCGATAATGAAGAAAAATTCTTTGCTTATGGCATTACCCTTGTCTTTTCATTGGATTCTAGCTTGGATGTAGTAGCTTGTCACCTTAATGTTTTCTAGCTCCTTTAACTCCTCCTTTGTATTGTCCACCAACCTTTGTAGATCTTCATCAAAGGAGTTAAAATGAAGTTACTCCATCACTACCCCGAGTTGAGTTTTTAACCACTTTTCATCCTACTTGAACTCCTTAGCTCTCACCAAATGAAAACCCTTGTACCATTTCACAACTCTTTTCATTTTGGCAAAGAATGTGGCCTCTAACAAAGAGCTTTCCTAGAGTTGTTTCATCTTTTTAACAACTCCATCAAAGTATCTAATGTTCATTTTCTAGTAGGATCCTCTAGTCCTTTTTTCTTCCATTATATTGATTACACTTAAAATAGGTTGGTGGTTTGATTTGGAGGCATCTCCCTTTACAAATATTGAAGAACTTTTAATATTTGACATGTACTACCACCCTTTGTCATTTAGAGCTTGTCCAACCCAACAAGAATTTTTGCATTATTATGCCAAAAATTATCCCAAGATTTTTTTTATCCATGTTGTGAATGTATGGGCTTTTTTAATGTTTAGAACATCTTCTTTTGCCATGCAAACTTCTCTTTATTTGATAGGATGTGGCCACATTCTGAAATTTTATCCTCCATTTTTCAACTATGTTCAAGTTTCCACAAAAAATCAAATCACAATCTTTGGGTAGGTCCAACAACATTTGTTCCCAAAATTGAGACCTCTTTGAAGTAGCATTTGGTGCACAAACATTTATTAGACCCAAATTGCCTCTTAGGCGCCTTTTGATTTAAATCGACTTGGCATTATTCCCTCCAATTACCCCCTGATGTGTAACCAAATTGGCCCATTGTTCATGCATTAGAATTTTTGTCCCACCTTTGCTCGTTCCCATGTTTTTATCATGTGTTGAATATTTAGGTGAAGCCTTTGTAAACCAACTTGCAGTTCTCCTCCACACAACTTTACCAACCTCATTAACCTTATCTCCTCTTAGCTTGTGTTCTTGGATGAAGAAAAGTCTAGCAGAAGATGGATATCTTTTAAGTAGTGCTCTAATTCTACGCTTCTAATTCCATGTTTCACCTTTTAACACATGGATTTTCATGATGCACCTAATTTTTTGTTGTTGGAATGTTGTTTACACACTACCCCTTCATGATTACCTTACTATCCACCTGTTTTGAATCCCTAGATGTCCACACCTACCAACTACCTTATTTGCATAGGTGACAAAGTCAAAGGTTTTTTTCCATTTGCTTTGGCTATAGTTTTAATAACTCTTAGGCTATTTTCATTTCCTTCAGCTTTTAGGTTGGTCACAATGAACATCTTTGCACATGTATTCAAACCTTGTAGGAGTGTTGTTCCTTCCATTGATTTCTTTTAGCACAAACATCATGTTAGGCATCCTTGACATGGGAAGGGGTGTACCAATCTAGCCCAGGTCTAACATTGCAAGAGGTTAAGTTGAGTTTATAGAACATCTTCAAAGCCCTCCATCACTTCATCTTCACATGTCCATCCTATTTCTCTCATGTTTTATTTCTTCAGGATGACCCATATTTAGTGATGCCTTAATCTCCCAATTAAAATGAACATGAAGGGGAAGGTGTGGCATTTCTCCTCCTTTAATTATGTTGGTCATTAACAATGTTGACATGTGTTTCTGTGATGTCATTACAGGTAGTGGGATATGTGCTGCAATTTTCCAAAATTGTTTCTCCTTGGTATTATGGTGGCTGAAAGCTCACCAATTTCATTTCCCTTAGGTGTGTTCTTATGTGTGGTAGGGCATTTAACATCTAATGAATGGTGATAACCCCGATCTTCGTTTTGGCCCATTTTTTGAGTAGCTTCACCTTCCAATTCAATCTCCATGTCTATTGCCCCTTTTTTGGTGCCATCCACCTTCCTCTATAACCATGTCAATGGTTCTGACCCTTTGGTTAATTGGTCATGTATCTTCTCTTCAACTAATCATTCTTCTACATTTGAATGTTCCCTTAGTGCGTTATGTGCAATTGGTGCTACACCTAGAGTTTGAAAAAGTATTGATTAGCCATCCCTCTCAACCAATCTTTTGGTAGGCTCATGATGCTCATTATTTCCCCGTGTTGTGGTTGGAAGGGGTTGATTTTTCTTCTTCACCACAAGTGTGTAAACCTTTATTAGTCAATCAATTATTTTGACTTGTGCACATTATGGTTTAATCCATTGGCCACAATCTTCACATACCTTTAATCACTCCTCTAGCCATGTTCTTACCTTTGTCCTCTTTCTTATCTTCTTTCTTTAGAGCTTCAACAACTCTCTTT
Source organism: Sphagnum tenellum (assembly GCA_963921925.1). Taxonomy (NCBI): domain Eukaryota; kingdom Viridiplantae; phylum Streptophyta; class Sphagnopsida; order Sphagnales; family Sphagnaceae; genus Sphagnum; species Sphagnum tenellum. Next base: position 8,399,243 of record OY998144.1, read on the forward strand.
GCTATCCATTGTTATGTGTTTGTTTTGATTTCCAAGCCCCTTTTAGTGGATATTCTCCCTTTGCATGTTGATGTGTACCACTCTATGAAGGCCTCTCCTTCCCCCAAATCATGTACAATCCTTGATTAGGTGTTCAACCCTGAAGGAGAACCTACAAAGGATTGAATATCATTCATAGTCGATGAGCACCTCAACTTTGCAATCTAACCTTGAAATATCCACTTTGGCCACCCATCCAACATCTAGGTTTAAAGCAACACAAAACATGGGGCCCCATTTAATGATGTTAGTAAGGTCAACACCAAGCAATTTTCCCACTAAATTTGCAATCATAGATTCCAATGGGCAATATTCTAATAGGAGCATGTGCAAAGATAACCACACCAAAAACTTCAACCCTACTAGGTAATTCGGGTTGAATGATTGAATCCACTTTTAATAAATGGTTATTCCCCACTGTGTTTTGTTGTGGTGTAAGCATCAAGAATGTTTGAATTGTCTATTGGTTACGAGAAACCAAATAACAAAACCCTCTTCCAACATCCATTTATACCTCACTTTAGTAAAACTAATGTTACGGTTAATTTTTTGAATCCACACATCATGGTGATTATCTTGAATCTTATTACTAATGAAGTTGACTATGACTATTTGAACCTTGTGATATTTTATTTCAACTTGTACACGTCTAATTGGAGGTTTTGAGGGGAAACATTCACCATTTTTTTAATGAGTAATCTGTTGTAATTTTTGAATGTAGTTGGCAAAATGACTTCTCCTTCTATTGGTTCAAATGGCTTCACTTTTCCACTTCCCACTAGCTTTGCTACCAATATGTCCATTATGCCAAAAACCTCCCATGTTGTGACATCTTCCATCTCACTACCTCTTGCTTATGCAACATGGCTTGGGTTTTGATGGTTGGTAGAAGCTTGCAAAATTTATTTGTAAAAAGCTTTCATGGTGCCCATCCTCAACCACCCATGCCACTTCCTTAAGCTCCAACATTACTTATTAGGTTAAACCAACTTGAAAAGTTGTGACACGCAAAACTTAACTTTCTTTGAAATAACAAAACTACACAACAATCTGACACAGAGCACAAACTTAAACTACACATGGGACATAAATCCGAAACAAATCACCATAAAAAAGTGCATCCAAAACTCTAGATTGTTTTCAAGTGGCTAGCAACCACACATCCATGGTAAAGACTTTCGTTGTCCCCCCAATACATTGTTGCATTTGTTGCATTGGTTGCATTTGTTTTTAGCGATTCCATTTGTATTTTTTTATTTGTGCTAACAAGTTTTTTGTTCTTTGTGCCCTTTTTTTCCTACTTCCTTCTCTCCTTTTCCTTCTATTTTCATTTTTTTGTTACACACAGCCTTTAATTTGCCATTGTTTGCTTAAATTGTTTATGTTCTAAGTTCGTGTTGCCTCCCTATTTATTTGCATTGTATTTTAAAGTCATGTTGCTATTATTCTATTTTCATTGTTGTCTTTTTGTGTCCGTCATTATTGTTTATTTCTATCATGCTTTTCATTGTTGCCTAATTATTTTCATCACTACATCTTTACTTTTGTTATTGTTTGTTGCCTTTCAAGTACTTGTTGTTTATGCATTTCCACCATTGTGTTGTCATGCCCGTACATGGCCTCATACATGATGGCCAGTTACGGGCATGCCCATGTGTGCTTTTAGGGTTAATGCATAGTCTTAGGCGACTGTACGCCATCAGGTACTTAGGGTTTCAATTGTTGGCGACGGTATAAAAGGTCCAACCCTTTCTTTCTCTTCTTAGTTTTTCTAGAATTTCTTTGCCATGAGTTTTCCTCCATCATAAGCTAGGATTTCTAGATGCTCACGGTGGCCATTGCACGACCACCGTCTACATACACTTCCTTTCTTTCTTTCTTTACATTTCAATTCTTGAAAAACTACATTTTCTGTTGTTTCATGTTGAAAGCAACAGATTTCTTGCACTTTTGAAGTTCTTGAGTTGTTACTACTGGTGTGATGTTGTTGTTGTCGGAGGGAGCGCAAGGAGGGAGCGCAAGTTGCTGCTACTGTTGCTGTGGGAGGGAGCTTTTGTGTTACATTCAAGCTAACCAACAGAGCCGGGAAACAGGTTTCGAAGCCCTGTCTCTTTTCTCTCTGTCTTGCTCTCGTTCTCTCTTTGAAATTGTCGAGTACAAAAAAAAAACAAAAAAAAACAAAAATTTCGGCGCTGGCCCTGCCATCGTTGCAGAGCAGCGTAGCCCTGCCTGCCGTTGCCGCGAGCACTAGAGCCGCTTGCTGCTTTCCGTCGTTGCTGCGAACTACAACAGCGCCGCAGCGTTGCTGCAACAGTGTCGGAGCGACACGAGCTGCCGCAGCACCGCGAGCTGCCGCAACACCGCGAGCTGCAGCAACGTTGCCGCGACGCATGCTGCAACAGCGCCGTAACGCTCCCGCGACGCGTGCTGCAATAGCGCCGTAACGCTGCCGCGACACGTGTTGCAACAGCGCCGCAGCGCTGCCGCGACGCGAGCTGCAGCATTATAACGCTGCGAGCTCGCAGTGCTGCAGCGTCGTGAGCTTACAGTGCTGTAGCAACGCGAGCTTGCACCGTTGCAGCTCCACGTTGCCATCACCATCGCCACAAAGCTCACGGGCGAGCTGCGGCGTGGTGACCTTTGACATTGCGGTGCCGATTCCCATCCAGGGACTTCCGTCCGAAGACTTTCGTCCGGGGACTTTCGTCCGAAGACTTCCATCCACAGACTTTCATCCATAGACTTCCGTCCACAGACTTCCGTCCGTCGGTCTTGCGTCTTGCCGTCCTGCGTCCTACGCCCTACATCTTTTTGCCCTACGTCCTACGCCTTGCTATCTTACGTCCTGCCATCTTACGTCCTACCTTTTCATCCAACATCTATTTGACTTCCGTGCAATATTTGTGTGTCACGGGTTATTCCCAACAACACACTTTATTCTTCAAATTGTACGTTGTGTTAGAATTTTGTAGTTAGTGTTGTGTACTATCACAGCATTTTAGGGCATGGGACAACACCATGTCTTCGGATGATGAGAGCAGTACCGCTAGGCCAGAGCCCAGGTATCAGCTACGAAGTAACACACAATCCTTTGAGCCAATTTCTTTAAGCTCACGATCTTCACGACGATACCATCAAGCATCCACAGCACCACCGTCATCTAATACAACTCCTACCAGGAATTCAGGTTACACTACATCAACAGTACATCAAAGTCCATTTGGAGGGGTTAATCAGTGGGGTACGCCTATTGTTGCACCTACTTTCACACCATCACCGTATACTCCGTTGCAAGCTGTGACTTCAACACCCATATACACCATGGAGGTCAGCAGCTCCTTTGGGAGAATTGAGAAGTTCAGCAGAAGGCCAGGTACTATTTCTTTGAGGAAGTTCAAGGCAACCTTATCAACTGTGGTTTGTGAATTGGAGCTCAAGTACGGCGCTAATTACACCGAGGCATTTGCATTTAAACAATTGGTTCGTTATGTGCATTATGAGGCACTGGATGTCTACGAGCAACATTCTACAAGGATTTTGGGTGTCACCCAGATTCCCAATCCAGCTTACGCCATGGCCATTGCCACCGCCTCTCAAGCTGCATTGGAAGCTGCAATTGCACATCACGGGACTATGCGGAATAATCCAGACCTAGTACCTACCTCAGTAAACCTTTCTCCTCAACAACTCATTGCTGCGACTGCAAACATTCCTCCCACCACCGATGCGCCAGCTTTTGCTAATCCAGTGGGGGAATTCTTCCGAATTCTTGAGCTGGAATTTCCAGTCAAAAGTTTCGAAAAAATTCTGCAACTCGCCACCTTCTCTCGGCAGAAGGATGAAACCCTCAAGATGCTTTACAGGAGGCTTCTCAAACTCAAAGAGGATACCCAGAGCATCACCGACTTGGAAGCTGCCCACCGGTATCTTCGTTCTTTGGAAGGTACTCCAACACTTCATGCACAGGTTTTGCAACGAGTCTTTGCAGAATTTGGAGACTCGTACACTTTATTGGATGTGTACAACATTTCCGAAAAGTTGGAGCTGGCTCATGCACACTATGAGGCCAACACTATGAGGCCTCCATCATGTTCAAGGCCTCAACCTACACAAGTTGCGCCAACTAGATCACATTCTTCTTCAAGGACTAAAGCGGTGCACTCGGCTACACCCATCCTACCTTCTTGTAACTACTATCGCAATCCTGCCCACAAAGCTAGTGAGTGCAACATTCCTTCCGAGGATCTCTTTTGTGATTATTGTGGGAAAGAGGGACATCAAGAATCTGTCTGTTTTGCCAAGTTCCCAGAGCGGAAGCAACTCCGATTACAACGGCAAAATCTACCAGCATCTTCCGCTGTCCCTCAACCAAAAGCCAAGGCACTTCATCCTTCCACTCAAGCTTTACCCACCAAGGGTAATTCCAACAAGAATGTTAAGAAGAAGGAGCACAATGCTGACAAAAGGGAGGTGCTTCAAGCCCATGCAATTCAAGTTCAGACTTTACAAAATGAACTCGAATCATTAAGGGCTCAACTTGCTAATCTCAAAGGCAAGTCTTCCCAACCAGCTAGTCATGCCCAACCTGTACAAGATTCAGGATCACGAGAGGGACCTCCTAGATCATTCTATGGCCTTCCACACGATGCCATGGTTGGGGAGTATGTTCTTTCCACTCCACACAACTCTAGTCTCACACCAAAATTTTCTACTTCTTTCTGCCCTTCCTATGTCGCGGCACAAGAAGCTAGTGTGGCACCTAGAGTTTCTGCCACTAGGCAGGTAATTCAGACTGATGGACTCGCATGTGGTTCAAGTCCTATTACCAGGGCTAGAGTAGCTCGAGTAGTCATGCCACAATCTTTTCGTCCTCTCAACATGGAAGAAGAACGCACCTTGTTGGCGAGGGGGGAGGAGACTACCACACCACAAGCTGTTAGGGCATCAAATTCTCGTGTCCGAGGAGTACATGTACATGAGGAAAACACACAATTTTCCATTGATCAGCTTCTGGAATGCCAACTTCAAATGCATGAAGTGGCACAAAAGCTTGTGAGTACACCATTGTTTAGTTTTCAAGATTTGAAGCTAAGCACCAAGGACATAATTGCAATCTTAGAGGATACCTTGAACACTACATCAGGTCCTTTACCAATCCCTGAACCACATGTTACAGAGATTCCATCCAACACCTTGGAGAGACATTCGATTGGCTCATGTGTTGCAGATGGCGTTCGTAATCTGGTCACTAGTTCTAGCATGGCTAAACTAGTGGGTTTTCCTACCTCTGATTCTACATTCACATATCAGAAGGGAGTTCAGAACACCTCCCTTGTGGATTTGTTACTTAGCAAAGGTGTTGTGGATAGCCATTCTCTCCACAAAGTCTCTCACTCATTTCCGAAGGTGGTGCCTAGTGAGAGAACTTCCATTGCCACTGGAGTTGCCATTATCGACAATACCAGTCCAGTAATCCAAGTGGGAGGACATACACCCAGAGTGGTACTTCTTGACACAGGTGCCCAACCAGTGATTCTTGGAATTCAATTTGCCAAGAAGATGGGCATGCTTGACTCCAATCTACGGATCTCTATGTGGCAGATTCGCACTGCTAGTGGGAGCGTAGAGGAGGTACTTGGGGAAAGTTCAGATTTGATTACACTTAAGTTCAATGAAGGTACAGATCAGGAGCTTTGCTTACATGTCAGATGTTTAGTCACCAATGCCACCAGTTATGATGTGCTCATTGGGCAAGAGGCCCTGTTTCCACCAGGTTTCACAATTGACAACTGGTTTGAACATGCATACTACCGAGTGGATTGGGAGACCGATGGCCACCACTTGGGATACATACCCCTTGATTTGCATGGGAACCATAGTCCTATGGCTCACCATGTAAGCTCAAGGAAGCACACACCATTTCCTACATCCAACAAGCTAGCCACGAATGGATAGAAGGAGATGAGGAGGAGATAGCTTACGTTCAAGCTACTGAAAGCTTGAGGGTGGTTCCTACTGACATTCAACATGGACCAGAGGTTTTACAAAGGTTCAAGGTAGCCCACTAGCCTTTGGTCAAAGCTTTGTCTAGTTTTGAAAGCATGGAGAGCCATGGCAAACCAATTAAGCCATTACTTCGTCAACCAGTCACCTGGACACCACCTAAGGAAGGGATTACATTACGAGAGCTCTTTGGTGGTATTGGTACAGGTCTCGAAGCCCTACTACAGTTAGGGATGGTGGTTCGGAGGTATTTCTACGTAGACATTGATCCTATTGCAAGGCAAGTGGCGGCATCAAGAATGAAGGAGTTCACAACAAGATTTCCACAACAATTTGCAACCACTGCATGGAAGGCTAGTTTCACATTTTTGCCCTCTGACATACAACTAATTCAGAAGAAGCATATGGAATTACTTGGCCCTGTCGACCTCATCATTTCAGGTTGGGAGTGTCAAGGATTTTAGCAGCTGGATTTGGAGAAGGCTTGAGTGACACAAGATCTGGTCTTCTCACGGACATGATACGACTAATCACCTGGGCTCAATCCATTTCTCCTACACTTGGCTATGTAATTGAGAACACTCCCTCTCAGCTTGATCAAAGGGAGAAAGTCCAGGAACACTACACACTGGTCAAGCATTACCTTGGAGAGCCGCTCCTACTTGATGCAGCACAATGCGGTTCCTATGTGCACCGGCTGTGCAATTGGTGGACCAACTTGGCACCACTTTCAATTCTGCAATTAGCTCTGAAATACACTATCAGAGACCCCAACTTACAGGTTTCCCACATATTGGATGATCAAAGTTCTTGCCAACCAGTTACAAGGCAAGAAAAACCTCCTTGGTTTCCTGCGAACACAATAGGAAAACCAAGAGGTGCTTGGCCCACCTTTGTTTCCTTCCCAGGAGCGCATGCTTTTCAAGGAGATGGACCAGGCCTGGTGTAACGTCATGCTTCAGCCACTTGGGATGAACCAAGCCCAGAAGAAAGAGAAAGGGCTATGGGGTTCCAAGCTGGCACTACTAGTCACACTAAGGTGACTAGATTGGAGCGTAATGCTCTACTAGGGAGAGGCATGGACCTAAACTCCCTTACCTGGTTGTTGGTAACTTGTGTACTCTTTCAAATGTACACAACACCAACACTGATTCAATCAACTTGTAGTTCCAGCGATGCATCCACATGGCACCCCGACCAAGTACACTTACCTATCTTCAATACTCTACATTTCATTCTTAGTGTTGGGGGGGAGGAGGTACCATGTAATTTGACTCAAGTTATGTCCAATACACCTGGAGGTACATCAACTTCTGGAGAAACAATTACAACCCTCTACGAATCTACGCAATTGGATAATGGAGAACCCAATACACCAAGTTCTTCAAACACACTTTCCAACTCCATTCCAGGTGTCTCCAACTACCCTTTCATTATGGGGAACCAGCTCACCAAGAAGGAGAAAGACCAAGTCACAAACTTGCTAATTAAGTATGAGAATGTGTTTGCATTCTCAATGAAAGACTTAGGTAGGTGCAAGACCATGCAATTCTCTATAGACCTTTCAGATGAGACACCTGTCTATCGGAGAAGGCATAGGTTGAGCAAACATGAATGGGAATTGGTAGATGAAAGATGCAAGGAGCTCCATGAGGCTGGTCTCATTCAGCCATCACGTTCTGATTTCGCAGCTGCTACAGTAATGCCTGCAAAAAAAAATTCAGCTGGATTATGGACTGAGAAAAGGATGTGCGGGGATTACAGGCCTTTGAACCTAGTTACACCTCAGGATAGGTACCCCATGCCCATCCCTGAAGAATTGTTTGATAGCATTGGAAATTCAAACATCTTCACAATTGTGGATCTGAGGCAAGGTTTCAACCAAATTGTGCTCGCTGCGAAGGATCGCAAGAAAACAGCATTCCATGGAAGCAACAAGCTATGGGAATGGCTTGTGATGCCTTTTGGATTGAAGAATGCACCTGTCTTCTTTCAACGAGTCATGGACCAAGTTCTTGAAGGGGCAGATTTCCTGAAGTGTTACATAGATGACGTCCTAGTGCATAGCAAGGGACTTCTGCAGCATTTGGCTCATCTTGAGGAGTTATTCAAGAGGTTCCACGAAGTTAACATGAAGATCCATCCTAAGAAGTGTCAGTTTGCTGTCACCTTAGTGGTCTATCTTGGACACAGAATCCTACCAAATGGTATTATGGCTCATTGGGCCAAAGTAGTAGCCATTTTGGAGATGCCCAATCCTACTGATGTTCACACTTTGAGGAGTTTCATCGGACTATGTAATTACTATAGAATTTATGTCCAAGACTTTAGTACTATTGCTCATCCTCTCTATGCATTGTTGAAGAAGGATGTTGCTTGGACATGGAGTGATGAAGCTCAGGAAGCTTTCAACACACTCAAGGAAAAGCTTTCAGAGTTCCCCATTCTGAGAAGACCTGATTTCAACAAGGTTTTCATTTTACACATTGATTGGAGTGCTCTTGGTATTGGAGCTATTCTTGGCCAACTTGATGAGGAAGGCAAGGAATATGTTATCGCCTATGCATCTCGAAGCAACAACAAGGCTGAGAGCAACTACTCCTCATACGAGGGGGAGTGCCTTGCTGTTGTATGGGTTGTCATACATTTCAGGCCCTATATTTATGGCACCAATTTCACTTTATGTACCGACCACCAGCCTATCAAGTGGTTGATGACCAATGATAAACTTACTGGTAAGTTAGCTCGTTGGGCGCTTATACTTCAAGAATATGAGTTCAAGGTTATTCACGGACCTGGTATTACACATCAGAATGCGGATACCATGTCACGAAAACCCCTCACTACCTCTGAAGATTTTTCAGAAGCCAGGCAAGATTTTGACCAGATTCCAGCAATACCTATATCTGAGGCATCTAGTTATCTTGCACTACTGCAATGTAACCTGGTTGAGCATCCCATTCTCGATATATGGGAGGACTTGGACACTCTAAGGTTTCTTCAACATGGGGAATACCCTCTCCAAGTTACATCAAGTCAGCGAGATCGCATACAACAACGGTCTAAGCGCTATTCATGGAGGGACAATCACCTTGTCCGATGCTTACCACAAGGCGACAGAGTGGTTCCACCACCCCATGAACGACTTGGTCTTATTCAAAAAGTACACTCGGAGCTTGGACACTTTGGAGTTAAGCGTACTTATAGCCTTCTCGCTCCTCATTACCATTGGAGAGGTATGTATGCTCAAGTCCAAGACATCATTGCTAGGTGTGAACAATGTGATACAGTGAGAACTTCTTTCTCCTCTCGACAGCTCACGCTTTCTCCACTCCCTATTCAGGGCATGTTCTATCGTTGGTCATGTGATTTAGCTGGAGAGTTACCACAAACCTCCAGGAATAATGTTTACATCATGATTATGATTGAACATTTTTCAAAGTGGATTGAGCTTGTTGCGCTACCGGACAAGTCATCACACAGCACTAGCCAAGCCTTCTTACAACAGGTTCTAAGTAGGTTTGGGGCTTGTGCTGAGTGCCTTACTAATCAAGGATCAGAATTCAGGGGAGAATTTCAAGACCTACTTGACCATGCTCTCATTGACCATGGTCGAACCTCAAGAAATCATCCCCAAGCTGATGGCCTTGCAGAAAGGATGGTTCAAACATGCAAGAAAGGACTTCGGAAGATTTGCCTCACTAAGAACAAAGAGGATTGGGACCTGGCCCTCCCATACATCGCCATGGGTTACAGGATGTCCAAACACGCCCTTTATCTCATTTCTCTCCTTACTTTTTACTTTTTGGGAGACATCCCATTCCACCTTCTTCTATTGCTGCTCAAATGGACCAGGTTATGGACTTGGACTCCCCAACCACTTGGGCTAGGGTCATTGCAGAAAGGGCTGCTCTATTCAGGAGGGTTATGCCCATGGCCATGGAAAACCTGTCCATTGCACAACATCGAGACACCTTACGGTATGCACACACACGAGGTGGCAGTTACAAACCTAAGGTGAGACAATTTGATGTTGGTGATTTTGTATATCTCCAGCGGCAACCAAATGACACTCTAGACACTTCTTCCGGTCGCACTATCTTGAGGATTAAGGCGATCAGACCTTCAGGTGTGTTGGAGTTACAAGGAGTTGACGGACGCACAATTCGGGATCATTCCAAAAATTGTGCGCCCTGCCACCTGCCGAACCTGGATCCTACCATCATCACGGCGACTTGGATTCCTCCACTTGATTATCCATGTCAGGTATGTTTGAAGACGGACGATGCTGATCAAATGTTGCTTTGCGACAACTGTAATGGTGGATACCATCTTTTCTGCCTCAAGCCGGAGCTCACTCAAGTTCCCGCTGGCAATTGGTACTGTCCATCATGTTATCCTACAACACCTTGAATCCTACTCAGACCATGCCATGCTTTTCTCGGCTCAGGTCTGGGGGGGGGGATATATGAGACTTTCATCTCAGCTTCCCTCGTGCATTGTATATATGTGTGTGTGTGCATGCATTTCTTTTAGTTGATTAGCTTATACCTTTGACTGACTTTAGTCTTTTTGTTTAGTATAATTTACTGCGTATTTACATCCTTACGACATCGTATGTCACGACACTACACGTCACGACAATGTACTTGTGTTTTGTATGTTTTGAATTTTCATTCTCACCTAGTATTAACCCCCCCTTGCCTTTGCGTAGGTGTGAAAATTCAAACTTCAAAACTCAAAATCTTTAACAAAATTCAATATTCAAGTTGCTTCTAACTAGTAAATTTTTCTTGATTTGTTTAAAGGTTTGTTTTTTTTTCTGTGCTTGTGTCTTGATTGTTTGTATTTGAAATTTTTTGTTTGTAAATTTAAATCCAATATACTTGTTTTTTTTTGTGTGTGCATGATGTTTGAAAGATAGTTTACATAAAACATATTTCACATATTTACACTTCTGAATTTTTTTGCTCACCATGAAGGAAAGAAAAATGAACAATTTGTAATTTTAAATAAATCCTAAATATCTTAAACTTGACCATTTCTTTATATTTTACCTTTACCCTTTGTTGTTTAAGGTAACACACATAATTATTAGTGTTGAACCATTATTCCTTTTTGAAAAAACAATTATTTAGATTTGACAATTCAAAATTTATGTGGAGGTTTTCCAAACAGGGATTTGAAACAAGCTTTTCCAAAATTTGAACCTTTTGGATGTAGTTCCATCACAATATTTCAAATTCTAGAACCTTTGAACTTGATTTTTGAACCAAGTTAAGTTTCATGTACACATTACACATTCTCCAAATCTAAAAATTATGTGAGTACAAAGCTTTATAACAAATTAAAACAAGGGTCTATGTAAGTATAGAGTAGTTGAAAAACTAATTTAAATTAATATTTAAATTATAAACTTTAATTTGCTTGCTAACTTTTTTTTAAATCAATTTTTTTACATAGATATCTTGATAATGTTTTCAAATATATTTTTTCATGATTTTAGTTCTAATTCCAAACCTTACCCAAAAAAATTCCATGATTTGATTCTTGAACCAACTTAAACAAAATGATGTCAACTCAAATCCAAGTCTGAAGAATTTAACCTTGAACCTTTTGGTTCTTACCCTTCAAACTAAATACCTTCTCAACACTATTAATTTCAAGGGTTTAAAATTGCTTACAATTTCATACTCTAGATCTTTTATAACTTTTGCTAGAACAAATAACTTATTTAGTTTTTTCCATTTTTTAATAACATTCTTGTGAAATTTGAAAATAGGAATTGTATCTTGATTTGAAAACACAACCTAAATAAATCAACACACATTTCATTAAACCTTAAACTTAAATACAGAAATGATTAAAGTGCAATTAACATTATCTTGAACATAATTTTTGATTTATTTGAAATTATGTACAAATTTGAATTTAAAGGAATGAATTTTCTCACATTTAATCTTCCCATCTTTTCATTTGATAACATTGCACATTAAGTGAAATTTCACACACTTAATGACTATAAGTTTAGCTCATTACATCTATTTTCAACCCATAAATTTGATAGAGATACATTTTTACAATGTTATCATGGAGACAAACATACAACTTTTCATGATGTTTTTGTTTTCATTGGTATAAATGTTATGTTTCACATTTTCATGAATAAACACATGATCTTTCATCACCTTCACCTTCATTTTAATTTTCATTACGATGCATTGACATCCTATTATTCACATATGAAGCTTTTACTTTAGTTGATATCATCATTTTTAATTTCAAATTATCACATTTATTTTGAACTTTTTTGTTTTTAAATACAACAATCATGACTTAAATAGAAGACAAGTTCTATCACAATTTATAAAGATATGTTTTTATTTTTTGATGTGAAAGTATTTGGTTGCTTACATTGAGAAGCAAATGACATTTTACATTAATGTGTAAATATGGCATGAGTAGTTAATGACATTGTAAGTATTTTTTTGTGAAGTTTAAAAGCATTTATGAATAAAAGGTGATATATTTTTTGTAAATAGCATAAGCTTCATATATTTTGAAATAAGTTAATATTCTCTATAGGACTTTTTCTAAGCTTGGCATTTTTTCAAAATTCCTTCTTCTCATTTTGTTTAATTTGCTTCACATGACTAAAAAGGTTTAGAACTTAAACTTAGGATACATATTTGGGCAAATGTTTGTTCCTTTCTTTTGATTTCAAGCATTGTCTTTAATTATAACATTGGTTTTTCCTTTGTAATACTCCTTTTCCCTTTTGGATTGGCATTATTTTTTATTTAACATATTTAAATTAGTTTACAAATTAATATATAATTTGACAAATGTAACACTTCTTTACAATAAAAACAAGGGCCAAATTTAAAACACAATTCACATGTCAACTTTTTGCTCTAAACATTGACATGATTCCAACTTTTGTACAATAAAAAATTATGATATAAAAACCTCACCAAGGAGCGTTTATATACCATCCCAAAAATTTACCAACATTTATTCATTATGGTACATTTCTAGGAGACTTCAATTATGTTTGAACTTTGAACATCATGACATGATGGCCTATACTATATCTTGCCAAGGTCAAAAAGTTAAAATATCAATTTCTTACAATTGTAAACTCAACTATGAAATATAACAAATAATATATTTGTCTTTAGGTTGCAAGGAATCAAAAGGTGAAGCCTAGTAAAATAGTTTTTAAACTTATTTTGTCTTGCACATCTTAACCATGGCTCATTCATCTCATGAGCATTTCATAGGACATTTACACCACTCCCAATCAACATATTTTTTATTGGGGAGATTTCACCAAAAAATTTAATTTTTAATTAAAATGAATGAATTTGGATGTTTTCAAATGCAAAAGAGGGGAATTTTATTTTTTTTAATTCTAGATTTCTATATTTGGTCTTTTAGAATGCAACCAAGAATATAGATGAATGATTATAGAAATTTGTACTTATATTTGGTTTATAACTAGATTCGACTAAACTTTCTACTTTCTCTACATCTTCCCATGGATGATCACCACTTTTAGACCAAAATACTTTTTAAAAAACACTACTCCCAATATTCTGTTTTTCCAATCCTTATATAACCAATTATCTATCTCACTACAACTACAATACCAAAAAAAAAAATCAAACCCACTACCTATGGTAACCAATGAGACATGAACCCTCGATCATTAAATTTATTCTTGATCGCAAGGGCATATGGGAACTTACATAGTAGCAACCAAATTGAAAGCTTTCTCAATAGTGATGATCCACTTTTGAAGCCCCCTTTGCATGAAGCTTCAAACACCTTCTCCTCCACCATGATTGCATGTGCATTTCTCATTTGTCAACACCTAAGACAATGAACAAATACCCTCCATCATTAATGCCTACGCCTCTCATTTATCAACACCTAAAGCAACAAACAAATATCTACGAAACTGCAATTAAAACTCCATATTACACTTTGAAGGCAACCATCTTGTTAGTTTGCAACTCAGAACAAATGCAACAATAATGAGTGCCATCATAACCTTGAGGACAACACTTTAAAACTATCAAACCATTACCTTCATGGAGAATGGTATAGACTAGCTGCCATTTGTTCTCACTGACTTCATTTGCTCCCCACAATGTGTGTGGGCAAGTGTGTAACAACTGGGTTGAAATCTGATTTTCAGCTGAATTCCCTCCGTCAGCCCCACATTATTGCCACAGCAATTCTCAGCTCGTATGACAAGGCCTGACCATGAGATGTTGCCAGCCATAAAATGCTGGCCTTGGTCTTTTCAATAATTATGTGATTACATGGATCAAATATCAAGTGATCTCACATCTACTTTGTAGTAGATACCAAAATGTCATGAAGCAGATTCAAAAGGATGTCATGCATTCCTCAATTGTGCACAGGTTGAACTACAGAGTGTCAATTCCAAAAATTACTGGAAATCTCAGGGCTTTGAGTGGCTCATCAGAAGTGCTTCCACTTGTGCATATGAGGCACTTCAACATGTGTCCTGGAGCTCACACAAAACAAACCGTACCAACAACTGCTCAAAAAAGTGATGCAAGCTCTGAAATCAGCTCAGAATCCTTCCAACAGTACCTGCTGGTCCATACATTTTAACAACAGTTCTTCTAACTTTGATGGTCCACCAACTGGGACCCAAGAGTTCATCAGTATAACCAACAACCACTGGTTTGGACAACAGAATTCTAGACAGTAGAGAACTCCAACAAGTACATATCATTAATTGACACTCATTGAATTTGGATTTTCATGATGTTGCAACCTACAGAATTTCCCTTCATCATGACTTTCACACTACAATTTGAAGGATATGCAAGTAACCTACCTGGCATGTGAAGGGCAAATATTCAAAGACAAAAATTGAAGGATTTGGTTTTCAAATTTCAGGGCTCCTGCGAACATCAACAGAATGTGACATATCTCTAACGATGTACACTTGATTGGGTAGGTTCCTTCTGCCCCTCAATTTTCTAGTGGAACTTCTCAAACCTTGCAAGCCATGTGGTGAACAAATATGAACAGTTGGAACAAACATGGCAAGTGGCCCTGCCAGAAATGACTTCATTGTCTTTCATGAACGTGAAAGGACACCCTTGGAACTGCATTAGGACAAAGGGATCTGTTAGCACAATATTCACCAAACCATTCAGCAGGGAGAAAAGGTATTTCTGTGTTAGAGCAGGGATAAACAAGCTGGATTCCCAACTTGTATAACACAACTGGGAATTGACACTGAAGTATTTATTCTGCAACAGATTCAAAAAGCAGCTGAGAAATACACCTGGGAATGCTCCCCCTTCGACGTTCATCATACTCTGTAGCCTGCCGAAGGGCTCTTGCAAATGCTTTGAAGGTGGCCTCAATTATGTGATGAGAGTTTTTGCCAGAAAGCTACACCCATTCACAGATAATTCCACAAATGAGTTGCAGTTCAGAATTGAGCCACAGTAGCTAGGATAATGTGACCAATGTGTCCTGTATACCCTGTTAGAATGATAAAGCTGCACTCAGTCTCCACTTGATTGGTGTATACTTAAATGTCAAGGCAAACTAGAGGCTATAGATAACTAGCAGAAAACAGCTGAAACGCATTCATGAGCAGTTTGGGAGAGGCATTATATAAAGGCATACCGGCAGAGAGTGTCTCATATGCCACTGAATGCAATTGAAAGGAAAATGATAAGTCTAATGATACTTCCATTGCAACAGCCTCATAAAAGAAATAAGATGAGTAAAATGGGATAGGAGAGTTATGCACCTGGCGAATATGAAGAGTCATTCCTGAAGTGTTCACCAATGATTGGAAAAAGTGTTCCACCAACTGTAATTTTATGATCATATCAAGAGGCTGCAATTGTAGCCATAAACAATTGGATCTTCTGTTCTTTTACCCATTTTCACAAGCAGCATGAGAGCAAGAATGAAACAAAGAGTGAACTTATACCTGGGTATCATAGTTGCCAACATGTTGTGTTGGAATGTCAAGGCTGTACCCTAAATAGGGACGCCCAGACAAATCCTGTATCCAAAACCACATAAAATTAACTCCTGGAGGTCCTTACCTTGTCAGCAAGTCTGTGAAAAGAGGATGGAACCTGGAAATTTTCAAGGATGTACATGCAGAATCAGGGTTGGTGAGTAGAGCAAGGAACACATGACCACAAACACAACTGCAAAAGGTGAAGGGAATAACCAGAACAACATGCACCAGAGCTTCATCAAGAGGAGCAGTGAAGTCACCAAAGCGATGAATGCCTTTGCGATCCCCTAAGGCTCTCAAAAGTGCCTGCAATTTGATATCTATGTGTCTCATTCATTTCACCTCTATCAAGCTTTGTGCTCATGCCTTCATTCTTAATACTTCACAACACAGTTCAACTATGTTGCAGTTCAGAAGGAACACATTGAAGGCATGACTGAGAGCACAACAAAAAGGAGATTTGAAGAAAGTCTCAACAATGGGCATGGAACAACATACAGTTCCAAGAGCAAGAGCAATATCCTCATTTGTATGATGATCATCAATGTGAGTGTCCCCCTTGGCCTTAACTCTGACATCAAAAAGACCATGTGATGCCAATTGCTGCAAATGATAAAAATTCACTAGATTAGGCCTATGCCACTTGGGGTAATCCTGTATTTGAGGTGCACAATATGAACAAAACTAATTACTCACATGAAGCACATGGTCCAAGAAGGGAATGCCAGTATCACAGTTGCAGATGCAAATGACCTGAAATTCTGTATTTGCGGTACACAATATGAACAGAACTAATCACTCACATCAAGCATATGGTCCAAGAATGGAATGCCCGTATCACAGTCACAGATGCCATTCCCATTCAGGTCAATGTTGATTTCAACACTTGTTTCCTTGGTTACTCTAAACTCTGATCCAATGCGAGAAACTTTTGCTGCACAAGACAAACAAATCCAATCAAGCATCAGGCCAGAACTGCAGTCTCATGTTATGACGGAGAGCATATGGAGGTATCTTATGAGGTTCAAGAAGAACGCACAAATATTACAATTCACCATTTATACACAAGTTCACAAAATAGCAGAGTACAGCATCAGTATGACATGAATGGTGAAAAACAGGAAAAAAAACTGTTCTCAACAGATATCTCCAGTCAAGCTTGAGGCCTCTAACTTGCTTGACATCAAAGACACAGGTATTGTATACTATGAGAAGAGATTACATGCATAAAACCAACAGAACATAGGCAACCATGATCAGCTAAACTAAATACAATCATGCAAAATTACCCTTGACAATGTCTTTGGATTTGTGCAAGACATTTCAGAGCAAGTATACTCTTCATGTGATATCACCAGAACTTGGTAAAAGAGGTACAAACAAGATGCAACCCATTTGATAGACAAACACACTCCCCACTTCGTTGGTGGAAACTAGTATCAAAACTAAATTGAAGAAAATTTCATCTTCCACAACATTACCCATGTTGGCAAGAAAATTGTAATATTGCAGCCTCTTTCTGTGAAGAAAATCCTGCCGAATTGGGTCCTTTGATTTCAGAAGTCTGAACCCGCTACCTAGCTTGATATTCTGCTTTGCTCTTAGAAATGGCACTGAGGTACGTGCCTGTATTCGAACCTCTTTCCGTAGAAGCATTTTCTGCAAAACCCTAATTCTAGCAAAACGCAGGAGGACGGAGGACGCAGGGGAATTGTTGAGGATGAGTATGGCTACATACCTTCATTTTCTGTCAAGGTTTTTTGAGCATGGGACACGGTCTCCGACGAGGAAGAGGAGGAGGAATTGGAAGACAGTGAGACAGCGCGGGAAAACACGGTGAAGGTCCGGGACTCATTTGCCCTAACAAGCTCCACGGAAGCCGGCCAACGTGAATTTCTTGCAAAGCAACAACTTGGTTCCTTTCTTCCCGGCGACGACGACGATACAACTTGCGGCTTCGATTGCTGATGCTGCTGCCGCCACTGCATCAGATGTGATCCCGCCACACCAACCTCCACCAACATCGCCATCTCCATCACACAAAAACCCCACAACCACTCTCTTCGAGCTCCTTACCTGGTCTAACGAATGGGTAGCAACACAACATCCAAATACACTAAAAAAATTCTAACTGGTTTTTCTGTGTAGGGTAAAGTGGACGGTGAAGGCATTACTGAAGCCAGGGCCCATACGAGGCACCAATTGAACTCATCTGTTTCCAGGTGTTTTATATTTTAGTAGATTGCAACAATCTAGTATAAGAGCATCCCCACCCGTGTTCAGTATGTGACCCTGCAACAGTATTTCTCACATCCAAGTTTAGTTATTTACTGTTGTGCAACCCCACCCATAGAACTGAAGCGAGGACTGCAAATAGGTGGGAACTACTAATAGCAAGCCACCTGGAGCAATCATTATGATTGGCCAATCAAAAACAGGGAGCAGCAGTCAGATCATATTTATTACACTCGTCTCTAGCAGGTGCACAGGATTTTACCAGCCTCAGCAAACTGAACAAATATGCAAATAGAATAACCATTTTCCTGAGCCTGCATCTGTTGACTTTTGTTCGTCTGATTTTATTGTGCAGGTTCACACACTGAAAATTGGCGGGGAATTGATGCTCAAAGGAAGAAAGTAGAAAGTGCATTCTCCAATGGAGACATACAAACCAAATGAATGGAGTCTGAACTCTGTGTCATACAATCTAACAAAACAGACACAGATGTCCCCAGTAAGAACAATGCCAAAATGACGACACGTAAAGCTTTTCATTGAGCACGTGCTGATTTGATTTCAAATTATAGAAATCCCTTATTGCCACACCACAAATGCAATTGTGACCTTCCTTTGGCTAGCATGTCTTCACAAAAAGTCCAACTTAGATACCAATAACTTGTCTATCCCTTCAATGATACTATAAACCTCACACTTGACTTGTGTGACCTTCCCATCGACACCTATATTAGATTATGCCCATGAATCTTGGACATTACAATTAAGTTCATACATTTTCTTTATTTGCTATTGATTAAGTCTATTTCTACTTGTGATGAATTGACAACCACAACAATAGGTAGAGGGTTTTGGCTAGAACTTGCAATGTTTGAATATTTTGGGGACATTTAAGGGGGGAGGGTGTGCCATGGCCAACAAACACAACTACTTAACAACTAACTCCAAACCTCAACAACAAACTAAAACCAACAATAATAGACCTCAATGTTAAACAAAATATTTAGATAGTAAACTTTGGCTTCAAGCAATGTAGGTATGGACTTTAATGTGGTTATTTCATTTGTGAAATGTGATGGCCCTTTTTATAACTCATGACTCATTGTAGCAAAACTCCAATGAAGCTTGAAAGTTTGCAAGTTTAAAAGACCTAAAACTTGAAAAAATTATCACACTAGTGATTAATAATTTGACAACTATAGAATCCAAATCCAAATTGCATCAAGTAGCAAGCTTGTGTAACGTGCCCATACCCTCTTAGAAACTAGTTACTATAGTTAACCTTCGATATTCAATTGAGGACATAATTACACACATTGCACAATTGTAGATCTTTTGATCATTACATAATTGCATCATGCATGATTAATCATTAAAGCCTAACTCTTAGTCCTAGTTTGCAAGCAATGTAGGGCACTACAAGCATGTTGTCACATTGTAGTAAGTCTATTATCTACCATTTAGTAGTTTGTTGTCTAGATTATCAAATACACCATGTTAGTGTTCAATTGTTCATGGCAAAAAACTTAAAAGTTTATTCGATAGTAAAAGCATGATGGTCATTGGTGATTGGACTTGCAACCTACAATGAATTGCTTCAATTTTGGAATTTGAATCTTGATGTTGACAATTGAAAGAATTAAATCACAATTCACAATCAAGTGAATATCGATGATGTCACATATTCTAGCATTCATAGTTGGTGTTCAAAGATATGGACATCAATGATAAATTATTGTTTGTACCTTACACCCCCAACTCTTAAATCACATAAACAGAAGTTTGTTTGTTGGAGCAATGTGTGTGATTAATTCAACAAACCTTCAATCAATTTAATAACTATTAATTTCTAGTTGATAAAGACATTCAACCATCGATGTCATGCTACAATGTATTGAATAACATCATTGAAATCACAAATCCAACATTGATGAAATGTGTGATTTGTGATAACAATGGAAACATTGCCATTGGCTGTATCAAAATCAAAATACCACTTATACATTCCAAATTAAAACCAAAAACACCAAAAATGATCATGTAAATATGTATGAATTATATGTATAATCAATTAAAAAATGGAATCAAAATAAAATTGATTGTAAAACCTTTTGCATTTTGAATCCTCATGTGGCAACCTTTGTTTTTGTAGTCAATGCGACCCCAATTTGAATGTATCCAATGTTTTGGCCTTGGGCCATGATAAACCTCATTTGAATGAAAACATAAAATAATGTCATGTTGTGGTCAAAAGTATAATTGACATTCGGGGAATACAAACTATCCTCCACCTCAAATGTGTTGTCTTCTAAATGAAGTTCCTATTCCATCTAATGCAATATAAACAAATTTATCACATTTCAATCCATTATTAACATTACACTAACTTGGGAAATGATCAAGTATGGTTTAAAACACTCACTATTAAGAAACCATATGATGTAACTAAACATGGAATCCCCATCATCATGGGGAAGGATATTGTATTTTTCTATGATCTTCATCGTTGTAAAAAATGTATCCCCAATTTTCCCCAAACCTTCCTTATATTCATGGAGATGTTTGGGGTCCCTTCCAAATTTTGAAAATAATTTCAAAATGAATGAATGTAAAATGTTAACCAAGTTATTGGCATATAATTCCAATTCATTTGGAATTGCCCATGAACAATTGAAAGCACATTCTTTTTTTTCTTTGCCCATGTAGGGTGAATGTGCCTATTGTTAAACAAAACAAAAAACCAAATGTTAATGATTGATGTCATTAAATTACATGCATCACATGTGAACGAAAATAAATTATAAACTTACCTTCTATATTCTTCTACATATTTCCAACCAAACATCACCATAGGAGAAGAATTCTTGCACTTTCAACACTCCATGTATCCACCATTGTAAAATAACGATGAAATTTTTTTAATACAAAATAATGTCATGTCTTTTGGAATGATTTTACGGCAAATAATTACCACAATATATTTGCCATCCATACAAAAAGGGATCCAAACAATTCAAAACCCAAGTTCAATTTTTCATCTCAATCAAATTTTTGTCTAACCCCTTGAAATTTAAAACTTTTTGTACTTGCATTATAACATAAACATTATTTGGAATATCAAACACCAAATCCCTTTATGCTTGGGATAATGTTTCTAACTTCAACAAAAGGCTAAGAAACCACCAATGGCCTCACACCTACACATAAAAAAAACTTCATAAATCTAGTGAACCAATAGTTAAAATGAAAACCATCCTCATCACATTCCATCAATTAAATTTTATGTGAAATGAAATTGAAAATGAATAATTGAAACACAAATATGAAAAAGGAGTTTGATTAACCATTTGAAAACCCCAAAAAATCATCATATTTGTCTACCAAATTATTCATCTTGCCATGATTTTCAAGCATGTTTAATTGCTTCGATGTATTTTTGTGTTTTTTAAAGAAGTTGTTATGTTCATGATGCAACAATGATTAGTAATGTGAGCTTCACCATCACACCTATCAAAACCATTTCACAAAAAAAATAAAATCATATTTGTGAAAATAATTCATCCAACATGGAAAAAAAAAAAGTTAAAAGTTTATGGTTTAATTTAACAAAATGCATTAGTAAATTGGGCCAACATCAAAAGAATGAAAATCATAAACAATTTGCATAGACTTTCATCACTTTAATGTTAAACACACAAAATACCTATGCTAGATAACTCACCTTGTTTATGTGAAAATAAACCTTTAAAAGATATTATCTTTCACGTCAAACAAAATGGGCATTCATGCATTGCATAGTCATTTCATGTGAAAAGGCACAAATAAATAACACAAGGAAGGATTAGGGTTTAAATGTGTCTTATGTTAAAGCCATTTCACCCCAAAAAAACAATTAATACATTTTTTTTTATTTTGAAAATTTACATAGGGAAATAAAGCCAACATTGAAAGAATGAAGATTACATACAATTTGCATACACCTTCGTCATTGTTAACCCAATGATGTTGGCCCAATTTAAGGTTTAAGGTTTAATTTAACAAGATTCATTGTAAAATTGGACCTACATCGAATATAAATATTGTTAATTTAAATTATGAGAAAATCATGTCCGTTGCAACTAGGCTATCTAGCTATAATCTAGTTCTATTAGTCATTTTTTAGTTGTAATTTAATTTTATCATACACTTTTTAGTTGCAATATACACAAATTTTTCATAATGTTTTATTGTTTTATTATATGAATTGCAAAAAAAACGGAAATAAAAAAGGATTAAATCAAGAGCAAAGATGACTCACATGAAAACACATTGAGCTAAAAGTTGCAAGGGATGCCAAAATTTCAACATGTTGGGCAAATTGAATTAGAGTTGTAGGTGGTTTCATTATTTCAATATGTGTAGGAGTTGTTGCACTATAACACCTGTGACCTATAACATTGGGAGTGCACAAAATTTATGTGTGTTAATATTACTAAATCTAGCTTTGTTTAATCTGAATCACTAGAGTATGTAGGAACTTAGACATAAAACAAATGATAATAGTAGGATTTTAGTGGGGTGGAACCAACCCACTTCTTTTATGTTAGAATAACACATTGGATTCAAGCTAGAAAAGCTCCAAGCCCAAGAAGATGTTGAACCAGCCAAAAATATTGGCACCTATGCCTATCAACTAGTGACTCACATAGTAGATTGGTTTCAAAGATTGTCTTTTACTTATAGACACACACAAAAATTGAAAATTCATAAAAATATATCTTCAACGAATTGTAATGCAAGTTGCATTATTAGGCCATAGTTAGAAATTAGAACAAAGATAATTGGATACTTTGAGGGTATATTTTAACTTGAAAACCATACAAAAAACACCTTTCTTTTGCTTCTTACAACAATATTGTTCACATTTCTCAACAAAATTGAGTTAGACAATTATAGTAGAAGGTGACTTTTGATTGAACAACCCACATATACCAAGATACCTTTGTACTCATTGCTTAAAGAGATAGTCATTTAGGTGAGTCAAAAGAGAACCCGCCAAAACATAGTCTAAGGCTTCAAATTGCTCCTATAGTCCATTGCATCAATAGCATCCAAATGTAACTCAAGTATCCTTTAGAGGTTAGGCCTCATTCCAGACATTATTTATGTGCGAAGATTAAGGAAAAAATCATCCTTGTAAAATGGGAGAATCTTCATTATATCATGGTACCTTTCATAGTAGATTAGTGGAATAAAAAATTATTGAACTTTATGTTGCAAATGAACACACAAATATTTTAAGCCCCTGCATATGAAGGAAGATTTTCAATAATTTCCTTAGTGTCAAGTTCATAGAAAAACATGTGCACATGTTATAGGAAGGGTTGGTTGATAATTCAATATCAATATGTCTTAGCGTGTCATAAATAAAAGTTTTGCACTTAAGTGAGGACAACCTATACACCTAATCTAAAAAAATTATAGGTCTGAAAAGAAGAACGACAAGATCCCACAATTGGAAAAAAAAAAAAAAAAAAAACACAATTTAGTTGACTTTCAACTAAAAAACCAGATTTTTCCAAAAAAATTGCCCATTTTTGGTTTTAAAAATCATTAGTCATAACCAATATAGTAGATATTTTATTTTGTGGATAACCATTAATTGATTTCCATTTTTTAATCAAAATAAAAAAGAACCTCCAATTTATGGTTATTTGAAAACACCATAGGAGCTAATAGTTCTCATGAAAGAGTCATAAAAGAACTATTGACTTAATATTTACTTGATTACCCTAGTACCTTGGCCATTTTGACCCTAATTATATTATTTTCAAAAATTCATTTTTCCAAAAAAAACATTTGTGAAGGAAAATGTTGAATATTTAAAAATATTCCATATGTCAAAATGAACACTTCAAAATTAATCAATTATTTGACAGACATTGTTGATTTGGAAAATTTAATACCCCATTAATAGATTGATGTTTATGGATCATAATAGGAGATTTCAAGGTCACAATTTGTGCATTGTCCTTTGGCACTCATTTAAACCAATTCTTGATGACTACCTAGTGTTTGTGACACAATTCATAAGGTGAAGTTTGCAAGTTTGTATTCTGCTTCAAGCTTGCATGTTCAAGAAAAGTTTCCTTATCTCTTCAAGCATATTCTTGTATCAAAACCTTGTACTTAAGTGCATCCATTGTGTACATTGGTTCACAAATGTGTTTACAACAACTAAAGAAATAATTTTGTAAGTCATTAAACATGCCTTGAAATCACATGTAGAATGTCATAGATTTGTACTCCAATACTTCATATGGTAAGATATGTAATAATTCTTTCAATTGGCACATAAATAAATGTAATCTTTTGGAATTATAATTGAAGTAAAAACAAGGACTTTAACATCTAATTGGGGCATAATTGCTTTCAAAAGCAATGAATTCACATTACTTGTTTAGAAACGACACAAACACTTGTGCTTGGAAAACTCAAAGAGATCAATTATTTGCATGAGTTCCTAAAGCTAAGGTATGACAAACTAATGCCTGCAAAAGAATGTTTGTTCCTCACAAAATTTTTTGTATGAGAAAAGCTTGGAAACCAAATTAAATAAGCACAATAACAAAAAAGATAGCTTTCAAAGGCTTGGACTCCAACATTCTAATCCCACAACTTGTAATCAAAACCACGTCCTAGAATAACAATCCACCAACAAAATCAACCACAAATGACATAAAAATAAAATGTTCAAGGACACACATTACGAATGTTAAACTAAGATTTATTCCTTCTCCATTTTCCCCCACCTATAATAACAAGGTTGTGCACTTGGAATTATCTATGACATCAATATGTCATGTGTTAAAATATTATATTATGAGTGAATGTGCCAACAATGCACATTGAACTTCCACAACCTGATGTTTAATCTTGTTGTCACTATTGCAACTTTAGTAACCTACATGCACCTAATATCATCATGAGCAAGCAACATATCAACACCACGACATGCAATTGTGAAAAAATCTTTTCATCGCTATTAATAATATTATTATTAATTCAAGTCCACCAAAAGCTATTAGAGCTAAACCATACAATTCCAATAGGATTACTGCCAACAACAAGAAAAATGGTCATAGTTTTCACAAAAAATGCAAGCAAAGCCGAAATGTGGGAAAAGAAACACAAAGAAGGAAGGGAAGGGAAGCATAAGAAGAAGAATAAACTTTATGGGGAAATAAAATGGAAAAGAAAAAAAAGAATAATACATTTTGGTTTTCAAGCTCTTCTTTTATGCGGATTCCTTTGACGTCTTGCTCATGGTTGTAGGCATTTGTTGGTGCGATGCAAAATGGACTTGCAATGCCGCTCCTTACCATCATCTATGGCTCCTTCACCCAATGCCTTTGTTAATAAGCAACATGACAACAATGTATATCTTTGGTAATAATTGTCTCCTTGGCCATCATTAGATTGTCATAGCTAGAAAACAAAACAAAGCCCTATGCACATAATTTGCAATAAAAACATAATACCAAAAACATGATCAAAACATTTTTCAATAACTACATCACAAATAAATGTTCACACATGTAATCTTGATCCATGGTGGAAATCTTGGATGAGTAATCCTAATTCGCAATGGAAATTTTGTATGGGTAATCCTAATTTGTAATAGAAATCTTACACAAGTAATCTTGATCCACTATGCGAATTTTGCTTGGGTAGGCTAATACTAATATATAGTGGAACTCTATGGTGAGTTATGTGGTGAATTGGTTTAAGATATTGGTGTTAAAACTATTGAAATATAATGATGTTAAGATCAATCATTTTGATTCTGCAAACATAATAATATATAGTTTACAAATATATATATATATATATATATATATATATATATAATGTTACAATGTTAAAATCTTAAAAATTAAAATATACTATTATTTTACAATGTCAAATTGTGTTATATAATTCTATCATCAATATTATAACATGTATGTAATATCATAAAAAATGTCACATAATATCATAGTATATTGGACCATAAAGTTCTAATCATGTGTACATTGTAAAATAATGATAATGTTACATCATAAACAAAATTTTGTGTTAAATAAACTTTTAGTTTCCATTTTAGATCGAGTATGCAAAGGTTAAAGCTTAAATAAAAAGGAGTTTACGTGGTCATAAGCTTGTTGCAACTTGAATGGAAACATTGCTGATTTTTTTTATTAACTATGTTTTTCAATCGATGTGATTGCCATTTGTCAATTAATTCTACAAATGACATTATTAAAAAATAATAATGAGATCAATGAGGAGCAATGACAATTGGAGATTACAATTTATGATCCAGGTGATGTTTTGATATTTTGTGAATGATATTCCTAGCTATCATTATATATTATTTTTGGCATGTTTGTTTTGGTTTTCTAGAATAGACACAATGGTTACCTTTTAAAATGTTGTTGATTATTTATTTGCAATTTCATACGTATGGCTTTTGAATGGTTAAATAAACTTGTTTTAAAAATATCGCCTTGGTTGTTTTCATTCCCATATCAAAACATTTGGCATGCTACAACTCATTCTATTTCATGTTATCACTTTACAAGCATCTCACTTTTCGTGCATGTTTCAACCATATTTACAACAAAAGAAAATTTCTTTAACAATTTATCTAACCTTTTTTCTTCCATTTGTTCACCCAAAAATCATCATAATGAACCTAAGATCATTTTCAACCCTTACAAATACATTTTTCATTCCTTTTCCCATGCAATATGGGTTTCAAAAGTAATGTCATGTGTCTTTTTGTGCTATGCATTATTCATGGAATTCAAAGTCAAAACATACATATTTACTTTCATCACCACATTCAACTCACTTCACAAGGCACACAATCATGGACATATAATAACACTATTTTTACAATTACATTTTCATTTAAACATTACCCATTAAAAACCACAAACATGTTAAGAATAACATTCTTCAATATGAGAAATCACATTGGTCTTAGAACATCCTCGTGTACATAAATCTCCTCTCCATGAAATAAACTATATATTAAAAAACTCAAAATGTGCAAAACTTCCAAAAGGAACATGGGATCATTTAAACATTTGATGTATCTTCATTGAATTCAGAAATATTAACCAAGTTCAAAAGATTGCAAAATCTAACTTCTAATTTTTGACTTTATCTCCATCACCTTGGAAAACCACATGTTGTTTTTGCAATCTCCTCCACACATTTTGTCCAAATTGTCCTAGTTTCTTTCCTTTACATTGTAAAACTTTTCCCTAGTATGGCTTGTTCATTATCAAAATGTTGACATCCAAAATGTTGAACTTCAGGTTTATGTGGCATCCCATAAACAAACCTAATCAATGACAATACCCTTAAATTACTTATAATGATGCTTAGTAAGATTGTTCATATGCATATTTCTCTTGATGGGAATTAAACCAATGCTTTTAAATATGTGTTTTATCACCACATTTCAATTTAAAAATATAACTCCCATTTTGACAACAAAAGTAATGATGAAAAATGAATGTAAACTTGCTTTAACCACCCCCATGCCAATATATGATTATGTTGTAAAACTAGTGATGGATCAGGTAACCAACACATGAGTATGCATGTCACCATGAATCCTATATAATTTCACTTGTTTGTCCGTCTGTCTGTCGAAGTCTTGAAAATTGTCCCCTCGAACTCGAGGTCCCAAAAACTATTCAGGACCTCAAGTTCTTACATCCGTTTTTGCGTAGCAATTGCCGAAAACGGACGTCGTCGATGCTGCAATCTCCAAGCTCCCCTTGCTTTCTTTTTGTATCTGCAACTTTCCAATCACCTCGCAAATTTGATGACCGCTTTTGAGAGGAGTGACAACAGGGGATAATTGACAATCAAGCAGACAAAAGAACCTTGGTGGTGGGTCTCAAACAACAACCAGAAAAAACAAAAACTTGTAGAACACACCTTCCCTATTGGTGTAGATTACATGACAGCCTCTATCAATTTGTGGGAACTGCGACCAATAGCCTGAATTCCATGTCCAGTTGCCAAGTTGTCCACATCACTGAATGAACGTTGATTTTCTTGCTCCATTTGTTGCCGGTATTCCTGCATCCGATCTACAAGTGCTGCTTGCTCATAGTTGGCTCTTTCCCTTGATTGTTGAACATAGGTTAGCACCTGTTTTGTAACATCACACAAAGCATTTGCAATATTCACATTAAGCATTACAATCCAGAAATCAGCAGTGTAATCAACATGAAGAGTTACATTTCTAGAAAACTTTTGTTGGTCCTGAAGATGTTGACACAGTTGAATATTTCTGCATATTGATGTATCTTAACATAGTTAAGTATGTTTCACATGGCTGTTCCTGAAACATCAAGTGTATACTCAACTACTTTGCAAAGCCACTAACATCAAGCTTCACAACACGTGAATGTGTAGGCATCTTGGAATCTCCAACATAAAATGGTTAATTACTGCTCCAAGTGTATGAATAATTGGTATATTGTTATATATATATATTTTAAAAATTGTACTTTAAGATGCTGAAAAACTGAAAAAACTGAAATTCTGAAAATTGGAAATTAAAAATTTGAAGTCTAAAATTTGAAATATGTAGTCTGAAATCTGAAAATCTATAGTCTGAAATTTGAAATTTGATAGTACGAAATCTGAGATTTCATACTATAAAGTCTAAAAAACAAAACTTGAAATTTGAAAATCAAAATTTGAAATCCAAAAATCTGAAATATGACCAAAAAATCAAATTGACACAAGCAACATGTATTGTACAATTATGACCAATTTTTGGTTATGAACTTTGACCAAACTTTTCATATTCATCATATTGAAAATCAACAACATACAAGAAGATTTTGGCATTGTAAACTGGATGCACATTGTGAAGCACCCCCTGGTAATTTACTTGTGTTCAATATGGAGTATGGCACTCAGTAGATCTAGAAGTAGCCATAATTTTTCATACCACATAACAAACAAAATAAAAATTCATTTGATATTATTTTTTGCATGGATTCCCGTTTGAATTTTCTTTTTATCAAACCATGTTTTAACAACTAATGGTGTATCAAGTAATGCAAATTTAAATAAAATATTAAAATATGAGTTAGGTTATCATGAATTTACATGCATTAAATAATGTTTTTGCAATGATTAAATAATTTGGACCTCCAACATGTTTTGTAACATTCATTATAGGTGTAAATAATTGTTTATACGAATGAAAACATTCACATATTTGCATATAAAACATTTTCAACAAAATTTGAAAACATGTGTTTGGTATTATAAACATAGAATGAATTATTTCCGTAAATTATTTTAAAACATTGATATTTATTTGGGAAAAAATCAAGATTATTTTTAAAGCACAAAATTCCAACTTGAAGGTTTAACACATAATCATGAGCTGATATGGGTAAAAGATGTGCTTCAATTTGGAATTTTTATGAATGAAGGAAAAAATTTGTTGATAAATATTTAACAATTATCAAACTATTTTACCAAAAAATTCATAAAACAAAAATATATCAACATAAATGAACATATAAAGAAAAATGTCCTAAACCATTAATAAGGTGCACAAAAATAATGTCAGCTTACATAATGTACATTGTAATGTCTGTTTGACAAACAGGGCAGGGCAGGGGCAAGGCAGGGTGGCTAGACATTTTCAATTACTGGCCGTTATCTTTTAGCAGCGCCAATTCGAAACAGGGCAAGGCAGGGAGGGGAGGGGCAGGGCAGGGTAGGGCAGGGCGGCCAGGGCAGACACCCGCCCACTGGACCTGCTGGCTATATATAGGATCCTTGGGGAAAACTGGGGGACCTGCATCTAATCAAACAAAAATACAAAATTTTTTAAAAATTATTTTCATTATAGAACATGTTAAAAAAATTATAATATTTTTGAAAAAGAAAATAAAAAGAAAAGAAAAGAAATAAATACAGAAAAATAGAAAAAAATGAAGATAGACAAAACAAGAATAGAAAAAAAAAAACATGAAACAAACATAAACCAAAAAAAAAGTAAAAACGAAAAAACTATAAAAAAGGAATGGAAACAAATGAAACAAGGAAAGGGAAATACAGTAAAAAAATTTTTAAAAAAAAATTCCAAAAATGAATAAACCAAATAAAGAGTTAAAAATAAGAAAAAATAAAAAACAGTGGCCCAAGGTCACAGCACCCACAGGGGACTTCACAGTGGCCTTCGGCCACGTGCACCCACTAGTAGTATGAATGTTAAGACTATTCATTTTAAGGTAACTAGTGTGCTCAAGCCAATTACCAAATATAACTCCCTCGTGATAATCAAGTTGCTTTCTTTTCATCCCCACATATAATGGCTATGAAATTTTCATACAAGCAACAAAGAATTAGGTAATCATTGGGCCAATGAGAGCCCAAGGTTACCTTTGTGCTAACTAATAGGTTGCTAATGAGATGGAAGCCAACGATTATGAGTTGTAACTCATGACTTGACAACCAATCAAAGCATTGTTAGATTCTCACAAAGGATGGTTATGGAGGAGAAATTAACATTGAACTTTCCATTTTCATTATTAATAATCATTTTCTTACATGTGTTCATTGTTAATTCACAACAAGCCCTTTTTTGGGGGGCAATATATTGCCAAAATCAAAAGTTAAGAAAATTAAAAATTGATTTTGGAGGTTTTTAGTTTACAAAAGTGAGGGAAAAAAACTAAAAATCACCATATGAATTCATATGCGTGGTTTTCATTGTGTGGCCAAACACATAGAAGGATAATTAAAGATTTTTACTTCATTTTTGGTTAAGAACCAAATTTTGCCATGATTTACAATTTTTCTACATTTTCCAATGAATGATCACTTTAGCTACAAACACAAATTCCTAAAAAAAAGTGTTCACAACACCATCCCTTGCATTCATGGGTCATCCCACTTTCAGCAAATGATTAATCCAGAAACACAGGAGCTGCACAAAGATGTCAGGAAAGTTTAAACTTGAGGTACTAAACTTGAGGTACCTGTTCTGTATAAAAAGTTGCCCAATCTGCACACATTGGGCACATTATGTACCCAAAGATTTTACTTGTGTTATTGGCATTTGTGAAGTGAACTTGTGGAAAGGCCTTAACATTTCTATCAAGGATTGATCTGACCAGCATAAAATTTGAGAATACATGAGCAGACTGAGGCAATCCACCTAGTAGTGGAGAAATTGCCTTTCTGCAGTTGATGGCAGAGGTGAATTGGGTCCCATTCTTGCATGGAAGAAACAGGTCAGACCACTTCCTTGACTCTATCATTTTTGGCTGTCTCTTTACCACTTGACTTCTTCTTGGCCTTACCAGGAGATTTCACTGCAGTAAAACCTGGCTTTTCAAATTCCCTAGCCATATCAAACACCATTGCCTCATGAGTCGTCACAGCAACACCCTCATATGTCCAAGCTTGCAACACTGCTGTGCCTTTTACACCAATGCCTATCCAGCCAAGACCTGCCACTGCCAGATCAACACTGCTGGCATCCCATGCATCCCCTGACACTGTCACTTTCCTTGCTAACCACTCCCCCATTTCAGCAACTCGCTCCTTGTCCATTGGTGGCTGCAGAATACACTGACCCATTCTCTTTAGTAATATGCAATCATATCTAGTAGAATCCTAATATATCCTGGTTACTCCTGCACCCTAAACAAGACTTCGCAAACTCTGCATCTCCCTATATTTTTGGAGTCAGGATCTCCCAACTACAATAGGTCGAAGTGTGGATTCAAAGGGTTATCAGAAGTAGCCATGTGAGTTGCCAAATGAAATAATTGTGCTCACAGCTGTGGCTAGCAGCATGGGCTAGGGTTTTGGTACTAGGGTGTTTTCTCAGAATTACTTTTGGATGGTCTGAGTAGCATTAGTTTCTGCAAAGATATTAATCACCTTAGAGCAATCATAGGTGCAGATTAAACCAAGTACAGTGCAGGATATGATCTGACCAGCTGCTTTCAGTTTCAGAGTACCTGGCACTGAACAAGAGCAAATCAAGGTAAGCTTACCTTCAAGCGCTCACCAAGATGTTTCTCCAGAAGCTCCTCAGCACCTTCAGCTTTACCCATGTGGCAAGGAACTTGAGCAGATGCCCATACTGTCATGTAAATGCTTTCTGCAGGAGTCTCAACAACATCCAACCGCAACAATCCTCCCACGTGCACAGTGTAACCTTTCTGTCCAAGTTGCAATTCAACAATTTGTCATCAGTAACATGTACTTTATTACATTCAAAACAAACAGGAGATTTAAGTATATGAGTGCAGCTGACCTTCACGCGAAAAGTACGAGGCCTGAGCTGTTTGCGCACTTGTACAAGCTTCTGTTCTTCATGAGTAAGCCGTGTTGTGATCTGATGAGGGTGCAGTAGGCCTGGGGTGTCAAATAGTCTTGCTTTTGCAGGCAAAATATTATCAAGCTTCAGAATCCCCAGAGTGGTGCCAGGTACAGGTGCCTCAGTAAGGTGCGATAATGCTTTCTTATTCCCTTGTGCTGTAACCTTAGCAAGAGAATTGATCAGTGACGATTTACCTGCATTTTGAGCTCCTACTACCCATACATCTCCACGTGGCCCTGCAAGCTCCTGTAAATGCCTAGCAAGATTTTCCACTCCCCAGCCCTTAAAAGCACTCACAAGATGAACCCCTGTGAGCCTTGGTGCACCACCAGCCTTAGATCTCCGCCGCACCCATTGCTCTAACCTGTTTGGGGAAACCTGATGAGGAAAAAGATCAAGCTTGTTCACTACCAATAACAACCGTGGAACATTGCCAGATCTTCCCTCTTGCCAGGCAGTGCCCATCTCTTGTTCTGTTTCTGCAAGCACTGCTGCAACTTTGCGAGGGAAGGAACCATCAAAATCACATCCATCAACAACCATAACTACAACAGCCCTTCTCCCATAAGCTTTCTTGAGACGCACACCTACAACTCGTTCAAAATCAAAGTCAGGAAGAAGATTCTCTAAGGTTTCATCTTTCACTTTCCCATAGTTTCTGAGTGCATGACATCGAGCGCACACCACAAGCTTCTCCTCATCCTCCTCATCTTTAATGTCTGATTCTGCTTCTTCAAAGTTACGTCTATTTGAACCAAGGATTCCTTGCCATGCATCTTGCGCTGTTTGTTTAACTCCCCCAACTTCATTCCATTGCTCCAATCCTGAGTCTTCCAGATGAACATCCTCATCACCATGCTCCAAGAAAGACTGCTCTGAGACTCCCATTCCAGTTATCTCCCTTCTTTTCTCTTCTGAAACATGCTCATAATCTTCAAGTTCAGAGTCATCATCCTCATCATCATCAAACCTTCCTTCTTCTTCTTCTTCTTCTTCTTCATTTGACAGCTTCTCAAGTGCAGCAGGCATTTTGAAAAACCCTGGAGCCTTGGGATTTGTGTCTTGCATGTAAATTCCACATCCAGGGCATGCCAGTTTATTCACATTGTCGCTGGACCTTTTTCGCTGGGATGAAAACTGCCCTTCTGAAGGGAGAGAACTCGAGCATTCAACTACAACTCCTCCTTGCTGCGAGGCCCTCCTAGAAGGATTTGATTCTGTGCTAGTGTAGAAACCTTGGGAACTGGTAAAAAAATGTCCCTGTAAAAGTTTCCTTGAAAACCTAGAGATAAACCCTGTCGAAAGAAATCGGTACATAGCCCTTTCAGGAAACAACCGTGACGACGATCTGAACCCATTGAGGCTAACATCAGTGCACTGAAGCATCAACCTGCTATACATGACGCTCCCCGAATCAGGGCGAGGAGAACAACACAACTTGGTTTCGCGGAAAGAAGAGCAGGACGTATGCTGCAGCAGCTGACATTGATGATGATTCGGTACCGCTTCAGGGATGGGGGTGGAAACAGTGAGACAGGAAGCACGGGAGCACACCGTGCGGGCCAGACACGCCATTCCCAGTGCTGACGATGACTGCACTGCACAGCGCATTCCTCGTGCTAGCCTCCGTCTCTTCTTCCGCCCACTGCTCTCACGTTCCTCCTACAAACCAAACTTGCACTTCCCACCCTCTCTCCCTCCTGTCCTTAATCCTAATTCCCCTCAACTCTTTGCTCCTCGGATTCTGCACCTGCTTCCCAGAAGAAACTGGATTCCACTCCCCATTTCATTTGGAAGAGAACACGAAACCATAATTGTATTCCTGCCCAGCTTCCTCCGTCTCGATTCCTCCTTCTCTTTCTGCAGCAAAAACACAATGCTTCGATCGTCAAACTCTTTGCGGATCTTCGTCTCTCGAACAAACTAAACGAAACCCTCAAAAGCTTCTCCAGATGCCTCACAAAGCCCGGAAACGCTAAACCCTAAAACTTGGAACGATCAAACAAAAGATCACCAAAACCCTAAGAACCTTGCAAGTCCCTGAAGTAATAAACCCTAAAACTTGGCATAATCAAACAAAAGATCCCTGAAACCCTAAAAGCCCTGCAAGTCCCGGAATCATTAAACCCTAAAACCCAGAACGATGTGACCGATAGCCAGAAAAACGAAAATCCGCGAAACCCAAAAACCTGAACAAGAAGAAGAAAATTACAGGATTTCCCAAAAACCCTAAAAACCTTGAAATTCCCCGACTCGCTAAACCCTAAAATCCTGAACAATCATAATAGGAAATGAAAAACCCTAAAACCCGCAAAATGGGAGCAAGACGAAGAAAAGAAACCTGAAAAACAGTGCTCCCGGGGGGGCTCGAACCCACGACCTTCGGCTCATAAGACCGATGCTCTAACCAACTGAGCTACGGGAGCCCCGTATACACCAGTTTGATGATAAATTTTATTTTTACCGTCAGACTATCACACTAATACGTGAGTTCGTAAGACCCACAGTCAGTCACAACTTGGATTTGGAAATTCATGTAACTTGGTTGGCAGATGTAAAAACTTACTTGTCTCTGTTGACATAATGTTACATTGTAAATCTATACACATGGAAATGAGGCTTGGAAAGAAATTCATTTACTTGTAAAAGATCGAGTACTTATTTGCCCATGTTGACGTAATGTTATGTTGTAAATTTATACACATGAAAAAATATGATTAATGAAATGAGGTTTGGAAATAAATTCATTTACTTGTAGAAGATTGAGAACTTGTTTGCCCATGTTGACATAATGTCATTAGAAAATTATACTGCCTTTCTTGATTTGTTAGTCACTACTAGATTATTTATTAGTCACTACATTGATTTTAAGAACATTTCTTGATTTATTTTTGCAGGAAATCATGTTCAGTGCATGCATCAATTAACATTAATGGGTACTATAACAAAGAGTTGTCGGTCATCACCAACCTTGATCTCAAGTGATTGCCATCACCACCCATTGATTATGGGTTTTCTAATTTGTATTTCCGTTGCTAGTTTGTATTTCTTTTCTTCACCTTGTACACCAATCTTCTTGTGCATTATATATGCATGATACTATTTTTCTACATGGCATCAAAGCTTGGTGATTGACTAGTCATAAGGTATTCAGTATCAAGTGGCTTCCATTGATTAATTATTTGTTTTATTTCGGACTACAATTAGTTGCTTTTGTTTGGTTACAGTGTACACCACTAAACATAATGCGACATTAAATAATGTTAAAAACCACAGTAATCCAACAAATATGGTGGCAAAAAATTCATTTTCCATGGCTCAATATGACAAATTGAAGTCTATAACAACATTGTGGCATTAAAGGTTCAGGCATCTCAATTATCAAAGTTTGCATGCATTGTCCACAAGAATGGTTACCTGGATGCCATAGTTTTACTCTCAAAACAAATTTGTGGAATTTGCAGGGGTGGAAAACAACATAAAGTTGAACAATTAAATGATTATAACAAAAAAACTTGGATGTACTTCATGAAGACTAAGAGTGAAACCTTTGGAGTATTCAAAAAATTCAAGTCCTTGGTTTAAAACTTGAAGAATTTCAAAATCAAAACATTACGCATAGATTGTGGAGGAAAATACATGTCTAAGGAGTTCATCCAATTCTCTGAACAAAATGGGATTGCATGACAACGTATAACTATGGACTGTCCCCACCAAAATGGGATTGTTGAGTGCAAAAATAGAACTATTCTTGACAAGGCAAGAAGTATGTCACTAAACAACAATGCTCCACCATATTTGTGGACAAAAGCAATCAACAAAACCACCTACCTCATGAACATCACTCCAAGTAGGTCCATTGGAAGGCATATTCCAAAAGAGATTTACATTGGAAAGAAGCCCAAGGTTGATAACTTGAAGGTGTATAGATGTTTGGTCTATGTTTTCACACCCAAAGCTCAAAGGAACAAGTTGGAAGGTCACACTAAAAAATGCATGTTCATTGGGTACAATGTTTAATTCAAGGTTTATCAATGTTTTGACATGAAAACTAAAAAAATTCTCATTACCAAAGATGTGGTATTTGGCAAGTTAGTATTCAATTTACCAAACATACAAGATCACAAAGCATTAGAAGACATGATCATCATTCCAGTTGATCATCATGTTTTTACTAGGTAGTCCAAAGTGGTATCATCAAACCAAGTCCCCACCAAATCAAATTCTCATCCAAGCTCAAGTTTTGATTTTGACCATGAATGTTTTGGAGAAGATATTCAAGCCTCTACAAATTTTGATGAACAACATACTATAAACATTGATTAGCCAACCCGTGTTTGGAATTCCAACCGCTTAAGAAGGCCACCTTAATTTTCAATGGATTATGTTTATCTCATGGAGTTTGAAAAACCGCACAATTACAAGGAACAATTCATCAACCACATTAAAGGAAAGCAATGGAGTTTAAGATCAATTCCATCTAGAAAAATCAAACATGGAAGCATGTGGATTTACTTCTTGGGAAATGACCCATCACTACAAAATGGGTCTTTAAGATTACGTAGTAGGTTAATGGTGTAGTGGAAAAGTTCAACCATGACTAATTGCTTATGACTTTGAATAGTAGTTAGGGATTGATTATGAAAAAACTTTTGCTCTAATTGTGAAATGGACTACAATCATTTAATGGTTGCATTAGCTTAAAAAAAAGATGGAAAATCAAGCATCTTGACGTGAAGACTACATTTCTTCATGCAGATCTTCAAGAAGAAATCTTCATGTTGCAACCAAAAGGGTTTATAGAAACAAGGAAGGAACATAAAGTTTGCCTTATCCTGAAGGCTCTTTATGGTTTGAAGCAAACATCAAGGGCATGGTATGCCAAGATTGACATTTTTTTATGTACTTTTGGTTTGACCCAAAATGAGTTTGACCACAATTTATATTTTTCAATGGAAGGAGGACATTATGTGATACTCATTTTGTAAGTTGATGATTTGTTTATAACTAGAGATGACACCAAAAGGCTTAACATCCTTGAAGAGGAGCTCACCACGCAATATGAAATGACAAACATGGGTTTTATGAATCTCTACATAGGAATAAAATCCATCTACTTTGAGGATGGAATTCTATTGGTGCAAAGAAATTAAGCTTGAAAATTATTGTGCAAATTTTGTATGTTAGAATGTCATTCTATAGCCACACCCATGAACGAAAGAACTAGATTACAAACAAACATGAATTCCAAACCAGTGGACATCACATCTTATCAACAATTTGTGTGGATTCTTATTTTCCTTTCACACACATGACTAGATATTGCATATCCTATGCTCATGTTGTTAGCAAGTTCATGAACAATTATCAAGAATCTCACTTGAAGGAAACTAAACATACTTTTCAATATTTTAAAGGCACTATTGAGTTTGGGATTTTTTCCTTGTGAGGAAAGTTCTAAATTCACATGATGGGTAGATGTAGATTGGGCACATAACCTTGACAATTGAAGATCCACTATTGGAATGTTTTTCAAACTTGATCACATGTTTTTTTATATTGGACATGTAAGCTCCAACCAACATTAACCAATGGTTGTTTTGTTTAACATTAAAACATAATACAGATCCCTTTCGGATGGTGCTAAAAACATTACTTGGTTTCAAACTTTATTGAAAGAATTAAAATTTTTGGATGATGAACCAACACAATTACATTGCAATAATGAAAATAAAATCAAGCTTATGAACAACCCTATCTTCCATGCACGAATGAAGCACAAATAAATCAAACATCATTATATTAAAAAAAAGGTGAGCACAAAGGGAATTGAAATCATTTGCATTCCAACCGCACAACAACAAGTTGATGTTTTCACAAAGTTGTTGGGAATTATCAAGTTCAAAAATTTACAATCTGACATAAACATGCTTGATTTTCGAGCAAATCTTCTGACATAGTTATTCAGTCAATATAATTTGAACTAATTCTTGATTTAAAATAGTAAGTCAAAAGTAGTAAGGGGTGCAAAAACTTATTATTCTTTTCCTGATTTATTAATTATTGTTAATTTACTTATTAATAACATTTAGATTGATTTTAAAATATTTCTTGATTTATCATTGCATAAAATCATGTTCAGTGCATGCATCAATTAACATTGACGAGTACCATAATAAAATCTTCAATCATCATCGACCTTGATCTCAAGTGACCACCATTATGGGGTTTCTAGTTTGTATTTAAGTTGTTAGTTTGTTTATACTTTCTTCACCTATGTACACCAATCTTCTTGTGAAATGTATACGCACAATCCTATTTTTCTACAATGTTATAATTTAAATCTAACAAATGATATACACATGAAAAATATGATTAATGAAATGAGGTTTGGAAATAAATTCATTTATTCATAGAAGATCTAGAAATGACTTGCCTATGTTGACATCATGTTATGTTGTAGACATATACACATGGAAAAATATGATTAATGAAATGAGGTTAGGAAATAAATTCATTAACTTGTAGAAGATCTAGAACTTATTTGCCCATGTTGACATAATGTCATGTTGTAAATCTACGCATGGGAAAATTCTGGTTAATGAAAATGAACTTTGCAAACAAATTTATTTTCTTTAAGAAGACATTGTTTTCACTCTTGTTATATAAATGTAGTGTGGGATTTTGATGTGGATTTTGGTTTTTTTGCTTGTTCTTCCATTTACAAATCTTTGTCTTGTTGCTTGGGGTGTATAGAAAACCTTAATTTTGTCAACAAGGATCATAATCCAAACACACCATGCCATGAGTGGACCAACTTGCATCATCACCTCATGTGTGTCATAATTCTCCTTAGAACAATCAAGTTGTGAATCCTCTTGCTTTTGAGGTCTCAAATTTGTCAAGATTTCCTTCTTCTACTTCACAAATGGGTTGTTGGAACTCAGCATGGCCTGATCCATTTATGTGGGAAAATCAAAATTTTGAATTGTAGTACGAGAAACGGTGACAAATTTAAACATGCGTATACAAACATAAAACCAACAAGGCAGTGATTACAATAAGCAATTTTAACAAAAAAAGAGTTGGAGATTTCTTACTTCAAGATCAATCCTAACATGACATACTCTCATCCCCACATGCTCGTGTGACCTTTTCTCATAAATGGTCAACATGATGAGGAAGCATTGATTGATTTGAAATGGGTTGAATGTGAAATAAATGTGAATTCAAATGTCAATGATTCAAAAGCATTAAGGTTGGGGGTGTGAAAGAACCAACAACAAGGGGTATGTCACATTATGGCCTTGCCATTTACTTGAAAATGTATCTTAAGGCAAAAGAAGAATTATGGAAACTCAAATATTTCACCATTCAAGAATACAATCTTCAAAAAATCCTCTAAAAGATACCAAAATACTTCAAGATATTATAACTCTATAACTAATCTCAAGTTTCAACACAAGCCAAAATATCATCTTTCAAAAATCCTCATATAAAAATAGATCTATTATCTAGGGGCCAAAATCCCTTAAGCTACTATATCCACACACAACACCCTTGCGTTGGTAGCCAAGGCCAGCAAAGCCAATAGGATGCAAAGGCATCTATTGGTTGGAAAAAAATCAGCTTTGTAATATGTAATCAATTTTCAATGGAAAAAATCAAACCAAATATTATAACGAATACTCTCTCAATTCATCAAAGGCTTTCCGTTGGTACCATAAGTGCATCAAGGGGCCACACAATTTAACAACCTTTCATTCAACTAGTGGGTACCTGTGACCTTCGGACACTGTGAAGTCCCCCGTTTTCTTTAAACCCTTTTCATCTTTTAGTTTTTCTTGGAAACTTTTATTTTATTTTATTTTATGCGTTTTTTTAAAATTATTATTTTGTTTCATATTTTTTGTCATCTATTTTTTAATTTTCTTTTAAGATTATTTTATTGTATTTCCTTTTCTGTTTCATGTTTAAATATATTTATTTTATATTTACTTCATTTTATTTCATTATTTAAGTGTTTAAAAAAAGTTTCTAATTGTTAAAGTGATGACAGACGAAGAAGATTTTTTTGAAACTTTTATTTTTTTTATTTTTTATTTTAATGCGTTTTCTGTTTTTATTATTATTTTGTTTCATATTTTTTAATTTTCTTTTAAGATTATTTTATTGTATTTCCTTTTTTTGTTTCATGTTTAAAGAAGAAGAAGAAGAGTCGGAGAGGAGAATCTGTCCGGGCCGAATCCCGTTTTCGGAATCCGACTGTCCGGGCCGGTTCTGCCGGCGGAATAAAACGCGGAACTGTCGCGTCGGACGGACGCACGCACGGACCAAGTGAATAAGATGTGCATAATTTGAAAAACTTGAAATTCTCGTAGTTCCTTTTGTTGTAGAGCTTTCTATGCTAACAAAAACGTCTTTTGCAAATGTTCAAGCATGGAGTGCTGGCTTTGGTTCTACATTCATGAAAATCATGTCGACACCAAAGGCCAAGCTGCACCAGGTTTATGCAAACACAGGGAAGCGGTGTGTGTATGAGACTCGTGCAGTTGTGGTAGAGCAGGCAGCACCAGTGGTCTCTCCTGATGGTCTGCTTGATTTTACGGGGGTCAAGGAGGAAAGACCCACTTTTGAATGCACTCTGCACCTGCCGGATGGCAGCACCTTTCTTTCTGGCTCCTTTAGCCGGAAGAAAGATGCTGAGCAAGAGGCCGCTCGCTTAGCCTTGCAAAAGGTTCTCCTTTCTTGACCTGACTCTGCTAAAAATCTGGCTTGGTCTCAAGTGCTTCAGACATACTTCCATCATGATTCTCCTAAAGTTT
The DNA here is from genome assembly GCA_963921925.1 of Sphagnum tenellum. Classification (NCBI taxonomy): domain Eukaryota; kingdom Viridiplantae; phylum Streptophyta; class Sphagnopsida; order Sphagnales; family Sphagnaceae; genus Sphagnum; species Sphagnum tenellum. The sequence goes on from OY998144.1 coordinate 8,440,788, forward strand.
TCTATATTGTTTCTCTTCCATTTTTTGGTTTTTTCCTTCTTTTGGGTTTTCCTGGATCATCTCCTTTGTTATGTTTTGTTGAACTAGCCAGCATCATGGCTGTGTCTTCTTGCTACTGCCTGTCTTGTGACGGAAACTCCATATGTTGTCTAAGGTATAACATTGACCTACAACCACTGCAGGGAGCTGATGAAGTCACAGTGCATGTTACCGTAGCCAGTCGCTGCCATACCTATCAATATTGATGGTCACTGAACTTTCATGACTGTTGCTGTTGTACAACTACTCTCTCTATTTTTTAGGGCTTTTGTATCCTCTTTTTCCTGTTCATTGATGTACTGATCTAGACTCTAATACCTTGTACATGGTTGATCTCTCATAAACATGGAGTAGTTTCTCAACACTTGTAAGATGTTGAAGACTGTAGCAAAGAGGTTGGAGTGCAGTTTACTGAAAGTCTGGAGGATGTGTATGTGTGGCATGCTCGGTATTGGCCAGTTGGGGGTGGTGTATGATGCGGGCCCAAAAATCTCCACTGTGCATGAAAAGTGGGAGCTTCTGAGTCTCAAAGTTCAATCTGCTTTTGCTGATCAGGTGCAGTTCTCTTGGCTTTGTAAACATCTAGGTGGTTGTACTTTTTGCTTGAGTTCTTGCATAATGTACCTAGTTGTGCTCTGCTTCAGGATGCTGTAGTTTTTTTAATGAGATGGATGATAGGGACCCTTGGTCATGGAAAGCATATGGTTTTGTGTTGGGGAGTGAGTGTTGTTGATGCTTTATTGCGCTCTTTATGCTAGAATTTCATCGCTCAATAAAGAGAAAATTCTTTTTGGAGTTTCACTGTCAGGAGTTTTCCAAATGGTTTTGTATAGAGTCTTGTAAGTGGGGAGCTTTATAAATCCAACTTGATTCTTGTTTGTCTTCTCCCTTTTGTCTGTTCTATTCTGTTCTTTCCTTCCTATTTGTGCATCCTCATATTTATTTCTTTCCTACTCTAGTTTTTCCCTTTAGTGGTGTTAGATGCTAGCTAATTGACATACATTACCAAGTGTGCAGAAGGTCTCATTGATTTTGGAAATGTTTAGTTTGGTGAAGTTGATGGAGGACATAAGGAAGGATCATGGAACATTTGATGTATTTGATGTGGTGCCCTCTTGACAGCTTTTCTCTCCCCTTTGGGTGATGGGTTTCTTCTGATTTCCTCCCCAGTGATTGTATTGCCTGTATGTTATGTGACTTAAGATATGTCTAACAGAGCTGCCCAATTGTAGCTGGGTGGTTGACTTTCATGGAGATTGTGCATGCTCAGACATCCATGTGAGGCCTCAGGGGTTTGCAGACATAGTTGTTATGTTTTCTAGACTCAAGGTTCCTGGAACAGTGAGTTGCAAGATGTGAGATAGAGGACTGTCATGTATGGTTCTTTGTGGAAGGAAGTAGGTACCTATTTTCCAGACCCAAGTAGGCAAAAGACTGTTGCCTTAGCACCAAGGATTGTGAATGTAGCTATTGTTTTCTGTGACAATTGATTGTTTCTATTTGTTATAAGGTGTTTGAAATTGTGGCATCCTAAGTGCAGAAAACAGTGGGATAATTGCAGATGGTCTTAAGTTACAAACCACTGGTGGAACATTTTAGATTAGCTGTGAAGCGCAAGGACTCACGGCATGGCCAAGTGCCTGTTACTGTATTGACAGCCTTGGACACCAAGATTATGTCTCAATGCAAATCAATTGATCACCTTGCAGAAATCTCTGCTGCCTTTGCTGCTGCACTTGTTTCTATGGCAGTCTCTGCAAGTCCATCACTTCAGCTCTCTGATGATGGTCTTTGGATTAGCCGAACCGACCCATTTTCTGAAAAAGTTGTGATAGAGCTCTTGCATCGTCGAGAAGACCTAAAGGTACAAGCTGGGTTTCATACCAAGGAAAAGCTCCAGTTCAAGGCCATTAACATTCCCGCCAGTGCTGAAAGGGCAGTGACAGCCATTGAGTTGACTGTAGATGAGGATGCCTATTACCTAGATGTGCTGGCACATGAGTTGGGTGTGCCTGATGCAGGGCATGTGCTCATGACAAGGTACAACACCTGTTCATTTTGTTACTTTGAATAGTGGTTGCTTAATGCTTAGTTTACTGTATCTCGTGAAGTGAGTAGCGGCAGCTGCCATCCTCTTTAGCTAGCTTCAAACTACATGCTACATCACCCTAGGCAACACAAATGCTTCCTCCCTCAGCAGCATTAGAGTGCAGCACACAAAGTCTACTCCTAAGTGAAGGGCATTTTTTATGACTGCAGGGCTATTACAAAGGCTCCTAGTGGAGCTCGTTTGTACTCTCCACTTGTAAAGATGCCACCTAACATTCTGGTCCCTACCAGGACACCACTGGATACTGAATGGATTGGTGCTGTGGGTAAAGACTGCATGTTGCAAGCAACATGTTGGCATCCCGAGGGAACAACTAAAAATGAGAGAGCAAGTTTTCTGATAGGTCACCCTGTACATGGCAATGCCATTTTAGCTTGTGTTGGGTCCTCTTGGCAATCAGAAGGGAAGTGCGACTGCAGTGATATCACTTTAAACCTTTACCATCGGTATGCCTCATGCCTTGCTGTTTGTTGTCTAAAGTTTGTCCTTAGATACTGTCAACTTTCTGGAGGATGGTTTGGTGATGGGTAATGAAGCAGTGTAGAATTTGAGGATGTATGGCTTTCAACAAAGCACCATTGTGGTACCTTTTTTGCCCTTAGAAGACTTAGGTTTGTTAAAAAATAAAGTGGTTTGTCTGTTGTAGCGTTGCAAAAGTAACAGTTTCTCATAAATGGGAATTGTACTGCAGGCTGATGCTGGGTAGATCCCCTCGAGGTGCTTACAAATTGAGCAGGCAATCTGCACTTGTTCCTGATTTGCCAACTGTCTACAATTGTCGAACACAGTGGCGAGGTGCATACCCAAGGTCCCTGTTAACTGATTTCTTTCAGCAACATCATCTTCCTGAGCCACGGTTTGTGTGCACTTATCCAGCTTCAGATTCTGACGGGGGATCATGTGATTTAGAGGATAGCAAACAAGTAGATTCGAACAATGGAAGTATCAATCAGAAAGATGCTAAAGATCACCATTCTGAAGCTGTAGCTCAGGGACCTTTCAGATATGCAGTGTGGGTGACATCAGATGGAGAACAAAATAGTATGTTTTTTGAGTCTCAGGGTTATCACAAAACTCGTTATGATGCAAGCCAAAGTGCTGCCCTGAAGGTGATGGCACATTACAGCACTTGGTGTGATGCAAACATTCCTGGTTATGTGGGGACACAGAAACCTCTGAACTACCTCAAATCCTCTGAGGATGATCATTGTAAGAGTTTGGAGTGCCAAGCAGTCAAGAATAATGCTCCAATGAATAATCCTGCCGGTATGACATCCAACATCTCTACGTCTGTGGGACTATCTGCAATTAAGGACATTGAATATCAGGTTGTTGCTGAAGATGATGAGGTTGGTGGAACTCCTCCTGCTGGGTCAATGGTTTCTGTGAGTTTCAGCGTCCACATGGTCAAAGATGCAGCCGGATGCACATCTTCAGGCAGAAACGACAATATAGACAACATTATATTGGAGGAACAGTCAGAGTTTGAGTTTGAACTAGGCACAGGAGCTGTGATTGGTGAATTTGAAGTGTGTGTAATCAATGCACGTGTGGGACAAACTTTGAGCTTCCTCCGTCCTGCCCCACCTGTTAACTTTCTGCTTGCTACTCAAGATAAACTCAGCCAACCTGTGTGTGGTGAGGATTCAGGAAGTCTCTAAAAACTTGTAGCTACTGTCAGTGCTTTATTGTTGATGCTCTGGGTTAGCGGTGATCATTAACTGTGGTGCTTGCAAGGATTCCTGTAACATTTTTTCTGGCATGCAGGTGATGGGTTGCTCAAGTACACAGTGAAGCTAAACAAGTACATGGAAGCTCCAGAAGAGAGAATGGAATCAGCACATTTCTCACCGCCTCTGTCCAAGCAGCGAAATGAGTTTGCGAGGAATATAATAAAAGCATTGGAGCCAAAGTTTCTGGTAGGCTATCTTGAGGATTTCCTCAAATCTGCTGACTTTTTATCTGGTCATAGCTTCATGCTCCTTTTTGCAGTAAAAAGTACTTGGTCATGTGAAAGTTGCTAGCCTGACAAGATCGTCAAACAGCTCCTGATTGGGTAGAGGCAGGTGGACTTAGGGTGTGGATCTGGAAGTTTGCTTGAGGCAATTCTGGAGCAGCCTTTGGGACTGGAGCACATTGTGGGCGTTGACACATCTCACAAGGGCCTCATTCGCGCTGCTAAGGTCAAAAGGCCTAGCCCAGTTTGTGTGCACAGTTTTTTTTTCCAAAAATTTGCTAGAGTGTGGTGTCACCCAGAAGACAACAGAAGTATGGGTGGTGGATTATTGTGTTGTCAACCCAAAAGAGTGGCACTGGTGACAAATTAACATGTCTCATGCAGTGCAGGCACTACAGGGAACTTTGACAAACCCAAAGTCAAATCCAGGGTTCCCCTGGCCTAGCATACAAAAAATTTCTCTATATGAAGGCTCCATTGCAGATGTTGACCCGCATTTGCATGCTCCTGATCTGGCAACCTGCATTGAGGTACATATTTCATCTTGCATGTCAGATTTCTTTCAGGTGTGACAATTTTCATTGTTTTTGCAGATGTTGTACCCTCTCACTGATTGACATTTTTGATGTACTCCATTTCCAATGAATCAAGGCCTCTCTCTGTAACCAGTCATGAGTATTGTTTATGGACATGCCTTGGACTGCATCACAACAATTTTTCTGATAGATCAGTGTGTTCAATGACACTGATTCTGTCAGAAGCAAAAGTAGCTGTGCAAGAACGATTGTCTTGACATTCAAGCTGATTGTGGCTTGCAGGTGGTGGAGCATATGGATCCAGAGCCATTGGAGAAACTGGGAGAGAGCATATTGGGTAGTCTAAAACCACAGGTATGGATGGTGAGTACACCAAATGCAGAATACAATCCGATTCTGCAAGGCTCAACCTGGGATCCTGCTACCAACAGCCTCCAGAAAAAGAAAAATTGGCTATTGTTGGATGATTCTTTGTCAGGTGAAAGTATTGATACTGTGGAACAAGATAGATATGTTAAGGATACAAAGCCACCTAAGTTCCGGAATGATGACCATCGATTTGAATGGACTCGTCTTGAGTTTCGGGAATGGGCTTGCAAGCTAGCTGCCCAATTTAATTACCAGGTCAGTTTCAGTGGTGTTGGTGGTGATGGACATGATGATAGTGGTCCTGGCTTTGCCTCTCAAATTGCAATCTTTGCAGTCTATTCTCTATCTGTAGAACTACCAGGTACAAAGTGGGGGAATCCTTCAGCATCCTCATGCTCTAATTTGAGCAATGCAACCGAAGTCACAGTTGTCAATTCAGTACAGATTTGTTCTGAAAGCAAAAGAAAGTCAGTTCAGGAGAAGCCTTATACAGAGCTGTGGCGGTGGACTCCTTCAGCTTAGCAAGACTTCTTCAGCCACTGAGACAAGCAAGAATCGGGGTGGATGGGCAAATGCTTGCTGGCCTGGTAGATGGAGAGGAGGCTATTGAGGCCAAGTTTTGCACTAAAAGGTGACCAATGAACTGCAATATGATTGCTTACAAGCTGACACTTATCCACCAATGTTTCAGTGCAGATGTTGCTGCTATATAACCCATGATCCTGACATCACATGGTTATTGAATTGGTACAGGTTGGTTTCTCACAGCAGATGCCACAGAAGTTTGTCATGAGTTTCCAGTTTCATGAAATGGTTCTTGCCACCTGCTCCAATTTTACAGTGCCACATTGTTTGGATAAGAGGCCTTAAATGGGGTTGAGAAGAAAGGGAAGGGGAGTGACATATACCATTGGGATCCAGCTGCCAGAAACAAGCCAGTCATGTGGGTCTCAAAAACTGGTGCTGTGCCCTTCTCCAAAGGGAGCAAAACTGGAATCTTTGTTTCTTTCCTCAGAGATTTGAAACTGTTGCCTCTTCAACTCTTCCCCACCTCCTTTTCCAGTCTCCCTTTCCCTCTTTTTGGCTGCTGGGGATGGAAGAGAGAACCTGGAGCTTCATGAATGACTGATGTTTTGCTGCCACACCCCTACTGCCTTTATGTCAAGGACAAAGAATTGAAGTCTTCCTGAACCTGTGACATTTGATGTATGGACGACTGACTGATTGTGTTTGTAGTCTACACATTTATCTGGAACTCTAGTCTAGTCTCAATGGTAATCTCATTTTCTGACAGAGGGGTCCAATGTTTGATACACATTTTCTGTGGGATATGTTTCTCTGTGTTTATCTGGATGTGATCTCATATGCAGCAGTTTCTGTGATGTGAAAACTAAAATGTCTCAAATGTGCAGGTGTTGCAGAGCACCATGGTCCTTTATGAAGGTGTTGATGAAGTGATGTGGTGAATTCGAAAACTGATTGTCAGTGCCAGGCTGAGCTTGGTTTCTAGATTTCTTTTGTCACATGATCTCTGTGTTGCTTGCAAAGCTCTGACAATGATTATGTAGTGGTGATTTGGACAACAAAACTGACATCCACCAAAGCTTTACCATTACTTGTGGCATGTAGTCTGATGCAATTCCAGGGTTGCCAAAATACCTAGAAGAATGGAAGATACTTGGGTGGGTGGTAGCTTTTTTACAAAAGTACTGTTACAAGTGGCATTCTAGGAAGTGCATAGGGTCTAGATGTTGCTAATTTGATTATTTTTAATTTGAAAAATGGCGAAAAATCACAGAACTTTCTTTTTTACATTTTCTGAAAATAGTTCACCTTATTTCAATTATGCACCCCTAAAAACAAAAGTGAGAGTATTTGAATGCCTAGGCCAACAATTGTAACCTTCCAGGTAAAGTGTCATCTCCTTGTCCCCCTAGAGGGCACTGTACCAAGGCATGACATGATATCATTGTGTTAGGGATATAACACATAACACCATGACAAAAGCAGTTGCAGTAAACCCTAAACAGTGATCATTTATATTAGGGTATGTGTTTGTTTTTTGAATAATATGTATGTTTTGACTGAAGGCCAAAGTATTAAATGACATGGGTATGTTTTGACTAATTTAGAACATGATGACTCATTTGACCATAGGTCAAATAATCATCTAATTAAATCTGACACCAAAAATATCACCTTGGTCAAAAGGACTATGCTGTAATCAATAAGGTTGCTTGCAAAAGGGTCAAATAAACAAGATTAATCAAAATAACTATTGACTTAGTATAAAAAATCAACTCACCTACCTATCAACCTACATTTTTTCACCTACCCATCTATCCACATAGTTAATTGTTTACATTTCAAATAAGTTTCTTATAACCTGTTCAGCCATAAGGTTTATTTATCAGGTTTGACCAAATTTAACCAATTATCATTTAAACCAAATTTAACCATTCTATTTTAATATCAAATTTGACCAAAAGATTTATTTAGTCAGATTTTGCCATTAAATTTATATTTAGAGTTTAATCGTTAAATTCAACTTAGGTTTAGTCATAAGGTTCAACTTAAATTTAATCGTTATGTTTAGTCATTATATTTAGTAATTAAATAATTTTAATCATTTAGTTTACATTAATTAGTAGATCATTTAATCATTACATATGTTTAACCATTAAGTTTAACCATTAGAGTTGATTATTAAATAAAATGTGGTCCTAAATCAAACCATTGAATTGAATCATTAAATAAATTTAACCATTAATTATATTCATTGAATTTAATCATTAAATAGGTTTAAGAACTAAATTTAGCAATTGAATTTATACATTAACTAGATTTATCCATTAAGTTTTACCATTAAAATTAATCATGAAAAAGGTGTAGCCATTAAATATAGCCATTGAATTGAATCATTACGTATTTTAACCATTGAAATTTGTTAGTAAATAGGTTTAACCATTATATTTATTCATTAAATATGTCTAACCATTAAATTTAACCATTGGATTTGATCATTAAATAGGTTTAGCCATTAAATTTAACCATTTGAATTTAGTTATTAAATAGGTTTAACCATTAAGTTTAACCATTGGATTTAGTTGTTAAATAGGTGTAGCCATTAGGTTAACCATTGAATTTAATCATTAAATAAATTTAGCCATTAAATCAAATCATTAAATAAATTTAATCATTAAGTTTACCCATTGAATTTAGCCAACTACTTTCTTGTAGTGTAATAACATGTGAAATAAAAAATTTAACAAAATTTGACATCTTTTCATAGTGTAGTCCATTGGTAAGGACTTGGTTTGTTATGTTGAAAGTAAGAAGTTTAATTTTTAACACTTGTAACCTATGTGTATGTTTGGAGGCTTGGGTGACTAAGTAGATTAAATAGGTTAAGTTAGGCTAAGCTAGGATAAACTAGCCTAAGGTAAGCTAGGTCATCACCTACCTACCTACATTATTTATTTATTTATTAACCCATTGACTTATGATTTGACTAATCAAATGGTGACACATGGGGCATTGAAATGACCTTACAACATGTCACAATTGACCACTAGTCAAAACTTCTATTCAAAAGCATCGCCTTGGGGTTGGTCAAAAGCACCACCATAAAATTGGTCAAAAGAACCATATTAATTGTACTAGATTTGTCCTAGAAAACCAAAGTGGTTTTTTGACCCCTTGTCACTTTGGGGTATTTTTTGTTTTGAAAATCGAGTTTGAAAAACATGGAATTCCCATAGTGAGGTGTCCCTTGGATAGTAATTGATTTCATTCGATTTTGAATGAATTCATTTGTCACAGTGAATAAGGTCTAGTTGGGAAGGACCAAATTCACTAGTCCAGTGAACAAGGATTAATGAACTACAAACACATTTTGTAGGAAAGTTTTTTTTAAAGCAAACCAAACTAAAAGAGTATTGGTTCCATAAGAAGTTGAATTGTTGTAAGGTGAAAGAGCTTTGTGTCAAAGAGCTTTGTATCAAGGAGTTTCATGAACGAGCTTCTTTTTTGGTGGTCGTTATCATCAACTTCTTGCCATTGTTACCACATGTAACTATTCCACTAATGTTTAGTTGAACCTAGAGTAACAACATTAGCTTATGAAGAGGGTGGATTGTGAGTTTGACTTGGGAACAAAACTAAACAAATTCAACTTAGGGTTTCCCAAACTTCAAAATATTAAAGAAAATTTGAATTTTATTTTTAGGTGAGGTTTAAAATTTATGTTCCTAAAATTCCATTTTGTGCAAGTAACATGGCATTAGTGGAAACATTTGGAGATGATGACGTTTTTTTTTAATTGCCATCGTGAGGAGTTTAACTTGTGGCAAAACTTTTTGTTGTTGATTTGGTCAATTGCTAGTTTTTGTGTTAAGGTGGCCTAACTTGTTCAAAGCTTTGTCCCCACATGGTTGGTCCATTCACTTAGACATCCATCTTCAAGTCTAGCTCCTATAGAAAATCCCACACAACCTACCTAAATAACCTTAAACCATAGTCCACAATTGTCCCCTCGATTTCAAGGTCTTTTGTTGCCCCTTTTTCTAGACTATATGGTGATCAGATCATTCTTAAACTATTGAAGACTTCTCAATGATATGACATCTTTTTCAAGTAAGCAAGTCATGGTGTGTGGTAGTGGGCAAGAATTTTGTTTGCAATGCACTAGAGATAATTATAATTAATCATAGGTTATACCTCAACATGGTTAGAATGTATGGCATGGAGAGGTGATCTTTTTAAGCACAATTTAAAATAAAATTCCAATGCTTGAATGAATGTTTGGAAGAGATTGAATTTTTTGAAGATTGTGAATCTGACATTGATTCGTTTGAGGACCCACATGTAGGCTTACAAAACCACTAGGTAGAACTAAAGTAGATTTGGAAATTTGGATGGCCCATATGAAACATCAATTTGAATGTACATATGTGCCACCAAAAAGAAAATACAAGCCATGTGTATATAAAATAATTATATGTTTTTTGGTCATTTATGGTTATGGTTTGATCTTCAATTTGCTTCACCCTTTGTCTTCACTTGATTAGGCTCTTAATCAATAAACAAACTACATTTTTGCTATAGGAAGGTAGAATCCCACTTCACTTCATTAGGACTTGAAGATTTCCATTAGTGTTTAAAGAGCTTATATTACCCTACATATGTTCCTTTGGATTAATTTCTATTATGTTTAAGTATGGTTTGCTTTGAGATGATTAGGGAGTGGAAACTTACATTAGCTTGATTACCTTTGGATTAACTTTTGTTGTTTACAAGTAGCCTGTGATTAGGCTTGGAAGCTTGGATCATCATTTGGAATGTCCAACATGTAAGCTTGGATAAGTTTTTGATGTCTTGGAAGCCTTTGATTAACCTATTTTGGATTAAACAAACAACTTCAAATCAAATTGATTAGCCACTAATGTTGAAGATTAGCCTGTGATGTTTTGGATTAAATAATGATAATGATTGTTTTCATTTAGATTAGCCTATCATGATGTTTTTGATTAGGATTTGATTAATATTGTTTTCACTTACATTAACTTTTGAAATTTTGGATTGGGATTTGATTATAAATGTTTTCATTTATATTAACCTTTCAAATCTTGGATTTGGACTTGATTAGGACCGTTTCACTTGGATTAGGTTTTGAAATCTTGGATTTTGACCTAATTGGTTGTTTTCACTTAAATTAACCTTTGAAATCTTAGATTCAAACTTAATTATGATTGTTTTAACTTATATTAACCTTTAAAGTCTTCAATTAGGATTCGATTAAGATTGTTTTCATTTAAATTAACCTTTAATGTTGAAGATTAACTTTTGATCTTAGATTAAAGAGTGATTTTGACTATTTTCACTTAGATTAGCCTATGATGTTTTGGATTAGGCTATGATTAGGATTATCTTACTTAAATCAACCTTTGATGGGATGGATTAACTTTTGATTAAATTTTTTTTCATTTGAATTGACTAATTTTAAATCATTGATTAGCTTCTGTTTTATCCATTTATGTTTTAACTAGATTGGCTTCATTTATATTAGCTTTTAATGTCTTGGATTAACTTTTGTTCTATCCTTTTAAGCTTTTATTAAGACTATCTTGAGTTAAATTTGTTTTTGATTTCTTGGATTAACCTTTGTTTTATCGCAAGGATTAACTTTTATTATTTTTATATTAACATTATTATTTTTTGGTTAGCTTCTAGAAACTTTGATTAGGTTTTAGGCTTTGGAAACTTCATTAGTTGGGGTTTGAGAAAAGTATGGGTGAAGTGAGTTGGGTAGACATGAATAGTGAGCATGAAGACCAGCCATTTTTGGTTGATTTGGAGGATTGCTTTGTTTTGCCTAGGCAAGGAATGGCCAAGGTGGCTAGGAAGGACAAACAACCACAGAGCATTGTGGAATTTCTTTGTTTGAGCACAATGGTGATAAGTTACCAAAGACATTTTACTATATATTTGAAGGATAAGAAAAAAGTCACCCAATTGGTATGTAGCCTTGTGTGCAAGGTTGTTTATGGTGAATATAAGGAGACTTACCTTAATTCAATGTTCCAAGAGGACACATTGAAGGACCACCTTTAAGATGCATTAAAGGAATTGACACAAGTAATGAAGAAGGACTTGAACAAGTGGTTTGCAAAATGAACAAGTCTTGGCACAATTAAAAGCCATGGATGGACATGTTGGCCATCCAAAATGTCCCCCACTTACTCTTCCCACCTTTAATTATTCCATAGAAAAACCATCTACACCATCTTCTACTCCATCATCTAGTTGTGGCCTTAGTTTTAATATAGGTACATCAAGCAACGAGTCATAAACAAAAGGCAATTTGTTGGCTTCATAATCTGCTAGTTTTGCCACCATGGCACAAAATATGTAAGTGCGTAATGAGGATTAAAGAGCCTTGATCAAGGTTAAGGTGGAGGTTAGTCTAAAGAAGAAGAGATAATTTAGACTTAACAATTTCAAAGTAGCTAGGGATATAAGAGTTTTCATAGATGCATAATTTAAAGAGAAGGTTAGAGAGGTTTTATATTTGTAAATAGTAGTTTCCATCTTAGCCATAGTCAACTTGGTCCTCAATTTGGTCACCAATGACGTTGTATGTGAACTCCATCCAATGTTTATGTAGGAAGTTTGTAAGGATAGCTGCTACATGAAATAAATGATAATATTTGGATTTTGTGGAATTAAAGTGCTTCAATAATTGTCTCCATTTCCACTTCAACCCCCCAATTCCCCATTCCACTGTCACCCTATAACCAACATGCATCTTGTTGTAAGCATTGACTACATTTTGGTCATGCCCATGAGCAAGTTCGAGCTTCCCAAGTTGGAACATAACAAACATCTCTTCATCCAAATAACTAAAGTCCCTTAGTAAGTATTCAAAGTAATTATCAATATGCACAAAAAATTGGCGCCAATTTTTATATACATTTGACTCAGACATGATGGTGACATCGTGAAAAGAGCTTGGGTAGCCAACATTCATGTAAATGAATAATGCACAATGATCCACAATCACCATGTTATTTATGAAATATATCTATTTCCACCCATTTAATTATGACCTATGGGCACCATTGTTTTAAGGTTTGCAAATTTTGTTGAGAGTTTCATGGATGACTCAATCCAATATAACCTTGGAACTTGAGAATTTGTGTACCAAAAAGACGTCCACTCCTTGAGAATTGGCCATTGGATTTCATGGGTGAGGGTTTGATTGATGTAAAGGTGCAATGAAAATTGCATCATCACATACAACAAACTTGCTCCAATTCTAGAGGAATATGTCATACATGATCACAGTGCCATGTTTCATGTACAAGATGAATTAGAACAATTGTTGGTTTGTGGTTAGTTTGGTCAATCGCCCAACCACAATGTGAGTTTTACTAGTAGCTTGATCATGGGCTTGGATGGTGGGGGTCATTAATGCACATAGTTCATTAAATTTTCATACACAAAAGTTGGTTAAAGTCTTTAACAAACCTAGAGTGGCTTGCATTGTGCTTAACACATTTCAAACACCCACATCTTGGTTTATTAATTGCTTAGCACTTGGGTCTAATTCATTCGCATTGAAGAGCTCCCATGTGTTAGTGCCAACCATTGATGTTGCAAACACCATTTGATGTCGCTTACATGTCCTTTCAAACATCTTTTCATCAGTATTTAATAAAAAATTATAAGACTTTGGGATGTCATGGAAAACTTTGCTATCAAAAGAAGCCATGATATATAAGAAATAGCCCACAAAGAAATCATCCAAAAACCTTAAAAACAACCCTTAAACCTTAAAACAAAACCCTAGAAATAGCCCTTACTAACCCCAAACCTTAAAATAGCCCCTCCTAAATTCAAATCCTATAAAACAACCATTACTAACCCCAAACCCTAAAACAACCCTTCATAAACCTAAACCCTAAAAAAACCCCTATACTTCCTAAACCTTACAAGTAGCAATAAAAACTACCAAACCTTTAAAATTAAAAAAAAAACATAAATAGACTCTAGGAAAGATCAAAGCAACCAAGCGAAAATAAAAAATGAAAACAAACATACAAGTTGGAAAAGGCTAAGTGAGGAGTTCAACCAAAAGAAAGAAATGAGAAATTGAAGAGCTAACTTCTATAATTTCATGTAGACTAAACCCTAAAAATCATCCTAGCTAAATCATAGTTCAAACCCTAAAATGATTTTATAATGAGTATTAGGGTTTGAAAATGCCCGAATGTCTAGGGTTTAATGAATTCTTTCAAAAAAGTTTCAAAGATTTATTTCCAACATGCCATCCAAAAAGTTGTCGTAGAACAAATTTTTCAGGTGTGCTCCAAAGTTTCAAAGTGTACCCAAAATGGGTCAATTACAGCAACCAAGAATTTGGTCAAGTGTGCCCAAAGGCCAAAAAGTGGCAATCCTAAACCTTGAAATAAGTCCCTCAAGTGTGCTCCTTTACAAGAAATCAAAAAATTGTGCCAAAAAAAAAGAGAAAAAAAAGCTCCAAATAGTCTCCCTTGGAGCCTGCTCCAAAACAAGGCCAAAAAAGAAAACCACAACAGCCCCCCTTGAGTCTGCCCACAGTAAAAAAGTCAATAAAAGTCCCAAAAAGTCCCCATTTAAGTCTGCCCAAAAAGAGGGTAAAAAAAAATGTTCCAAAAGTGTGCCCAAAAAGAACCCCAAGTGTGCCCAAACTAAAAAAGAAAAGTGCAAAGTTTTTTGGCTTTGACCCACAGTTTTGAATTTTCAACCCCAATTTCGACGACTTTACGGAAATCCAAAAACAGGGGGCGTAAGTCAGACAGGGGGTGAGACAGGGTGCCGGACTGGGGAGCACTTTACGGATAACTTTAATAGGTATATTGATATAGTTGTGTCAGCAGCTGCAATAACTCCGTTGAAAGCTTATGTATGAACATCGGCTGAAGAGCAAAGTTCACGAATCGCTTGCTCTCGAATTTTACTGTTCGGCGGGCTTGCAAGCGAGACTCAAATCAGCGAAAGGTAGTTATTAGTGCATCCTACATCTTCAGAGTAGTAGCACCTCAGACTGTTACAACATCTGCCAAGTTATGACGTCGGTAGAATCCTCAAACTTTGTGAATTGTTGCACGATCAAGTTACAGCTTTTGATTTGTTGTGCTCTTAGTTTACAGCTGCAAGCTCGATTCAAGCCATCAGTGTGCTTTCCCTCATAAATCTTGAATCTGTAGGCACTTGTCTTTTGTCGTCTGCAGACACATCACAGTAGGCGGAGGCGGTATTTGCAACGGTAGAATTTGGAGCGCTTGGATGAGCTGCTTGCTTGGAAAGTTTGTCGCGTATGTAACCTTGTGCCACTATTGATTCATGTGTTACTGATGATCAGCAGGGTGTGTGAGTGTCATCGGTTAATCCACTAGACAAGAAGTTTGGATCGAGCATGACGCCGGAAGTTGAATCAGAGGAGTATGCCAATTTGTTTCGAGTTCAACTTCTAGTGCAGAAGTCCAACAAGCGGGTTCTTTACATGGAGGCTGGCAAAGATTTTGTCGATGTTCTCTTCAGCTTTCTCATGATACCGATTGGAGCAGTTATAAAACTCATCTCTCAAGGTATGAACCTGCATAGTACTTGCTCGCAACCTAGATGACATGCTTTGGTCTGGATTTGCTTCCCAGTTATTGAGCCCTTGCACTTGTTCGCTTGACCAGTTTGTTCCGGTGCTAATGCTGCAATCTTGATTCAGGTCTGGACGAATGGCCTGCAGGAGCTATCTCCAACATTTTTCAAAGTGTCGAAAAGCTAAGCTCCAGTGTCCTGAACAATGGCTGCAAGGACGTTCTTCTTAGCCCGCGACCTGCATCGGGCTACTGTGCAAGCTCTCTTCTGGGCATTCAGGGTGTTGAGTCGTGTGCGATCAAATACTTCATATGCAGTAGTTTTGATTGTCGGGAGACTCCCATGATGACAAGGAAAGCTGGTGAACGTTGTGCAACATGCAGACGTTTCTCGATGACCGAAGAGATTGTTGAATCTCCAGAGTCTCTGCCTCCGAGGCTTTTGTCGGAAGCTCCTGCAATTACAGCTGGTTACGTAAAGGAAAATACAACTTTTATGATTACTGATGATATGGAGATTTACCCAACCTCCACGATCAAGAGCATTGTGCTGCTCAACAAGCTCAAGGTCGAGAACATGAGCGACTTGGACAGCATCGAAATTGCAGTAGGCATCACCCAGGTAAAGTTTCTTGAGTCTCTGCCTGAAGGGCTTCCTGAATCATCAGCTCTTCCTCTGTAGTTGGTGACTATTGACTCATGATGGGTTGCAAGTTTACAAGTCGTTAACAAGTTGGAACTTATGGTGATTTATGAACTGTAATTGTGTTTACAGGCCTTGCAGCTATTACAAGCGTCCCTAGTGACAAGATCTGCATTGAACGAAGTTTTTGCAAAAGAGTGAGTTCCTTCACCTTGAAGCGCTGGCATCGAGAGTCTGTAATAGGTCTCCTTTCGGAATGAAGCCTGCAAATTCACTGTACAAGGCACACTTAGGTTTGTGAATCCCGAGAACATAGCCAGTGAGAACTATTGTGCTTGGTGTATACAGTTAGTATTAAGTACTAACATGCTTGGTGTATACTTGTGACCTGAACTTAGGGTCTCCAAAAGTGTAAGTGCAAAAGAAGGCTCCAAGAAAGTTGTGCAGAGTTTGAGCAAGGATGGTGTTGAGCATTGGAAAACAACTGGAGGACAATGGTAAATTGGCCTGTGGTTTGAGTAAGCATGGTGTTGTGAGCAGTGGCTAATAGCAACTGGAGGCTGATGATAAACTAGCCTCTGGTCCGGTTAAGCATGGTGAAGATGAAGATGATGAAGAAGATGATTATGACGATGAAGAACATATGACGACGACGATGAAGACATTTGATGTGTCTTGGTAATATTTTTGCTGCAACCTTTTACATAATGCACTACATTTTTGCTGCAACCTGTTTTTGATTTGGGAAGTTGATCTGCTACCCACTAAACTTTTCTTGAGATGTGCTACTACAGTGCAGTAGGCTATTAGTCGTCAATTGGAGGATTTAAGATTTTACACCATGCTAAAATGTAAAATTTGATTTCACTTGAGAACATGTACTGATCGATCCAAGAGCTTCGATCACTTGATTCCCTCACAAGCGATTAGCAAGCCAGCCACAAACCTGCAGGTTCCAAGCAAATAATTGTGTTAATCTCAGGAAATAAGTCGAAAAAAAAGCAACCTTGCAGGTGCACAATCTTTAATTTTCATGTTGTATGATGCATATTTATTCCATTTGTTTGACTGAAATTCAATGTTGGGGATTTCTTCTCCAATGGACATGTTTTAAGAACCAGAAAGTTCGTGTACGTTCATCTGAGAAACAAAGGTGCATAAGCAGTGACAAAATACATATGCTAACTACATACAACCTTCTAGTGGTCCTATCCGGAGTTAACAACAAAGCTACTCAAGGTTAGTAGAAAATAATGCTGTAAGTACATTATGATTTTTGGAGTACAAGGATTATCGACGGTTCCGATAAGGTTAATAAGCCATGTAGATAGGTGAAGAGTGAGCGAGCGCATGCAGGTAGTGAGTGAGGTTGAGACACTGTACTAGGGTATGTTGCTAATTGAAGCCCCTTCCCACCGCGCCGTCAGCCGCACCTGCCACGGCAGAATGAAAAGAAAAGATTAGATCTCAAGGCGAAAACCCGAAACAGCATCAACAGGGTGAGATTAGGAAGTCAAGTTTGGAAAAGTATATAGGCTTCAGCCAAGGACTGTAATATACAGGAACAATTGGTATCTCCAGGTTCATCATGGAATTTCACTCCAGCTTTGGTGCTGTTAATCATTTATTTCAAATTTTGTGCACATCCTGAAAAATAAATGTCTTGTTCAGCCTTTGTTTGAGCAAGATGTGTTGATCTCACAAATAAATTGTTTTTCTGAGTGAAATAGGGATTTTGAGATGAAACCTCCGCTAAACCCCAGTATTATTGTATAAGTTTTTCTAATGTAGAACAATTTTTATGACACTACACACTTTTGAACACTTTGGAACAGCAAAAGTATTAGTATTCAGTTGAAATAAGTTAATTCAAGAGTGTAACAATAATAAGGATATGCAATTGCAACAACATCATGATCAATTCTTTTTCCTTCAAATTTCTAATGTAGCACAAGCTACGATTTAAGCAAATTTGGCTACAAGCAGGGCAGGTCTTTCCAAATATTAGTAGCCCTCCAAATATTGTATTACCTTTACCATTCTAGCATTTTCTTGACAAATTTCTTTTCTTTCTCGTTTTGACATAAAAATAAAAATTTCCTTTTAATTTATATAGTTGAGGTGGGAAAGAAGATCGCCAAGTAATTTTGCAATACTTAGGCACGTTGCATCACGAAGCTTTAGGGCAGACAATGAATACTGTAGAACTTGGGTCAGTTTGAAAATTTGAAATTAAAAAAAAAATAAGGGTCATACTTTGCTGATACCATTCAAAGAGGGGATAGGGGGTGAAAGCAGAGAGAATAACGGGTGAAAGAGAGGGTGACTTTAGGGAAAACTTTATTGTGAGTAGCTAGTTTTGAGAAAAATCGACAGTTATTGAAAATTATTTAATTACTGCTGGAATGCTAAAGATTCTATGATACACTAGGAAGTTTCTAAGAAAGCTTTATGGTAATTGAAGGATGGAAAAGTAATAGCCTAAATTGATGCAATGCAGGCAGGTAATGAAATCTTATGATTTGAATTTTGCACACCGTGACTGGATTCCTGCAGGATCTTCATGAATGCAGCAGCATGGGTTGCAGTGTTGTTTGCCATGACCAGTTGTGAAAAAAGTCCTGCATGAATGAAGCAAGGCCGCGAACAACCAGCTGCAAGTGGCAGATCGTCGCCACCAATAACTAATTCGTTTGTGAAAGCAATTACAGCTACAGTTCAGTAGCTCTAGTAATCAAAATTCCACCATTCAAAATCTTCACCGCAGTAGCTTAATGCATGCTTAACTGAAGACTGTTAATGAGCAGACATGAATGAGGTCAGGAGAGATCTGAATAAACATCTTATAAATGTTTAAGTAAAGAGAGCAGAACAACAGGCAGACAAGAGGGGAAGGTCATGAGCTAATGGTCTAACGACCCTGGGTCAGGTATGGATTTGAACCATCTTATTGTCCCCTGGTATACGTGACCCCAGAATGGAATCAAATTGGTGCTGAAAGTGGCAGCAACTGAACAAAATAAGACAAGGGATAACCGTTACAAACCTTTTCGTCACCCTGCAGCTCAGCAAGCTACCGAGGACAGAAAATTTGCTGCCTAATGTGCAGGTTATGCTCGCTACCCAAAGTGCAGTGAATACTCTCTACTCAGGGTGCGGTGCAAATGCTTGTAGAACCGCGCCACTGTCGTCTCTTTTCTCGGCGGAAAGTCTGGTCCATGAGCTTCCACGAAGCCCCACACTTATCCCGCAAATCCTAGGGACCTGAATGTTCGCTGTGGAATTATAAACAAACCGTTTCTGTTTCCGTTTCTTATTTCAAAAGAAAATCGGTTTCTTGCAACTCACTGCAGCCGCGTGCAAGCGACGATTCAATTTAGCAAGGTAGTTTAATACGTACAGATCTTACTGTTTTGATGTGCACTGTCACGGTGCTTGCAGAGACTGTTACAGGATCTTCCAAGTTTTGATCTCCATATAATCTTCGACTCAGTTTTGTGAAATGTCGCACGGTTAAGTTACGCAATTTTGGTTTTTATTGCTCTTGGTTTTCAGCTGCAAGTTCCATTTGGCCCATGCATCAGTGGGAGCTTTCCAGATGTGAGGGATACCAGATGTCTCACAGAAAGCATACTTTGTTTCAACAATGTTCACCATGTAATTAATCCAAAAGTTCCCTTTGCTTGATTCCCTTGCAAACACTTGGCAAGCCATCCACAAAGCTGCTGGTTCTATGCAAATAATTGTGTCAATCTCAGGAAGTCAACAAGAGAAATACCATTGTACCTGTCTGCAATCCCCAGAAATTCACATCGAAAATTTTGCTTACCTTCAGAAGTATTGAGATGCAGGTGATGGTTTCTTCCAAGCACAGATACCTATATCGCCTGAACCTTCTTCACTGTATTCTGCACCTCCTTTTCAACACAGAATAGAGATGATCATGAAACAAAAGATGGCAAACGATGACACGATCTGAATGAATATATTCATGAGAGCACAATATAACCAACATCAAACTAAGATCAACAAACAATTAACTGATAGTACAGAAGGATGTTGCAAAAGGCAAAGCATGCCATCTGCCGCTGCACCATCAGGAAGGCAAATGTGTGAAGAATCCATGTGCAGTAAGGAACATGCAGGAGAGTTGATCAAGAGACTATTCATGGAAATCAGCTGCATGCTTTTTCCAGCAATTTAGGAAGGAGAAGGAGCAGAAAATGACCTAGAGAGAAAGAAGTGTATGATTGCTGAAAACCTTGGACCTGAACCTCTGGGCACCCCAAGGGCCTGAGCTCATGAAGAACTTCAGGCTGAAGAAGATTAGACAGAGAATCCTTGATATCAGTCTTTTAAGAGGTTTTTCTTGTAATAGCTCCAGACAAAAGAAAATCAGGAGTGGTATGCATTTGCAATTTTTTATGGCAAGTGATTGCATGAATCCAGAATACAAATGTTTATTGGTCATGGGCATTTTGTGCTCTGCTCATTGCTGTTATCATTCTGCAATGGTACTCCTGAAGGCTTGTTGATTTAAGTATGCAGGTTATAAAGAAGAACTGTGCATGGGAGCAAATGCTGTTGTGCTGCATGGTAAATCTCAGGCAAATTTCCACTATCAATATGTGTTGAGTAATTTAGGACTTCAAGTTACCCCCATCTTTTCCCTACTTATGTTCATATTCTGCTCCCTCTTGCGTATTAAATATGCAATCCAACTTTTCATAGAATTGCAGCAACTGGAACCAAACCCTGTGTTCCACTATTTTTGTGGCAAACAACTCTACTTAGCAATGTCCAAGGATTTTTGGAGCTCAGTTCTATTTTTTGGAATTATTTCAAGCTGTAAGAAGAAATAGCCACTTACCAAACAACTAATTAGCTTATGCATCACTCATCAACAACATTTATTGAGTTGTATCATGTCATACTATTCCACTTCCTCCCCCTGTTTCTGAGATCCATGGATATCTTCTTCAGTTTCTCCCCATGTTCTGAGGCATCCTTGGATAGGTCATCAATTGTTTAATGTGAAGTACTGCAGTTGATCTGCCTAACAGACAATTACAACTCACTATGTCAGTAGGAATGCTCTATGGTATCCATATTTTCTTTGCAATTATCCAAGTGTCTTACACCTTGGCAACTGCATCACGCATGACCTGGGAATATCAGAGGATAAAGGAAAGAGGTTTGCAATCTTCTTTTAGCAATATGGGGTTAATAAAGAATGGTACTGTGGGTTGTGAGCAATGGGGTAATGATGATGCCAGTGTCCTAGGAGTTTTAGTGCTCTAGGAACAAGTAGGTCAAGAACAATGTATGTCACAAGTTGAGAAACATTCCATCTGTTCATCAAGCTGTGGGAAGTAACAGGTTTGCAAGCTAGAGTGGGGGCAAGTATGCCTTAAAGAAACCTCAAGTCAGTCCATAGCATCAGCTACTGTTGCAAAAGTTGACATCTTAACCTCCAGACGTTAGCAGAGATGTGTATACCTCTACTGGTTTCCATGTCACCTACCTGCACATCACATGAGAATGGCAAGGAATCTGAGTGGTTGACACATTTGGCAAACATTCATCAGTATGTCACCTGACTGCATACAGGAATCAGGATGTTTTGATGTCAATCATGAACTAAACCAATGTAATGGAGTTAATGTCCTTGACACATCCACTGTTCTAGAAATAGGAGATAAAAACAAATCCAATGAGAAGTGCTGCAAGTGATGGAGAGGATGAAAGTAAATCTAAAAGTAAATGACTCAGTGTACTCACAGTACTGGAAAATGATAATTGTCATATGTCAATTTATTACTAAGTCATATGAAAGAGAGAGTACTAACAAAGTCTTTCATGTATTCTGCAAAATAATCAGTAGAATTGACAAGTCTGAAGCACAATTGGCATACTAGCCCAGGCTAACAAGAAACTTGACAACTGTGTGTAGAGGTGGCACCCAGGAAGCCTACAATCAAGCAGAGTATTAGGGGGATTATTTTGAAGAATGATAGCAGTGTTTTAAAATGAAAATACTACTTTTTGAAATAAGCTTGGCATGTATGTTTTATGATTTATTGATTATTTTCCTAATTGTTGTTGATAGTTTCAATTCAATAATGACATAATGATAAATGTGGTTCTTCAACATTAATAAGGAATTTTTCAATAACAATTTAGATGTCTTAGGTATTTATATTAACAGAGTATGACAAGAATCCAAAATGGTACCAAAATGTATTGTTAACATTTGGCAACCATGCTGGGGATTCAATTCAAATTGTTGTTGGAGAAACTAAAGAAGAAGGTTATGTAATCCTTCCTTGTGTAATTAAATTAATGGAAGATGAAAAAGAGAAATTGAATTAAACGAGTTAAATTTGGGGTTTTGTTTACTCCATGTACTCTATATAATTTTACCTTGTGGATTTATAGAATTGTTGGGAGTATATAAAGTGGGACAAGAAGAAAATAAATAAAATAAAATGACTTTTATGGGTGTTGAACATGTCATAGATTTTCCTTATTTTTTCACCTATCATGAACAAGATACGGTTAAATCCATTATTTTATATCATTATTACAGCAATGTATATCAAGGATGCATGAGAGATTGGTAGAGTATGACGACTATTACAAGAGGGAATCATGAATGGTTCAAAAAAACTATAACAATTGTTGAAAGGAAAGAAAGATTAAAAATTAAAAATAAATATGGTTGGAATTTACTTGTATACAACAAGAAGAAATCCAAATTTTGATAAATGGGGAACATTTGTTGAAAAATTTAAAACATTACTTAAGAATGTTCAAGAATTGATAATTAAAGAAGCACATGGTGGAATGGAAATGCGGTGTATACAATTACGAATACTGATAATTGATATTACATAACTAATATAGTATTTGAAATGGCTACCAATAATTGTGCGTTTATTAACATCAATTTCAATTAAATAAGTTACAACCTATCACATTATTAAATTTCATGATAAAAGAGAATATACAAAAACAAATATTAATGTTTTGGTAAAGAGATGGATACCATGTGATTTGTTATGGATATCTAAATTTTTAGGATCTGAGTATACGATGAGATTGAAAGGAAATGAGAAGTATTGTCCAAAAGAAATTGAGTCAAAAGAATTTTGGTCCACAATGATGATTTCAAATCCATATAAGAAAAGTTGAAAAATAAAATAAAATATGTTAGTAGTAAGAGAGTAGAAATTTTTAGGAATCTATGACAAATAAAAGTAGAAAAGTAAAAAAACAAAATAGATTAAGAAAATGGAGAAAGCAGAATTGCGAAGAAGCAAAAGAAATAGTGTTCAAGCAGATAAATCTTCTAAATGGAAGGGGTTGAAAACTATTTGTAGTCCTTTTACTAGTTATTAGGTACTTGATTTTGTTGAAGAATGAATATAAGTGATAGTAGGGTACACGATAATTGAGAAACAAATGGTTCACCCAGTGAAGACATTCAACAGTTTATTAAAACTAAAACACTAAATGAAGCACAAGAAGACAGTGATGAAAGAAATGTTGATGCATTGCTGAGAACCCCCAAGAACTCCAGAAGCTACAGTTAATGTTTTTGAAATTTCAATTGGTTCATGGAAGAGGGATGGCCGCGTATACCAAGAAAATGGTCAAAAGAAGATGCAATAAAAGAAGTTGGTAGTAGCAACATTGTTAACAAAGTTTATCGAAAAAAATTATTCAAATTATTTTTCTAAAGCCTTGAACGCATCAAGATTAATATTTTTTTGAAGTTACCATTGATTATTGTTGTGTTGATAATGAACATTCCACCCATCATGGCGGTACCCTTTGTAAATGTCTTATGACTATAATTACGTAAATATCATGATAACGGAGATCTAGCTTTATGTATTCGACAATTGACGAAGGTATGTGTAACTAATGGAGAAGATACAAACTACCACAAATTACAATATTTCCAAATTCCTCGAGGAGAAAAGTTGCTAATTGGTTTGGAAGATATGAAATTGCTCATCCAACAATAACATGGGCAAAGGTTCAATGTGCCTTTATAATTCAATTTAATGAAATAAGAAATGAAAAGCAAGCAGCTGTCGCTTCACAATATGCAAAACAAAAGAAGTATGAGTCGATGGAGGACTATTATGATCAGTTCCTCCACTGTGTGTAGTAATTCCTCAACAACCAAACGATATTTACTTGAGAGAAGCTTTTAAAGAAGGGCTACGATAACAATTAGGCCCAACTTCATGCATTCTTAAGGTATGCAACATGGCCCTTAAGATCGGTATGTTAAATATGATGATTTTCGTGGTTCTAAGTATGAATCATATCCGTGGGGATTGGTTGTAAATTCATCATGTATCCTCAAGGACCACCTACACATTTATGATATCCTTGAGGACTGCCTACACATGATTATATCCTTAAGGAGCACCTGGCCATGGATCATTTCCATGAGGACCAATTACACGACCTTCGTGACCACATCTTGGTAGTGGACGACCTTCATTACATAAATAGAAGCTAATCTATTTTGATTGATATAACTATGTTTTAACTAAATATTTGAAGTAATCCATAGGTTCATTACATCATGATTCGATCCTTCATAGAAGGTCAAAATAGAATCAGGAGAGATGATGAAATTATGTGCAACTATTAAATTTTGAATGATATTTGAAAAAATTCATGATCTGCTTAGATTTTAGAAAGCTTGAATTTCTTTTAATAAGCATCCAGAAATACACCCCATTCAGCTTCTCATCTACAGAAATTAGTTGTATTGTGCCTTTGTGTTTTAGTCATAATTGGACCTAGATTTGTCACCCATGCACAACTTTGCACCAAAAAGTTGCACAACTTTTTTGTATGCAATTGAAACCTGCTAATGTGAAGCTATGCACTTCCAAGGATCAATATAATGACATAGTTTCTTCAATTCTGGTCACATGATTTATGCTTTCTGTACAAATGGTCGCATCTTTTCAATCACGCATTCTTTTACAATCTTCTTTCCAACAGACAAATAAAATACTAAAGTGTGCTTCGTAGACAATTCATGTTCGTGAAAGAAGGAATAATTGAATATAATGTTCAAACACTTATCTATGTGAAGAAGTATAGGTATCTAGATATGTAATTGTTACATTAGAACTTTGAACTAGGTGTGCAAATAAGAACAGAAAATTCCAAAATGCATGTGTTCAGATATGAGTGTTAATTTTATTGTTCCCACACAAGAAGGCATTTGAAGACCTTGGCCAATCTCCATGATAAAACTTAATTTTACAATTTTATACAATTTAGTTAGATGTGAATGGTTGGGAAAGTTAGATCTGGGAAGAGACAATGTACTCTGAAGTATGCATTCAAACCCCAAAATAAGAACTTACCCAAAGATGGTGTGAGTAATAGAAATACCTCTTCATGCTTATTAGAGACCATCAACATTGTACCTTATTTGAGTAGTGGGATAGTTCTGCAACCTCTCATCAATACTGTATCTCATTTGAGTGGCATGCTCATTCCAAGTTGCAACATGAGGTTTCCTGGTTGGTCTCCCAATCCTAATGCATTGTTTTTCAACTAAAAGTGCAAAGTTCAAAATCTACAGTCACGTTGCATATCCACCTTGATTTAGCCACAACACACATGGGAAGTTCATAGGAATAAGAAATCGTTCTATTATGTGGAAACACTATGTTAGAATTGTTCATGCAGCAAAAAGATATATGAAATATGTGGGAACATCATCCCTTTAGATTCCTTCGTGTACAAATTTTGTATCAGTCTCCAATACAATCATGGAAATTATCGGCGATCGGGATTTGGGGTTTAGAAGAAATGGGGCTACAAAAGAACATTAACATTAGAAGTCAACTACTTTTCTCTCAGCCCAGAATTTTGCAATACCTTCTTTTGGAGACTGGAGTGCTAACCATCCTGGGGTATCAGCATCTTCTTCAACTGTTTTCGTTCCCCTGTTGTTATTGAGATCTGTGGCAACATAACCAGGGCAGCAGCTAAAGACATTGATCTTTTTTCCACTTCCAGGTTGGGCAGCAAGAGTGTTATGTAGGGCACTGACATAAGCAATGACTGCAACTTTGGAGACTGAATAGGCCTCCAATGGCCTTCCAAATGGTGAATTGACCCAATCAATCCAATTGGGCCAACCCCCTTCTTTTTTAGACCCATCTCCAACGTCCTTCAAGTAGTGATTTACAAAACTGTCGACAACGTCTTCAGTAAGGTGCTCCCTGTCAGAGAGAGTTTTGACATAATCCTTGCTTTCGAGGTTCTGAAGTTTCACCAACACACAAGAACATACATACAACATAATCAGAAAATACATCTTACTAGATGTGGGAGTCAACCTATGTTTTAGACACTGTGAAACGAACACTCAGCTTGTCACACCATGACTTCGATCAATATGACTTCTCTTGGTTATCGGTTTGCACAGAATGGCATGGATATTTGATTCAATTAGTAATAATTTTTCACAGTCTAAGAATCCATTACCATCCGCAGTGGTTTTCAAATTCTACCAGCTAGACATGGCATCCCAAATTTAGAAAACTTAATTCTCCCTGCAAACCTATCCATTTGGAATAGAGCTAACGATTTCACTTAAGTGCAGAAGAAATGGCCATTTATGAATTGCTGTGGAGCAAGGATGCCCAATGACATTACCTTGAGTTGGCCCAACCTAGATGCCACAACAATAACTCGAGCACCACCAGGTGTATCATCATGTAGAAGAGGAAGTAAAGCTTTTGTGACATTTTTGACACCAAAATAATTTGTATCCAATACAAGTTTCACAGTCTCAAAGGTTACATCCTTGTCAACACTTGCAATGCCTGCATTATTGATCTGGAGTTGCAATACAACATTAATAACTCATTAATTGCCAGTTTTCCAATTGAATTTTTTAAAGTTTGTGGTCACTAACAAATGCTTCAGCTTTCACAAACAACTTTGTCTGATTTATTTTGTTGAAACTGAAAAATGTTTCACTTAGCACAGGACAAAAGCAAAATGTTTGAGGAGTGTGTATGCTTCAAATGTGCTTACAAGAATGTCAATGCCTCCATAAGTCTTGCGCAGCCAGTCTGCAAGTGCGAGTATGGATTCTTGGCTAGCAACATCAAGAGGATGAAAATTGACATTGTGAAGTTCTTGACTTTTCAAAGATTCAAGGGCCTCTTTACCACGGGTTTCATCGCGAGCTGTAAGCACAACAGTAATACCCTCCTTCGCCAATTGGCGGACAATCTCGAAGCCTATCCCTTTGTTTGCTCCTGTCACCACTGCCACTGTGTCTTTGGACCACCACCTGAAACCATCTCACTTTCAAAAATGCTTCCGAGAGAGCACACAACTAACAGAACATATCCAAGAAAAAATTGAGACTGTCAAATCACACCCTCAATACTCAGTACTTATGAACATTTCAGATCTGACAAAAATGCAGCAAGAACCAGTCAGCGTGAAAAAGGAATCCCCTTGAAAACAATAACATGGACAAACAACAAATATATTTGCAAATCAGCCAGCAGATCTTCCAATTAACGTTGAGAGAAAGAGTGATTCCTTAGGAGAGGCTAATTTCATGTTTGTCACCACTTATCATATCATAGCTTAGGTTGTACTACTTTATAGAAATTCAGGAACTGACTAATTTCAATTGATCTGGAAGAACAATAATGACGAGCGAAAAGATCCTGAAGGTGGCTTATGAATACTACGCGTCCAACGCAAATGTAGTTTGCATTCATGGCATACAAGGAAAACCTGCTCTAAACTGCCGTCGTGACCAAAAACGCTTGAGCCGAGCACAAGAGATGGAAGGAGACCTATACTCATACGAAACAGCTTTCACAATATGTCCTGACTATTGAAAGTGGAGCGACAGGCCTACAATAATGAAGATGTGAAAACATTTAGGTATTCCAAAGCTTAGAATGCAAAAGGTTACGGCAGATTTCTCCCAACAGGTTTGTGATCAAATTACACAACTGGAATGTGTGGTATCCCCAAGATATAACCCAAGCATCTGCTTGCCAAGTTGCGATACAAAGGAGGAGATAAGGACACAACACCCACGTACCTCTCAGCTTCTTTACCCATTTTGTGTGAAATTTTTTCACGTTTGCCTGTTGAAACCGGACGACTAAAAAATGTCTTCCAGGAAGGACCACCACTCCAGAGCTTCACCAACCTCCTTTTGCAAATAAAACGAGTTCCTCCCCAAACTTTATAGAGAAATGTTTGACCCCGGACAATACATTAACGCATGTTCAGGCGTCGAATCAGGAGGAGACTGGCACATTCTTTTCCAAATTACAGTGCTCTGGACATTTCCATAATTCTGGAGTGCACGGCACGGCACAAAGGGAGGTTAGATTGAAACTTCAGTTGAACTTTCGCATCACGTGTAACGTAGCAACGCAGGACACTTCCAACGAAGGACAAGCCATGCACAAGAGTATTTTTCCAGATGAATTCTCAATGCAGTAATAAGTACCCCCAGTGTACATAATATACTAATGGTAGTATATTGTGCTCGTACTAATTAGTTGTTGGGCCCCCAAAGTTTAATTCTTTTTCTTTCATGATCAGCATCAAGGTTTTTTTTTTCCAATTTTGCGATGTAGCTGAAGTGGCCATCATCCCTAAGACAATTTAGCCAGATTTGGTTACAGACTTAATATGAAAGTATGGAAAAAAAAAAGGATCCTTCTTTATTCTTGGCTACCTAGTGGAACTTATCATAAAAATCTGATGTTCTGGAACTTTTTTTATTAGAAATCTGGCGTATTTGGGCCCATTTATTCATGGAAAATCTTTTGTACAGGTCGAAACCATATTTTTCAGGTCGAAATTTGGCAATATTTCGCCCCCAAAAGAACACTGATCGACATCTTTGTTTAGCTCAGCAGAAAAGTCTTTAAATCAAGATTTGAACGTTCCTGAAACAGATATGATATGTTGTAAACTCATCCTTTGAGCTCCTTTTTATAGGGTACAAGACGAAAACTGAGGGCACAGGATATGGCATAAAGTGAGAGCTATTGGGAACAAGTTGGGGAACACATTGGAAACTTGAGGAACATATTGAAAACTTGCAAATTTCATGAAAATAGAGTGAAAATTTCATGGGAACAAATTGGGAACAGAAAAAATCCAACACCCTGATCCTCCCTCAAAAGGAAAAAAGCAGGGGCCCACCGGGTGAATGATGCCTCACATCATTGGCTCCAAGAAATATTTTTGCCAACTGGCATTCTTTGCCGTTGTTGGCGTACACTAGGTAATGCCACGGGCAAGAACCACGGGTGTATATTAATGTACGCTTGCAGTGTGTACCACACACCTAACACAGTTTGAAACTTGGAGCGAACTTTCTCAACACAAAGAAGCACACAGAAGCACTATGAGAAATTCCTCCTATATCTGGACGGCACCATACACAAGTTAATAAGGACAACTATATCTGGACGGCACCATACACAAGTTAATAAGGACAAGGACAAGGAAAATTTGACGCCTCTCTGTCCTCACACATCAAGGTATATTTTGTTGCAGAAATCCCATATTTCCTTTAGAGTGCCCAGGAGAAACCCCCAGAAGGGGAGGGAGGCAGCTGCCCCATCAAACATTAGAGAAATCCAAGAAATACAAGGGGGGCAAGTAGCACCACACGATGGTGGTGCAATCAACCCCAAAGATGCCTAAGTGGCACCATTCCGCCCTAAAGGCTTGCTCAATCCTATCTTGAATACTAGGGTCCCGGGTGGACCGAAGGGAATTAATGGCCTTCCAAGTGGCCATTCCAACCTCAACGGTAGCAATCCAGGCTTGTTGAAGGATTTTCCTAGAGGAATACTGGTTATCAAAATGCTTTCGGCATCTCTCTGTCCAAAGAAAGTAGAGGATAAAACTGTGAAGGATGTCAAGCGGTTGTCTGATGTAGGAAAAGCCTCCTACATGGTACCCTTGGACTCTAGGGGGGTCATCTTCTCTCTCGAAGACAGCTTCACCAAGCATGACGAAAGGCTAGGAAAGAATGATGTCATTGGGCGCTCCCCATTTTTGCCATATGTGATAGAAGGCCTCCCAAGCCCGTTTGGCGCGAGGACACTCGAGGAGACAGTGTTGAGGGGATTCAGGGGCCTCCTTAGTGCAAACCTTGCACGTGGGGAGGATCCCCATGCATTGTAGCCATGTGCCAACCGAGAGACCCCGGTTTAAAGTGAGCCATATGAGAGTGCCGACCTTTCGGGGTTGGGCGTTATGCTAGATTTTGGCAATAACTTGCGTAACGGTGGAGTTTTGCAGGTTTAACCTTTGAATGAAGGAGCAGATGTTGGCGCTATGGGTGTGTTTCTTTGCATTTCGGTAGGCCCGCTTTACGGAATAGCCGAAAAAAAGAGAGTCGCCCATTTGTGAGGAGGCTTGCCAGTGCCATTCTCCCGGGTCCCATCAATGAAACCGGATTCGAAAATCCAAAGTATGGGAAGTTTGGTGAGTGATGGGAATTCTCTGGCAACTTTATATGGGGCTCCGTGTCTTTCTTGAAACACGACCCTGATTGGGTGATAACCTTCAGGGGAGAGGGTTATCACTTGGGAGTTCGTAGCTTTGATGAGACCAGTGGGGGTAACCTTCTGGAATTCATTGGCTTGCACCGTGTTGGGAGTGACCCCGGTTACATGGTATATCCATTCTAGAGTGGTGTTGTTTCCAGAGTTTCTTTTGCTGATCTAGTCCCCTGCCTGAAAGCGGTTAATACAAGTTGCAGGATTCCATGGGATGCTCGCTATGATGATTTCTCTATTGTTCCTATTGGTGGCATGGTAGGTCAACCAGAGGGCTTGGAGACTTTTCCATGCCTTGCCCTCTTGGTCCCAAAGATCTTTGATTCGGGTGCAGCCAGAATTGGCAATGGCTCGTCCTTCATTGCGACCACTCATTCCCAGAGGGTGACCAGTCGTGTTGAGGATGAAAGGGTTGCTGAAAATAGATTGTCTGAGAACCTTCGCATAGGATGTGGGTTCGAACTTTACTAGACCAACTCTTACGTTGAGCCAAGAGCCAAAGATGAGCATCTCAATTTTTTGAACTTGGGGGCGGCAAAGAGCCAATTTATATCTGGGATGTTTGGCCCTTTGCCGTGCACCGGGAGATGGACTTGATCTGCTCGATGCCTTAGAATTTCTTTCCAGGGTTCTCCTCCTGGGGCAAGACCTCTCACCAAAAGTTTGGCAAGAAGTGCTTTGGATTGTGCCTTGGGGTTTATTATTCCTAGGCCACCGCTAGACAAGGGAAGAGTAAGAGAATTTCGTTTAACCTTGGCCCGTGTATTGGAAGCCTTTCCCCCCCAAATGAAGTTTCGTACCACTCCTCTGATCTGGTTGCACATCTTTGGATTGGGGTTCCAACAGGCTGCCATATACCACATTGAGGAAAACAATATTTGGTTGGCAACAAGAATTCTACCAGCGAGAGAGAGGTTGCACTTGCCCCAGGTGATCATCTTCCCTTTTAGGGTGAGCATGAGTTTTTCAAAATTGGCCTCAATGGGTAACCGAAAACCTATTTGGATGCCTAAGTATCGAACCCCTTGTCCCTCAGGGATCCATCTCAGCCCAACTTCTTGTCCCCATTCCCATTCCTTTTTTTCCTTGTTGGCCCATATGGTTGCAGATTTTCCCCAATTGATTTTGGCCCCAAAGACAAGACAGAAAAGTTCAAGTACTGCCCAAGCTTTGTTTAAGTTACTTGAGGATCCCTTAAGGTAAAGTGCGGTGTCATCCGCGAAAGTTTGATCCCGGACGCATCCCCCTTTGGGGAGTTGCATTCCCTCTATTTCATGTTTTGGGTTGTTTAGCATATGGCCTAGAACATCCATAGCAAGAATGAACAAGTATGGAGCTAGTGGACAGCCTTGTCGGACTGACCTGGCGAGTCTAAAATCCTCTCCAAGTTCCCCGTTTACTTTAACTGATGAGGACGCGAGCCAGTAGAGGGATGAGATCCATTGAATCCAGGTGGGGCAGAAACCTAGTTTGGACAAAGTTGGGAAGAGGAAGTCCCATTCAATCTTGTCAAATGCTTTTTCAAAATCGAGGAGTAGGAGGACAAGGTCTTGATCGCTCTCTGGTGCCCAGACCAGAGCCTCTTGAGCCGGGAAGTTATTGTCTACAATGCTTCTTCCTTCTACAAAATCGGTTTTGTAGAAGGAAGAAGCATTTTAGAGTGCCCAGAAGACTAGGTTCTCTTTCTCTCATTATGACTTGAAGAATTGACAACTAGTTGGTCCCTTCTGGGACGTGGAGTGGAGGTAGGCCTAACTCCGTATTTTATTGACTACATCGGTCTCTCTTTCCAGTAGAGTAGCATGGCTCCTGCAGCACTACTACTTACCCCTTTCCCTACTATGTAAGTGGATATAAAGGATTGGAAGTATTTAAGTGCTTACTTACCAATGTAGGTAGGTAAGGCACATGTTGGGCTACTACCTGGACACAAAGACCTGCTCCAATTTGTTTAGAGTAATTGGGGGGCACATTACACAACATATTTTTCCTCTTTTGTTTGTGCGGGCATTTCAAACAATGAAATGCTCAGTCCAGTGGGCATTCCATTTTTCAAAACATCTGGTTGGTTGTTTTGTTTTTTCTGTGATAGCCACTGAAAGAAAAAAATTGGAGCATGTCTTCATGATTATAGTAAAGCCCTTGGCCACAGGCTTTACTGGAATTCGGCCGGCAATAGTGCAAAGTTCTCCCCACTAACAGCTTTCCCCTATACATATTTATTCACACAGCCATAGTTTTTAAAGAGGCTCCCAACCATAGTTTTATGAGTTCCAAAGGAATAAATGGGTTGCCTCACACCGTGAGCAATGGTCATACCCACCATTTTTTTTGGTTGGAATTCAATTATGGACAATAAGCTATTATAACACCATACTTTCAAACTGACAAATTTGACCACAATTCCTTCTGAGCATTAGCCTCTGGAGTCTTCACCACATGTGAGAAGCTGCTGTTCCTCACATCAGCTTGTAGCCAATGTCGTTTCTTCTCTGAGCTTGGTTCTGCATAAATACCTGATTTTTTTCTGAGTTCATTTTTAGGTGGTCTATAAAGCATTATGTGACATAGCACCCATCACTGCCCCATCCATTGGAAACCTGTTATGACACAGCTTTGGATGAACCACAATTGAGATCCAAACCCTCCTGCCCTCCCCCTTCCCCAACCTGGATAACTAGCTAGGTAAGTAGGTACCTGATACCATAGGTAAGCACCTAGGGAATGTAAGTGGTTAGTATGTAGATATATAAATAGGCAAGCCATTTGATGGCTACTAGGTAAGTTGATGCATGTGGATGGTAAGTACATTAGTACATACTTCATCACCATGGTTGGCTGCCAGACATGAATACAATGCCAAAGTGTTTTCTGTCCATACATCATCCATCTTGCACAGCACACTTGTGAGTGCTGCTTTGGTTTGGCCATCAGCAAGCTGAACATTTCATCTTTACTTTACACACTCCCCCAGTATGACCATTGGGCCCTTCACCTGGTTTGGCATCTTCACCTTCTTGAATGAGTCCTCTTAGATGCTACATCTAACCCCAGAATTGTTGAATTTGGACTTTTGAGAACCCTGATAATGTTTTACAAGGAGGTATTGACAAGTTGTAGAAACAACCCCAAAAACAATTTATCATTTTTATGATTGTGCTAGTGTGGGTGCTGGTTGGGCAGTAGGATTGTAAGATACCAGGAAAGCAAAATACCTTACATGATCCCCATTTTTACTCTGAAATAGCATATATCTGTAGACACTGTCTTAAGCACTAGTCATACCTATTTGAGGAGATAATCGGAATGTTCTAAATGCAACTTGTCTGCAGCTGAAAGGGGACCTTATATTTTGGTACCTTCACCTGGGCTCAGTAGGCATGTGTGAGATGTACTTCAAATTCTCTACAGACAGCCCCTATTTCCCTGAACTAAACAGGTTGTTAAGCTTTTGTGCATACAGATGCATTTAACACAGCCCATGTGGTGTAGCGGTGATTAAGTATAATTGGCATTTGCCTGGGTTGGTTATAATCACTTCACAGAACATTTTTCACAGGGCACATGGTTTGCTGAACAGGCTGCTAGTTTTGAAAAAGCTCTGTGGAGACACAAATTGTTGTGCAACACCAGATTCTCACAACAGAAAGGTCAAGTTCTGAATCCCTTTTCAGCGAAGGTGAGACACGAAATACACTTGCAAACGAGCATTGTTTGAGGTCTCTGTGACGCCTTGTTGAGTTTTGTGCAAGGTCAGATTAATGTTCTAAGAAAATTAAAGAAATACAACAGAGGATTCAACTTTTGTAAATAAAAGGAAGTAGGCTGGCAGTGAATATTAGTTCCTAACCCACTGGCAAACAATATGACATACCAAAAATATTTTTGAAGTAGCTTGAATTTTTTTGAATTTTCAAAAAATGTGTCAAAATCAAAACCACATGATTAAAAAATATGAAGAACCAGATTCAAACTCACACCCTCACCTAGAGGAAAAATATATTTGTCAAAATCAAGACCAAAGCTTCTCTTCAAAACGAAGAATGAGCCAACACGGGTTCAAATCAATGTTGAGTTCTTATGAGAAAACAAGAGAAACCATGCTGGCAAGTTTAATCTTAAATTTGGACTTGAGACCCCCAGCCCAATAAATATTAAAACTGGGGATACTTGTAATGTTTAGAAATGATAAAAATCAATATGGATTTTTTTTCTTGGCCATTTTACCAGTTTAGCTGCAGCTTTACCCAAGGCCTGTTTGTTTTCCCTTCCGTTAGGTTTGAATAAAGAGCTTCATTTTACAAAGTTTATTGAAAATTCTAACGTGTAAGCTTGAATTTGGTGTAAGATTACATTTGCTGTAATCTATTTGGAGCATCAATACCCACAATCAGATTTGGATGAGTCTTATCCAGGAAAAACATTTGGACAAAAATGTATATATATACATGAAAGTGTTGTTGTTCCAATAAAAGACAACGCCTACTTGTGAAAGTTTTCATTGTTGTTAGCACACTCTAGCAATATATGCATATATTTCCATTCTGGAGATCCCCATAAGGTGGGGTATTCATTAAACAATCGTGGCCACAATATTAGCTTTGGAAAATGCACTAGAGCGCTCACCATTCTTGACCCACCTAGACCAATCGAACTATCTAACCAATCAAAAGCAGGTATGAGGTTTTGGTGTGCCTTTCACCAGCCTTAGCAAAATGTACAAAAATGCTGGGCCAAAACCATTTTGCTCCACCAAACCGGCATGTTTTGACTTTTCTCATCTATTTTAATTTGCAGGCCATCATATTAAGCACTAGTGAAGTTGCTCTTACCACCTTTTCATTAAAAATTTCCAGGAAGGTCAATCCAATAAACTTTTGTTTCATTAAGTGCAAGGATTTTTGTATTGATTATAGTTTATCCTAATTAATTCTTCAATTACTACAGTTGAAACTATAATGATTAATTCCCTGGTAACTATTTTACTTATAATATTCCTTGAATCAATATCTCTTTCAATATCTATAGGTGACAGAGATTGTGGGTCTGAGTGGATGATTTTTACCATGGCAACCCAAAACAATTAGGAGATTTGTCAAAGAAGATATCTAAAGACTAGACTTCAAGATCCCTATACAGTCTGTTAAAGCTAGGAAATTTCAGCATAATCAATGTAACAATTTATTGTTGAAACAATCCCGTAGCATCACAAGAAAGAGGAAGAATAAAGCTTGTTTTAATTCTCTAAAATCACTCCATGTAACATTTTCAAACATTTATTGTAGAACAAATAACACAAGTAATGTGTCATAACCTTGTTTCATAGTATGAGGAGGTTGGAAGGTTGAAAATGCATATGGAAATGTTGAGGTTTGTACACCCCTCGGTAAAATTAGAGAAGTAAAATCAGAAGCTCAAAATTCTAGGTAAAAGCTCCTTGCGATTTGTGTGATGTTTTGCATAGGCCACTTGGTTAATGCATGCAACATTTAAGTGTTGGTTCACTATGGCAACCCTTCAAAACAATTTAAGGCAACCATTCAACTCAACTTAGGATTTGAACCTAGAAAAATACGCCTAATTTGTGCTTTGAGTGGAAAGGAGATTGATAAAACCAATCAAAAGAATTGCACATAGTGCATATTACATTACAATGATACATGTGTTAATATTTCAATTTACAACAATGTTCACATTTTCTAAAAACCATGGCAACATAGGTTGTATGTTTGAAGGTTGAAGATTGTTAACAATTTTTAAATTTTTTCGACTTGTGAGTCTAGATAACATTACATACACTAATCCATGTGCAAAAGATTCACGAATATGTATCATCACTTTGGATGATATCGTTGCACCTTGGGATTTCTGCCCTATAATTGCATAACCTAACATTAAAGGAAATGATGCTTTGTAAAATTGTCCTTGAGAATCATATTTGTTTTGAATTGATTTTTTCCAAACTATTTGCACGTTTCTTGATGGATTGACTGCAACGAAAATGCTACAAACATTATCTTCCAAATCAAACTCCAACTTTGTTACGATTCTAGTAGTTCCATTTGCAACACCAACTTTTAAATCAATGTTTTCAGTCAACATAACCAATGCTCCTAATGCAACACGTTGCATGTGATTGAATATTTTATTGTTCACCCAAGATTGAATGTGTTCAACATTCCTTGCATTTGTTTCCAATTGAATAACATAAATTTGGTCAGTTGGAAATTTCTTGTGAATAATCAAATTGTTGTAATAATCAACGTTCTTTCGATGTGTGCAAAGTATTGTTGTTTTGTCATCAATGTATTGTTTTACTAGATCTTCATCAATGTAGCAATTGTTTAAAATTGATGAAATTTCTTCTTTCGTTGGTGTTTGACAACGGATTATGTTAAAAAAAGAACAATATTTTGGGTTTTCCACATGTCTTATTGAAGTTTCCAAAGTATGACAAGTTGCAAAATTCCAATCAATTGCATTATATACATAATGTTTTTGGCAATATTTTTTTGTGTCTGACAGGTGGCAATGACATATTGCTGGAAGTTGTGCATGATCGCCCACCAAAATTACTAACTTAGAATGATATGGTTCATTTGAATCATTCTCAATTTGCCGTAGTCTAGTTTCAATGCTTTGCAACAATGTACTCGTCATCATTGACATTTCATCAATAATGATGATGTCAACTTCTTGAAAATTTGAAATTCAACACTTAATTCTTGTAATGGTCGAATATATCCTTTGCATTGTATATGAAATGTGTCTGGACAGTTGAAGCTTTTGAACTAAACCTTAATGCTACACATCTTGTTGTTGTAGTAAGGATTACCTTCTTTTTCAATAACATATAGTATTCCGTCAAATTGAGAATGAAAAATGTCTTTCCACTACCAGGAGTTCCTGAGATTAAGTATGTTCACAAATAATGAATATGCATAACCAAAGATTAGTTGATTATAAAATTTAATAAATATGCATAATTTTTTGTATAATGTTTTTTCAATAATATAAATACATAATTTAATTACCATGATATATTTTTCATGCATCCAATAAATATTCATAATTTCTACATGGTAGTTATTTTAATATTTAATACGAAATAAAATGAAATAACTCATGTACCTGAAATGACCTGCAAATCATCTGTCTTAGAACAAATGATGTTGAATATATGCATTTGTTCATGTGACAAAATTTTATTTTGCAATGAATCATTGACATCATGTATCTAACAATTTGGATCAACTAAACAATTTGTGATCCAACACATGTAATATCAATATTGATATTGATTGGTAAATTT
This sequence comes from Sphagnum tenellum, assembly GCA_963921925.1. Taxonomy (NCBI): domain Eukaryota; kingdom Viridiplantae; phylum Streptophyta; class Sphagnopsida; order Sphagnales; family Sphagnaceae; genus Sphagnum; species Sphagnum tenellum. The sequence goes on from OY998144.1 coordinate 8,478,508, forward strand.
TGTAAATTCTCAAAAGGATGTTTCTCTAAAAGTTTATTGTATATCTGATTTTGCTTCTCATCATCATATAGTTTCTTTTCCCATATTCAGATATGAGGTCTTCCAAACAATCAAAAGTTTTCACAGTACCACGAACAAAACATTCATGATAATATGATCTTGTTAGATTTGTGGGAGATATCAATTCACGTTTTAAAAAAAAAACAACATTGTTTAACAATATGTTGAAAAAAAATGGTTCAACATGTTTGCCAAGATTGAACTCTGTGAACTGCATTATGTGTTCACTTTTATATAACAAAAACCCGTGTTAACAAGAGTATAATAACTACTTCAATGTAGTGTCCACTTCAATTTCTTTTGTTGGCAACAAACAAAACATCAATACCGCCATCAAAAAAACAATGGTGTGCTACCATAGGCCGAGAAACACCTTTGGACAACTGTGGATGTCGAGATTTTCAAAGCAAGCGATCATTTCAAAGCTACGGACAACTGAAAGAGTTTATAGACATATGGGTGGAGAAAAGACAATGTTTCTTTCAACACACAACAACTATTTGCCATGCCCAGGTATTCTACATATAAAGGGCCAATTGTAAGTTTAGACCAAACTGTTTGATATTGATGTTAACACGCATAGAGTTCCATCAGAGCTCCACACACTCCATTGAAAGTCTGAATCTTTGGTCAAAGTCACATGTTTTCGAAATCCTAAGTGTTAGTTTTCAATCTAACCTTCTGCAACAAAGTCATTTCCTTTGATGGCATTGTTTGTTCAAACAATAAAAACATAGAAACATTATTTGAAAACCCATCTTTATAAAAATGTTTAAAATAGATTATAATTCATCAAACCAAGAGGTTATAATTTAGATTATACAAATTTGAAGGATTGAAATACTCACTTCCCAACTATTGTCAACTTCAAAGGTTGTGCTCATTTAAGCTGATCACTGTTATACACCATTTTGTATTCACAATAGGAACATGTAGTTTTCATATCTAGGTTGAACAAGTTAGGAGGACAATAGTATCTTCAAATACAATGTTGAACAACATAAAACCCAACTTAACAAGAGTATAATAACTACTTTCCATGAGTATTTAATACATTCCTAGTTTGAACTTAGTCCTTTGAAAATAAAGATCCACCAAACTATGCAATGATATAAAATTTAGAATTTTAGTTCCCTCATCAAGAAATGTAAATATATACAAATACATAAACTTACTATGTCATTTAGGCTTCAGCTTGAAACTAACCACATAAAGGGGGACAATGTGAATGTCATATGAATACTCCATATAATCAATCACTTGTGATCAAACAAGTCATCTACAATTGCTAACATTTTCTGCAAATTTCAGGTCATGCTTTTATTTTCATGGATATCTTGAATGTCAACTATGACCAGGATGACATTCATCTCAATAAGCGGGATGCATACAATCTCATGCGTAAAAAAATACAGACTCCCTACAAAGGAACTTTGAGTCCATATCATCTCAAATGTATGTCCTTTGAGTTTGACAAAAAGAATGATATGGCATCTCACCTTTCTTTGTCATACCAAGCCATGGAGAATGTTCTTCAAGAGTTGGATGTGGTTGTGAAAGATGAATCTGCATCCTTGCCCTATATTATGTCTCCTCAAAAGGTGAAATCTCCTGCAAAAAAATCAATGATCAACCAACAAGTTTCATTGGTAAGTCAAGTGCTAAAAAATCCAAAAGCTAACAATGCCCAACATGTTCCAGAAATAGTTAAGCTTGATGATTTCAACACTGAAGAAAGAGAAGTTATAGAAAGACAACCTTTGAAACGTTTAAAGAAATCATTACTTTTACTTGAAACATCAAAAGAAGAGAGCAAGCAAGGTAGCCGAATTGAAACTCACAAAGACGACAGCCAAAGCAGTCCAAAGAAAAATCTTGGTCGACCATTTGGATCAAAGAAGAAGAAAAATATAGCTACAAATAATGTTGTTTAGAAACGCAATATGCCTACAAAAACCCCAAAGGCACATCCTAAAGGTGCTAAAAAGATTTGTAAAAAAAAAAAAAGATTTAACATGGCATTGACTTGTGCAGATTGAAAGGATGGACATGAGGCTAGATATAGACCACATTTCGTATAGGTGTGTCCTGGAAAGGTGTCATTTTGATTATTAGTCCCATTGCTGTATCAGCATGCTACGAACCCATCAAACCCAAGGATTAGCGAAACAAAAAGTTCCAATCCACTTCACAAAACCCAACAAAACACAACAAAGAAAAAGACCAAGATACCTACACGACTAACATTACCGTCTAGAGAAAACATGAATCAATCTGGACATATCATGAGTTTAATCCAAGACCTATTAGGTTAATCTTATGGCATTCAACCTGAAAATCTTTATCGTGGTGGGTTATCCAGGATAGAACTCAAGTCATTTTATCACAAAACCTGTGAAGTAGTATACTTGCAACTTGCCTTGTGCAAAATTTGGACATGACACAGCCTCAACATAGAGCCCAAAGAGTGTAAACAATGATGTTCCACCATAAGCATTTTTCAGCAAATGATTACAAAGAGATACCATGCTCAGCTTCCCCCAGACCACTTGGCCACTACAATCTGTTGAAAAGTGAACACATCACTCAGTGACAAAATCCTCCTGCATTTCAATAAAACAGGAAGCAAACACAGACCATCAACTCTACTAACCTTCAACATAATTGCAATTAGATAGTTCAATGTGAATCAGACAAAAGCCATATAGCATCTGGCAACCATTCCCTTCCTCCCAAAAACTCTCATTCTTTCAAATTTCTCTGTTCATGCAAAGGGACACATCCAAGTAGCCCTTTGCAATAATACATCGGCCCCAAATCCTAGAATCACACTTGGGACTCATTGTTTCATAGACACACAGAAAAGGACACAGTTAACAATGCAAAATATTTTTTTGGAAAATTGACCTCCAAAGTCATGGTTTCCAACCGTACAACTCCAAGCTCGTCCTTGCTAACCCCATACCACTCATAAGTATTTCTGATGTGTAAATGGCCAACTCAAGGAAATTGGTCTCAATCAAAACAACAAATAACAACAAATAGATATGGAATCTATTTGCAATTGGCTGCTGGAACATTTTTATCTTTAAACAAGGGAAATGCTGAAAACATTGCATAATGAATGAAGAGAGTGTGAGAGAGAGAGGGAGATTGATCTTTACTCGGTGTTGTGACTAGATCTGGCCATGATGTTGATGGGCTTCATCAGTGAAAAATTTATCTTTCAAGAGAGTTGTCCTTCAATTTCCGACTATGTGAAGAGCTTGTCCACATTTATCACCCAATCCTTCAGTTTCACCAACAATTGAACACTGAATCTTGCAACATACCATTAGAACTTTGGTAACCACAAATGGGGTATCTTGTGCCTTGACACATGTACAGCTGGGTGGTACAAGTAAGCACATAAGGATTAATGCCTGTAGTCGTGCCACAAAATTGTGCATGCCAAGTTTTTCTGACTTTGTGTGGAATACATTGCAACTTCTTCAAGGCGTGCAAATGAAGTAAGATCTCAAAACAAGTCATGTTCCGATGTGTCTTTGAGGTATTCTTGACAACAATACAAGTATGTCATGCAAGGACTTTGGCCAAACTTGTAGCAACAAATTGTAAGCAATGTCACAAGATCATTACAACTGTCAAAGTTAACATCTACAATCACCAAGTGTTGGGTTTAAAACAAGAACTATTATAATAGGGTCATAAGATAGAGCCACTATGCAAGCAGCTTGATGTAAATAACATTTTTTGCAATTAGAATTTCAGAAATCCACTCTTTGGACTCCACGCACCATAACAGTTCACAACACAAAAAATGACCAAATTTTTTCAAACAAACATATTCCATGCCCCATCGCACTATCACCAGTGGCGCAAAATACAAAACCAAGGCATGAAAAAGATACCAAGTCATTAAAACCGAAAAAAAAGAAGAGCAAGAAAAAACAACTTATGGAGCTTACAACTTGCGCTGTCCTAGTTGGAAGGAAGGCCAAAGTGTAGCCCCACCAATTCTGCCAATGGTGGATCTCCCACCTCAAGATCCTCCTCCATGCCTCCCAACATCCTAGCCCCCAAGATACAGCTATATCACTGACCCCTTTCTACTACAAAGCACTATAAAAATACAAGAACTGACATTCTCCTTCTGATTTGTCGCCCACCATCACACTGTTCCGTGCGTTTGCCGTCTCTTAACTCTCCTTCTTGTGGGCTCTCACTATGTGCGTGGGAGAAAGAGAAACAGAAAGCGGGAGTACTATTTGGTCAGTGGCGTTCTTGGTTGTTGGTAAAGGGAAAGGTGGGGTGCAAATTATGAGTACTCTATGTACAATAATTAATTATCTGGACGTTTTCGCCCTTTTACTACCCTTTGTAATTGTCCTTTGAACATCTCTCTCCCCCTTCCCACTCTACCAACTTTGTGCACTATGTGTCTTTGTCTCAATTTCGCAAGGGAATTAAAGTGTCTCCTCTGCATGGGCTTGATTCCCATGAAGCCCACTTCAGATTCCTTTACACAAGTGTAAAACTGCTATGATTTTCAAAATATGTTTCTCGTGATACCCAACAAGTACCTGTCATGTATCACGGGAAAAAATATATAACGGCTAGCTTTTCATGAACGTAATGCCTATGGAGGGGAACAGTTACATTTCAAAAACCTGCCAGCATTGTAGGCTCTTGCAAGCTACCTATATCAACACCACAAACAAATTTCCCAAGCTTTTGTGTTTGTGTAACCTTGTGAGATTAGATCAAACATTTAGGGTTTGGTGATCATGGGTTGGTATTATTAATTACACTATAAGGATTGTTTTGGTATGTGATGATATTTTTCATTATCACTTTGAGCCATGCCAAAACATGAGGAATTCTTTGTTTGTTGATGGAGTTTAGTTTTCTCAATGTCCAAAACTCATTTTAGATTTGCTTTTACAACCTTCCAACAAATCCTAAACTAAAGCCAAGAATTCTTGCAACTGCAGCTAGGGCGCTACTTCTATGCATACACAATAGCAATGGTGCAAGGAATGTTCTAGGGCTCTGTTTATAGATGATGGACCTTCCATATTGAGTTAGGTCTTGAAGGGCTTGCATACTTTGATCATTGATCTAGACCTATGAAGATAAAAAGTTTCAGGATGCAAAGTTAGGAGGTTGCAATTCCAAGACAAGTGAGGTGCATTTATATCAACGAGATTACAAACAAAACTCCACTGGTGCTTGTGTTAGTGCTAAAGTTCAAAAACTCTTTAAAAATGTACCATAAATTGCCCAGTGGATAGTATAATTTTTGAATCATCCAGTGGGACTTGATTTAAGAATCATAAAAGTTGACTTGTGATCTACAAAATCCTCAAAAAATATTCCTTTCATCCTAATGCAAAAAAAAAGAATCCACTTAGCTCTGTATGTTTGCATTTGGACCAGGTGCGCCCTTTTATTTCCATCCAGCTCCATTGCTCGACAGACCAATCAAAGTTCCAACTTAAAAATAGCCATAACACAAAAAATGCAACCAAGGAGAGAACCTCACCACACAGCAGGCATCATAAATAGTGAATAACCACCATTCTCATAATAAGGAAGAAAACAAAGGTCATGAACACAAATGCCACAAAAGATAACTTTAGGCTTCACATCACAAACAATTGCCAAAAGTTTTGTCTCTTTACAAATTTCAAATGTTGATGGTGCTTGCATCATTCGTGTAAGGCTTCATCTACCCCTTCTTTTCATCACACTTTGTCTTGGACTAATAAGCTTCAGCCCACATTTGTTTTGTATAATATCGAGGTAGAATACACATCATTCTTAGATGGTGCTAAAGAAATTTCTTGATTTTGAACTTTATTGGAAGAGATCCAACTTTTGAAAGACTATCTGACACAATTGCATTGCGATAGTCAAAATAACAACAACCTAATGAACAACCCAATCTTCCATGCGCAAACAAAGCACATAGAATTCCAACATTACTATATTCAAGAAAACGTGTGCACCAATGTGATTGAAATTATGTACAATCCCAACAGACTATAACAACAAGTTGATGTTTTCACAAAGCCACTAGGGACAAGTAAATCCAAACACTAAAGACCAACATTACAAGTTAAAATCACTACCTATACATTCAACAAGATTTTTAATTTCAATTAGTTTAGATTAGTTAGTCTAAAAATCATGAAGTTGAACAAAAAAAAATGTTAGAAATTACTCCCAACTTTTAATCTATTAGGACCATTGTTGCTAAACATCTCCTAATTTACCTCTATTTTGTTACACTATCACGGTCAATGACACCTTTAATTACCACTATAGTAACACTGTTGTGTTCATTGACCACCATCTTTAATCTCCAACGCAGGTGGGCATGTACAACACGAACGGGTTTAGGACCGAAACTATGTATGATTACTACATAGCTATGAAATCTATGTTCTTGGTTGTAAATTATCCTCCCACTCTTTTATTGGCTATGCAAGCCTCACCATTCTCCTACCATGAACTACACACAAACAACACCAAAACTATTCAAAACCAAAAGCCTTTCAAAATCAAAACTTAAATTCTCACAAACTTTGTATTCATACCATAACTTTATACAAATGAAAGTGTTTCTTAAGGTCACAAACACCTCCCTAAATATTAACCAAAAGGAAACTAATTAAGAAACTTCCTGAAATTTATCCATCACATGGTTTCTCAAATAATCAAAAAGAACAAAATCACAAGGAAACAACATCACAAGGTTCCCAATGTGAATCCAGAATTAATCACAAGGAAACAACATCACAAGTTTCACATGTGATTCCACAATTAATCACAAGGAAACAACATCACAAGGTTCCACATGTGATTCCACAATTAATCACAAGGAAACAACATCACATGATTCCCATGTGATTTCACAATTAATCACAAGAAAATAACATCACATGATTCCGCATGTGATTCCATAATTAATCACAAGGAAACAATATCACATGGTGCACAAAACATAAATCTATGTACCATGACCAAATTATGGAATCCTACACCCCATTAAACGATTACCTAAATAATTATATAATCAAGTTACACATCAAGTTACAGGCACTACCCTAGGCTTACTGATTTATATTTAAAAACAATTTTAGATGAAGGTCCAAGATCTAAGGACCAATGAATTCAAACAATCTTATTGGTTAAAAGTTTCTGAATTGGTCCCAAGGTCTTCAGATGAAAGTCCAAGACCAAAAAGTGGCAAATTGACGCTAAACCCACATGGCACCTGTGTTGGAGGGAAAATCAATTGGTTGGACCAAAAAAAATGCTAAAAAGAGAGCTCTAGCTTGGAGAACCAAGAATCAGGGTAGGGACAAAGGTACAGTCCAACTTAAGACAAAGTTACAGTCAATTTGCTTCCAATTTGTCCAAATTGGTTCCTAGGAAATTGGACCCTAAACCCTCTTCTAAAGTGGGCCTAAGTTGTATCTTTACTTTGTTTGATTCATCCTTATACACCATTTTTACTGTTAATCACAAGAATTTTTTCACTTTCTTCACACCATTCATCGCAAGAGAAAACATCCAAATAGGTGGATGGGAACTTGCAACTGAAAACAAAGACCCATTTTAGAATATGAATCAAGGTTGAAAAAACTTGGGGACAACTTTAAGCATTTTTGGCTTCTTCTTTGGCCCAAAGTTATTAATAGTTGCTAGAACATTGACATCATAATCCTATCTAAAAATTCACTACGTGTGTCGGTGATGGAGCTCGACGTTGCTGGGGTGAGAGAGGGAAAGGTCTATTACAGACAAACCCGGCCCGACACTCTTGAATTTCGATCGACGGATTTCAACCTCGACATGGGGGGTGAGGGAGGGAAAGGTCTGTTATGGAGAGACCCGGCCCGGCACTTTCGCATTTTGACCAACTAGGCCCGGCGTGAGGGTGGGGGGGGGGTCGACGGGGTGCATTAAGCACTAGGTTCACACTAGTATTAATAAATGCAGAAACATTGGCCTCAAGGGGGGTTGCAAATTTGCTTCTCAAACTCGTTGGTACCCTTTTTTAGCCTTGGGGCCACTACAAGGCCATAAAGTTCGGCATTTATTAGTAAAGTGGTGGCAGATTGGATTTTTTTTCTTCTATTTCAGCCTTGACTCGTAGTGTAAGGCCCTTGGGGGTTGATTTCAACTTTTGCACCAATAAAAATGCTTAATTTGAGTTGAACCTTGGCCTTGACTGCTTGTGTAAAGTGGGCCGAAGAGCACTACAAATCAAAATCTGTAACTTAACAGCGCGATATTTCACAAAATCGAGCTTGAACATTCCACGGTAATCAAACCCTGTCAGATCCTCTGACAGTCTGAGGTGCGGTAACACTAAAACTGCAGGACGTACTTACAACCTTGGTAGTTTAGTAGTCGCTTGCACGTCGCACAGGAATTCGAGAGCATCACAGTTAGGGTATATATTTTTTGATGAAAATGGTAAGCTGCCTGCTCTCGGAATTGGATGATCTAAAATCCGAAATGGGCTCATGCAACTGCATTAAAATGGGCTACACGCCTACACTAGAGCTGCTGATCTGTTAGCAGCGATCTGCCACTTGCATGGGCGTGGTTCTTGGCGGCGATCCTTCAGGCATGCAGCCTTGTTTCTCACACCGGATCGTGGCAAACAATGCTGGAACCCATGCAGCATTCATAAAGATCTAGCATACGAGTCACAGATCGCTGCCAATAACTAATTCCACGCCAAATGCGGTTACAGCTACAGATCCCTAGCTCGGTTAGGGTAGGCCATAGTTATGCAGTTGCAGATTTTCGGATTCGAGATCATCCAAACCTGTCCTAATCCTAGAAGACGCATATATTCCTGCACGCAGACCTGCTCCAGGTGGCTAGAAGATTTTCAAGAGGCAGCTTCCCATCCTAAAAGTAAATGTGTCTGTATCCAGCCGCTGCGAGTACAATCTGTGAAATCTATTTTACATGAGCCTCATTCACACTAAGTCCTTAAATTGTGCTGCTATCGAATTACTGTGCTGCGTGCAGGCGACAACTCGAATTAGCAAAGGTAGTACCATATCTTGCATCTCAATTAGTGTGATCGCAACTCAAGCTGTCACAGGATCTGCCTAGTTTTGAAGTCGGTGGAATTCTCAAGCTCAAATTTGTGAAATTTCGCAAGGTTAAATTACAGATTTAAATTTGTAATGCTCTTAGTTTCGAGCTGCAAGTTCCATTCAACTGGTCAGTGCGCTTTCCCTTGCCTCTCTCTTATAAACCGTGATTCTGTGAGCATGGACTTATGGCTTTTGTCGTCTGCACAGGCGATATCCTAGGCGAGCTAGCTAGTAGAATTTGGAGTTCCTGGGTGATCTGTTTCCTTGGAAATTGCTTATGTTTTGTACTACTATTGATTCATGTGATTACTGATGAGCAGGGTTGGCAAATGTGATCGGTTAAGCTTGAATAAAGTATGGCTAAAAAACCAGGAGCACCGCCAGTTGTGGTACCAAACTCATGTGAATCAGCCCAGCAGTGTGCGGATTTGGTTCGAGTGCAACTGCTGGTGCAGAAATCCACCAAGCGGGTGCTGTACATGGAGGCTGGAAAGGATTTTGTGGACATGCTTTTTAGCTTTCTCATGCTGCCTACTGGAGCAGTTATAAAACTTATCTCTCAAGGTACGAAGCTGCAAAATAATTTGTTGCAACCTACATACCATGCTATGGTCCGGACTCGTTTAGCAACCGCTTGACGGCTTGCTCTTGTACAAGCAAGTTCGTTCGGGTGCTGATGCTGCAATCTTAGTCCAGGTTTGAACGAATGGCCTGTGGAAGCTATCTCCAATATTTTCAAAAGCGTCGACAATCTCAACGCTAGTTTCATGAATATTGGCTGCAAGGACATTCTACTGAGCCCGCAACCTGCATGGGGCTATCGTGCAACCTCACTTCTGCAGATTCAGGGTGCCGAGTCGGACCCAACGACATATTACATATGCAGCAAGTTTTGTAAGCGTCCTGGCAATCGAGCTATGATGACAAGGAACCTCGGTGATCTTTGTCCAACATGCAAATATCCGATGAATATCGCACTTACTGAATCCGAAGAACTGCTGTCTACGGAACTTGAGTCGAAACCTGCAGGAGCTGGTTACGTGAAGGAAAACACGACGTTTATGATTACTGACGATATGGAAATATACACAACCTCCACCATTAAGAGCATTGTGCTTCTCAATAAGCTCAGAGTTGAGAAAATGAGCGACCTCGACAGCCTGGAAATCACAGTAGGCGTCACCCAGGTAGAGTGTCACGCGTCTCTGTCTACAGAGCATGCCAGCTTAGATCTTCCTCTGCACTTGCGGATACTGACTCTTGATGAACTGCGAAGGTGAGGCTGTACAGTTCTTGTGACGATGAATGAGAGCTAGGTCTGATAACTACGCATAATGTTGCATCTCCAAAGTTCCGGATCCCATTTGTGAACAAACCGTTTACAAGTAAGAACCTTATGGCGGTTTATGAAATGGAATTGTCTTGGGTATCGCAGGCTTTCCAGCTTTTGAGAGCCTCCCTGACAACGAGCTCCGCACTGAACGACGTTTTCGGGAAAGAGTGAGTTCCTTCTCCTTGAAGCTGGTGATAAAATCGATAATCTTGGATAATTACTTGCAAGGCACACCTCCTCACTATAAAGGATCAAGTTTCGACGACTTCCAGGGTGGGTACATGAATTTGGTGTACCCACCACGAAGTTGGTAAATACTCTAAAAACTAAGTTGGATCTTTGATTGTTGTAAGCTGCAAGAACAGTTTCAACAAAGCTTGAAGACCAACTTTTCACCTTCTTGTCCATGGTGCCTGATCTTAGTCTACAATGAACTTATTTCCATCATGTGGAGGTAGAACGTCATATAAGTCCCGAGGTTCCTATTTAAGTCTTTTGGGAATGAAGCTTGCAAATTCAATGCATATGGAGCAGCTATGTTTGTAAATCCTGATCACCACATTGTCAGCTGTGAGAGCTACAGTGTATCAAGCTGCTTTGTATGTGTATGCAGTAAGAACTAACATGCTTGGGGTATGCTTGTTAACTGAACTTAGGGTTTGCAAATATGTAAATGAGAAAGGAGGCTCAAAAGGAGGTTCTAGGAAATCAGCTTGCGGTTCGAGCAAACAGGGCGTTGTGAGTGGCAAACAACTGGATGATAGTACTGACGACTCCTCCTGATGCCATCTGATATGCACTCCAAAGTCCATGTTAACCCCACAGCACAACCTCTGCACCCTGAATAGAGAGACTCTTTTTTGCTACAGTGTGTTAACATTGCATCTCTGATGTTTGCAGACTAACATATGAATTCTTCATTTGGGGATTGACAAGTCATTGGTCTCGATTTTCTAAGTCACCTTCAGGTGGAATTTTTGCTATAGTGAATCATGCAATAATATTATATTGTTTTGACTTGGGAAGCTGGCATGAGAAATCAGAAATGGAAGTTGATCTGCTGCCTACTTAACTTAATTCTTGAGATGTGCTACTACAACAGTGCAGTAGAATGCTCTGCTTGATTGTATGCTCTGCCTGGTTGTGAACAATGTGGAGTGTAGATTGTTCCTGAACAACCTACAGTTCCTGATGCACTAAAACCCATGCAAAGGTATGTCATTACCCCATTGCTTACGACCCACAGCACCATTCTTTAAATTACCCCCATATTGCCAACTGAAGATTGCCCACATCTCTTCCCTTTCTCCTCTGACATTCACAGGTCATACAGTTGTGAAGATATAAGATACTTGGATAATTGTGAAAGAAAATATGGATACCGTTGAGTTGTTTTACATAGTGAGTCAGAATTGACTGTCAGCCAGATCGAAGTTTAGTGTTTGACATTGAATAATTGACAAGCTATCCATGGATTGCTTAGAAACATGGGGAGGAAGTGGAATGGTAGTATCCACATGATACAACTCAAATTCATGTTTTTTATGAGAGAAACCTAATCAAATGAGATGCTTGATAAGTGGTTATTTCTTCTTGAACCAAAGTGAAATTGGAAGAACAGAGGTAATCTCCAAAGAACTTGCTAAGTACATCCTAAGTACAGTTGTGCCAACCAAAAATAGGTGGAGCTCCAAAAACCTTGTACATTGCCAAGTTGTGTACAACAAAGATAGTGGAACAGAGGGTGTGGATGCTCTGTTTGGTTCCAGTTGCTGCTATCCTATGAAAAGTTGGATATTATAATCAATACACGAGGGAGCAGGGGATGAACATAGGACTGAAAGGATGGGAGAAGTTGAAATTCTAAACTACACAACACATACTGATATAGTGGAAGCTTGCTTGATAAATCTAACAGGCAGCATAACAGCATTTGCTCCCATACACACCACTAGTACTGCTTGATAACCTGCATAGTCAAATCAACAAGCATTCAGCAGCAGCATTGCTGAACAACAACAACAACAATGAGCAGAGCACAAAATTGCCCATGACCAATAAACATTTGGATTCTAAGTTCAAGCAAAAAGTTGCAGATGCAACTAGCAACTCCCAAGAACAAGACCACAGTCTGCAGATCTCTCTGGTGCGACTCTCATCATATGTAAGACATGCCATGCAACTCAGAGAGGGCACACGATGTTTCAACAACAGTTACTGATCAATCCCAAAGCTCCCTTCGCATGATTCCCTTTGAAACATGTAGCAAGCCATCCACAAACCTGCTAGTTCGAAGCAAATAATTGTGTCAATCTCAGGAAAGCAGTCACCAAAAACAGTACTCAAGTGCAGATGTGCAATCCCCAGAAATCTGCGCTGAAAATTTTGGTGACCAAGTTCTGAAGTATTGAGATGCAGCAGGTGATGGTTTTCTTGCAAGCATAAATAACTGTATCACTTGAACCTTGCTCCGCAACCCCCATTTCAACACAGACAAGAGATGATCATCAGACAAAAGATGGTAAACAAATGACACTATCTGAATGAATATATTCATGACAGAGCAATGCACTCACCATCCAAATAAAATCGACAAACAATAACTGATAGTGCTGAAGAATGTTGCAAAAGAATGTCATCTGCAGCTGCACCATCAGGAAAGGAAAATTTGTGAAGAAGGAACATGCAGGAGAGTTTGACAGAGATTGCCAGAGATTATTCACCTTGATATTATTCATGAAATCAGCTGTATGCATTTCCAGCAATGAAGGTCTCAAAATTTAATCCTGTCGAGGCAAACAAAAAACTCTTAACACCAAAGCAGAAAGTAGGAAGAGAAGGGCATGCAGACGTCACAACATTCATGGAAAGCATCAAATTCAAAGCATCACGGTACAGCTCGCCATTTTTGTGCAGACCACAGGAAGAGCATAAGAGTAGCTTCCAGACCACAAGAAGTAGCTTCCACGGTTTCTACAGGGGAAGGCGAAGAAGCAGAAAAAAGACCTAAAGAGAAAGAAGAAAGAAGAGGTACGATTGTTGGAATACTCTGACTCAGCCCTTCCAGACATTGCTGAAAACGAAGCAAAACCCACTGAAGCCGCTCTCCAGACTTTGATCCTCTACATGAATCTGGTTGCTACTGGAAAAATCTGCAAAAACAAAAGAGTTGTGGAAGAAGCAGCGAATAGCCCTTCTCGAAAGGTTCTTGTCTCCACACGTGGAACCCCTATCCTTCAACCCAGATGGGCAGTGCCAACCCAAAAGCAGAATTGGAAGAAACGAAAGTTTTGATGGATTACTTGCTGATGTAGCCGAGCGGAATCGCTGAATCTCAAGGTGGATTTCAAAGGCTCACAGAGGAGAAAAGAGAGAGAGGGGTGCAGGATGTGTGCATCCGTGAATTCGTCTGCCGGTTTTCTGGGTGGTGCTTCAAAGCTCAGATACTGGGGAGTTGATCAACAGGCCACGAAGAGGAGGAGATCTGCGACATGTTATGCCACGCTCAAGACTGTGAAACCAAGCTTCACCGGTTTGCAACCCAATGCCCGGTTATCTGATAATAGTATCTTTCCACGTTGAAGGCTTAGAATCTTATTCAAATCGCCGGTTTTTGTTGTTGCTGTTGATGCAGCAGATGTGATGAGATTGGGGAGAACGGAATTGGAGGTTTCACGACTCGGGATTGGAACTCTGCAATGGGGAGACCCGGGAAGCGGATTCGGAGACACATTCGGAGAAACTGAACTGGCGACTGCTTTCGATGTGTTGGTGCAGGGTGGCATCAATTTCTTCGATACAGCTGAGGTGAGTTGATTGCACTGGAAGATGTTGATCTGAAATCCCTCTCAAGAGCAAGAGGACGACGTCATCTCTGATCTGCTGCTGTGCTCAACATGTCAAAAACAACAGCAATGAAATCCGAGTGTTTGTTTAGTGTCCATGCATGAATTTCTTAGGGTTTTTTTTTTTTGGTTTGTTTGTTTCTCAGGTGCCTTGATTGCACAAGCAACTTCTGATTTTGCAGATTTTTCCAGAACATCAAGGCAGGAACATCATCAGAGCAACTGCTGGGCAGATTTGTGAGCAACAACAAAAGTAGTGGAATGAAGCAACCGCATCCACAAGGAGAGGATGATGATGGCAAACACTTCTTATCACCAGTTGTTGCCACCAAATTCTTTACCATCCCTTGGACAAATTTTCTTGTGGGTCGGTGCTCTTTCTCTCTTGACCAAGTCCTGGAATTCACCAGTTGATGGATTCTGTCTCTCTACCACTACTTGAAACAAGAAGTCGAAGAGAGAAAGTTGTAACATTGTTGAGTACTCAAGGGTTGATTGCTGATTATACTATCTTCTTCACAGTCTCTGAAACACTAAAGTCCTCACACTGGTTGGTTTCCACCATCTGCTCTCAGAGATAGGAACCCTGCAATCTGTCAAATTTCCTCATTGAGATCTGACTTGAACTACTCCAGATGTTGACAAAATGATCCCATTGTGGCAATGGGAAAAACCAAGTGTTATCTCTGCCACTAAGCACACCCCCTCCTGGATACAATCTGATGTCCAGGAATTGAGATGAGGTTATGGAGTGGCAGGATGCAGCTTGTGGTGTCAGGAGGTGGTTTCAGACTAGGACGCAAGTCCTTGCTGTCAGCACTGCGAGCCAGTTTGAAGCGGATAGGTCAAGACAAAGTTGATCTCTACCAGGTAACAGAGATCTCATTTGATATGATGTGTGTGCACACAGGCTGACTTCATTTAGTACCTTACAAAACTCTCACCACTCATAGCTGCCTGCTCTTTTCATTGTTGTCTCTTGGGTCTGCACTGTTGACTGATTCCCAGTCTTTTATTGAGGTATTGATCAAAAGCTGTGTGAATATATGGCCATGGTTTTTATCATGGTAGATCCATTTTCCATTTCCCACATTTCAGATTCTGCACTCATGGAGAACTTAAAAGGAGGCTGTGGAGGAGGGGCTTACAACAGCAGTTGGTGTATCCAATTATTCACAATACCGGGTATCAATGTTATGCACCAGATGTGACATTCTGGCAAATACTTGATGAAATCAACCCATAGATGGCAAATCTATACTTCAAGACCTTCATACCTTAAGCCCTAGAATGAATCCTTCAGTGCATTTGTGCTGAGAAGAGAGCTGGTTGTTGCCTCTAATATGTGCTCCAGTTATGTTTCCGATGGAGGAGGCAGATGATTTGCTTGCTCGGTATGGAATCCCATTGGCATCAAATCAAGTTCAATACAGGTTCAACACAACCCCTAGATTAGGACTACAACTCTGACATCATCCTATAGAAACAATGTTGGAAAATGTGTTACAGAGATAATGAGACCCACACATTCGGATCATGTTTCCAGAAATTTAAACTGTTCAATATCCACCCACCCAACTTGTGCTGGGAGAATTGGAACTGAAACAAGTCTTAGTTGTCAGGTGTATAGAATTCTCAGCAAAAGACAACTGCAGAGCATTTTTGTCAAGTTCGATGTTCTCAAGTCAATCAGTAGGCTGGAAATTTCAGGGTCTGAAACCTTGCAGGTTGATACACTTTATGCCTTCTCTTCAGCGTTTAGGTTTGAAAATGGTGAATCATTTACTGGCTTCTGGCAAGTGATTCTGGGGCCAAATTGAATGCTGGGTATTTGTGCATCTTCCTAGCTTGAAATCCTGGATTAGATGTCACAGCATAGGATTCTCTTCTTGGACAACAATCAGAAACTGTCTTGAAGATATTATAATCTCATAAGCTGTGGCTGCTGCTGCTCTCCAAGTTCTAGTAAGCAGCCAAGTAAAAAGAGACCCAAGGAGAGATAATATGATCTCCTAGACTAGTGCTCAATTTTGTGGTGTAAATGAGTGGCAGTCTGGCAAGCTGGAGCCCTGAGGAAAATGGGCTACTAAAGGCATGCAAGGTACACAAACCTAGTTGCACATCTCACACATGGGGCATTGAAGACTACTTTTACAGCAGACAAAAAGTTAGTGTTCCAAAAATGGAGCAGTGAATACATTTTGGGATCCTTGAGCATGATAATTGTGACTTATGCAAAACTTCCTTCCTCAATTAAATGGACATCTGCTTGATGAGAGTCTCTGGCTGAACCTGGCAAAACCATAACTTTACAAATGGAGATTTAGTTTGTAACCTTACAGCTGGTTAGATCCTTGTCATATGTCTGATGGGTGCAATTTCTGAGTCACGAGTGGGTTCGGAATTTTGTGAATGCAGGAAAGAGGGATTACTTTGATTGCCTACTCACCTCTTGCATCGGGCTTGCTTACTGACAAAACTCTTACATGCACAGATAAGAGAGCCTTGATGGTAGAGTACTATACCCAAAGTTTACATTTCATGATTTCAGACACCTGAATCAGTTGGAGTACTCAAAGAACTCAATAAAGGACTCAATGTAAGTCCAAACTGATGGTTGCTATGTGTACCTAATGTTTGAAGTATTTGGCAGGTTTGACCATTGTTGAACTTGATGCGCACAATAGGGACAACACATGGTGATAGGTCAATTGCTCAGGTATGGTTATATGTTCTTTCCATTCCTTACACGTTGGTGAAATAGGAGTATGATCATGGTAATATGAAATGTAGGTGGTCAATTATGCTTGATATTGAGGGCAGGCTAATGGGTAGTTCTTGCTTTTCCACTTACTCATACATGATCACAACATTTGGGATTACATCATTTTGAATCCTATAGATGTGTTATCTGCCCAATTTCACAAATCTACACAAAAAGAACTGAATGCTGTAACCAAAGAGACAACTCTGTGGTACTGGTGGACTTGATTTTCGTGGCAGGTTGCACTGAATTATTTGATATGTAAAGGAGCCCTACCCATTGCAGGGTAAGTGTTTCTTGCTCAAGGCTGCTTTATCCTTGGTGATACTCCTCTCAACACGCATGGACACTTACTTTTGTACTTATTCAAAGCCATAATGTGGGCTTTACAGTGACAGATTTTTGCAGAATTTGGGTCTGGTACATCTTGGCCATATCACACTGTTTGCTGATGTGCTGCATGGAGGTTGCACATGCCCCATATCCACTTACTTGCAGACTTCCTGATAGATGGAAACTCACAAGGACATTTTTGTTTCTGTATCAGGTGCAATCAGCACAGCAAGCAAAAGCACATTGTGAAGTGCTAGATTGGCAATTAGATGAGGATCAAGGTGAAATTATATCCGCAAAGGTTGCCAGCCTCTTTTTTTTGTTGTCCTTGTTATCAATGTTATGCATTTGCAATGTTTTGATGGCAAGTGATTGCATGAATCCAGAATACAAATGTTTATTGGTCATGGGTATTTTGTGCTCTGCTCATTGCTGTCATCATTCTGCAATGGTACTGCTGAAGGCTTGTTGATTTAAGTATGCAGGTTATGAAGAAGAACTGTGCATGGGAGCAAATGCTGTTGTGCTGCATGGTAAATCTCAGGCAAATTTCCACTATCAATATGTGTTGAGTAATTTAGGACTTCAAGTTACCCCCATCTTTTCCCTACTTATGTTCATATTCTGCTCCCTCTTGCCTATTAAATATGCAATCCAACTTTTCATAGAATTGCAGCAACTGGAACCAAACCCTGTGTTCCACTATTTTTGTGGCAAACAACTCTACTTAGCAATGTCCAAGGATTTTTGGAGCTCAGTACCATTTTTTGGAATTATTTCAAGCTTTAAGAAGAAACAGCCACTTACCAAACAACTAATTAGCTTATGCATCACTCATCAACAACATTTATTGAGTTGTATCATGTTATACTATTCCACTTCCTCCCCTTTTTCTGAGATCCATGGATATCTTCTTCAGTTTCTCCCCATGTTCTGAGGCATCCTTGGATAGGTCATCAATTGTTTAATGTCAAGTACTGCAGTTGATCTGCCTCACAGACAATTACAACTCACTATGTCAGTAGGAATGCTCTATGATATCCATATTTTCTTTGCAATTATCCAAGTGTCTTACACCTTGGCAACTGCATCAAGCATGACCTGGGGATGTCAGAGGATAAAGGAAAGAGGTTTGCAATCTTCTTTTAGCAATATGGGGTTAATAAAGAATGGTGCTGTGGGTTGTGAGCAATGGGGTAAGGATGATGCCAGTGTCCTAGGAGTTTTAGTGCTCTAGGAACAAGTAGGTCAAGAACAATGTATGTCACAAGTTGAGAAACATTCCATCTGTTCATCAAGCTGTGGGAAGTAACAGGTTTGCAAGCTAGAGTGGGGGCAAATATGCCTTAAAGAAACCTCAAGCCAGTCCATAGCATCAGCTACTGTTGCAAAAGTTGATACTTAACCTCCAGATGTTAGCAGAGATGTGTATACCTCTACTGGTTCCCATGTCACCTACCTGCATATCACATGAGAATGGCAAGGAATCTGAGTCGTTGACACATTTGGCAAACATTCATCAGTATGTCACCTGACTGCATAGAGGAATCAGGACGTTTTGATGTCAATCATGAACTAAACGAATGTAATGGAGTTAATGTCCTTGACACATCCACTGTTCTACAAATGGGAGAAAAAAAAATCCAATGAGAAGTACTGCAAGTGATGGAGAGGATGAAAAGTAAGTAAATCTAAAAGTGAACGAGTCAGTATACTCACAGTACTGGAAAATGATAATTGTCATATGTCAATTTATTAGTAAGTCATATGAAAGAGTGAGTACTAACAAAGTCTTTCATGCATTCTGCAAAATAATCAGTAGAATTGGAAAGTCTGACGCACAATTGGCATACTAGCCCAGGCTAACAAGAAACTTGACAACTGTGTGTAGAGGAGGTGGCACCCAGGAAGCCTACAATCAAGCAGAGTATTATACTGCACTGGTGTATGATATGTTCGGTAGGCAGCAGATCAAATTACAATTCTGATTTCTTATGCACAGTTCCCAAGTAAAATATCATGCACTACACAAAACTTCCTGTTCAAGAAGAGAGTCCAATGGCATATCATTCCCACATGTCATGACTCATAGCATCCATATAGAAAGGCTAGCTATTGACGCTTGAGCAAACTTATCAATCCCAAAATGAAGAATTCATATGTTAGTCTTCACACATCAGAATATAATTCTTACACAAAAACACTGGATCTACTCCAGGTGCAAAGTTTTTGGTTCAGGCTCAGTGCAGAGTTTTGAGTTGCAGGGGTACAGAGTTTACGGTGCACATCAGATCTGGTGTTGTGAGGAGTCCATGCTTGATCAAATGCAAGAGGTGTCAGACCTGCGTCAAACTGTGAGATATCATAAGATGACATGTGTCACACGTTTTAAAATTAAAATCTATATGTAACTAAAAATTAGTTTAAAAATAGCTAACCTAATATTTGTTAATTATAAATTTGTAAACCATTGCAATTATGCAATGAAAAGTGATTGTTGTAAGGTCTTCGTCAATGACTTTCGATCCAGTTGTTGTGATCAGAGCCCATCGTGGGCCGCTCTGATGCGAGTAGCCCAATCGAAAAAGCCATTTAAGACATCTTTCCATTAAGTTTATCAACTTTCCATTATTGTTTCCAACATGTGCTCACAATCACCTCATAACTAATAGTCTCATAGCTAATGGTCCAGCATTAGTCAAATGGAGGAGTTAGGAGAGTTGTGAATCAAACTATATCACAAAATTACATTGTCTTTTTTTCTTATCTCAACATGTTCCCGAAACTTCATAAGTTCGATTAACTAGGGTAAACATGGCCCCCATCGAACATCACACCGTGATCGAACACCCCTCTTGTGCATACTAGTGCTGGTGTATGGTCCTAGTCCTTTGTGCAAGTGTTTAAATGTAACCCTATGATCAAACACCTGGTCTCAAAAAAATGTGTTCAATTTGTATATATAATTCAAAGGATCTTTTTGTTTGGTGCAGTTATGGGCATGGAAAAAAGAAATAATTAAAAAAGGCATGATGTTATATGTAATCAAGTTAGCTTAGGGCAAAAGATCATGACATTGCAATGCAAATACTTGAAAACAAGTATGGTGGCAATGAACCCTTTAAAGGTGGGTTTAACAAAGAACCAAGATAAAAAAAATGCAAATAAAAAAGATAGTGTTTGGTTATGGGGTTTAGGCTCCAATTAAAGGCCATGAAACTATTTTAAATATGTCCTCTTTACGAGCTAGGGGAAAAGAACAGTTCCAACTTTGGCTAAAATTTATATGTCCTAATGCTCTAATGTTTAAATATTCAAATTTGTCAATGACAATAGAACAAATGATAGTCTAAGTCAAAGAGTTTACTTGCAAAAAATAGGTTTCAAAAAAAAAGTAGAACAACTATAAGAACAAAAATTAGATTCAAAAACATATGTACAAAAGGTGAAAATCCATAGTTCGAAATGTTGCATTGAGGAGCTTTAAGAGTGTTCAAAATCAATTAAGCCATGTCAATCACCCCCATTGCATGCACAATAATAAAATATGTTGATGTCGATTGGGACGATTTTGTGTAACTTTATAAGTTATTATACTCTACTATAACAATCCATGAACATACTATAACAAAAAAAATTAGATTTATTACACTTTTTGGGTTCTTGGGTTATTTACATGGAAGAAAAAGACATACTCTTGGTGGGGCCAAAACACACTCCATTAAGTTGTTGGAGACTAGGACCAAGAAGACGAAAACAATCTTGATTTATACAATCCCTTGTAAGAGATGGAACTGCATTTTGTAATGGAGATACTTAGGCATGTTAACAAAGTAGGAATATTATACAAAATCCTAGCAAGCCCTTTTGGAACCATCAAAACGTAGTAGGTTGATACACGCTAAGCTTATTGTGTCGATACGACAAATAGATTGTCATAACTACATAACAATATGACACGAAAGTGATTACAACTACTTCTTGGGATTGCGAGAAGGCATGTCAATATAGAGGTAAGGTTGCTATAGGAAATTTTGAAGGGGGATTATTTTGAACAATGATAGTAGTGTTTTAAATGAAAATACTACTTTTTGAAATAAGCTTGGCATGTATGTTTTATGGTTTATTGATTATTTTCCCAATTGTTGTTAATAGTTTCAATTCAATAATGACATAATTATAAATGTGGTTTTTCAACATTAATAAGGAATTTTTCGGTAATAATTTAAATGTCTTAATTAATATTTTTACGCGATATTTATATTAATAGAGTATGACAAGAATCCAAAATGGTACAAAAATGTATTGTTAACATTTGGCAACCATACTGGGGATTCAATTCAAATTGTTGTTGGAGAAACTAAAGAAGAAGGTTATGTAATCCTTCCTTGTGCAATTAAATTAATGGAAGATGGAAAAAAAAAAGTTGCAGTAAATGAGTTAGATTTGGGGTTTTGTTTAATCCATGTACTTTATATAATTTTACCTTGTGGATTTATAGAATTGTTAAGAGTATATAAAGTGGACAGGAAGAAAATAAATAAAATAAAATGACTTTTATGGGTGTTGAACATGTCATACCTTTTCCTTATTTTTTCACCTATTATGAACAAGATACGGTTAAATCCATTCTTTTATATTATTATTACAACAATGTATATCAAAGATGCATGAGAGATTGGTAGAATATGATGACTATTAAGAGAAGGAATCATGAATGGTTCAAAAAAACTATAACAATTGATGGAGGGAAATAAAGTTTAAAAATTCAAAATAAATATGGTTGGAATTTTTTTAATTACTTGTATACACCAAGAAGAAGTCCAAAATTTGATAAATGGGGATCATTTGTTATAAAATTTAAAACATTACCTGGGAATGTTCAAGAATTGATAATTAAAAAACCACATGGTGGAATGGAAATGTTGACGCACTCCCGACTCCTTAAAGGACTCAAAAGTGAGTCCAAGTACAAGATATCGAAACGGGGAGGAGTCGGGGCACGCTCCCTAGCTCACAACACTTTGAAGGGTAGAAGGGTGTGTTGGAGCTCCGAGATGGGATTAGAAAGAATTGACAAGCTTCATTCACTCACACGGGCTTGCACATAACCCACACAAGGTGGTTAGTGCATAGTTGCAACACCTTTGGTGCTAGAACAAGCACGGGCAACACGGACACACAAGACTCACCACGGCCCGGACTTGGGGAAAGCCACCACCTTCCCGCTTAGAGTATACTTTGCACCTCTTCACGGGGCCCACATCCAAATGGCTTTTCTTTCCCGGGACTCCCGAGTGGGAGTCCCGAAATCGCGCCAACTGCGACTCTTGCGACTTTGGAGCCTTATAACTTTGCGAGCAGACCTCAAATTGAGGTGTGGTCTATGCAAAGTTATATCTCTTGTTGAGAGCTTTCCAACGATATGTCGCACGTCGTCTATAGATAAGTAAATCGGGTCAATTCCCAACTTTTTCTGGTCGGGAGTCAAATTGGCAATTTGACTCTTGTCCTTTCTTTTGGCCATAACTTGTGTTTCAAATGTCCAAATGAACAATGTGAGCTCATTTTAGACATTTACGATCCAAGACCTTTTCAATGATATAAAGAATGTCACAAGCCATTGAGTTTGGCCCCCCTGAAATCATTCTTTGAAATTTCAGGAGTCCACCGGGACTCCATCTCCCAAAGTGAGAGTTGCCTTGGGAGTGTGAGGGTTCACTCCCTCACACTTTCTTACATTTCCGGGAGTATGTGAGGTGACTTTCGGGCTTGCTCTTGGCCCGCAACCTTGCCCTTTGCCTTAGTCGCAAGCCCAAAGCTAGGGTTGCAACAAATGCGATGTGTACAATTACGAACATTGATAATTGATACTACATAACTAATGTAGTATTGGAGATGGCTACCAATAATTATGTGTTTATTGACGTTAATTTCAATTAAAAAAGTTGCAACCTATCACATTATTAAATTTCATGATAGAAGAGAATATATAAAACCAAATATTAATGTTTTGGTAAAGAGATGGATACCATGTGATTTGTTATGGATATCTAGATTTTTAGGATCTGAATATATAATGAGATTGAAAGGAAATGAGAAGTATTGTCCAAAAGAAATTAAGTCAAAAAAATTTGGTCCACAACGATGATTTTGAATCCATATAAGAAAAGCTGAAAAATAAAAGAAAATATGTTAATAGTATGAAAGTAGAATTTTTTAGGAATCTATGATAGATAAAAGTAAAAAAGTAGAAAAACAAAATAGATTAAGAAAATGGAGAAGGCAGAATTGTGAGGAAGCCAAAGAAATAGGTGCTCAAGCAAATAAATCTTCTAAATGGAAGGGGTTGAAAACTATTTGTAGTCCTTTTACTACTTATTAAGTACTTGATTTTGTTAAAGAATAATAGAAGTGATAGTAGGGTAGACAATAATTGAGAAACAAACAGTTCACCCAGTGAAGACATTAAACAATTTATTAAAACTAAAACACTAAATGAAGCACAAGAAGACAGTGATGAAAGAAATGTTGATGCATTACTGAGAACCCCCAAGAACTCTAGAAGCTACAGTTCATGTTTTCAAAATGTTCAATTGGGTCACGGAAGAGGGATGGCCGCGTATACCAAGAAAATGGTCAAAAGAAGATGCAATAAAAGAAGTTGGTAGTAGCAACACTATTAACGAAGTTTATCGAAGAAAATTATTCAAATTATTTTTCGAGAGCCTTGAAAGCATCAAGACTAATATTTCTTTGAAGTTACCATTGATTATTGTTGTGTTGATAATGAACATTCCACCCATCATGGCGGTACCCTTCGTAAATGGCTTACGAATATAATTACGTAAATATCATGGTAATGGAGATCTAGCTTTACGTATTCGACAATTGACGAAGGTATGTGTAACTAATGGAGAATATACAAACTATCACAAATTACAATATTTCCAAATTCCTCGAGGGGAAAAGTTGTTAATTGGTTTGGAAGATATGAAATTGCTCATCCAACAATGACATGGGCAGAGGTTCAATGTGCCTTTATAATTCGATTTAACGAAATAAGAAATGAAAGGCAAGCAACTGTCGCTTCACGATATGCAAGACAAAAGAAGTATGAGTCGATGGAGGACTATTATGATCAGTTCCTCCACTGTGTGTAGTAATTCCTCAACAACCAAACGATATTTACTTGAAAGAAGCTTTTAAAGAAGGGCTACGATAACAGTTAGGCCCAACTTCATGCATTCTTAAGGTATGCAACATGGCCCTTAAGATCGATATGTTAAATATGATGATTTCCGTGGTCCTAAGTATGAATCATATTCGTGGGGATTGGTTGTAAATTCATCATGTATCCTCAAGGACCACCTACACATTTATGATATCCTTGAGGACTGCCTACACATGATTATATCCTTAAGGAGCACCTGGCCATGGATCATTTCCATGAGGACCAACTACACGAGCTTCATGACCGCATCTTGGTAGTGGACGACCTTCATTACATAAATAGAAGCTAATCTATTTTGATTGATGTAACTATGTTTTCACTAAATATTTGAAGCAATCCATAGGTTCATTACATCATGATTCCACCCTTCATAGAAGGTCAAAATAGAATCAGGACAGATGATGAAATCATGTGCAACTATTAAATTTTGAATGATATTTGAAAAAATTCATGATCTGCTTAGATTTTAGAAAGCTTGAATTTCTTTTAATGAGCATCCAGAAATGCACCCCATTCAGCTTCTCATCTACAGAAATTAGTTCTATTGTGCCTTTGTGTTTTAATCATAATTGGACCTAGATTTGTCACCCGTGCACAACTTTGCACCAAGAAGTTACACAACTTCTTGTATGCAATTGAAACCTGCTAATGTGAAGCTATGCACCTCCAAGGATCAATATAATGACATAGTTTCTTCAATTCTGGTCACACGATTTATGCTTTCTGTACAAATGGTCGCACCTTTTCAATCAAGCACTCTTTTACAATCTTCTTTCCAACAGACAAATAAAACACTAAAGTGTCCTCAGTAGACAATTCATGTTTGTGAAAGAAGGAATAATTGAACATAATGTTCAAACACTTATCTATGTGAAGAAGTATAGGTATCTAGATATGTAATTTTTACATCAGAACTTTGAACTAGGTGTGAAAATAAGAACAGAAACTTCCAAAATCCATGTGTTCAGATAGGAGTGTTAATTTTATTGTTCCCACACAAGAAGGCATTTGAAGACCTTGGCCAATCTCCATGATAAAACTTAATTTTACAATTTTATACAATTTTGTTAGATGTGAATGGTTGGGAAAGTTAGATCTGGGAAGAGACAATGTACTCTGAAGCATGCATTCAAACCCCAAAATAAGAACTTACCCAAAGATGGTGTGAGTAATAGAAATACCTCTTCATGTTTATTAGAGACCATCAACATTGTACCTTATTTGAGTAGTGGGATAGTTTTGCAACCTCTCATCAATATTGTATCTCAATTGAGTGGCATGCTCATTCCAAGTTGCAACATGAGGTTTCCTGGTTGGTCTCCCAATCCTAATGCATTTTTTTTCAACTAAAAGTGCAAAGTTCAAAATCTACAGTCACGTTGCATATCCACCTTGATTTAGCCACAACACACATGGGAAGCTCATAGGAATAAGAAATCGTTCTATTATGTGGAAACACTATGTTAGAGTTGTTCATGCAGCAAAAAGATATATGAAATATGTGGGAACATCATCCCTTTAGATTCCTTCGTGTACAAATTTTGTATCAGTCTCCAATACATTCAGGAAATTGTAGGGGATCCGGATTTGGGGTTTAGAAGAAATGGGACTACAAAACAACATTAACATTAGAAGTCAACTACTTCTCTCTCAGCCCACAATTTTCCAATACCTTCTTCTGGAGACTGGAGTGCTAACCATACTGGGGTATCGGCACCTTCTTCAACTGTTTTTATTCCCCTGTTGTTATTGAGATCTGTGGCAGTAAAACCAGGGGAGCAGCTAAAGACCTTGATCTTTTTTCCACTTCCAGGTCGGGCAACAAGAGTGTTATGTAGGGCACTGACATGAGCAATGACTGCAACTTTGGAGACTGAATAGGCCTCCAATGGCCTTCCAAATGGTAAATTGACCCAATCAATCCAATTGGGCCAACCCCCTTCTTTTTTAGACCCATCTCCAACGTCCTTCAAGTAGTGATTTACAAAACTGTCAACAACGTCTTCAGTAAGGTGCTCCCTGTCAGAGAGAGTTTCGACATAATCCTTGCTCAGGAGGTTCTGAAGTTTCACCAACACACAAGAACACAAATATAACATAATCAGAAAATGCATCTTACTAGATGTGGGAGTCAACCTATGTTTTAGATAACTCAGCTTGTCACTCCATCACTTCGATCAATATGACTTCTCTTGGTTATCGGTTTGCACAG